>OX401412.1:49058-726558 GCA_947846245.1 Cerastoderma edule
ATACAAATACATAAAAGTGCCTTATACCAACACGTTTGCAATATGTTCTACCACTAAGCACTTTAACAGTAACCTGATTCAGTAATGCATCAGCTTTGTCATACAGTAAAAACACACATTTCCTAAATAAGCATATTCACGTGAGCAATTTTACCCTTACCAATCGACAGCTTTTCTCCATTTCAACATGAATAATTGAAAGTCAAAACATTTATAACATTTGCAGATGCTTTGACCTTAAAAAATCATTTGATGTAAATTGTTTTGAGACAAGGAAAAGTCCCCCATGCCTAGCCAAACAAAGAAACACTTCCATGCTAATCAAAACAAGGAAATACCTCCCACGTTCAGCCAAACAAGGAAAAATCCCCCATGTATTGCTATTTCCCAAAATCACAAATAAAAATTTCGGGAAATAATATGGTAAGAATTACGGACGCTCTTTTCATCAGAAGACACTCTCCTGTGTTGTGAGATTAGTGCGCAGACGTCAAATAAATCAACTTCATTGAGCATTTGTTGTTACTGGAAAGGAGAGATCCCTCTTGACGAGCAATATTTCCTTTCCCTCACAACTAGTTGTGTCTTCTAAAATATTAGGCCAAATAGGTCGAAAAAGACTTTGTGTCTTGGACAAATAAAAGGGGAACCTGTCATTTTGGAAACTATAACCATACTATTAATGTCTGAACCAAAACTGCAATGATATTGAGAATTTAAAATACACTTTAAGACTTCTCCAGAAAGATTATTTAAAGAAATTGAGACAATGCTCAATGTGAGCAATTACTCACTAACCACAACTACATATCACATTTTAAGTCCTTACTCCATAGATACTCACTTTAACGCATCTATAGCAAATAGCTTAAGAACCCATTGAGACGAAAGGAAAAATCGCTCAAAACGAGCAATTTCTACTTTTGTCACAATGTTTTCTGCTCAATTTAGAAAGGAAAATTCTGTTTTTCACAATTTGAAATTGCTGCCTGCTTGCTCTTTCAATTTGGCACCAGTCGAAAAATTCAAAGTGGACTAATGGGTTAATTACAATTTCTATCGTAGTACCTTCTACATATTTCCGCAATTTAATCTCAATATTTTCGTAAGCAATCAACTTATGAAGCTTGATCAAACTCACCATTTCTTAAATGGAATATCTTTCAACATTATTGAAATAATGACAATGTATATACATGTAAGACCCAATGTAACGTTATTATTAACTATAGTCTATTTAAAGCTACATTTTAGCAAACAGTTCGACCACAAAAATCATCCATGTTCAATCAATCGCGACCGTCTCACGTGGAAATACACGCGAAACACCCCCGCTCTTGAAAATCCACGGCTCGTGCCTCAGACAATTTATTTATAGACCTAGATGACCATGTTTAGATAAAGGGGAACAACTCAAAGATTTCTCGAAAACCCCTCTGTTGTTGGCACCCATAAAATAAGTCTAAATGAGACAAATCATCATAGCCACAAGAGAATTTAATTTCCCCTCACAGAAAACTCGCGTTCTCTCAAACGACACTGGTTGTAAATTAGTAAACCCTCTATCGAATCATGATCTAATTAGGCCGTCCAAAATGACTCTTTCCAGAAAGACACGATTACAAAGTAGAGACCATTTTGGAAGATGGAAAAAAAGCTCGTTTTGAGCAACCATTTCCTCATCCCAAATTGTCTGCTTCTTCAAATGTAATAACCAACATCATGCGAACATCATGTGAAGAAATAGCTAATCAACCTAATTGAAAGAGTTTGTAGATTATCTGTACTAGGTATGTATGATTGTGGGAAAATGAGAATTTCCTCATTCTGAGCAATTGATCATTTCTCCACAGTCACTCAATGAGGTCAAACACACAATGAGTCGATTTTACTTGTCAAAAAGATTACGTTCATCTCACTTATAGACTGTATATCATAATATAGCCTGTCAAAAGTTCTTAGATAAGTTAACAAACATTGAAATCTTTTTATCAGACAAGGCCAATGGAATGTTGATGTAGTAGGTAGATCACAGAGGTTAGCCGCATCTGTTAAGTGTTTCACATGGATAAGTAGTGTGAATGCACTGAACACATGAATTTTCCAACACAGTTACTAGTTTTTACTAGAATATAGTTATGTTTTACCACTATCACAAAAGGATCAACCAATGGTAACACTATTCCAGGATTGTTTCGGAGTTTCTAAGTACCGATTCGATACCCACAGCACTATAAAGTCGGACTGGACTGCTGAGTTGGGTTCTTTTGGCAAACACTTTCCCGTTCAGTGACCAGTAACTGATGATTTTTCCATAGAACTTCAATGATTTAAGAGCTTGTACTATGGCGTAGTTGCATCGTGTAAGATCTTCACTAACGTAAATCTTGTCAGGGTTTCTCTTTAAGGCAGATTTGGCCAAAAACACCTTACTCTTGGTATGATACCTTGAGAACTTTATCAAAATCTGGCGGCTTCCATCTTCTCTTGCTCTACCGACCGGATGGCAGCGTTCTACATCAGCGGTATCAATTGGTGATGAATTAACGAGCATCTTTTCATTTATGAATTGGACAATAGTATCAGTAAGTTGATGTTCGTTTAGATTAGAATCCAAATTCATATTGTTTATACGTAACGAGTTACGACGGCCGTATTGTTCTAGGTCGTTGGTAGCTGCTGATAGTTTCACAACTTCCTTCTCCAATAATGCAATTGTTTTAGATTTTTCCTCAAGTTCAAAAGTCTTTGCCTTTAACAGATCACTTTGTTGGTTCATGGTTCGAATTTGTTTTTCCACAGTGGCTTGTAATTGTTCTCGTTATTTCAGTTAGTAAGTCGAAATGACGACTAAGTTATCTCGTTATTTCGAGTTTGTATGTCGAAAAACGACATAATTATCTAGTTATTTCTTCTTAATAACTCGGAATAACGAGAAGAAAAATTGCAAATATGTCACATCTTTGCCACCATAGTGAGGCTGTTACGTAACAATATGTAGATATGCGTTTAATAGTACAATCTTCGAAGTGATGCATTTACCATTGCAATTTCCTTAAAAAGGACCATTCGTGTAGATATGCGTCAACCAGTACACATTCCGTAGGTATGTGCCAACCAGTACACATTCCGCAGATATGCATCAACCAGTACACGTTCCGTAGATATGCGTCAACCAGAACACGTTCGGTAGAAATGCGTCAACCAGTATACGTTCCGTAGATATGTGTCAACCAGTACACGTTCCGTAGAAATGCATCAACCAGAACACGTTCTGTAGAAATGCGTCATCAAGTACATGTTCCGTTGATATGCATTAACCAGTACACCTTCCGTAGATATGCATCGACCAGTTTATGTTCCGTTGATACGCGTCAACCAGTACACGTTCAGTAGATATGTATCAACCTTTACACGTTCCGTAGATACGTGTCAATCAGTACACGTTCCGTAGATATGCGTCAACAAGTATACGTTCCGTAGATATGCATTAACCAGCACACGTTCTTTAGATATGTGTCAACCAGTACACATTCCGAAGATATGCATCAACCAGTACATGTTCCGTAGATACGCGTCAACCAGTACACGTTGCATACAATATGCATCAACCAGTACACGTTCCGTAGATATGCATCAAACAGTACACGTTCGGTAGAAATGCATGAACCAGTACACGTTCGGTAGAAATGTGTCAACCAGTACACATTCCGTAGATATGCGTTTACCAGAACACATTCCGTAGATATGCGTCAACCAGTACACGTTTCGTAGATATGCGTCAACAAGTACACGTTCCGTAGATATGCATCAAACAGTACACGTTCCGTAGATATACGTCGACCAGTTTATGTTCCGTTGATACGCGTCAACCAGTACACGTTCAGTAGATATGTATCAACCTTTACACGTTCCGTAGATACGTGTCAATCAGTACACGTTCCGTAGATATGCGTCAACAAGTATACGTTCCGTAGATATGCATTAACCAGCACACGTTCTTTAGATATGTGTCAACCAGTACACATTCCGAAGATATGCATCAACCAGTACATGTTCCGTAGATACGCGTCAACCAGTACACGTTGCATACAATATGCATCAACCAGTACACGTTCCGTAGATATGCATCAAACAGTACACGTTCCGTAGAAATGCATGAACCAGTACACGTTCGGTAGAAATGTGTCAACCAGTACACATTCCGTAGATATGCGTTTACCAGAACACATTCCGTAGATATGCGTCAACCAGTACACGTTTCGTAGATATGCGTCAACAAGTACACGTTCCGTAGATATGCATCAAACAGTACACGTTCCGTAGATATACGTCAACCAGTACACGTTCCGTAGATATGCATCACCCAATACACGTTTCATAGATATGCGTCAACCAGTACACGTTCCGTAGATATGCATCAACCAGTACACGTTCCGTAGATATGCATAAACCAGTACATGTAACGTAGATATGCATCAACCAGTACATGTTCCGTACATAAACGTCAACCAGTACACGTTCCGTAGATATATGTCAACCAGTACACGTTCCGTAGATATGCGTCAACCAGAACACGTTCGGTAGAAATGCGTCTACTAGTATACGTTCCGTAGATATGCATCAACCAGTACACGTTCCGTAGATATACGTCAACCAGTACACGTTCCGTAGATATGTGTCAACCAGAACACGTTCGGTAGAAATGCGTCAACCACTTTACGTTATGTAGATATGCATCAACCAGTACATTCCGTAGATATGCGTCAACCAGTAGGCCTACACGTTCCATACATATGCATGAACAAGTACACGTTCTGTAGTTATGCGTCAACCATTTTTCGTACATTGGCATTAACAATTACACTTCCTGGAAAAATGTGTCAACCATTATAATTTCTGTAGTTATGCGTCAGCGTGAATTATAGTTTATTAACATGCATTAACCAAATCAATTTAAGAAGAGATGTGCTTATCACTATGATTCCTATAGATATACGCCAAATAGTAAAACTTCCATTGATATGTGTAAACCAATACATTTTTCGTAAAAACGTGACAATCAGTACAATGTCTGTTTATAAATTTTAAATTACTAAAGCACATTTCTACTTGATTTCCTTTTATCCTTAAAACATAACAGCAAATAATATATTGATGATAGTGTAGGGCATATCTGATTTTGATTTGTATTTTGTAATATGGATATGTATTGCTGGCCGGAGGCCTTTTTACTGAAATAAAATTATATTGTATTGTATTGTATTGTATTTTAATGTCACATATATGTAAACGTCATAAGACAGCATGTTCGAGGGAGGCAGTTTACTTTCTATGTATCTTTTATGAAAACAGAGGCTGAACTATATTCTATTTTTCGAACATTCGGACATATTATTATTTCCCATGATGCAACAGAACAACGATGTTACAACAGCGCCATTCGCGATTTGTTTAATCAATGGAAACAGCCGATCACGTGATAATAAATGGAATGAACTTAGAAACATGGTGTGGTAGGTCTGTTGTGGGATTGCTTGAATATACAAACATAGTAGTATACACTTTAACAGAATCGAGGCTGGCCACACGTATGCGATATTTAATGAAATTGCACCTAATTAATAATAATGATGAAAAATAGATAATAGAGTATGTGATTTAGTTCATATAGTGTTAAAATAATCTACCTTGATCGAACTAAGATTGTCCTTTCTATAAATGTGTAGACTCTTTAAAGTTCACCTTAAACGTTCAGTACGTTCACTGAACGTTTATGCAATTTTGCGAATATAATGCGTCGTAGAGAGCATACAGGTATATAAATAGTCAACAGAACCGATTAGTGGACGTCAGAGTTTTTCACTGATCGCATGTAAGCGTGTCTTCTTGAGGTTATTTGCTCGGTTCGTTAATTATCAATCTTGTTGAGGTTTTGTTAGATTCTTCTGATTTAAAAACCGCATTCAAAACATCCAAAATATTTGGATTTATTAATTGCAAAACTGCTAATGCCGACCAGGGGATTCATTAGTTCAAACACAATTCAGGCGATGATTCCAACATAAGCTTGTTGAGCTTTTGTTGAATTCCTCTGCTTTTAAAATGATATCAATCGAAGTCATAAAGCACTCGTATCTAGATTAGATACGAGACGTCACCCTGTGTATTTCGACAAGCTGCTGAAGTTTTTATTCGGTGTATTTGCAAACCTGAAAGATTTCGAACAGAAAGCACGCCTTTCATTTTCTCCTTTAAGACACACCGGTTTTGCTCGTATGCAAAGTATTTACGATTTGTATTGTTGTTGTTGTTTGTTGTCTGATTTTGCTTTGCGTTCGGACCAATCACAGTCACCCATTTGAGGAATAGGTTAATTATTTTGCAGACGGTGCATTAAAATGAATCAACGTGGAAAGGAGGGTTAAAAGCAAATGTTTGTTTAGCTCAAGAAAGAACATGTCTGATATAAGCAACTTGGAAGTAGAAAGAGTTCCTGTAAAGTCCTCATTTACAGACCATTAAGTCCTATCGATATTGACACTTGTCCCTTTCCCATATCCAAACCTTTTCGCCGGATTCAATAGATCCATCTTTGCGTCTCGTTCAAATGTTATTACTATAGTTCCTCTTCCCATGCATTAACCTTGCATTCCAAAAATCAATCCATTTGAGTTTCTAGCTTATTTTGGGGTGGAGGTCCTCGTCCCCTTACGTGTCTTTACCTTTATGTATTTTGATTTTCTGGTTTGGTTACATGTTGTCTAGGAAGGTATTGGAAGTATCAAACTGTTTCTATGCAACAAAGTTCCATTATCACACGTATGCTTATCTAAAGAACAGAGCCAACTGACCTCTCAAAAACACAAATCATATCCGATAAGTGAAATCACTATCTGCCACTAATAGGTTGTACAGAACATACATTTTTTACCTACAAGTTCTCTTTTACAGTGTTAGGGTAAAAGGTGCATACACGTTCCACGATCACTTCTTTTATTTTGACGCCAGCCACAACGCCACATTCATTCGAAAGAACTTTGTCATATTTTCCACAAAATGAAATTATAGTAACTTCATGATTATATAGTATCGTATGATGACGCTTTTAATCTGGTCCAATGATCTTTTTTTCTAAATATCAATACGTCCTGAGCGTGACTGAGAGAGATCGCAAAAAATCGAATGTTGACGTACAGCTTGGCCGTTACATAAAATACCTTTATTGATATGATGTTATTGAATAACATAATCCATTCATATAAAAATTCGTCATTGGTTAAAACTGAAATCCACAGAAGACGACAAAAATTACGAACGAATTAGGTTTTACGATAGTGTTTAGAAACTACTGGGACTAACGGGGAAATTGCTTGTCACAGACACACCTAACACAATTTCTCCGTTAGTCGCTTTGGTTTCTTGAGCCGTAAAAGCACTTACAAAGCCATCGTGACAGATACCGTAAAATGCATTTAGTTCATATCTTTTTTGTTCGCCTGCTGTTGATTTCAATTTGGGCCGGTCAAACTTTCCTAAATGGGTGAATAGGTTATCAGATGAGGCTAATACATACTAGTAGCTTATCAAACGGTCCTTTTTTACTAAAACTACCTAAAAACTACCCGACAAAAACGCATTTTCATGCATGCAAGCAGTAAAGAGACAATTACTCACACCACAAACGTTGCTAATCTTATCCAATCAGCGAGAGTTTTGCTGTGATTAAAAAAACGAAATGTGAAAGATGTGGCAGTTGACAAAAATAGTGGGGTTAAAGATATTTTTTTAGTCGTTATACCGCAGAGTTTAAAGCAGAAATGTTGACGTGTATAAATGAAAACGACTATAATGAATCGTGCTGCCAGACTCGACTATAAAGTTGGAAGTTGTATGTGATAACCTATCGGTTCAAGCAATAAAGATCAGCCAACAAAGAAATGAAGGAGCAAACAAGACCCCGCCCCCCACCGGAATCCATTTTAAACGCGCTGCGTTTCGGTTTTTTCAATTCCGCACGCGATCACACAGGGTCCCTGCGAACGGTTTCCGAGGGATATTGCACCTGAGATAACACCGCCGCTGTATTGATATATACAGACACAACACAAACGTGACATAAGAAAGTGTCTTCCTTTGTATGGGAGACACTCGTGTGATGAACAGAGTAACGTTCGAGACAGATATCAAAAAAGTTGTCCTGTTTGTCTCCATAAAGAAACTATTTCGTTTCTATGTACAAAAGCTTCTCCCTTATAAACAAAAGAAAACATTCGTTTGAACTGTAATTATCGCCAGCCCGTTCCTGTGCTTAATCTTCGAAAAGTCGTGAAACCATAAGATATTGGTTAAGGAAGCAATGCCGAATTTGCAGGAAATTAACTTTTCATTTTAATAAATTGGTTAAGACAAATAAGTTCGTGTATGAAAATATTACCACTGGCTGTGTTTAAGGATTGCCTTCTGAATTATTCTGGTATTAAGTGTTTTTTGTGGAGAACGGTGCGACATCCTTTTCGAATGAACATTCTGGAGGCAAAAACTATCAATCAAAACTAGACCTCTGTCGATGAACTACCCTGAATATCTATATCAATGCATGTATATGAATTTATACTTTCTCTTTTCTTATCGCTAAACAACTTTATTGTTGGTGTAATGTGTTTAGATGTCCAGCATTTTTATTCGATTTCGTGTTCACCACACAAACTCTGCTGAAATACTTGCATCGGACTAACATGTTCACTGTAAATATTCAACTCTTGGATAACACCTTCCATTGTATTGGGTAAACATAACCTCTTTCTGTATTGTTTAAAACTTTCCTCATATATGTGTCCGATTTAATCACCGAAGCAGAATTATTCAGAAGGCCTCTTATAAAACCAAGAAATGGTCAATGTGCACACTCGCAGTTTCTCACGTTTTCTTCCCTACATTATGAAATAATAACATGTATTTTTAGTTTAATAATTCTCGGATGTCGTCTACAAATGCTCAACTTAGTTCTACCAAAGGCTCTGAGCGAATAGATAACACCCGTCTCCTCTATTACTATATTGAAACGTCCAGTCTCGTTCCGAAAGAGCCGTTGTGTGTGCCTAAACTCTTAATGGAGATACACCACGAGAGAACACGTTACTTTCTATTATTGGCCAGGCTTGATTTGAGTATATGCATACTTTTCTTCCTGAGGATTTTATTGCTAACAATAAGTACTCTTGTGTACATGCATCCCGATGTATGTTTACACCGATACACATATATCCATTTAACCGTGCATCTAATTATACAACTACCGATCTGCATCATCGTCATCTGCAATAATTGTGGGACCAAGAGAAAGGAGAGTATCATCATGCCACACAGTAAAATGCATTGTTGACCCTGAAATGAGGTCACAAATGGTTGTTTGATGATGAAATTCCTAACATTAGCTACATATGTATGTCCTTTGTCTATACACAGAGTGTTTGGTGATAAAATCCCTTAAGTTCATCTATGGTTAATGCAGGCAGAAAGCAGAGGACACTTGCCTTTGTAAAATTCCAAACAATAAGCAACCTAACCACCGACAATTGAAGTAGGGCATAGAAAGACCGTATATGTGAAAGGGCTGTCTACAGCAGATTCCCCATCCTTTACAGAAAATTATCTAAGCGTTTGATGCAAATGCATTAAATATCATACATGTATTTAATGGGATTATCGTTTTTATTTAATATGCATGGCATAATATTTTACATGTGTTTGTTGAATATATCTTCATCATTTGAATAAAACCTTTAAAGGCACATAAAAGGAGATAAATGCTATCAAACTATATAATTTGTTAAACTTTTGGTCAGGTTCAAATAGTTATCACCAAAAAAAACCCATCAGAACAACTTAAACATAACGGCCAACAAGAAATAACCCAGATTAACCAGTTTAATAATTAAGATTGATACACAAATGTTTGAACCTACCAATCAGAATTCGTTATTTTGAATATGTAAACAAACAGGTTGTTGATAAACATGATCGAATTGGAGACAACTATATTTCAAGCACAAAATAACTTATGTTAAAGAAGTCTATGTAATAGGGTCTCAATGCCTTCGTAAATTAGTTCACATGAGTTTTATGAACATGATAAAAGAACTCCATATATTTTTTCAGTAATTTATTTGTACTCCTCTCCTTTTATGTGCCTTTAAAACAATGCCAGTAGTTTTGGACATTTATTTATAGACTCAATATATTGCTAAATCTGTTTTCAAGCAGTTTTGGAAAACAGTAAGTGTATGATGGTTAGCATATTTTATCGTATTACCACAACTGTTCAATGGTTATCTGCTCATGTAAAAACATACCCTGTGTAGGTAATAGCTAACAAACAATACCAAACAGGATTTCATGAAACTGACATTTATTTCAAAAATTGGTCCAAGCCTTATCTTTTTCTTTTTCCAGAATTCTAAAAGATATAATGTTAACAAGAGGACCCTGAGGGTCCTGCATCGCTCACCTGACACTTGTAAAGTGTTGGTTACAACAATGTTACACATGAGTAATGGAAAAGATTTGTCTAAATTTGAAAGTGATCTACTTTTGACCCCAAGTTACTCATAAACTGACTTGGTTGAGATATAACAGGTTGATCATTTTGAGCAAGTTTGATCAAATTGGGCTGATAATGTAGCTTTCATTGCTTCTAGAATGTAAACAAGGTTTTTCAAAGATTTGACCTAGTGACCTACTTTTTGACCCCACACTACCCATGTTCAAACTCGATCAAGATACCATCAAGGTTAACAGTCTGAGCAAGTTTTATCAAGATTGGTCAGAAAATGTGACTTCTAGAGTGTAAACAAGATTTTTCAAAGATTTGACCTAGTGACCTACTTTTTGACCCCGCACCAACCATGATCAAACTCTATTGAGATATCATCAAGGTTATTATCCTGAGCAAGTTTGATCAAGATTAGGCAGAAAATATGGCTTCTAGAGTGTAAACAAGATTTTACTAAGATTTGATCTAGTGACCTACTTTTTGACCCCACCCCACCCATGATCGAACTCGATCGAGATATCATCAAGGTAAACATCCTGAGCAAGTATCAGGAAGAATGGGCCAAAAATGTGGCTTCTAGAGTGTAAACGCTGAACTTGTTGACGACGCAGGCATGCACGCACGCACACACGCACGACAGACGACGGACATTCAAGTATCCTAAAAGCTCACCCTGAGCAGAGCTCAGGTGAGCTAAAAAGAGGAAACTAAATAATACATTTCCACTGATAAAGTTAGCTGCAAATGACTTCAAATCAAAATTCACAAAGGAAAATGCTTTGAGCAGAAGTCATTGAAATGTTATTCCCTTTAATGACAAATCATGAAGATTCCACACAATTAAAGTATATACAGACAACAAGGCGTATACACTGACAAGGCGGGGGTTTTCTTTTTGAATAATGTAATTTATACCAATAAATCATGGAAATACAAAGTGTTGCCTCAGACTAGTATACTCAAACTGCAAATACTTGTCCAAGTTGACAAAATACAGATGCCTTTTTGTGGTCATGTTTTCCGTACAAGGATTTTCATGAAAGAAACCAAATGTTAAGTTCAACAAATGCTATTTCGCTACCATATCAGCAGTCCCTATAAGAGTGTTATTCCCGAGCTAACGTTTCTTTCGCTGACCGAATCAGAATCATCTCAAGACATTTATAACAAGTATCAACAGACAAGATTTGTGTGTCAATGTTTGACACTAACCCCTCTCTCAACCCCATTATCTGGACCATTGCATGGTCCTCCAGATTAAGCTTTACATCCATAAATGGGAAATAACTCCAACATTAAAGCCTCGCCCCATTCATCAGTTCTTCATACGACAGGTTGATTGCAGCCATCATGTCATTCTTTAAGTTTCTTCAAATTCTGTAATACAAAATGACACTTGTAAAATTTCCAAGCAGCTTTAATCCGTACCAAAAAATGTCCTTATGACATAGTATTTCTGCTGCAAGCAGATGAAAATTGTGTCACTTAAAAATAATTGATTGATTTCTTAAGAAGTAGTTACAATAGTAAATGCTATTCTTTAATTTTGTAATAATCATTTCCAAGACCTAACCTGTCAAAAATAGGTCTAAAAAGCACAATCTATTTTTCTTATTTTTGACTTTTGTTATATCAAGACCAATTAGTTTATGAATATAGTTTAATACCCCTTGGATAGAAAACGAATTAAACACAACATCATATTCTGCTTTTGTAGATCAGTTTCAACTTTCTTTCAACTTTGTTTACATCTAATTTTAAACATTGTTCATATTTTATATTGTATTCGGTGTAGAGGCCATTATAAACAAATCACTGCTTCCTTCAATTATTGTTTACATTCAGTCACTAACTGTATGTATTATGGGAGATGAATCACCCAGCTCCATTATCTAGGCTTCCTTAACCCCTCAATATTGATAACAAGATACAATTATAGCATTTCTAGCATGAATATTAACATTTTCTTTGTGAGTAAGAATCATTTTAACAAAACAAAATCTGCTTATATTCAGTAATTTCTAGTAACTGCTTTTATCCATAAGTCTCTCACTTGGTCAAAGTTGTATCTAAATCTCTTTACAGCAGGTGGTTTGTAACAAGTATGTATGAGGGTAAAGTGGATGGATGCCAAGATGTACTAACCCAAATCAGAATACATGCTGCTACTACGCCAGCATTTCCTGTAACTTTTTCCTGGCTTCCAAAACACGTGATTCTTGGCGACGTATATCTTCATCAGAAACAATGAGTTGCTGAAAATGGATATACAGGTAATGATACTAGAGGAAGTTAGTAACTAGCCATTTAGTTTCAACAGAATATCGCAGGTAGTAAAATCATTGACAGAAGAGTTCAAAATAAATTGTAAGGTTGGAAACATCCCATCCCATAACTCATATTGGGTAGTTTTGTGAATTTTAAATTTTGCTGCCACTATGACAGCATGTATTACCACAAACAAAAGTTCTCCTAGGTGGTTTTGACATTAATTAAAGATCTTAAAATAACGGCAGACAAATCATTTGATGAAGGAAAAAAATGCTTATCTGGCCATAGTTTTTCAAATGCAGTATTCTTTAGACATCAATCACCGCTTTAATCAGGAAAGTGATAAGAACTCAAAAACTGTTATCTCCGAACATCAATCACTTACATGTATATGTGGTTGATTAATGTCAATGTGTACACCCGGATTTTTACTCATGGAACTTTTATTGCTGTGTTGACCAATGATAGGAACTGTTCCAACATGAAGTGCTGCAGAAATACTCTGTAAAATGTTCTCTGTGCTTAAATCGGGTCCAGCCCCTGTAAAATACAACACATTTCAATTAAAAATGTATACATTTGCTGGAAATACTATCAGTTGATGTAAAATATAAAAAAATATCATCTGCGTTGACACCAACAAGAAAAAGAAACCACTGGGACATTTTTACTTATGTTTGGGTGTGAAAAGGTGTATTTCTGTAATAGACGTTATTATTCCCACCTTACATTGCAAGGTGCGGAAATCAAATCAAATTAAACAAGCAGCAGAACCTTTATCTAATTTTGTAATCAAATAATCTGACAAGTCTTTTAACAGATTCATATTGCAGAGATACTGCAGAAAGACAAAATGTGTGCAGACAAACAAAAGACCCACCAAAGATGAGTAACAATTTACTGGTACAGTCACAGATAAACAAAAGACCCGCCAAAGATGAGTAACAATTGACTATTAATTGAGATGATAAAGAATGACCATACCCATCATATTAACTGGTAGCTCCAAGCTCTGTATAAGCTCATCTGTATTATCAAACGCTTTCATACCCTGTAATCTTTTCTCCCAAAATAACTAAAAAATAAAATATGTTAATGAAACACATGATGTTTCATACTTGAAAATAAGAAAAATATGAAAATTACCCTAGATTGTGAGCAAAATATCTCATTGGTTAAGCTTTACATCCATAAATGGGAAATAACTCCAACATTAAAGCCCTGCCCCCTTAACACATGCAGCAACCAAAGGAAACAAGGCTTCACTTTATAATAAACAATCCAAGGACTTGATGAGTTTTCAGCATACTATCTTTAATAAACTGATGAGTTTGTAGCATAAAGTTTTTGATTACTAATTCTATTGTAACAGAGAGGAAACTTTTCAGTTTCCATTTTGTGTTCTTACCATATATTCTTTGACAATGAGAAACTTATGAATTATGAACATACGAAGCAAAACTTTGTGTAAGATTGTTATAGTTCGAGACTTATTCTGAACAGTTTTCTTTATACATATACATACATGAATTCATTTCAAGATTAGATGTCATAATTGAATTCCATATTCATAAATCAACTATCCAAATTATAAGAGATATGGTTTGTCCCTTTGGTTACTTATCTTGAATAAGATTTTTAACAGTATTTCAGTAATGATAGGATGACTCCTTATCAAATATCTCATATTACTAACAAACATTTGTATACAATCACTGATCTATTGCCAACACAATACAAAATGTTAACTGAGAGACTCACAAATGTCTTGCATTACAATGACAACATTTAGAAGAAAAAAAATCAAAGAGCCTGTGGTTTGTCCTGGGGTTTAAACTTGTGGCCCCTGTTGTCAATCTTGCCACATACTAAGCTATTGGTGTAACTTATTTGGGAAAAGATTAACCTTTTGAACAATTTTTCCATTTGGTTTTTTGCAACTGGTCTACCTATTGAATGATTTTCCCATATGGAATTTTGCAGATACTCTATTGTAAACTTTCCCATATGGGATGTTGCAGCTGGTTATCCTATTGAACGATTTTTTCATATTTGCAGCTGGTCCAAGTTCATGATGATAAAGTATGTCAAATAACATTCACTTCATGATAATGGGCAGAGAAAATGTTCCAAAAGGTGCTCATTTCTCGCAATTTCACCTGCTGTCACGGTGTTTTCTATAAAGAAAGGGGTAAAATCACAATAATCTCAAATGACAACAATCTAGGGACTCTTCTTCAATTAGTCTGACAATAGTGTTCAAGTGTGAGCCTCTGGCAGGTCAATGAAATGATGGTGGAGAACGATACCTACCTGTCTGGGTGGGTCCTGGGCGCCATGTTTTAAGTCAGTTTTAGTTGTACTATCTTTCCTCTTGATGACTGTGACAGGCTGTTTAAATATCGAGGCTGTTTGCCGGATGGGCAAGGCCAGGTTGGCATCATGTCTTATTCCTGAATAATGAAAACAGTAAATGGACTAAAATTATCTTTATTTAACAACAATTTCATAAGTCTAGGAAACATTGAATCATTACCTCCCCTTAATTAGTTATTTCTTATAATTCAAATGAAAAGGAAAGGAACATTGGAAAAGAGACATTTTGGTGAAAAAATCCTTCCAATTGATGATAGATGTGTACATTTATTTGAAAAAAAAAATCTTTTTGAGATTTTATTTTATATTTGAAGGTGCCTTTTAAAAGCCACTGTAATAAATCTTGAAACAAGAGGACCATGCTCCCCTGAAGTTCATTGAACTTGTTACAACATATTTGAAGAATAAGATAAGAAACAATGTTTTTAACTTTTACACAAGGTTTTTTATGCCTTAATCTAGTGACATATTTTTGTTTTGATTCCTAATTAACAAGTTGGACACTGTTTGCTTGATGTGGGACATCAAAATGGTACATAATTCTTACAATGCCGGAAACTGAATATTTTACTTTTACAGATTATGTATAAGAATATCAGTCTATACTTATGTCTAGTAAAATCATGGCATATTTGAATATCCAAATTGATCTATTTTGTTATTAATTCTACAATACATGTATATAGTGAAAACACAAACACATTCATTGTTCAATGCACCCTAGTAGCCACATTTTTCAAAACATCAAAATTCTTTGAACAGTCTGTTAAAAATCTGTGACAAGAAACACAACCTACTGTTAATAGTTATTTATTTTGCATTGCTGAAAAAATTGCCAAATCTAAATATGTTTTAGAAAGCAGTTAGTTAAATGGAAAATCGAAAAGTATGAAGAGTTTCCACATTTTAAACAATAATTACATAAAAAAAAAAAGCACATACAATATGTGGTTTATCTATTTATCAAATAATTCATAAATTGAAAAATAAAACCTATCCTAAATCATGCTTGGCAATAAGCCCTAACATAATTCATACTTGTTTCTAACCAAAGAAAAACATGATATATCTTTCTCCGTTGTTGTTTCCTGTTGCTTTCAAATAATGACCCATCTCCAGGGTTCATGCTGGCCTTCGCAAATGGCGCCATTTGCGACGAAATTAAGAAATTGGCGCAAGAAAAACAAATTTGGCGAAAGTTGCTGGCGCCGACTATTTTCCGCGAGAATTTGATGTTTGTTTACCGCATGGTTTCCGATCTCAATTCAAAATCGATTTGTTTTTACTGTAAATCTGTGAACCATGTGTCGATGGTTCCCGTAATCGCAGTACTTTGAATTAGAACTTGGGAACCAGCATGTTTATCAAATGTGATATCCGATACGGGATAATCCTGTTTTCACACTTGTTCAGTTCATTATCTGTTGATTGTCAAGTTTGTTGAAGGTGACACTTTCTCGTGTACACCATTTAGTCATTCGCCAGCCTTTACAACTTCAATTATATGGAAATTATGACTTTGATTACTTCAATTGCTTTTCAATCAAATTTTTTGCACTCGCGCTCCTTTTAAAGAAGTTGACATCAAACATCGGCGAAATTAGTTGTGTTGATTGACAAATAACTGAAACTATTTTATGCACCCAAGTTTCGGTATATAAAATCCGCAATTTTAAGTGACATTTAATTCTGATCCAATGCAAGAATGACTTTAAATCGATCTTCTCAGTGGTTGAATATGCCTCCCACTAAAAATCAAATTGACATCTGACAACCGTAATTTCAAGGAGGCTTGGAGGACAGGAAATAGTTGGTTATAATGTGACGCAAAGGTGAAAGTCATGTTTCTGCTATGTCCTGTTTCAAATGTTGAGTGTGAGAGAGGATTTAGTCCATTGAACCTAATGAAAACAGCACTTAGAAAAAGATAGAACAAACGAACACTTGAGAACCTCTTTAGAACCGTAGATGACCCTGATGAAGGTTTTCCCCTTCTACAGAAGACTATTTTGGCTCCAACTTATTGAATTTGGCTCCAATTTTTTTAATTTGGCACCAACTTTTTTAATTTGGCGCAAGTGTTGGCACAAAGGAAAATTTTAGTCAGAGAGAACCCTGCATCTCAGAAACCAATAAGAGGAATTATTAATGAAAAATGTCACCATGAAGTAGGTGTATGACATATGGCCATGTTCTTGTGTCAGACATGACATGTGGCCATGTTCTTGTGTCAGACATAACATGTGGTCATGTTCTTGTGTCAGAAATGACATGTGGTCATGTTTTTGTGTCAGACATGACATGTGGTTATGTTTTTGTGTCAGAAATGACATGTCATGTTCTTGTGTCAGACATGACATGTGGTCATGTTCTTGTGTCAGACATGAAATGTGGTCATGTTCTTGTGTCAGACATGACATGTGGCCATGTTCTTGTGTCAGACATGACATGTGGTCATGTTCTTGTGTCAGACATCAAATGTGGTCATGTTCGTGTGTCAGACATGACATGTGGTCATGTTCTTGTGTCAGACAACATTGTGAGTGTGATTGGTGCACATTGTTTTCTGTATTCTTTTCTAAATTTCTACAAATTTGGCCAGATGAGTTAACTCTTTACCACCTACAGATAACATTTTTTACTTAAAGCAGACAACCTAAAAAAAGCTTTGTCAACATGTGAAAAACCTTTCAGTTGTCTGTTTTGATTTGTGAATAGATTGAAAAAGTAATGTGACACAGTGCTGTTTGAAAGTAATCTGCTGCAAGACGCAAACATGTGGTGTTAGGTCGTAATGTGTTAATAAAAAGTGTTTAACAAATACCAGCCACTTAAATTGATAACAAAATGAAAACAACAACAACACCCAATAAAATGTGAACACAATATAACAGATAATTAACAATGTCATTTTACATATACTAAAAATAAACTCTTTGTCTCTGATTGGACTGTCTAAAAACCACACACCTTAATAATGCAAACATAAAATACAAAACACACAATGCAATTTTTCAACTAAAGATATGTCTGTATGCAAACTTCAGTTTTAGATCTTCATTTCATTGAAAAGGAGAAATTAAACTGCAGAATTAGAATATAAAATTTTCATCACTTGCAGCAAACATTTAGCTGATATGTAAAAGCTATAATTTATGAAAAAATGATAAAAACAACTAACTTGCACCACCATAACATGGCTTCAGGACAAGAGTCTGACAGTCATGGGGGTGGTGATAATCTCAAAATACCAACAACAAAAAAACAAATTAGAAAACAAATTGAAAGTTTACAGAAAACATTCTGGTGAGGGTTGGTCCCACTAGTCCTAGTGTCCCAACCCCTGGACCACACAGGACCCTCAAACATTATCTTAACAACAGGTTTCAGATCAACAGCAGCTCATTGCATTAACCTTCCACAAGAATATCACTAACTGTATCATTTCAGAAAATGAACCACCAGGTTTTGTCACATGGCTCAATTTGAAGCGCCTATTCGTAAGAAAAAACAAACACAAATGCTCTGAACAAGCAACAATATATTTTGTAAAATGCAATAACACAAATAATCACCAGAGGCAAAAAGCATCATGACTTTAGTGACATCATAACAATTTTTCATTTTTTTTTTAACAAATCTGCCCAATACACCATCTACAAGTTATAAACAAAAACAAATGAAAGTAAAATAAGAGCACAACACACAAACCTCTTGCATAATCATAGGATGCTGATCCTTTCTGTCTCTTACTTTTTCTGAGGGCACTGCTTATAATCCTGCCTGACCTGTAATCAAATGCGCTGAGGTCAAAGTTATCACCAAGATATCTTGCCAAATGAGGTTTGCTTCGGACTTTAACTCCTTCTGGGCTGAAAAAGATTAATACAAAAACAACCAAAAAGCTTTATCCTGCACAAAGCAATCCTTAAATAATTGGACCATAATATAAGGGATCTTGACCGTGGCTAAATGTGTTCTGTTGATTTTCTAAAACACATAAAATGACATAATAAAATGAGAAGCTCAAATCTGGATGGAATGGTAAGAGGATTTAGTATCCCAGTGGCATTCCTTTTGTAAAGTACAACAGAAAAGCTGCAAATATTAGAAACAATTTATACCACCTCCAAACAATCATGCCTTATTGCAAACCAGCAAACCTTATCTGTAACAAACTGCATCAAAAACACCCTTTAATATCAACAGACATGTTCCAACCAAATCAGCTGACCATTTTCTCACAATATTCCCACTATAAAATAAAATGATTCAGTGACTAAAAAATATTTGGAAAAAAAAATGAAATGTTAAGAGTGACAATTGTGGGTATATTTAAATCGCGAAATTTGATCAATAATAATCAAGCAATTCCCAACATTTGATTTCTACACATAAAATGACTATAATAACTATAAAACATAAAGCATTAAACATACAATGACCATATTGACACATCATTTAATGGTATTCATAACTTGTTGTTATAATCACTCCTTGTTTTCATTTTCCATGGGTTGACTCCCCTGAAAAATGATAAATTGATTTTCACCTGTTTTCTACAGTTAAGTTTGGATTTCCTTTCGAAAACTTATTTAGAATCATGTAATGCATCTTTCTATCTAGATGTTTCTTTTTAAAAAAAATCTAACAGGGTTATCGTCCTGACAGAAAGATTAAATTTCCCATAGACTTCAATGTTTATTTATGCATTGATTATCTCCCCTAATTGAGGTTGTAGTTGAAGTTTCCCAGTAAAACCTTTCAATTTGTGAAAACCTTCAATATCACAGTTTCATAAAGTTGCTTCCATTCAGTGTTTAGATTTAAATTTAGAGCTAGTGAATTAATGTCTAATTTGGATGATCTGACTTAGGCAAGAACCATCATCTTTAATGTTACATATCAGTATTCTATTACAAGATTCATTGTATGTATGATGTTATGTGGCATATAATATAACAATTGCTGAAACAACCCTAGGCAGGGTTCAGGCAACACTTGCAACAAAATTAAGAAATTTGTGCAAGAAATTTGGCGAAAGTTGCTGGCGCCTTCTTGTGTACACCATTTAGTTATTTATCCGCCTTTACAACTTCAATTATATGGAAATTATCACTTTGATTACTTTAAATGCTTTCCAAACCCAAATGTTTGCCCTTGCGCTTCTATTACAGAAGTTGACATTAAACATAGGCAAAGTTAATTCTGTTGATTGACAAATAACTGAAATTCTTTTATTCAACAAAGTTTAGGTATATAAAATCCGAGATTTTCTCTAATTGACATTTAATTTGATCCAACACAAGAATGACTTTAAATCGATCTTCTCAGCCATTTAAAAAGCCTCTCACTAAAAATGAAATTGACATCTGACAATCATAATTTCAAGGAGGCTTGGAGGACGGGAAATAGTTGGTTATAATATAGCACCAAGATTACGGTCATGTTTCTGCTTTGTCCCATTTCAACTGTTGAGTGTAAAAGAGGATTTAGTCCATAGAACCTGATGAAAACAGCACTTAGAAAAAGACAAAACAAACATCTCACAACCTCTTAACCCTTTAAGGTATAAAGATATCATACAACTGAAATAATATAAATATGGGTGTTCAAACATTCTGGATCTAGATGGTTATGTTGAAATACCACTTCTGTGTTTAATTTGACAGTGGTGAGTGCCCGAATAGTCTAAGTTATACACACTAGATTTAAAAGAGTCTATGGAAGAGTTTACTATAATGTCACTAAGTCTATTACATTCTGGAACTGTTCTTACAAAGAAATAGTTCTAAAGATTTCAGATTTTGCATGTATATGTTGAAAGCACAGGGAGATATTATTCATAAGTCAATTGGGATGGCCGGTATGTGCCCTTTCACCAATCTTGTACAACAGCGTCAGCCTGTGAGCATGCCATTTGTCCTTGAGTGGTGGGAATCCCAGTGTCTGAAGCATGTCAGACACACAACCTGGCTGTCGGGAATGGTAATATCTGGTGATTAACCTTGCGGCTAAACACTGAAACTGCAGTCAATATCTGTTTGATGGAAAGTGTTCCGTACAACACTGGCATACTCTGGTTTTAGTAAAACTACTTTGACAGGATCAGGAAATATTGAGAAAACTTTGCATCCAATATCTCTCATCAAGTTCACCTTTTGAATCATTCCTTCAATTATGGCCACTTTCGACGAATTTTTTGTTACAACTTTGCAGGGCCTCCGCTGCCGATCGCCAATGTCGCCAAATGCGAAAAATCTCGTCAATTTGCGACAAAAATAACAGTTTTGCGAAAGTGTTTGCGACAAACCGTATTTACCAATCATGCATGACATAAGCGACCCGGAGTAATAGCCAGTTCCCGTACTGGAGTTATCGAGGCATTCTGCGTGTATAAACACAGGAACCAGCCCGGTAATGACCCGTATCTTTAGCAGTTTGCACGCAACCGAGTTCGTACACAAATGACTGTCACTTATCGGATTAAAGTTTAATCACTTCATATGACTTGTGCGGCAACAGTTATGTTTGCGCCGCGTGTGTGAAATTGCCCTGACACCTATCCTTGAAATGTGTGTATAAATATAACAGTTTGACGCGAACGCATGATCGGAGAAAATGTGAAAATTAGATGACAATTATCAAACACCGTCAGGTGTTGAAAATCAAAGACAGTGAATAATGTACCTATTTTAGGTATGTTGCTCGTTCATCACAATGAAGCATTTACTACAAAATCGGCGAGATGCATTCTCTCTATAAACTGACTGATTTCGCAATTTAATTAGGTGTTATACAGTTTGACATCAACTCTTTATTGACAACGAATTATTTCTTTTGTAAAACTATTTAATTAGCACATGGGAAGAGCCAAAGACTTCCCCATTAAATAGTAGTTTATGATAAGATAAATAAAGTAATGAGCTGCTGTGCATAAATTTAAAACATTATAATGAACAAAAACCTTTTTACTACTCATTTCTAATAATTACCGTCAAGCCTTCAATTTAAAATTGGCTCAACTTTTGGCTCCACTTTCTTAAATTTGGCTCCAAAAAAATCCAATTTGCGAAAATGGTTGCGACAAGAAAAAAAACTCCAGGGGAGGCACTGCTTTGAACACCAATAATAGATCTAATTACTATATAATTAAACTAAATATAACATCTATATATAAGATTGGTATTTAAGGACATTTTCCAGTTTTATAACAAAATAATCCTTTCATAGAATTTTCTAAATTTTTTATATGTTATCTAAAATTTTATTGTCAATTCAGAAATGAAAAGAAAAATGCAGGTCAACGATTTAGTTTTTTTGTAAAATGACAGTTTTCATGGTAACTGTTTGGGGCAAAAATGTCAAAATGACCATACCATCTTCAAAGGTAATTAAATAATTTGTGGAAGGTTTATAAACACAAAAATCATGAATTCATACATTTAATACTTTATAATTCAATGTTTTTTCAAATTACTACAATCTGAACAATTTTTGTAGTCAAAATCAGTTTTTTAAATTTGTGTATTCGACAAAAAAAACAATGAAAATTTATATGTATATTACAAATAAATGAAGATATCTAAAAATTCCTTCCATAGAATTTTCTTATTTTTCAGTATTTTAAGTAAAATTTAATCTTGAAAATCAAAATGCAAAAAACGTATATGTTGACGAGTTAGTTTTTCTGTAAAATGACAGTTTCCATGGTAATTGCATTTGAAAAACATTTGGGGAGCGACGTAAGAAAACCCACCATATGGTCAAAATTTTCGATTTTCGTTTTTTCAGGTATAATTTTAGTTTGATTTTTCTTTGTTAAAATGATATAAGGCTCATGTAAATGCGTCAAAAAATGCGGTTCCTATAAGCGTTCAAAGACGTCTGGTAAGTAGAGAAATATCACGCGAGTGACGCGACGTCAGCGTTTTGGCGAACGGCGTAATCTAAATCGACGTTTGAATTTAGGAGTTACCATATCTGAGCTCTTCATTATATAAAAACACCTTTCTAGTTCATCCTAGTGCCAAAGGTTAGGAAACAAAATGTTCATGTTTAGATTTAATTCAAATTTATAAACAATCCGATTCAATTGGTTGACAATAACATCAAAGGAAATCAAACATTACAGATCTAGCGGTCAACAAATGCACTATTTTCACTTTTGGCCTGGACTTACTGTTGCATTGCATCGATTCCTTGAAATAAGCAGGTACCTACTTGAGAAAGGTAGTCTTGTTTTATTTTTCACTAATGGCCAGAGATCAGGAAAATGCCGGTTGTGGACCGATTTCGTTTGTGTCGGACCGATTGTAACGGGCGATTTAATGAAAAAATCTGTCCGGAAACCACGGACAGATATGGAATTCTACACACTTAACAGTACATGTTTCTCTGTTATCCAAAACTTAATCTGTTAATTGTAATTCGCGTGTAAAACAATGTCTTAGGGTTTGATTATGGAAACTTATTAGCACGCTTGATTGAGAAGTACAAATTACATATTTGTTTCACGAGAACCGATTATTTTAACAACCTTTGGTCCATTTTTAATGGCTCATGTTAGTTTGCAAGAAATCAAGGAATATTTTTTTGTAAAGCATGGTGTTCTATGAAAAGTTTGCTTCCCTCGCCGATTGAAACGTGTTCTTTTAACAATAAACAATTTTCATCATAAATGTAAGGGTTGAAGATTCGGGTCGTTTTTTGAAAATGCTAAACAACGAATAGATTATCCTGTTTATATTTGAAATTGGTCGGCTTTTTCTACATTAGTTCTTGTATGTTAACAATTCAGAAACAAAATAAAATACATTTAAAATGTATTTTATGTGATGTCAAATTCAATGTTCATATGGTATTGTCATCTTAGCACAATGCATGGTTTAGAGAAGGAAGGACACAGAGAATACGTCTTTTTTTACCGCGGGGGTAGCGAAGAAGTATTAGAGGGAAGGCCTTATCTGGGATCGATTGGAATTTGGAGATTTCCTGATTCCTTTCTTATGACCGATGAGTCTTTTCGAAATACATCCTTCAAAACCTTTTAAGATAAATGTGCCAACAATCTGTGCGCCACATATGCCAGCTGATCCTTTGTTTCGGAGTCGTTGTGGTAACACTTAAAAGTTATGTGAGCTAACACAAAGTCAACTAAACACCTAGTATGACCAGTTCTATTGAAGTCAATTTCTTTCATTAGTATACACATAGAACACAGAGCTGCATGTGCCGATCATTTCAATTAATATTTGATGCGCGTGCATATTTGTTTCATTTCGGAGTATACATGTGTTATATTGCAGTAATTGTCCTACAGTCAATAAGACAGTTTTTCCACATTGGAAAAGAAAATATGGTTCCAGTCAAAATGAGTTGTAAATCCGAGACCTACATGAAAAATGCATGTGGTATAGTATCTTTCTGTGCTGCCCTGTCACCACCCTCCAAAAAAGGTAGCCAACGACGAACTAATTGTTTTGCCCCAAAATAAATACAGTGTAAGCTGTTTATTAAAGAAAAATAATAGCCTATATTATACAACTTGAAATGCATAATCGAGTTGATAAAGATGTCAATAGTGATGGAGTTTGTGTTTGTTCACAAGTCAATTTTATCGGGTCAGCAATGTGAATCACAGACAGATGACCGGATGCCATATAACAAAAGTGTGATGTTGGGCACTAACCATATAACATGCAGTCGCGTGACGAATCATGAGGTCATAAATACGTTATGATATTTGAGGCCATTCTCTACCTGTTACCTGTCGCTAGATATTGATTTTCCCGCTTTGTTTCCTTTTTTCGTGTTTTATTTTCATTGTTTGTCTTTTGATTTGATTCCATATCACTAACAGGCTAAACAGAATACATGTAGTTGATTTGTGTCTTTGAGTAGGAATGGTTATCGGGATAGGCTTCGGATAATTATCCGATTGGCCTTCGGCTCACCGGATAGTATTCATCCGCCTTGACCGATAATATTTCCGATTCACGAGACAAACCATCTATTATCTATATATCACTATAATACAGTACTTCAGTCATGTTGCCGTATTCAGTAAAACTAGCCATGTTTCTTGTATGGCATAACCAGTGGAGTACAATATTCATCCAAAGCAACATGCAACTGTTTAGGTGTGAAAGACAAATAAAGAATGGCGAAATGATTTATAAGAGAAGTGTGAGTCAAAAAAAGAAGATTTACATAAAAAGCGGAACGGATTTTGTCTGTACTTAGATATGTGAATTACCACGACAGTTATCTGCATGCATTCAGCATACATCGTGATCTCATTCATAATGCTCCAGTCAAACATGGAGATGACGGAGTCTGGTCCGTGTGTCTTGTGGCCATCTTGAAGCTTCTTCATATTATTAATGGATATGTCGTGGAACAGTGGTAACGTTTTACCACAAACAACTATTCCATTTACACGGACAGTTGATTCATCTCTCTGCCTTTTGTCCCACTTTTGTAAAGCTCCGTGACCAGGATCTGTAAGAGTGTCATGACTGTCAACTCTTTTTCATGATTTTACAAGACTAGAGAATGAGCGACAGAATATCATTTGTTTGACACTTTAGATAACATCCCTGACCACACTCTTTGATGCAAACATCCCCAGAATAGGGGTCCTGGTCTGTATTAAAGTCACAATGAGTAAATGATCCATCCTATCTGATGGACGCAACATATGACCTAGCCCAGTCATCAATGCTCTAAATTAACTACCGTTATCAACTACTGGGTGTCCACTGTCGTTTTCCTTGAAATTATCCTCCAGCAAGTCCTGACATATGGTTGGTGTGCTTTCAAAGTGGTTTAATAAGAATGGTTCTAATTCTAAAAATCCAAGGACATTACCGTTAAACCTAGGGGTAACTTTGATTTTAATACAGCTATATAGAGAACATTTATACAAATCAATCATATGATAACTGGTTAAGGAGAGAGTTGTATGTAAACCTAATTGTTAGGCATAACGACGCGGTAGGTTTTGCTTAAATCACGGTTTTTAAAATTGAATCCTCGGATAATTGACGGATCTTCTGCAGGCAATTTGTCATACTTTACATGTAGTCACGCAGTCAATAGAAAATGAGTTCTGATTAAACTTGATTCAACTAGGAATACAAGAATGAGAAAAGATTTGTCGGTAACATTATTGATATGTTTACTTTCCTGATCGCGGTTAAGATTTCACTGAAAATGAGTATTATAATGAATGTTATTTATGTTATTTATAGTAAATGAATGAAGACTTCTTTTAACTCTTATCCACAGTTCCTTATTAGACTGGAATATTTTACCGAGGGTTTAAAGATGAAATGTTCAAACGATAGTTCGCGTTTGAAAACAGCGGGGGAAACTTAAACAACGCCGTAATAAATGACGTCACTTTGACAGCGTTTTATCGATTATTGCACGTTAAACCATAAGGTGGGTTTTCTCACGTCGCACGTCATTAATAAAATCGACTAAAATAACTTTAAATTTGAAAAATAGAAGCTGGGGGCTTCATATGTATGAGAAATAAGTAAGGTTGTCAGTAATCTTTAATAGTTTTATGGATAATATGATAAATATTTGAAAAAAATTGCATACAGTAATTTTTATCCGAATGAAAACGTTTATCCGACTACTGTGCAAGTACCTATTCGGTAACAGATTATTATCTCCACAAAATGAATTGCGCAGAAAAAACTACAGAGAATGTCCATAAATAAACTTTGGGGAAACGATCCTTGATTCCTAAGCAAAATCGGAATTCTTGCATGCGTAGTCCCATGTTACAGAATCAAGAAAAGTCGAATTTACTATATTCGCTTGTTTTTATCATCTAACGCAAGAACAATGGATTAAAAACAGGAAGAATTTATCTTAATTACAATGTTAACCTACTGTCATCTAAGGAAGCATATTTCACCAAAATCTGTAAATAGTTGATCAAAGGGTGATAGTCGTTCCCCAGAAGAATACCTTTCTCTTATATATATGGTTTATAAAGCATATATTGGGATATTACAAAAAAAAAACATTAAATGTTTTTTTCTTTCATAGGTAACACACGTGATCGCCAAAAAAATAAGAAAATAGAAAAATATAGATTTCAATCCTTTACTGTACAACCTGAGCAGAATGTCCCACTCCAGGGCGCCACCATTTTGTTATTTTTCGAGTTCGCCATTTTGAATGTGATCGAAAAAGATAAGAAGACGCTTGCTTCCAACTAAAAAAAGCGTCTGGTTGACTTATTTGCCACTCAATGAAGCGCAAAATTGCATGTGCGTTCACATGAACGTCACCAGCACGCGAGTTACGTCACCCAAACAGAAACGCTCGGAGGTTTATTTTTTGCTTTACTCAATATCAGTCTTCATTTTTTAAATAAGCTCTTTCTATGTTGGATAAGAAACCAAACAAAAGAAATGTTTTCAAAAGAAATCGGCATTTTTGCACTCACATTTTAGCGAGGGTTAATGTGAGATTTGAAAGAACACATTACAGTGACCCGGATGTGATCGGGTATAAAAATAAAGACGCATGTTTTGACACACAAAGCGCCTAGGAGATTGGATTCACGGAAATTTTATCAAATTCAATCATAACTAATTGGACATTTCCGTAACTTTAGAAATACCCTTTGAGTTAAGACTTGCTCAAGATTGATTGATATGTTATTTTAATGCCAGTTTTAGCGATTTGTTACTTTAAACAAAGTAAAATTAATTGATTGACACTCATATCAGTTATGTAACAATAAGGTTCTGTTAATTCCAAATGACAACGCAGTGATTCCATAAATTTGGGAAAAAAGGCATAAAAAAATAGGGAGAAAGAAAGGAAAGAACAAATTATATATTGAAATGCTATATAAATAGTCTGTCAACTGGTTTTGTGGGTTAGAAAGCTTGACAAAGCAGGATATTTGAATATAAAAAACCAACACTATTGTATTCCAGGAAAATAATTTGTGATCCCTTGATAAAAAATCAGACCGCTTGGAAGATTTTAATAGTTGACTTGAAACATAGACATTGGTTCCCAATTATTGGCATATTCAAGTTGAGAAGGTTGAAAGGGAAAGAAACGCCGATAGAGGCGAAATACTGACAACCTTTGAGTATGATATCTGGTTCATATAAAGAAAAATCTTCTGCATCCACTTCATAGAGTCAAAAGTCAAAATAAATGTTATCAGAAATATGGTTTGCAGAAATATATGCACTTCAGTTATTTCTAGCCGAGCATGAAAAACTAAGAATCTCCACTCACTAATGCTATAGTGCTTTGGTTTATTGAGCGAGTAATTGCATTTAAACACGAAAGAGATGGTGTAATTTTGATTTCATTGGTAGGTCGAGTGAAAGAAATATAGACTTGATTCGGAGAGTATTTAAAGATTTTGCATTTTACAGCCCTTATCATTCCTTCTATACGGTGTTTAACACCGTATCAACAATCCTTCAGTTATGTAACGGCTTTCCTGGAATCACCAGTTCTAAGTTATGGCTCTGAAGTGATTTGTCAAAAATCACTCCCACAAAACCAGGGATGTCGTTGGTTCTCGAACCCAGGACACAGAGTCCTAAGTCCGATACGCTTACCACGCAGGACCCTTCGTCATTCCTAAAAGTTTAGGTCCAGATGCTGAAATGTTGTTAAAGTGATCTCTTCATTTCCCATTACTATAGATGGTCAAACATAATTTTTTGCACGTTTCTACAAAATGAATACAAACATCATGAAAGAGTAAATCGGGATGACGGAACATTCTATTTAAAAAAAAAAACATAACTACTGTCTTGTTTTGGTTAAATAATATGATACTGTCCACTGTTTTGTCCATTCTGGCATTATAGCTAAATCAGAATTAAGAATACCCGCAACATCTGCAATTGAAAAGGCCAAATATTTGAGAGACGCATCAACGGAAAATAAACGAGAAATTCTCACAATGAAATGCATTAAAAAGAAGGGAAGACCAACATTACAATATTGAAGGACTATTGTTGCATTATTGAATTAAATTTCAGATTGAGAACTTCTTACAGCAACTGATTGCAGACGGTTGTTAAGTTCAACCCATTTTGATAAAGGCCCTCGTAAACCAAAACGGCTGTGTTTGAAGATAAGAGTCGGTCAAACGACCAAAGCCTGGGGTCCTGGCTCGCGCGTATACCCCGCACTTGTACCCTAGGCTAAAAAAGCCATTCAACAATCTCTTTATGGGAGAAGTACCTTGAATAGTATTGCCAATCAAATGATGCCCAGTAGAATAGCCCCGTAAGCATCATGTACAAGATAATTTGAAATTAGGTATATTGTACAAGTACAGTCAACTCGACAGTTCCGGATCACTAATCGATATAAGATCGTTTTTTTCTTGTATTAACCAATTGACTGTAGAAATCAACATATGAATTTAACGAAAAATTCTTCCTCTGTCTATTCATACCAATGATTTACCGCTTTTATTTACCATTTTTCAGTTTTTGAAGAAAACAAGATCGGGGTCATCGCAACAGTTTCGGATCAAATGTGACAGTTCTGTATCATGTTTATTGTCATATCATTTATTGTAAAAAGGGTTAACTTCACAAAGAGACAATAAGAACAGAAAATAATATCATCAAATAATACTTTATTTTCATAAAACACATGCCTTGTGCAATTTCCCTTTAAAGGCACATAAAAGGAGATAAGTACAAATTAATTACTGAAAGAATATATCTAGTTCTTTTATTATGTTCATAAAAGTCTTGAGAATTGATTTATAAATGCATTTAGACCCTATTAAAAAGATTCCTTTAACATAAGTTATTTTGTGCTTGAAATATAGTTGTCTCCAATTCAATCATGTTTATCAACAACCTGTTTGTTTACATATTCAAAATAAAGAATTCTGATTGGTCGGTTCAAATATTTGTGTATCAACTGTCAAGGTCAGAGGTGAAGAATGAGGCAATCTGAATTATTAAACTTGCTAATCTGGGTTATTTCTGGTAGACTTTCACATTCAAGTTTTTCTGATTGGGTTTTTTGGTGATAACTAACTCATTCTGATCAAAAATTTACCAAATGAAATAGTTTGATATAGCATTAATCTCCTTTAATGTGCCTTTAAGGAATTATTTTACTTTTTAATTTTAAGAGCGTACGAGAATGACCGGAAGTAATGTTGAGACGACCCCTATAAATCAAAGAGGTGATCTGAAACTGTCGAGTTCACCTGCCTTCATTCATCATGCAATTATACAATCCAAGACCCGTTTTAGCGTGAAAATTTTGCCTAAATACATTCTACTATAATTTTTCTTACAAATGATGTCAATGTTTAGTGCACATTATCTTTTTAAATGAGCGTCTAAATCGCCGAAAAAAAATATCGGTGAAATTGGGTCAACTTCCGGTGACTTGTCTCGGTCTTAATTAACAATTCCAAATTTATTGTGATCGCATTACCAGAAGTGGAAATGTCATCTTGGTTTTGTCAAGAGTTAAATGAATATGCTAAATGACTGTTATGTTTTTAAGTCCAGAGTTTCTTCGCATTCATAGAAATTTGACAACAAACATAATATGATCCGGAACTGTCGATGATCCGAAACTGTCGAGTTGACTGTACCTGTAGATAACTCTTTCCGTAAATTTGCCTACGTAACCAAAGACCTCATAAACAGTACATGTTTTTTTCGTCAATAGGTTGCACCTATATATATTATCGAATATTGTTTCAAGCACCAGTGAATTCAACAGGGTTGGGCCTCTTCCCAGGGTTAGGGTTCAAAAGTATTCAACGATTCAAGGAAAACAAGCACTGTATACGCGTGCTTTCAAGATTCAATCACAAACCTGACGTAGTATACGTCTGTTCTTCCAGACGATAATCCGGACTGTCGCACACATTCCTCTCGAGACCATCCTGGAGGCAATCCCTGAACGTCTTTTCTTTTGTTTTCCATTTTCAAGATGACGCCATTGATGCTTGTTATTATAGGACAGCCGTGATTATCACCCTACAGATCAAAGTACGTAAGTCTGACGGAAGAACCGATTACATTTAGACTACATCTACATCATACGTCAGCACAATCACACTTGATTATTAAGCGACGGGTGGTGCTAGGTCAAGAGTGGTTAAGGAAATGATAGAAACTTAGAAAAAGATCTGTTAGTTAAAAGAAAGAAGTAAAAGCAAAGTCATGCCAGCTAGCTTCGCCTCTTCATCCCAGACCTCTCCGGTTACAGTGGCTGCGGTCGGCCCAGCACTGGGAATCACTAGTGGTTAATACTAGCTGGGTGCCCAACGGCTGTTAGAAAGTGATTGTTGATGACCCAGCTTGAAGGATACCAAGTCAGGGGCCTCTGCAACGTGTGCAGGGATCGAGTCCATTCCAGATTTTTATTTTACGTGAGAAAAATAGTTTTTGTGATACAATGTAGGCCTAGCTGTAGATGGCTGATTGTATTTCCTGTTGTGGTCTTTTGGTCTCCTTGGGGCTCTGATTAGGTATTTGTCAGCCTCTATGCCAACCAAGTTGTTTTCTATTTTGTAAAGCATGGTGACCTGTGCTTTTGTCCGTCGTGACTCTAGCGTTTCCCATCCAATGTGGTCTATCATAGAGGAGACGCTGCGAGAAACACTGATAGCTTCACACAGCCGATCATGGACAGTACACATCCGATTGTCAACAATGGGCACATTCCAACAGAGGATGAGATAGAATCCATAGAGCGGTTGTCCAGAGAGTACATCTGGAGTATCCATTTACTTAGGCGCCGTGAGCTAACTAAGGGGTCAAAATCTCTTTAAAGGTATGCTAACGCATATATGTCGCTACTGACAGCTTTTATATTTTTTATTATTCGTCAATGCGTTTTAATCTTAATTTTGTGTGCGTTAGCTCTATTATATTCTAAAACAAAGATCGTATTATAATGTAACGAACCAAGCAAATAAACCTCTTCTCCAACACACACTTCTCCAACCTACGTATCAACTTATCAAAGCATGACCTGAAATGTTCCTGTTGAATTTTACTAATGGTTTCTCTGACTATCGTGGGTTGGGTCATCAACATCATCAAACCTTCGGCCGCACAACTCTGATTTTAAGGTTTGGATAAAAACAGAAATCGCACATAACTAGATCCGGTGACTATTCAAGATGCTTCACTGATTCAATGGCTAACTCTCTGAGTGTTGCTTTGGTGACCATAGCTTATCATTGAGTTCATAAATCAGTGGCCAGTATTACAATACTTTTTAATGAATGATTCATCGGCTTCTAAGATTTTTCTGTTCAGTTGTTAGAACTCTGGGTTTCCAGCGAGCGCAAACCCAAGACATGCCAAGCTCTCTAGTAACAATAGAATGGACTGTAACCTATAAACCTATGTCTCTTATTGTAAGCCTTCTATCACACTGCAGTAACTGCCTTATTACGTCGACTTTTCTTGACGTTACGCTTGAACGTTCAGATCTTGCCCGGTCCGTAACATCGTGCGAAGAACCTTTGTTTAAAACGTTGAACCACTCATATACGCTAGTTTCTTTCATTGGACGTGTACCTTAGGTGTTAATAATCATGGAGAGTGTCTCTGATTTCGTTTTTCTCATTAACACACACACCTTTATGAAATACCGCTCTTTAATTGCCATTTTCACGGGCTCCGTTCACTGCTTCCATTGTTTAGCAAAACTTACATCATATGTCAGCATGTGACACTGCGTATGCTTTGGCAAAAGGGTGCGGAAGTATCACGTGAAATTTGAATAAATTTCGAAGTTAGGAACATGTCCCATTTACTCCCTTAATGCATCGTTACATGTGACGAATATCAAAATTTGCCCCGCTCAACGTTACCTGACGTATTATGAGATCTAAGAGAGACAACTCTTTAACCTTTACTAGCCTGGATGCCTGGCCCATGCATACCCGCATTATGCCGTATATCGCATATCGCGGTATACGAACGGGCCAGGCTCTACCAGGCTAAGCCTTTACCTGTATATAGTTACGCATGTATTGGTTATATCCCTTTATATGATAATATTCATATTGTATTACTCTTTTGTAGATATTCACTCTTGTAATAGAAGTCATAGAATAAACACGTATAGTTAGAACACATACATATTGTGTCGTTCTTAATTTATATTATCATCCAATGAGATATAACATAACATTGTGTCAGGAATTCTTGCTTGGATTCAGAGGACATTTAATCATCACATCTGACGTTCTTCTTATTTTTCAAATATTGTGATTTGGAACATTTCTAGTTTCTATTCAGTTTAAAGGCACATCAAAGGAGATAAGTGCAAATAAATAACTGAAAAAATATACAGAGTTCTTATGATATGTTCATATAAGTCACGTTAATTAATTTATAAATGCATTTAGTCCCTATTAAAAAGATTCCTTTCAAATAAGTTATTTTGTGCTTGAGATGTAGTTGTCTCCAATTCAATCATGTTTATCAACGACCTGTTTGTTTACATATTCAAAATAAAGAATTCTGATTTGTCGATTCAAATGTTCGTGTATCAAGTGTCAAGGTCAGAGGTGAAGAATGAGGCAATCTGACTTATTAAACTTGCTAATCTAGGTTATTTCTGGTAGACTTTCATGTTCAAGTTTTGCTGATGTGTTTTTTTGGTGATACGTAACTGAATCTGATCAAAAGTTTACCAAATATAATAGTTTGATATAGCATTAATTTCCTTTTATATGCCTTTAATTATGGAATTATCTAGCATACCAACCCCAGTAATGGAGTGGAACTCTCCAAATTTATCGAACTCTTGGACTAAATTTAAGGACCATATGAACTTAATTTTGACTGGACCATTAAAGGAGAAAGATGAAGCTGAGAAATGCACATATGTTCTATTGTGGATTGGTCAACACGGCAGGGAAATTCATAGATCGTGGAATTTAACTGCAGACGAAAACAAGAAATTGGACACAATATATGAACATTCCCAGAGATATGTTGAACCCAAAGTGAATATCTACAAAAGAGTAATACAACACATGGTGAAGGTGGATTGTACGTCAGGGCAATGCGTATCCCAGTTTCTTTTGGATTATGTGCATAGAATATCAAAGTACCACTTTTGAAAATTTTATTCCAATATTCGCACTAATGAATAAGTTATGAACGTTTTCCGGATCCTTTTCGAACACCCCTTGTATACCAGCATGTTCTCTACAACAATGCATTAGGTTACATAATTTGCATGAACGTTCAACGAACGTTACAGTTATATAGACTGGGTTTAATGTAGGCAAACCTAGCGATGTCTCCTATATATATGGTGAGTAAAATATTTTGATAATTCACAATAACAATGGAAATATGGGTCTTCAAATGTTCCGACAAAATTTTTGTTGTATTTGTCCACCATTAAATAAAGTGCTTGAAAGTTTGACGTGACGGGAGATATTGCTCAATGCAAAAGTTACTAAATATTTTCCATTCGCGTCAAATTAGTTTGACTAACCCGGGTTCGATCCTCATTAGCGATCATCTATTTTACCGTGGAGTGGCCTTTTGGCAAGACCCATATCCTAGCTTAGTACTGGTACGTCGTACAGGGAACATACGCTGTAATGCTCAAGACCTATTTTACTGCCAATTAAACATATGATACATTAATAAGTAGAAAGAAAAATCTGTAAAATGAAAGTCGCAGGTAAAATACACATGTGCCCAGATAAAAGTTCCCACAGTATTTAAATGTAAAATATGTTAGGTATGTAAGAAAGTTCTTACAGGATAAGGGTATTGACTGTTTATAAGGATGGGTACAGTATCCTAATTACGTGTCACTGTGGAGAGTCCTGTCCTGCCAACTCACTGCATACGGATATGGAGTGATTGAATGGGTTTTCTCGATACCACTTCTATCTGTTCACGTTCCAATTCCTGTAGGGAGGAAGTCTTCTAGGCCCCTCAAGATGCTGTCCAGTCTTCTGCCGGGGTATCTTGAAAGAATGCAGCGGAGCTTGTTCTGTGATTTCTCATGTATATTGTTCATACTGCTACATTGGGCGATGAAGTTTTTTCTTGTCACCGCTCCATTCTTGCAGAGTCTGCATGTTTGGTCGACCAAATGCTGGTTGAATACTGCTCTGTTGGACTGTAAGGTTTAGATATACGTCAAACAGTAGATGTGTTTATCTCTGCTCTCTTGACGTCATGTAAGTTGGGTTTTACAGTTTGGTAGATTGGGAAGGCATTTGTCACTATGACAGCTATGGGACTGAGGTACTTCAAGGATGACTCAAGGAGATGTTTCGGATTGCCAGCCCTTTTCACCTTGCTGTTTATGGCTTCGGCCGCTTCGTTGAATATTTTCTTCCACGACTCCTCGCTTGGCGTCAATTTGCTTTCAAGACAGCTAGATGCCTTGTAGCTACTTTGGAGTCTGCGGATTTCGAAATGCTATGGATCAGGTTAAAGGTTGTCTTGTGTATCTGCGCCGTCAGTGGAGGAATGTTCATGATATCTGTGATAGCGGCATTTGGTGCTCTGTCTGGCTAGGGACTTTATGTACTGCCCAAATAGCTGCTTTAGATTTTTGGTCTAAGACTGTATTTCCGTGAAACCAGCTCCAAGAAGGGGGTAGGTCGTCCTCTTTACTAGGATAATCTTTTCTTCAACGCACAGCTTGCCCTTCAAGTTTCTGGAGATTCCTAGGTGAGTTGTTTGTTGTGTTAATGGGATATGTTTTTCATCAAGAGTCAGTGATATGTTGTCTCTATCTGTCTTCTTGTATTGTTGTGCTATATAGGCGATCTTGGTGGCATTAATGTCATACTGGTGATTATTTTTACTGTAGCTGTCGACTACTCCTAGCATGAGTTTCATTTCCCCATCTTAATGAGATAGAGGGGCGATGTCGTCTGTACGGGTTGTATGTGCGATATTGATGTTGTCTATTTTTGGAAATTTGATTCCAGCTTTAGAAGCAGTGAATTGTTGAACAGTTTGTAGTGTTCCGTCGATAGGAGGCCATTCAACTAAACATTGGATTTCATGTCAGTATACAAGTTTCTGACAAAGAACCAGTCCTCAAGGGGTATTCCATCGAGAAATATGTTCCTTAGTAGTAGGTTATGGTCAACAACGTCGAATGCTTATCTGGTGTCAAGAGTGGTACAGAGGATGTGTTTCTTTTCATCCTTCGCTTTCTGCAGGCATTCAGAAACCAGTAGAGTCGAGTTTATTGAGAAGGTACCTTTGGTAAAACCCGTTAAGAGTTTGGATTGTGAAGGGTGTAGTATCTTCTTATGTTGTTAGTTTAAACATGCTCAATGGCTTTTCATAATATAGGAGTGTACTGTGACAGTGTTGAAGTGTGGGCCCATCTATCTTTAATTTCTTTGTCAGTTATTAAGGGGGTACCATATACGAGACAGTTTATATTCTCTTGATCTCTACTTTCTTATTAGTCGATGGAAGGGTTCGCTAGTGTTTCTTGACTGCATGATGTCTTTAATGTTTTCTTCTTTCTACTTCTCTGGCAATAAGAGTATTTTGAGAAGTTATGTGTGATCAGATCCATACACCTTAATGCTGTTTAACTCTTTTCTTATTCTTCAATTTCTGTACAAAATCACCGCAGGGGCATCGTTGTAAAGGATGTATTTAAAAAGGCGATGAGCTGCAAATAACATTTTAAAAAAATGAAAATGGGGTGCTGGTTAAAAGGCTTTGACTGGGATCCAAAGCTTGGTCTTATTCTTGTACAAAAGTTGAGTCCGTACTGTATTGGGTTATCTAATAAAACTGAAGAAAACAGTGGCATTAATTTCACAAGTAGTTTTAATAGCTTTATAATTGTACAATAACAAAGACTCACAAATTCAGTGATGAAAATAATCCTCAACAAAACAAACACGATACATTTCTATTGATTAACGCATAATTACATTATCAATGTGTATTTATACAGGAGATAATCTTTTATCTGATTGGTTATTACATGACTTACAGTCTCATGAATATATCAGTCTGCTAAAGATGACTTAGTCTGCTAAAGATGTTTTAGTCTGCTAAAGATGACTCAGTCTGCTAAAGATGGCTTTGTCTGCTAAAGATGACTTCTAAAGTCCTGTTTGCAAACAGAATGATCAATACATGCATGTTTTCCCTTTCCAATCAATAATTTCTGTTCAAACACTGTATGATCTTCCAAGTTTTATCATGATCCTGTAAGTCATGTTAAAACATTTTTTTTTTCAATTTGGAGCTAATACAAATTTCTTTTTATCAAAAAGCATCAATTAATGTCATTTACATATGGGTAGTTTTGGAATAACCAAATGGGTATTAACACTTTAAAAAATTAATATGAAATCACAGAAGAATATTTCAAAATGGGTTTCATTGAAATGTTATGAATGTCACCTACTTGTACATGAAGTATTATTTAGTGCACATTTCGTCTATAAAATAGCACTTTTACCCTTGATATATCCTTATCTAACCCTTTCTACAACAAAACAGTTCTCTGTACTTCTACAACAAAACAGTTCTCTGTATTCCCTACAATAAAGATAAAAGAGAAGACTCCATACTTTACATTATGTTTAAATATTGACTGTATCCTAAGTGATAAGATAACAAGGGTTTATTTGGTCCCTTAAATGATAAAAACGATAATTCTAATAGTTCTAGAGGTTTTAAAAAAAGGCTGGAAAATACAAAACAAATAGTACTTTATTCAATGACTCAATAGGTTTTAACATCAAGTGTCCTTCCTGTCTTAAACGCGCAATATTAGTGTAAGAAGACATTTTCTTAATATTCTCCAGATTCCTTTTAAATGAAACTGCCATCAATAGTTTTACAAAACACATGCCAAACATTGATGGTTCAAGTGACAGATTAGCACACAGATGTTTTACAAGAACAAGCCCTGTAACCGGGTATGTGGATCTCTTAACCAATCACCATTCATTCACTTGTGACAGGTCCAAATTGATTTATACATTTGAAAAATACATTTTCTTTTACGGTTTGGTGACAAAAGGACAGGTTGTTCATGAGAACAATTCATCCTGTTGTCAAAGTGGTTTTTAAAGCCTTAAGCATTTAGCAAGGTTTATGGAGTAAGACAAACTAATTATGATAAATAAAAGAGTCATTAGATAAAGATCCTCATCATTATGTCAATAATAAATCATACAAACAAAACAATATAAGATGGTAACTGTGTAAGGGGGATATTGCTTGTTTGTTCAAGTAGCTTCTTAATATTCTTACACATTTGCATTCATAAGAGAAGTGGAGTACTTGATGGAATATTTATTTTGTGAGAAACACATAAAGATTAGGTGTTGAGACCAATAACCACAATCTCAAATTAACATGTATTTGAAATAAGTTGTAAGCATATGATCAATAAAAGAAATCAAATCTAGTGTAAATTGAAAACAAGGAATTGTGCAAAACAAACTTCTTTAGCACAGAGTATGTCTTGTGAAAACATCTAGGCAACACGGGAAATTGCAATTATGAGCAAACCTTTATTGCCCAAATGTTTACAACAGTATAAAGGTTTTTACACCACCTTCCATGTGGATCTTCACTAGGCTTGATAACCACAGCTTTTCCCATACTTCAAACATAAAATTATTACTATGTAGTGCGAGAACAGGGTATGTGTTGTGAATGGTTAACATTTGAACAGTTCAATGTGGAGAATATATTTACAAACAAGGTTTGATTAAATATTGAGAGTTAATTACACTACTATAGTAAGTACTTCATGTTTATAACACTAACTTTAGTCTTGCAGTGAACCCACAATATATTTTACCACAACCCCCACCTCATCAACCGAAATCCCTCATGCGGAATGGTTGTGACGGATCCAAACTTAAATTTGTGCTCTGTAAAATACAAGTTATGAACACCCTCTAAATCTTGCTACAATAGGATTGGGTAAAGTAGGATAGATTAACAAAAGGTGAAACAACATGAAATATAACATGAAAGTATAATTTCTTATACATTATAAAATGACTTATTATGGATTTTTATTTTATATTTTCAAATAATGCAATGGAATTTATCATTCAAGTCTACTTATTTATAATTACAGCCATTTTTCACTCAAAACATAAATAAGTTTTCACAGCATGATACTATTCTTTCACACACTTCATCATTATCCACGCAAGCAAGCACACTATGACAGATGAAACAGATTTGTTTTGTCAATTATTATCAATCCTATCTATCCAAGACATTTTTCTCGTCCAAACAATTTACAGCCTAAAAATTCCAAACGATTTCTGAATAAATAAACATTTTTATCATTGAGATAATTCCAAGCAGATTTTATAAGAAAAAGATTAATTATTTCACAATAGCACAATTCTCTTCGGCTGCAATCACACTTTAAATAGAGCATGGATGGAGACATGATTTAAACACTAGACGAATATATTCCCCAGTTAAACTGTGTTATGCCTGAAGGAATTGAACCATGTAAGTGTTTAAAACAATTTCTCTTCCATTTTACAACAATTTTTTAAGACTTCTGCTGCCAATGTGTTGGAATAAACATCTTTGTAATAAAGGGTAGTCTCAATTCAAAATATCCACTTGGGTAGTCATTTAAGGCGCCTGATAATTTTTCAACATAAACATTCATTCAATCTCACATACAAGAATTTCTGACTTTGGCAAATACATGTACAGTATGCACATTGTTCTACTTTCTTTGACAACCTTGCCCCTCTCTAAATAGCTCCTTGATAATAACTAATAGTCTATAAACCCAAGAACATAGTTATACAATTAATGACTATATATACATGTGTAAATTAGAAATATTGGATGTTAAATAAACAAGAAACATGTACAGGGATGCTATCTACTGGCTATAAGGCGAAAAAAAAACCTTCTCAAGTCATATGATAATTTCTATTATAACCTTGGCCAGCATGAGATTTAACATATCTACCCTGATATTTGTCAAGAATGTTCTCAAGATGGTCCAGAAAACCAATCAATATCCTCAAACAAGTATTTTGTTTTTAAACAAACCACATAGAATATAGGAAGGCAACATTACAACCTCCAGGCTAAAGATAAACTAGTTTTCCCACACTTACAAAGTGATTTCTTGCTTTAATTTGGAATGATTGATAAGAAATCAATACAATATTTAATAAACTCTATGATTCAAATACTGTCAGGTACAATCCAATACTAATGTAAGCCCTTCACGAATGAATCGACTCAGTTGTATTGATTTGAACCATACAGATAAATGCTGACAATGTCATCTTGGAGCAACCTGCCCAAAGTGCAACAGGATCATCCAAGACAACATTTTACCCAACATTCAATAATCTTATTTAGCTCATTTCCTTTCATGTAATACCTTTTTTCATCACATACAAGTTTGTAACATTTGATAGTAATTCCTTCCTAAGAAATAGGTTAAATGCTAAGTGTAACCATTCCCAAACAACAATTTTCGACTTTCCCAAATTGAAAGAGTTTGCAGACGACATTTCAAAATGTGATGAAATTGGAAAATTATCTTCTAATAGGGCAGAAAACATTGTGGGAAAAGGAAAAAATGCTCGTTACGAGCAATTTCTCCATTTCCCACAATGATTTCTAAAGTCGTCTGCAACAAAATGGTCAAATGTCGTTATTGTTAGGGAAAGGGTTAAAATGATTCAACAATCAGTTACTCAACAAGTATACATGTTACTGAAATCTGTCAAATTTGACCTTTCTCTGATAGATTTATCATTGAAGATATCCAGGAGAAGAAGTCTCTTTAAAGTATTTTCTGTTTAAGCTCAACTGTGGAGAAATAAAAATCAAACTTTGTTCATATGGATTATAAGAACACCCGGTTATCAGAACCATAACAAGGCTATACAATTTCTCCTAATCTAACTCTATGAAACTTGCAGTTAAAGAAAACTTGCAGTTCAAAGAGCTTTGGATAAGGAAAAGTTTTTATCAATCTTCATCATTATTTCTAATTGAAAACCCTTTAGAGGGAATCTCAATGGCTTTATTGAGACCTGATCATACGCTTTCACAGCTTGTATTGTGGACACTTACCATAATCATCTTTGTGAGACATTTGTAATAAGTTACCGCATTGCAAGGTTTATAGAGAACTATGGAATTCTAAACACAACATTGCCCCCTCCCCAATCCAAAGCTCTCACAATTAAAATCCGTCCTCGCACATTAAATGTTTTTCTTTGTTACAAACACATCTCAGTACAAGTTAAATCTCTATAGCAGACTGTCTACATTATTCCCACTCAGTACTTGTTTCCACCACTGGTTCCATACTGGCCCGCTGCACCGCGCACAGCGCCCTGGGCTGCTGATGAGGCCGCACTGGCAACTCCACTCTGAACTGCTTCATTTTTCATCACCCCCGTGGCAAACTCCTGTTGGGCCTTGGCAAAGCTAGCCCCAGTACTTCTGTATATTCTATGCACCTAGATGAATAGTTGAACAAAATTATCTTAATTGAGGTAGATAGGAAAAGACAGATTACTTTAATTCATTAATCAAACACAAAGAATATGCTCTATGCAAAGTAAGATTCTTTTTGTTTTGTACCAGGGTGCAATACAACACTATAGTCTGTCAATCAAAAGTGTGAAGGAATAAGTATGGTCAAGTATTCAACCCCAACATTTGTGTCAAGTTTATTTGCTCACCAAATTGTGAGTGTTTGCTCACCAAATTGTGAGTGAAATTTGATCTGTAACTAATCAGTTTTGACTGCAGCTGATGCTTTCTCTTTTGATGTTTTATGAACTCCTGTCCATTATTTTTGAATAAATCTCTTGACATGGTATGGAATTTACAGAAGCCAAGTTTAAAACATCGTCAACATTTGTTAGGAATTACAATTGCATGAAAATTATTTAAACAAAATAAAAAATAATGTTGAGTAATTCTTTTTATCAATGATTCATCAAATGCTTCTTTATTTAAAGTCCAAAATGAATCAATAATAGATGAGACTGCAATTTGAAGTTATTCATTATGTTTTTTGACACCAGCTTTGTACTGGGTTAATAACCATTTAGATTTAGCAATACTCAGATACCACTACATGGTAACCTTTTCCATTATGTGGGGTATTGACACCAGTCAAATGGAAAGTAGATAGCAGGAAGTAACCACAAACAATGAATTACTGAACCTTCCACATGTAATTGCAAAGATACCAATGGGACAAAAAGGAGTAATTGCTCATTATTTGCGACATCCCTTTTTCTGTTATAGTGATCATTCAATGTGGCTACTGTTTAAGAGAGTCAATGTAAAGTAACAGATTGGACAATGTCGTTATTGAAGAGATACAGTTGAATGAACACATTTGTGTTTTTCATCTGAAAATCTGAAAATAATATACTAATCCCCACAATATTGATTCCCATGTAATAAATAGCCTTGGTAAAGGATTTGAGAAGAAAATTTAAGTTGATGAGAGAATACCTCTACTTTTCACAACCTTGACCTCTGATAAAGTCTTACAATAAATTCACTTTTTATACATTTCTAGTGTACATCATCAAGCTCTGCTAAGCTAAGCCTTTTCTCTGTTACCGAGGAAAAAGCTATATTTCTTTATTTAAGTTTACATCAAAGCGACATAAGCGGTATTTCAGTAATATTGTGTTGTCCTGGTCATATGTGAAGGAGGAAGACCCAAAGTGATTTAGCAGCCCATAAGAGCCAGTCTAACACTTGCGAGGACTATAAAGCTGTGTATGGGCAGCAAAAAGCAATTATCAAAATACCTTGTTTTCGCCACCTCATATTTTTTATCATAATCATCAACCAGATTCAAATGGACCTTATGTCTGTATCTAATGATTTCTTTCTTCCTATCATGATAAGTTCATAACAAATATCTTTAGTGTCATACCTTGAGCAGCATAACAATCATTGCTGTAGCGTTTATGGAGAAAAACAAAGCTATAAACAGCATCACAGCCCCAGCTGCTGTATGTTCTCCAATGACTGTTAAAGAATTTATCCAGCCTCTAAAAGTATACAGGAAACAGTGGGCTAGTGCAAAGGGAGGTAATTATGTGCTTACTCTTACAGAAATTAATAGAAAGGTTAGGGTTAGGGATAGAACTATACAGGGCTGTAAGTAAACTGAAATGAATCTTGTTTAGATAAGTATGGGATATTCCATCCTCAGGGCTAATTGGGTGGTCTACTGGGTTTGACTGCAAAAAAGGAACACTTATATGGGTGCGCATCTAGCTAATGTATGACATAAAATAGCACACAATAAAAACATACAAATATAATAAACTTTGTAATATGAAATCTATTTTCACATCACAAAATACACAGTAAGTAAACATTGAACATATCTAAGAGACTTTTTCTCAAACTAGTAACAGTAACCTTGTTTTTACATTATAGTTTTTTTTTTTTTTCATATGGGTTTTACATTTCATCATCATTATTTCAGTTATGTAGCAATGCCCGACTCTTAATGATGGAGGAAGACCCCATACTCAACTGCCCATAAGGACTGGTCAAGGCGGGTAGTACCATCAGCATTCCGTAAGTCAGTCGGGAGACTGTCTCTCATGAAAATCCATATCCCTCTCAGGATTTGAACCCACGCGGAGAGGGGCACATTTTAGTTATAGTTATTCAAGTGATGAAAAGGTAAAGAAATTAAACATAAGTACCAGATTAAATCAAGTATGGAATGAAGTTATTTCTCTAAAAAGGTTAAAACCTGTTTTTTAATCTATAATTACCAAAGTTAACTTCAAGTTCTAAGCCAGCCACATTTATCACTGGGCCAAATAGTGGGGCTCAAGCAAGGAACCCCAAAGTTCTAAGCCAGCCACATTTATCACTGGGCCAAATAGTGGGGCTCAAGCAAGGAACCCCAAAGTTCTAAGCCAGCCACATTTATCACTGGGCCAAATAGTGGGGCTCAAGCAAGGAACCCCAAAGTTCTAAGCCAGCCACATTTATCACTGGGCCAAATAGTGGGGCTCAAGCAAGGAACCCCAAAGTTCTAAGCCAGCCACATTTATCACTGGGCCAAATAGTGGGGCTCAAGCAAGGAACCCCAAAGTTCTAAGCCAGCTACTTTAAACACTAGGCCAAATAGCTTATATGGAAGCTTTAGTGGCACAACACTGCACAACACATCAAAAACCGCATGATAGAAAAGTTAATTAAGGTTTTCAATCAAAGTGAAGCTCTCAAATATATTTTCATAGAATATTGACAGTTCACAAGTTAAGTAAAAGACGACTGACTTAACAAGTCAAAATTAAACTCTGATTTCTATGCTATGTTATAATTTAATCACTGAGTACCAAGGAACCAATAGATCAATTAACCAGGTTCTTCAAAAAAAAAAAATGTTATAAGATTCCTGAAGCGGACAAAAAGGAAAAAAATCAACTTTGTTTTAAATAAATATCCTTTACCATTTCATGTTTCTAAATCTGGTAATACTTTTTATTTGGTACAGTCTAAAGTATCCATAAGAGTAAGGTATTAATTGTTAACTTATGTTAGTAATGCAGCTCACACTTCATCATAGAGAACCGAATTTTGGACTTAATAAATCAACAAGTTTTACCAAAAGTCCATCAAAATGGTTTTATATGTCTTTAATCCTCCTACAGACAACTTTAAACCTCTATACAGACAACTTTAAACCTCTATACAGACAATTTTAGACCCTTATGCAGCCAACCAAGTTTGGGAACATTGAACAGCTCATGAACTATTTGTCACTATGATCAATTGGTTTCAATTAACAACATGGCACAGTTTCATAGTTTATATTGCAACATGTAAAACTTTGGTAGTGCGGTCAAAGAAAATAGAATTAATAATCGCATATGATTCCCACATTAATTTTTTTTAACAAAATAGAATAGGGAAATAAAATTTCCAGACTTTGAGCATTAGATTTGTTTTTGAATTTGTTTTAATGAGGTGTTAAATCCAGACATTAAAGAACTCTATGACATGCCTCACACTATTGTTAATACAAAAACAAAAACCAGCAAGCAGAGTAGAAAATGCTCTATACTTATGCATCTAACCAAAAATACCTTTACAAGCATCATTCCCATCAGAACTGCACAAATTGTGTACAAAAGTCCAATTATCAGGCATATCAAGCCCACAGCTGTATTTTTTCCAATGACAGTAAAACCCTTTATCCACCCGCTAAAATGAAGGAAATCATGTTATATGATCTTAACTGGATCAATTGAATTTCATGTTTGAAATATTCAGTCTAACTCCCTGCTTCTCTGAATGATGGCAAACTACCAGCTTAGAAACATATAATAAAAAAAATGAGTAAGAAAAAATAAGTGATTGACATCTGCTATAATGCAGTAAACCACCTTGAAGTGTAAATACTAAAAAAAACTGGCAATAAAAACACAAGTCAACTGTAGAAAAAGTGTAAAGAAAAATGAACAATTACAACACAAAACATTGGGACAAATATCGCACATTAACAGGGCAGATTTGGATAGGAATTTGAAAAGAAATATGATGATATGTGTAATACAATGATCATCAAAACCTCTGTGGAGGAAATGGGATTAATTGGTACACAAATAAGCATTGTTTGTGTTTAGGAGGTGTGCAAGAATTGTGATGTTTGTCTTGCAGAGATTCTGTGTGAAATGGTTGGAGTAACGTAACCTACCCTAATAAGCATTATCATTGAACTAACAGCCAGTGAAGTTTCAAAAAATGACACAACAAGCATTAAAGCCCCGACTCCTACATTGTCTCCTATGGTAGAAAATCCATTTATCCAGCCGCTGTAAAATACATGAATAAAACAATGAATGGAAATGATTTTTTTTGTGAGACCAGACAAAACCAAAATCAGGGAAATTTCTGTTTATAGATCGGTCTTTACCAAATTCTTCCATTTGATTCTATGGTTCAATCAATCTGGCGGAGTTGTAAGAACAGTAAAAGTATCAAACTGCATAACCTGAGATAAATTTTTCATAGGAGATACACAATATTAGGATGTTGTATAATTAAAGTTAAAAGCAATGTGGTAGGTCTAGAGGAAAACATTGTTTTTGTTTAGCAATCATTTCATTTGCAACACTGTTTTAGCGGTTTTGTTCCTCCAAAAGGCCTTTGCATGAGAGAACGGGTATTGGAAAGCAGCATGATCATTGACAACACTTAAATTCACCTTTTTGTTTGTTAATTGGATTTTTACATTGCATCAACAGCTTTTCAGATATATCACAATGCACAGTTCAGCAGAGATTGGGGAAGACACTAAACTTAACAATTATAAGAGCTGGTCAACCTGAGTAAAATCACCAGCATTAGGTTAGGCAGCCAGTCGGCAATATCTAATGAATTCAGGTCCACAGATCCAGTGATTTGATCCAGTGATATGTATCTTGAAAGTCAGAGTGAATGGTTTTGTGATTTCAAGTTCAGTACTCTAACCACTGGTCGACCAAGGCTCTTTATTGTAATGCCCCTAATGCTAAAGATGACATTATATAACAAGAGGGCCATAATGGCCCTAGAATCGCTCACCTGAGTTTTGTTGACCTTATTTCAATATATTTGAAGAACAAGTTAGAAGCATCATTTTAATTTTCAGCAGGTTTTATAATCCTTTATCTAGTGACATGTTTTTCACTGTTGAAAGTATGTACAAAGTTGCTTGATGTTGGACATTAAAATGGTACATTATTGTTACAATGCAGAAAGTGAATATTTAACTCTTACAGATTTTTGTTGCGAAGTGTGCAGTATGATTTATATTTCTCATTATGTGAAAGTATTCCTACAAGCTTTTATTTTCTATATGAGATATTGAGGGTTCAATGCAAGACTAGAGCAAGTCCTTCACTACAACCCTGCATTGTACCCTCGATTTGTTATAAATGCTCAACCATCTTGACAGTCCTAATGAGTGCTGTTCATAAAATGTTTTTGCAGTTTACAATGGGTTTTAATTTTAGCCGAGCATAGAATACTTCATCTATCGATATGACATCTAGAGTACAGACAGATCTACACCAGTTATGCACTAACCAAAGCAGCCCAACAATAACTTAGGAAGAGACACATACCCTTATAAGCATGATAATTCCAAAACACGCGACCAGGGACCAACATAATGCCACAACTAGCATTAGGATCCCCACCCCTAGACTGGACCCTATCTTCTTTAATCCATTTATCCAACCCCTGGAAGATGTTAGATGTCATCCTAATGTTTGGTTTTTTAAAACAGAGTCAGTAGTTTCTAATGGGTTTTCATCATTGAAACACAAGTTAACAAGTTTAATATGACTGGTACATGCCTCACTTCAAATACTCAAGCAACATGCACATCATCTTAATCCCCTCACTTCATAAGACCTTATTTTAGCAAATCTGGAAAGCATAATGACAAAAGGACAAATTGCTCTTAATCAACATTTTATCAATTAGTCAAAATAGTTTCTATCAAATACAATGTACCATGAAGAAAACGTATTCTAGCTTATTATTTAGGCATACTTGAACATTGGAATTGATGAATGCCAGTGGTTGCATCCAAATGATAGATACAAGAACCCTTTGTTTAAATTCAGTATTGATATTGTTATGTACAGATAGGAGTTATTCTTCAAGTATTTGGCATAGTGACCTAGTTTTTGACCCAACATGACCCATTTTGAACAAGATTTCATTAAGACAATCATTCTGACCAATTTTCATGATAATTTGGACTATAAATATAGCTGCTAGAGTGTTCACAAGTTTTTCAAGCATTTGACCTAGTGACCTGGTTTTCAATCCCACATGACCCAGTTTCAAACCCAACCAAGATTTCATTGGGACAATTATTCTGACCAACTTTCATGACAATTTGACCATAAATATAGCTGCTAGAGTGTTCACAAGGTTTTTCAAATATTTGACCTAGTGACCTAGTCTTAGACCTCACATGATCCAGTTTCGGACTTTGCTAAGCTTTCATTGAGCCAATCATTCTGGCCAACTTTCATCAAAATTGGACCATAAATGTGGCCTCTAGAGTGTTCACAAGCTTTTTAAATTATTTGACCTAGTGACCTAGTTTTTGACCCCACATGACCCACTTTCAAACATGGCCAAGATTTCATTTTGGCAATCCTTCTGACCAACTTTCATCAAAATTGGACCATAAATATAGCTGCTAGAGTGTTCACAAGGTTTTTCAAATATTTGACCTAGTGACCTAGTTTTTGACCTCACATGACCCGGTTTCAAACTTGGCCAAGATTTCAATTGAGACAATCATTCTGACCAACTTTCATCAAATTTGGACCATAAATGTGGCCTCTAGAGTGTTCACAAGCTTTTTAAATTATTTGACCTAGTGACCTAGTTTTTTACCCCACATGACCGAGTCTTGAACTTGGCCAAGATTTCATTGAGACAATCATTCTGACCAACTTTGATAAAAATTGGACCATAATTGTGGTCTCTAGAGTGTTCACAAGCTTTTAAATTATATGACCTAGTGACCTAGTTATTGACCCCACATGACCCAGTTTCAAACTTGGCCAACATTTTTATTGAGACAATCATTCTGACCAACTTTCATCAAAATTGGACCATAAATGTGGCCTCTAGAGTGTTCACAAGCTTTTTAAATTATTTGACCTAGTGACCTAGTTTTTGACCCCACGTGAACCAGTTTCAAACTTGGCCAAGATTTCATTAAGACCATCATTCTGATGAACTTTCATCAAAATTGGAACATAAATGTGGCCTCTAGAGTGTTCACAAACTTTTTAAATTATTTGACCTAGTGACCTAGTTTTTGACCCCACATGACCCAGTTTCGAACTTGGCCAAGATTTTATTGAGACAATCATTCTGACCAATTTTGATAAAAATTGGACCATAATTGTGGTCTCTAGAGTGTTCACAAGCTTTTTAAATTATTTGACCTAGTGACCTAGTTATTGACCCCACATGACCCAGTTTCGAACTTGGCCAAGATTTTATTGAGACAATCATTCTGACCAACTTTCATCAAAATTGGACCATAAATGTGGCCTCTAGAGTGTTCACAAACTTCTTAAATTATTTGACCTAGTGACCTAGTTTTTGACCCCAAATGACCCAGTTTCGAACTTGGCCAAGATTTTATTGAGACAATCATTCTGACCAACTTTCATCAAAATTGGACCAAAAATGTGGCCTCTAGAGTGTTCACAAACTTTTTAAATTATTTGACCTAGTGACCTAGTTTTTGACCCCACATGACCCAGTTTCGAACTTGGCCAAGATTTTATTGAGACAATCATTCTGACCAATTTTGATAAAAATTGGATCATAAATGTAGCCTCTAGAGTGTTCACAAGCAATTGTTGACACACGCACGGACGCACGGACGACGGACATCTCGGTATCACAAAAGCTCACCTTGAGCACTACGTGCTCAGGTGAGCTAAAAAGACATGTCTTTGACAATTTCATTATTACTACTACTTTAGAGCTTAATCAATTAAAAACTTATATGCAATGTGAAAATCATTCAAAGCTGTGCTTGAGACAGTTTTAGTAGTAGTGACATATTTCTTGAATACTATAAGTATTAGTCTAGAGTCAATGTGCTCATCAAAACATAACCATTTCCCTCATGAAAGTGATTAACAGCAGCTCTTCAGCAGACGTCAAACACATATTATAATCTTTTATACAATCCTGCTTCTGGTTCCAAACATGCCAGATGATTTTTTTATTTTGTTTTTTTGTTTGTAAGACAGTCAAATGATTTGCAAAAGGGCACGAAAACAATTTGGATATCACAAGAATAAACCTTTTCCAAAAAATAATTTCATGAAGTAACTTGTTGTAACAGATCCAGTTTGTATTTAAATGAGAGAGCCTTATTTATGGAGAAAATGGATCATCTCAAGTTTCACAACCTCATTTCAATAACTTTTCTCTGAATTTAGGCAATTGTCATTTGGGAATGGATTTATTTTGACCTTTGATAAAAGTAGCTGCCTACCAGGAAGAGATGTTACACCAATGTCTCAGATAAGGAAAGTATTCCTACAAGCTTTTATTTTCTATACGAGATAATGAGGGTTCAATGCAAGACTAGAGCAAGTCCTTCACTACAACCCTGCATTGTACCCTCGATTTGTTATAAATGCTCAACCATCTTGACAGTCCTAATGAGTGCTGTTCATAAAATGTTTTTGCAGTTTACAATGGGTTTTAATTTTAGCCGAGCATAGAATACTTCATCTATCGATATGACATCTAGAGTACAGACAGATCTACACCAGTTATGCACTAACCAAAGCAGCCCAACAATAACTTAGGAAGAGACACATACCCTTATAAGCATGATAATTCCAAAACACGCGACCAGGGACCAACATAATGCCACAACTAGCATTAGGATCCCCACCCCTAGACTGGACCCTATCTTCTTTAATCCATTTATCCAACCCCTGGAAGATGTTAGATGTCATCCTAATGTTTGGTTTTTTTAAAACAGAGTCAGTAGTTTCTAATGGGTTTTCATCATTGAAACACAAGTTAACAAGTTTAATATGACTGGTACATGCCTCACTTCAAATACTCAAGCAACATGCACATCATCTTAATCCCCTCACTTCATAAGACCTTATTTTAGCAAATCTGGAAAGCATAACGACAAAAGGACAAATTGCTCTTAATCAACATTTTATCAATTAGTCAAAATAGTTTCTATCAAATACAATGTACCATGAAGAAAACGTATTCTAGCTTTCTTGTTGTCGTTTGTCATTAAGAATTGCATTCAATTAAAACCAGTCACACATATCTATGAAGGGACAAGTTTTAACTAAACAGACATCAAAATAAAATAAATATCATGCACTCTTTAAATTGAATAGATGTTTAAATCATGTATTGTAAAAAATATTAGAATCCCTTCGGCAGGGTTTTTCATAATGAATACCAACACTATAAGATTAAGACAAGGTATTACGAGTATTGAATAGAAAATAAACCTCCAAATTGAAAATCTGACTGAAGAACTTTATATCTTTGATTATATTCTTCATAATAACATAAATACACTGGAGACACAAAGGAGTCACCAAAAACAATTTCTTTGCCAATCAGCTCTTATCGGTGTTTGCGACAGTTAAAAATTGAAAGCAACAGAAGATGACAATCATGAAATATAAAACAATATCTTAGTGGTATTCAACAGTGACTGTTGTGACAGACCGAAGAATTGTGTTTCAAGGCAGTTTCTTGGCCCATTTGCTGCAGGCGTGTTATATTAATCAAATATGGAACAATGAGTAAAGCAATAACAAAGCATTATACTTCGTGTATGCCACAATAAAAGACGAGAGCTTTATAAGTTAAATAAATTCACTTTAATTTGTCTTAGTCTAAATGTAATGAGCATTGAACATCATCTCTCTGGAAATTACATTCATCCTAATATCAAAGAAATTTGTGTATAAATAAAGTTCAGAAAGTTTCCATGTAGTTGTCCTTCAGCATTTGAGATGCATACTTCCTCAGAGTTTGGAGAAGTTGTTAGGAAGCAATTGCAAACTTCGTGAGCAATTGTACATTTGGAAAACTGTAGAAACATTACATGGATACTATCTGATGTCCAGTCAACTTAAATCTTTCTAGAAACATTACAAATAGACTCAAGTGTTTTCTTCATTAACCTTTCAACCTAAAGAAACAAAACAATATTCATTAAAGCTAGAAAATAAAAAAATACTACAAATAAGCACACCTAAAATATCCAATCAAATCAAGTTTAACCTAAAAAAGGAAATAGCAGGGATTGTTCCAATAACCAAACCTGAGAAACCCGTTGTTTGTAACCCAATCCTCTTCATACTAAGGGGAAATGTGAATTCAAGAAACATTCAGATATGCAAATATTTTAAAAGTCTAGATATGTTATAATTTTATGTTACTGTAACAACTTACTTTGTGTCTTTAATTTGCATATGAACACATTTCTATTAACCCATTATCAAACAATAACGAAATTTCAGCACTTTGTTGCAGTCAACAATAAATAAATAATAATAAATTGCTCGTTATGAGCAATTTCTCCTTTTTCCACAATGTTTTCTGCCATATCTAAAGATTATTTTTCAATTTCATCACATTTTGAAATGTCGTCTGCAAACTCTTTCAAATTAGGACAGTCTTAAAATTGGTCTTTGGTAAAGGGTAAAGAAATCATTGAAATTAATATATGCTTATATATCTCTTATGATTTTCGTTTTTACAAACAGTCCACATTTTCCCTTTTGTATAGTTGGGTTTTGGACCATAAATATGATCTATTGATATTATATGTCTGACTTTCCTTTACAAATATTAAAAGATAACATCAATCAATATTAAATCTTTTGCCCTAATGCTGCCTAAGTTCCAACTTTAAACATCGCATTACTTTGTCTATCTTGTTTGTGTGTTTAGATATTTGGATCACTCACAAATAATTTAATTGAAAATCATCTGGAGGAAAGCAGACAAATACCAAAAGATAGACCAATCTCAAAACATACTCAAGCTTTACAGATTTCTCTGGGATATCATTATCAAAACAATGTCAAATGGGTAATACTTCAAACCATTCTCTCATATTGAATTTTGCAATTGATCGCAATTCAATATTCAAATCAATGATGGAATGCTTTTGATATATCTATACAATGAATACTTTACCCCAGTGAAACAGCAGTATGTTTGAGAATTTACAACATAAAATAAGACAATACTTGTACAATTACCTACCAAGTGTGCCAAGGAAATATTGCATCATGCATAGTTAAATGAACTTAGTCATTTTTGATTGGCATTTCAGATTTAAAATTCAACAGCATGATGTTTCGAGCCAATGTTGCACATATCCAGGATCCTAATACAAGAACTGCAGTATTTCATTTTAAAATGTTTGACTGATTTCACATATGAACACAATGGTTCAGTGGTAAAAGACAAATAAGTCATGATGCAATTGTAGTAGGGGTCTTGATTAAGAAGGCAGAGTTAAATGTGTGTATGGACCAGATAGCTCAGCCCGTAGATCGTTCGCACAGTTTGCAGAGGTCCCTTCATGTAGTCATGCAATTTCCTAGATGTGTTCCAGATAAACATGCATGATACAATACTCGCTCTCATACAAAACTTATAACAACATAGGAAAGGTGATTTGAACCCATTCATGTATAATTTTACCTTGGCCAGCATAACTGCCATTAACACAGCCAAGCCACCGTACATTATACCAATTAATATCATTATTATACCAACTGCTACATTTTCACCGACTACAGTCAAGCCACCTATAATTCCGCTGAAAAACACAACACTGTGATTAGGCTAAACTCATAACTGCCAGGCTATTTTTTAAATTGACAATTATTTTGGTAAGGAAAACATCTAGAGCTTCTGAGAAACAAAATCAAACCATTTCTGTGTAACAAACCATCAAACAATAACATGTAATCCTTGGAATAAACTAGAAAATCACACAGCAAAAATTGTATCAATGTTTTTTGTCTTTCTGAGAACAAATTCTGAACCCAAAACAAATTCATATCAAAGGCCTGAATGGCCTGAACTGCGTTGCAGTATGGTCTGAGAGGTTTGTGCGAATGAAAGTAATCTAAGAGATTTTTGAAGACAAACTGAATAATTCTTTTGTTTAGCAGAAATCAAAATAGAAGTCAAAATAGACATGTCCCAGTACTCCATTGGTACTCAAACCCAATGCTCTAATCAAATGAAAAAGTCTTATTCCAGTTACCTACAGCTTCAGTCAGAGATCATAGATTTATGGAGCAGTTTGACAGAGGAAGGGGTTTTATCCAATAGTGTGAAAAGTTTTAAAAGTGCACTAAATATATATTGGGTTAAATGCCATATCAAAGGCATGCCCAAGTGTAACGAACAGGAACCGGAACACAAGAACCAAGTAGATCAAAAAGGATCGGAGAGATGACAAGTCTAAAAATTGATCTCAACAACAAAGTAAACATTCATACACTCTAGTCTGGGTGATTTTCTTATCTATTCAACAATACCTACATTCAGTGTTTCTTCCAGGATTTGAAACAATAGAGTTCTTTCCCCCATACATTGGGTAAAAGGTGAAAATAGATCTTCTTTTTCCTTTTGCCATTGTAAATTGCACATGCTCACTTCACGGTCAGTAATGGTAACGAAAAAAAAACTGTATATTTCCCGGCTTTTAAAGAAACAGGCACTATTTCTTTTTCTTTCTAATAATGAAAAAATGACAGCAGATTTTTTGTTTAGTATGAATCGTCCTGTTCAATTATAAAATCAACTTCCTTACTAAAAGTGAAGGCGTCAATGTGATAATTAATGTCTTTTATTTTTTTTATTTCATAACAATATTACTGCAAAGAATGGGGAGCCGTATTTTAAACTTTTTACTAAGCATACTGGTTCCCAACCCTCTGGTAAACGAATAAACAAATCGGAAACCTGTTACTGAAATTGGGTCATGGGTTTATGAAACAAAACTTGGGATTCCTTTAAAGATGGGGGAAATTCGACGGCCTAGATATGGGTGCCGCTAGTTACCTTCTACTAGAAGTTCTAGGATGTTGGGAAATTATCGCGGAATGTTTGCTTTACCTTTGATCAGCATCCTACACATCACAGACGCATCCAAATCAAACCAAGGAAGAAAGATTTATTTTAAAAAAGGGACGATTTAATTTGATAGGAATTCACAAAGCTACAGATTACAATCAACATAGAAGTTGGAACTACTTGCTTTCTCCCGCGGTGATTAAGCCCCTATAGGTAAAGAAGGATTCTGAGGTAAAGAAAGATTCCTATCGATCGCTATATACGCTTTCCGCGCATGCACGCGCGATGCATATAAAAATGGGCAATTTTGAAAAAGAAAAATCGAGATTAATAGTAGAAGCCAGTTAGAAAGGTTGAACAATGTATTCTTTTATAAACCTCTGTGGCTTAGTAAAAATATGCTTGTTAGAAAAGGTTTTTTTGGGTCATCAAATTGGCAATTTAGAGTAAAGGGATTGAGCAATGTTTTCAGTATCAAAAATTTGAACTTGAATGTTTAATTTTCTGCTGTGATTGTTTAAAAACCATCTGTTTTGGATATGAAAAAGGAAAAATTTATTGTCTTCAAGCGCAACTCTCCCTTATAACATTGAGATCCCCTAACTTTGCAACTGTCAATTAAAAATTGTAAGAACAGAATCATACTTACACTGAAAAATCTGTGATTCCCAGACACATAAGCACGCACACACAAAATTGAAAGAAAAAGATGAAGAAAAACACGAAAAAGTTGAATGAGCTGTCACTCCTGAAATAAAAAATAAATATCAATAGTTTCTGACATATAGAATTATATGATGAACATTTCAAAACATTTGGGTTTCTATCAAATACCTAAACATTCCATTCTTATTTGAAAATTTCAGTTCAAAATGAAGCATGACTCAAGCAAAAGTCTTAAGAGCATCTCTAACATAGATTTTATGCAAGTGAAAAAAGTAGTAAAGAATTGCTTAGAGAAGGCTTTGATACAACCCCCTGTCTTCGACCAAATCTAAAGCTATATAATACCCAAGACTATTTCCTACTTACCTAAAGGCTTTGTAAAGTGGTCGGTACCAGCAGACAAAAGAGCATGGTGTAAACAGAACAAACCACAGTAATGACAGACCAAAAGTAGCACCGCCCCCACTTTCCACAATGAAATACGCCAAACTTCCAAACACGTTCAGCAAAAGGGTAAATGAATAAACTGTAAAAAAAGAATTTAAGATGGTTTAATGGACAATGTATGTGCATTTTACTTTCAATAGTTCACATAACAAAGTATCTCTCTTTACCAATTTTTATGTCAAGGGTATTCAGTAATAAATCCATTATAGACCACTTTCAACTATCAATTTATAACTACCTTTCATTGAAATAAAATTAGGATATACAGCAATTTGTTATTCTGTTATTTAAAGCCATACTTGCGCTCATTTATACTTAAATTGTGAAAGTTGAAAATTGAATTCAAAGCACTTTAAATTCCTATTTACAGAGGAATTGAGACTGCAACATGTTCATGTAATGCTTTTAAAAGAGTCAATACAATAAGGTTTGTTTACAATTTGCGATAAAACTAGGTCATCCGAGAAACATTTGGAACCAGTAAAACTCAAGAAATTCTCCATTTTGAATGTTCATGTGTTTAATATTGGATAGATGACAGTACTTTTTATGTATTTCACGTGATTTTTCTAACCAGGTGATCGCCATTTATTAACCCAAGAGCTCCTTGCTATTTTAGATGTTACTTGAATGTAAACAATGAAGTTAAAATTGGTGGGCACCAAATTTGTGAAAATAGCACTTTGAAAAATAGATAATACATAGTGCAGGCGTTATATTGTCACGATCCTGTGTTTTTTTGCTATGATTCAACTATTCTATCATAATTCATAACTCATATTACCCAGTGTTGCAGTTTTTCTAAGCACTAGTATGCTTTTAATAGTTTTAATTATCTTTCAAATAATGCCAATTTCCCTTACTAACTGCCAAATAGATTAATAACAGAATAAAAAAAAACAATATTTTATATTGCCAATGTCATCAATTTCTTTTTTCCCAAAACAAGCTTTGAAATGAACGACTGTCAAGCAGTGTAACAAAAAAGAATAAAATGGATTGCATCCTTGCCTTTTGAAAATGTTTCTGAATTGCATGGAAGTATGAAAAGGGACATATTTAAGGATATTATTACAATAAGGACTGTCCATATTTTCTATAAAATAAATAAAAATTATAGAAGAAAACAAGGACAATTATTTTACAAGGTGGCTTATTAAAGCTGTTGAAATGTTTTATACTTACATCCCCAAATGTAATAGATAAATTTCACAGTTCTCTGGAATTCCATGGGTATATCAACAGAAAAGTCTTGGTAGAAGCAAGCACCAACAGGAAACCATTTTGGTAGCGGAGGCCAGTTGTTTTGTCTGTCTGTTAGAAAGTATTGTTAATAATTAGTTTCCTTTATAGCAAATGACTTAACAGACGAAATTGATTGTACTGATCTTTAAATTTCTATATTCATGTTATAAGTCTCTTTGGTTTAATACAATCTGCAGCTGTCCATAAGACAGTCCGCTGCACAACTATTCAATAATGTCAGAGAGGGATTTATTGAGTTTACAAAAAATTGTTTCTGAAATGTGAAGATGCAAACAAAAATAAAGCCAATTTGCAACTAGTATATGAAAACTTAATCAAGGCATTACACCAACACCCAGGTGAGTAGTTAACATCAATGGCAAGCTAAAAAATATGAGAATTTTAAGATTAGTCTATGATGGGTTCACTCTGCTTCCAAATCAATCTTACAACTATAATACAAGTTTTATAATATCTGCATCACAAAGTTATTACTCTTCATGAGTTGAAATATAACCCAACAATAACCCAATAAGGATAATTGTGACTTACTTATATTCTTATATGGGTTTTACATCACATCAACATTATTTCATTTATGTAGCGATGCCCGACTATTATTGATGGGGGAAGACCCCATACTCAACTGCCCGTAAGGGCTGGTCAAGGTGGGTAGAACCATCGACATTCCGTAAGTCAGTCGGGAGAGATAATTGTGACATATACTTAACAAAAGCATGTTTGAAAAGTGAAGAGCTTGCTAAAGTTAGTTTAAAATTATTTACTTTACATTGATTGTGACAGAAGCTTGACGCTTATTTAATTCCCTCTCGATGACTGCTTTCTGGACACTAAACCAGTACTTGTGCTGATATATGGGATAACCCCAGCAATTTTCATCTTGCCTTACAGGGATCAATCCTGAACCCATGGTACAAGAGGCAGATACTCAACCACTGCACCAATGTCGCCCATGAATTCTTGCACTGAATCCTTGTTATGCAAAATGTAAGGATGACAACTTAAGATGCAACAGAGTTGAAGAAATTCTGCTCTGACATTAGAACCACTTACCAAGAAAAAGATAGCTAAAGCATCTTTAAAGACAATTGTTAATGAATTAACTAGCAAGCAAAATTGATTTGTATATTTATTCCTCAGTGCATCCTTCATTTTTTAATACAGTCATTTGATCTAAAGGTGCACTTAATATGTGCAATCCTCAAATTCAGGAACCAGTGTGACAGAAATCAGAGTCAGGAAATTATCACAATCATATTTCTGAAGGGGTAACCAGATATCTGCCTTATTTGTTACAAAAGTTTGTTTCCCACTTCTCTGTATTCCTTGGTCTACTTGTTTTCTTCAGATTTGAAATCATTATCAAGTTGTTTTATGGAATCATTTGTGGCAGGATTCATCAAATGATTACCTCTGCAAAAAATGAAGGTGGTATCTCAAGTATGAAGTGCATTTAAATGATCCATTTAAAATGATGAAAAAAAGAGATACCTTGAAATTGCATATTTTTCATTTCTTGTTCTTTTCTGGCAAGTTCTTCTGCTTTCTTTTCCAATTCCTAAAAAAATTGCATATATAAATCATGTCTTGATTGACATTTTTGAGTACAAAATGATTATCACCAATATATTTTCAATTCCCCCAACATTCTTATTTTACTAGACTATTAGTTGTGACTGCATAATTCAATGTTTTTATTGTTAAAAGAAAATAGGAAGGATATTGGGTTGTAGTAAAAGCTTGAACAACTTTCTCCTCTCAAACTAGTAGACATGACTACATATCTTAAATGTTTTTGTTTTTTAAAGAAAATAGGAAGGTTATTGGGTTGCAGTAAAAGCTTGAACAACTTTCTCCTCTCAAACTAGTAGACATGACTACATATCTTAAATCTTTTTGTTTTTTAAAGAAAATAGGAAGGATATTGGGTTGTAGTAAAAGCTTGAACAACTTTCTCCTCTCAAACTAGTAGACATGACTACATATCTTAAATCTTTTTGTTTTTTAAAGAAAATAGGAAGGATATTGGGTTGTAGTAAAAGCTTGAACAACTTTCTCCTCTCAAACTAGTAGACATGACTACATATCTTAAATGTTTTTGTTTTTTAAAGAAAATAGGAAGGATATTGGGTCGTAGTAAAAGCTTGAACAACTTTCTCCTCTCAAACTAGTAGACATGACTACATATCTTAAATGTTTTTGTTTTTTAAAGAAAATAGGAAGGTTATTGGGTTGTAGTAAAAGCTTGAACAACTTTCTCCTCTCAAACTAGTAGACATGACTACATATCTTAAATCTTTTTGTTTTTTTAAAGAAAATAGGAAGGATATTGGGTTGTAGTAAAAGCTTGAACAACTTTCTCCTCTCAAACTAGTAGACATGACTACATATCTTAAATCTTTTTGTTTTTTAAAGAAAATAGGAAGGTTATTGGGTTGTAGTAAAAGCTTGAACAACTTTCTCCTCTCAAACTAGTAGACATGACTACATATCTTAAATGTTTTTGTTTTTTAAAGAAAATAGGAAGGTTATTGGGTTGTAGTAAAAGCTTGAACAACTTTCTCCTCTCAAACTAGTAGACATGACTACATATCTTAAATCTTTTTGTTTTTTTAAAGAAAATAGGAAGGATATTGGGTTGTAGTAAAAGCTTGAACAACTTTCTCCTCTCAAACTAGTAGACATGACTACATATCTTAAATGTTTTTGTTTTTTAAAGAAAATAGGAAGGATATTGGGTTGTAGTAAAAGCTTGAACAACTTTCTCCTCTCAAACTAGTAGACATGACTACATATCTTAAATGTTTTTGTTTTTTAAAGAAAATACGAAGGATATTGGGTTGTAGTAAAAGCTTGAACAACTTTCTCCTCTCAAACTAGTAGACATGACTACATATCTTAAATGTTTTTGTTTTTTAAAGAAAATAGGAAGGATATTGAGTTGTAGTAAAAGCTTGAACAACTTTCTCCTCTCAAACTAGTAGACATGACTACATATCTTAAATCTTTTTGTTTTTTAAAGGAAATAGGAAGGATATTGGGTTGTAGTAAAAGCTTGAACATGTTTCTCCTCTCAAACTAGTAGACATGACTACATATCTTAAATCTTTTTGTTTTTTAAAGAAAATAGGAAGGTTATTGGGTTGTAGTAGCTTGAACAACTTTTTTCTCTCAGGTGGGGTTTTTAACCATTGTGAATGTCATTGAATAACTGATGGCAGTTAATATACTTGGACGATAAATAAAACTTTGTTTAAATGGCGAAGGAAACAACATGCAGGCCAGGATGTACAAGTTAGCAGCATTATTGCTCCACAGTGAAGGTACAATTTATTCAACATGCCAGGTATTACCTGTTGTCTCCTTTCTAACTCAGATGTATCCACTCTCTGGGCCGAGCTTGCTGTATAGGGAGGAGGATTATCGGAAGGCTGCATGATTGCTGGTGATGATTTAGGTGGGGGTACAGTAGGCTGGCCTGTCTGAAATAAGTAAAATACACCCAGCTCTATAAACTTTAGTACTTCATGATAAAGGAAAACATATTCTGAAATATTAAAAAAAATAAAAAGGTTATTACAGAATGAGTTGAACAATATTATATGAAAAAATATGCTGAGCAAATTGTTTAGGTTCACTATCTTTTTCAATGCCTATTACTCAAAGCAAGTCCTAATCAGCAGTAGTTTTCAATCAAATGTTGGGTTTTAAGGACAAACCAACCAAAATGGTTAAAGGGGTAAGACATCGGAAGCCACTTTTTCCTAAAGACATTTATTACATATGAAGAGGATTATATTGTTCATGTTGTAAGTGTTCATAGGCTGGTATTGAGGGATCCTTTGTTTTGGACTTAATATGTACACATCAGCTTATTTCAATTGATGGGACTTTTTTTTATATGTTGGTCAACTTTTAACCCTTTTAAATTATTAAGATGGGGCGATTTCATTTTGGAATAACCTTATAAAAATGTTTTAGCCTTTTTAAATTCATTTATAATACAGTTTACTCAAAAGCGCCGATCCGCCAACCAGCAAATTTCATTTCGCCATAAAATCACTTTCTGATGGTCTGTGTGTCCGGTGACTTTTGGTAGTACTCATATAGTATGAAAACCAGAACAAAACTGCAAAATACCACCAAAAGACGATATTTCTGTAGGTCTGTATGATCCAAACGTAGATATTTCAATCTACAGTATCAAGTGCTACAGCTTGGATAATTCGAGTTATGTTTCTGTCATTAATTTAGAGTGTTTTCTGTCTTTAGCGTTTGAAAAAGTTTGGGTGTTCTCCCTTTCAACAAGCGTTGATAACATAGATTCGATTGGCTAATCCGCTTTATTAGATATATTCCAGCCCATGAATTATTTCCTTACAAATGCTGATGACCTTTACCTTTCAATCATTATAAACACTACAGCTTGATAATTCTGACCAGCACTTTTGGTTTCAGACAACAATTTCAAGACTGCCTGTCAGTTGGACAAGCAGTTTGTTTTCTCCATATTTTGGAAAGACTGGTTTATAGAAATGTATAGATTTAGGGCCTTAATTACATGTAGAAAAAAAAACACTTTTCAGATATTCCAATGATTAGAAATTCATTAACACCCTATATCCAGTCATCTCTTTCTCAACACCTTTTAAGGTATTAATTCACTCTCCAGACTTCCGACATTACCTCCCGCATTACTTCAGGCAAAGCTTTTTGGGGACTTGCATGTGGTTTATGGATAGGTTTTAGATATAGGAAAAAGGAAAGGATGAAAACTATCAGTGCTTTTGGCTAAACATTTGTTTAGTAGTGGTTGAAGGGTATATATGTAACAATTAATGTGTTACATTTTGAGTTGTAGGAAATCAATAAAAAATATATCTCAACTGTCTTATACACTTTTTTAATGACTTATGAAAAGTAACAATTCATGGTTTGATTTGTGAATCATGAATCATTGATCAGATCTCCAGTTGTCAAGCAATCAACAGTCCGAATTTAAAGGCACTTTTATATTAGTTTTCAATTTTCTCATTTTTAACAAAAGGCATCTTAAAGAATGGATTGATCTTGGTTTTAATATTAGCCTGCCACTTATAAATGTTAACCCCAAAGTAATCTTTCTTTTCTTAAAAGTGAAAACCATCAGTAGAAATACTAAATGTTTTGTTATGATTCAGTAAGTGTGCTCCATACATGATAATATCAGGAGGAACGGATAAAAGTGAAGCAAAAAATTCTGGAAAAGATAATAAGCAGGGTGAATAACTTGTATTTACCTCATTCAAAAGACTGTTCTGCTCTTCCTATTGATTGATGCAGAAAAAAGCAAATATTATGAAGAAATTGGAAATCTTGGACATTGGACTCCTTGTCAAAATTTCTATGACTTCTCTGTGAAAGCTGTTATTTTTCATATTTCTGTGTGCAAAGTCAATTTAAAATGAATAAAGAGATGAAAACATTGACAAAAACAGAAGTTTTCATGTAAACAAATTATCCCTTTGTCACTTAGTTTAAATGGCTTCAAGGTAGCAATTATTTTATTGGGTCATCAGAAGTTAAAATGTGATGCATGGAATAGCAACAGATTGAATTTATCAGTTCTTATGCAGAGCAGCTGCAGCTATCAAACACTCCAACACAAAGTCATGTATGGAAATATCTATCACAAGACTATTTGACATGTAGAAATGGGAAACAATACTAACATAATAAATCTTTAACCAAACTCATAGTATAAGCGAGAATCATTTTCTAATTTGAAGAGATTTTTTTTAAAACTAGGAAGGATACTCACTGCAGCAGCAGGTCTTGTAGTGTTATCTTCTGAAAATGGGTTGTACTCGTCTAAACCAGCTTGTCTATTACCTCTCGATGCTTGCTGCACTGATGGATCCTGCAACAATACAAGACCATTTGATTCCCTCTTATATAGAGCTATGTGGTAAAATGAACAGTGATATAAAAAATGAAACACAGCTTTGATATGATGGATGCAAACAGGTTACTCAAATCACCGAAATACCACCGAAACACTGGAATACCCCTGAGATATAGGTTAACGAGAGTTCTCAAATTTTGTCATAATACCTATTACCTTTATAGTGTACATAAAAGGATGTAAGAGGTATATCAAGCTGAGTGATTTCTTTTTCAAAGATCATTTTTAACGTTTTAAATGCTTTTATTGAGTACGAAAAATTAAAGTTCATACAATTTGCCTTTACTAACGTAATACCGTAATACTTATGTTTATGCATATTCTGCATGTAAGGTGAGCCTAGTGCTAATTAACTTATAATTAGCAAAACTACATTTCTAACATTAGCTGTGAACAAAAAACTAGACTTTAGATTTAAATTTTTTTTTATTAAATTTAGTGACATCAGTCTTTCTAATGATCATGACAAAGACCAGTCTGGACATCAGCAAGAGCAATTGAGCGGCTGTTTTCGATATATCATTTGAAATTCTACTCTAATCTTTCAAATTCTAACCAAGATACGGCTAGTATAACCAAAGTCGAGTTGAATCAACGAGAAAAAGAAATTGCTTGTACATCAAAAGCTTCAATGAATTTACTTTATCGGGGAAAGTCATTTTTTTAACAAAGGGTGTTTCGGTGTTACTATGAATTTAACGGGTATTCCGGTGTTTCGGTGGTATTACGGTATTTCAGTGATTCGTATGACCAATCAAACTATTGCAGAATATTGACAAATTACTTTTTAAGTCACAATGGGTTTCCCAGTTTTCTCCTGTTGCGACTGTGTCCAAGTGTTTCATGAAGACTGGGATCAAGGCTTAACCCAAACTTCATTCTAAGTTTATGTCATTGTTTACAAAATAAACCTGTTGACACTGTTTGCATTTATCTGCAATTTGCAAATGACTTATAACTTTTCTGTATGGTTGTAAACAGGATTGGGAAGCTGTCAATAGTTGAATCAAGAGTTTGGGTTGAAGCAGTCCGCATATCTTTTTATGCGATGAAAACCTTTAGGGCTGAAACACAAATCTTGTCAGTGAGTCTGTGAGATGAAACGGAAAACTTGCCTTCCAAAAATTGTTTAAGTCACTTTGTTGGGTCTTACAGACAGTTTATATTGTTGACTTATTCATTGAATGATGTCCGACAGTAAACCTTAATTGAAAATTTGATAGAAAAGTCGCTAGAATTCCCTGATTTAAAATACAATTTTCGGAAAATCTAACTTCTACAAATAAATACATAGCCAAGTACTATCCAAAAGGTGGCATACTTTTTTCGGGTACCTTGCTCATCAAGTTTAAATCCAAAATGATGTGTCAGATCACCGCACAACGGCATCACACAATTTAAAATGGCTATGCCGGCAAAAATAAGAAACATTTGTTTCAAGATTCGTTGAAAGATGCGGAATTCGAATGTTGGTTTATAAAAGCAGCAAAACCTGACAATAGCATAGTGAAATGTTTCCTTTGTCTTGATATTAAGAATAAAAACATCTTTATGGATGGATATACAGTTTACCTAAAATTAACACTGACAAGCATGTTTCACCTGACTCACATTGTAGGGCAGTTGAAATTAAAAGGTTAAAAGGTTCTTTTGTGAAAGCATTGAGACATGCAGAGGAATCAGCATCTGATTCACTGATTTGTCAATTAAAATCTGTGTATATTAACATTCAAAATAACATTGCTCTTCACATCTATCCTGAACTCATCAAATTGATGCAGTCATAGATGGCAACAAGTCATACAAACAGGATGAAAATATAAAAAATAAACAATATTGTCCATTCAAAGCCTTTATTTATTATATCAATTATCAAGGTATTAGATGAATTATGGGGACCAAACATATAGGATTTGTAGACTTTGAAAATGGTAGCAACATGTTCCAAATGAATTCACTTGGAAACCTTTGTTATTGTTCTGAAAGTTATTGGTAATAACTTTACGAAAGCATTATTGATCTAATACTTCATAATTTAACAATATGTTGTGACTCAGTGAATTCAGAATTGGACTCAGTCTTGTGTCAGGCATGGAGCCCCGGGGACTCAGTGAACAAACTAAAAAACACCAACACTGTCTAATCTTATGTAACTTTTGATATCTTTATCCTCGTAATATCGGAAACAATTGATTTTTAAAAGTTAAAATTCCAATCTGTGGGATAGTCCTCTTAAAGCTGTGAGCCTTACAGGCTTACCTACAAGTTAGTCAACTAACTTTATGCAATAGGAAAATATCGAAAAAATTTTGCATTGGGCAACATTTCAGGTCAAACTTTCTAACCATTCATTTGATAATGGATATGTGACAAAAATTTTGTCGCAAAATCTAATGTTGAAAATGCTAATTTGGGAAACCAAAAAGCTGGTGCAATGGATGTTGAAATTGATTTTGCTCCAACAAGTGATGAGCGTGGAATCATAACATCCGTGGCAAAACAGATATCAGCCACTAGATACGATGCAGTAACGTCTTGTGGCGGATAGATCTGGTTGCCAACGACGTAACGGTTCCACGCTCATCACTTGTTGGTGCAAAATCAATTCCAACAACCACATGATAGATAACCCCTTTATGATAACCCTAGCATACTATTGTCTAAATTATCAAACCAAACAGCTTGATGGAAGCTAAAATTTCTTAATTAAGTTGTATATCCTACTTTGTGGTAAAATTTAGAGAGAAACAAACCGTAAGTGGCCATTTTAATTTTTTTCACAACTTTTCGCACTTTCTGCTTTTAAAATATGGTAAATACCCACTGAACACATAGGGCTCATCCAATGAAAACACACGTTTCTTCCTGCCTTTTTTACAACTTCCAAATACAGGTTTAGCTCCGCCCAATTTGACCCAATTGATTGTCACTTGTTGCGGGATAGCCCAAGATATCCGCATGACATCCGGAAGTGATGTATTTGAGAATTGAAATGTATAAGGATTACGAAAAATGCTACTATTCTCTTAAAATAATGGAAAAAATGTTGCCCCATTATTGAATTATCATAACAGTTTTGATACACAACCGGCCTGCTCCAAAGAGCTAAGAGGGCGGAATTACTACCGTGTCCCAGACAGACAAGGTAGTAACATTACTTCTAATCAGCCACAAGACGATACCACATCGTATCTAATTCATGAAGTTACAGGCTGTCAGAGGCGAGTAGAACATCTGTGCGGAGAAATCTAAAGTTAAAATATCAATGGACTCTTGATTCGAAGGCGTTGGTCAATATATAAATTGCCTTAGAGGCCAGAAATCTGGACTATCATCACCAGGCTTCAAATTATTTTGGCTTTCCTACAAGCCAAAATGCTTACCTTATGAACACTGACAACTTGACAAATAGTGTGTGTGGTTGAGAAAACTATTAGTTAGAATACATCTTATTAACATGGAGGTAAATTTGTTAAAGGAATGACTTTATTCTAACTGTCTAAAGACAGGTGGGTGGGGTATTGCATAAAATTTAAATGCTAAATAAAACCACAACTTGGGGGGAAAGAAAGCATTTATGGATACATTGACAATATTGCTTTCTCTTCAGGAGGGCATGTCAAAATTTGCTGGATTCGACTGTCATAGCTGATGTTTGTGACACACATTTACCAACATTTGGTATGAGTAAATCGATGAGTTCTCCCGGTGAAAACATTTGACAGCTCGATCGAAAAATTAACATTTCCGTGTTTATCTACTTACGGAAAACGGATTTACCGCCTCTGGATCTGCAAAAGGGTTACTGTCGTAGTTTGACATTGTTCCTGCACTATATTAATCAGAGATTTAAGTCCTCTTTTCAACGAGATACCTAACAAACAATTCAACAAATATTTTGTTCAAGTGAGGTGTCCAAAATATGGCTGACAGTCAACTTCCGTACCGCGCATGCGCGGTGATGGTTTGTCACATGGACTTTACGTCATGTGCATTATTTAAAACTGGGTAGAATTACTAATCTTAGAAATATTTTAGCTTTTATCAGCAAATTACTCTTATATAATATATTATTATTGTTCCACATGGTTTATATTCTAAACTTTGCCAAACACTTAGTAATTCCAGAGACTTATAATCCTGATTATCATCAAAGATCTAAAGGTTACCAGACGTTTATAGACTGAACTTCAGCAGACGACACAAAGTGGATGGTCAACCAGAAAAATGGAGCCATTAGCAATCCTGATATCTTATTGATTTATGTCTCTGTTAAAGGTCTATTCTAGCAAAACGGAATATAATCAAAATAATTCGACGTGTATGTTTCTGTGACTGTAAGTGTGCCTGTATGTAAAAGTTTGTATGTTTCTGTGAGTGTAAGTGTGTCTGCATGAGCATGTTTGTATGTTTCTGTGACTGTAAGTGTGCCTGTATGTAAATGCGTGTATGTTTCTGTGACTGTAAGTGTGCCTGTATGTAAATGCGTGTATGTTTCTGTGACTGTAAGTGTGTCTGCATGTGCAGGTGTGTTTGTTTCTGTAACTGTAAGTGTGCCTGTATGTGTATGTGTGTATGTTTCTGTGACTGTAAGTGTGCCTGTATGTAAATGCGTGTATGTTTCTGTGACTGTAAGTGTGTCTGCATGTGCAGGTGTGTTTGTTTCTGTAACTGTAAGTGTGCCTGTATGTGTATGTGTGTATGTTTCTGTGACTGTAAGTGTGCCTGTATGTAAATGCGTGTATGTTTCTGTGACTGTAAGTGTGTCTGCATGTGCAGGTGTGTTTGTTTCTGTAACTGTAAGTGTGCCTGTATGTGTATGTGTGTATGTTTCTGTGACTGTAAGTGTGCCTGTATGTAAATGCGTGTATGTTTCTGTGACTGTAAGTGTGTCTGCATGTGCAGGTGTGTTTGTTTCTGTAACTGTAAGTGTGCCTGTATGTGTATGTGTGTATGTTTCTGTGACTGTAAGTGTGCCTGTATGTAAATGCGTGTATGTTTCTGTGAAAAATGTTGTCTGTTTCTGACTGTAAGTGTGCCTGTATGTGTATGTGTGTATGTTTCCATGTGACTGTGTGTCTGTATGTGTATGTGTGTATGTTTCCATGTGACTGTGTGTCTGTATGTGTATGTGTGTTTGTTTCCATGTGGGGGTGTGTCTGTATGTGTATGTGTGTATGTTTCCGGGTAAATATTTGATTATGTTCTTTTCTATGTTTAAGATGTGTCGCAAACTAACTATGCATAATTTGCTTCATTTGTAAGCTATTAAGGGGCATACATGCTAAAAGACGAAGTTTCAGCCGTTTGGCATGACGTAGATCATAATATGCCAATGCAGTCATCATATTTGTTAGTACCCCCAAATCTGAAAATGTCAACACCGCTACGGACAAAGGTTGATTAAAAATATCTTATCCTCGCATATGGCAAATTAATAATGAAAAGTATACTGGTAATCAACAGATATAACAATAGGTCAATGAATAATGAAAAAAACCCACTTAATTGTAGTTTTAATAATTGAGAAAATTGCGTAACGGTGTTCAGTGCATTTTTTGTTTAGGAATGAAAACACGTTTTTGTTTCTCTATACTTACTTGCGTCATTGTCATGCAAATAACCTGGGTCTTTATATAAAATGGATATAGGATAACAGAATAAGATCATATGCAACTTATTTCTATGCATTGATATATAATTATAGGCAATAAACTATGGTGTAACGGTGTTGATGAGACTGTAACGGTGCAGGCAGCAGATAATGTATAGCAATACTTTTCTTAAAAAAACTGAAACTTAAAACATATGTGCCGCTCCATGAGAAAACCGGATAAAGTAAATCTGCTTTTAAATGTCCGTCTTGGATAAGCCTGTGAAGTCCACAGCATCCGATTATAATACTGTTGTCAAGAGTACTCTTTTCTTGAACAGAAACTACCATAAGCGCTAATAGTCTAGTCCCGGATCAGCCTGTGAGAACAGCACGCGCTGGTCAGGGCTGACACTTTACGCAGATGTCAATATACCCAGTTTTCACATGAAATGACCCATATGTTTTTTGTCAAATCTAAAAAGAGAAATGTTGCTGGACCGGTATACGAACCAATGCGGGACGACCCTCTACATAAATAGACTTCACAGATATTTGAACCAATTTATTTAATGAACACACTTTTAACATGGAACAACAAACATCAAACTTCAGGAACAGAAACAGCAAGACATAAAGCAGAATACACACAACTATGGCTTAGTGTAAAACTATTGTAACTCAATCAAATGCATCCTTTTTACCAAGATTAATCATTCCACGATTACGCCATTATTATGTTTGCGAGATTTATATATGTAAACATTGAAATTTGATGTCCCATTGTTCGTTACAAGCAATGGTACCTACATTTTCATCGTTTACAACGGATAGAATTTGCCAATAAACTAAGGGTTTGAAATATATGTTTTGAGTTACAATAGTTTTGCACGGATCACTTGGAGTGTGCCCTGTACATGTATTGAGATAATGGTAAGCATATTCATAACATGTTACCTTTGATAAGAATATATTGGATTCAAAATTAACATTTTCAAAGACAATATCATTGTCGGATGAACAGTTGCTCAATGCATATAGGAAAAAAACTCTCAGACAGAGTGACAAAAGAAGTGATTGCCTGATACACGCAATGATTTTTTTTAGCACGATGTTTGCTGAGGACACATGGAAATGCTGAGTAAGGAGGCAAAGTGTAAGATTACAATTTAACAGACGTTATAGATCCCATTGATGAATCAATTAAGAATCTAGTTGTATGCATACTTTTTCCCAGACACTAAACGGGAGTTGCATGTGACGATTAGTCACACTTTCCATCCCATCAAACTCTACCACTATTTGGTGAAAGTAATAGTTTAAAACATCATCTCTTGCCGGCCAGAAATACCTATTTTTGCCAATTCCATGCATGACTTTAACCTCCACTGATTCATGGTCTATATCCTGAACGATTCCTGGATATGGCAAACCGTCATATTCTACCACCACCCATTTTCCAACAAGGTCAACCGAACATTCAACATCCACCGATAATGGAGAATCATGCAAGACATCTTGTGTCCGTGTATGATCAGATGGCCCATTACTGACGCTTACTGCGTTTAAAGACCCTATTGCATCAGTTAATGGAACAACTGGTTTGACACGGATACGAGATTCCTTGCTGACTTGTTTGACTAAAGTAACCCTTCTTGGAGACAAACATTCACAAATGTTAGGCATATTACAAAAGCATGATAAATCTCTAACAAATATGCCTTCAATTTGTTCTTTACATATGATCTGGTGAATCACCATGGTCCCCTTTACAGGAATTGTAGCGACATTACAAATTTCACTATCAATATTTGAAATCATTTCATTTGTTATATAGTAAAGTTTTACTGAAATATCTACTTCTTTCAATAATGCGAAAAGTTCACAAGCATTTGAAATATCTTTGCCATATGCAACATGTTTGTCTGCTGTTCGCTTAATGAGACCACCAACTCCATCTGGTGCACCCTTACCATGCCCAGACTCAGTAAAATTCCATGTGATAGTTTTAAAATGATATTTTTCAATGCATTTGTGTTTCATTAAATAAAAATTGTTTCTTGACCGATATTGGGTGGTAGGACCGTCAGATACAAAATGAATTGCATCAATCTCTGGGTTTTCATCTTTAAGTTCTTGTAAAATTGGATGAAGGTGGGCCCATATACTAGCTGGATCGTGTCTGGTGTTATCCGAAACGCTACAAAATGAGGTCGGGTTTTTATCCTTTAGGTACAGTACACCTGTGTGCAATGATACTTGGTTTCGTGATGCCCCAAAATGCATTCCTTGAGCTTCTGTATTCATTTTACAAGCATAGTTCTCACTAAAATCAATATGAATTATGCATTCAGTTGCTGTTATATTGTCTTTCAACTTTTTAAGATGTTCATATTGATGAGTTATATTAAACATGTGTCGACAGTATTTGCTACTGAGGATTTCATTTGTATCATCTACCAAAGTGGACAATGTGCAATGATCTTTTACTTTAACCGTTACTTGAACAGTTTGAGTTTTGTCTTTAATAACTCTCTGTTCACGACGACTTTGCCACGCATGCACCCATACTTGTTTTCCCAGCTCATACTCATTAGTTTCAAGGCATTTATTTTTACACTGAGTACATTCCCTGTACATGCATTCTTTTGTTATTTCACTGCAACACAGACTTTGGCATGCTTCTCTTAAAGTGACACATTTTAAAACACCGTGCTGTTTTAGTCTTGAAAATTTAAATGCAACGTTTGCATGAAGTTTGCATGTACACGTATCTCTGTTTGTACATTTAGGGTCGAGAATCCAGAATGGACGCAATTTGCAAAACATTGCATAAGACACATTGATGTCTTTATGTTTTAACAGAAATTGATTGTGCAAGGCTTTCATACTATTTGCGAGAATTCTCTTCTGAATTTTTATTTTATTTCTTGTGATTGTATCCTTTTTTCCAGGCATCATTCGACTATTGATGTCTTCCTCTAAAAACAGTTTAACTTTTTCTTTCACCCTCTCACTTATGGAGTTCTTGTATTTTCGTCGACGAAATCGATTCCTGTTATCCTTCAAACTGTTAAATTTCAGCCGTTTTTGTGATATACCTAACAGTGTATTTGCAGTATTCATTATGTTATACTTCTTCAGTATCCTTTTGCTAACAACACTTGAAAGTACTCTCTTCTGCTCTGCATTCAACATGTTTCTGCTCTTCATCCTTCTTTTGATTTCATCGGCAACTACACAATGCAACAGTAGCTGTTTCTTTAACTCCCCTCTTAACTTACTCTCTTTTAGGATCACTTTCATGCTGTACTTATTATGTTGAGTTGTCTTTTTAGTTTTCTTATGTAATCGTTCGTATCTTTTTCTGTATTTATCTGCTTCTCTAGTTTTCTTTTTAAGTTCTTCTTCTAGCTTTTTTATTTTTTTATATGCCTTTGTTCGATCTTTTTTAACTTTCTTGCGTCCACGCTTTGACTCTGGCGTAATTTGTACTTCTTCTGCTGAATGAGTTGGACTGCTCGGAGGGGAAACAATAACTGACGAATTTCGTATTAAATCAAATCTTTGTCGTTTCTTTTCTCTTCTTTCTTTAATTTCCTTTCTCCATTGTTTTCGTTTTGTTCTCTTTTCACGTTCATTCATTTCCTCAATTAATGGCGGTAATGTCTTTTCCTCTCTTCTCTTCTTCCACCTTTCCTTCTCCTTTTGTAAATACTCTGCATGTTTGTCCGGGTCTTGCTTTATTTTATTTCTATAGCGTTGCATCCGCTCTTTTGCGGATAGTGGCATAGTGATACTCTTTAAGCAAAAATTAAATATATGTTTTCATCATATTATAAGGTCAAGAAAAGAATTGTTAATAATTAGCTAACTGCAGCCCTGGTTCACACTTCGGGCAGTGGATTCCATGCTCTTTTAAGTCGGTAAGGTGGAAATGGTTCAATGCTTCATCTGGAAATGTAGGATGGATGCACTGCATATGGTAATAGCGTTCACAATCTTTAAACTGACATCTTATATATAGTTGGCCATCAGGTAAAGTTATAAGATATGGTCCAACGTCAATTATCTGTTGATGAATGTGGATTAGTGTTGGAAAACTCGGCTTAACCTCGCATATGTGACATTTGTAACTCAGGATGTTTGTTTCATACGTGCTTTCGGTGTCGCTGTTACCAGAGTCGCTCATACTTCATTTGTCTGAAAAAGAAAATCATACTGAAATGGTAGGATTTTGTTCTCAGATTTCATGCTGGTGATTGCTAAAAGTAAGGGAAATTATCCATAGCCGACTGATAAACGATCGGGCGATGGCATATATCTAATTTAATGGACCAATACTATTACTCCTTTGTCTCATAAGTATATCTCGGACTTTTGCAAATTAAAATCAAATACAAAAAAAATCAATTTATTGCAATGGGTTTCAGTCCTTTCAGACCTTTGATTTTATGGTATGTTTTGACATTTTGTATCACTATAATAGATGATCTAACATTTTCATAGAGCGAATAATTCAATTCGTTTAAAACAAGCATTAGAATGGTTATTGGAGTAATTAGAGCTTGAAGTATCAACACCGTTACGACATTGACAACACCATTACGAAAACCTTGTATACGGTGTAGACTGTAACGGTGTCGACGATTTAACATTAAACCACAGACATATGGATTGTTTATATCACGAAAACACATCACTTGTCGCAAACATCATTAAAGTCATGGTTTTAAATACCCCTTGCAATATCAAATTTCTACCATAACAATTAACAGAGAAAACGTATGAACGGTGCAGACGCATAATAAAGATAACTTTAGTGTTTTACTTACTTTTGTGAAATATGTGTGCTTGATACTTTAGCTTTCTAGTGCAGCTGGTCAAGGTCGAAAGGATGTTTCTGGCGCGCAAAAATTTAAAATCTCTGCGAATTACCGATTGCCGTGCTCGTAATCGGGGATCGTAACGGTGTTGACAATGAAAATTACGGACACGTTCTTAAACTGGTATATATAACTAATTAGCGATATTTGCAACAAAAACAATTTTGTTTTGCCATATGTATGCTTGTTTTTCCATGCTCTACAATAAATTTCAACCTAAAATGGTATATTTGGTGTGCAATAAAGTATGTGCATAATACGTTGCTGTCTCTGGACACATCACCGTTACGCTAATAGGTGAGGGTCAGTCACAAATATGCTTTATAATTTTAACAAATGTTTATTTTTTCTTTAGAAAGATATAAGAGAATGTTAAAAAATGGATATACTTTACTGATTGCAAAATGAGAAATGATAAAATCAATAATTTATCGCTTTTATACGGTATGGACGCAGAAAAGAACGTAATCAAATATTCACCCTTCCATGTGAGTGTGTGTCTGTATGTGTATGTGTGTATGTTTCCATCTGACTGTGTGTCTATATGTTTATTTGTCTATCTGTCTGTATTTGTGCCTGTATGTGTATGTGTGTATGTTTCTGTGACTGTAAGTGTGCCTGTATGCGTATGTTTTCACCTGACTGTGTGTCTGTATGTGTATGTGTCTTTGTGTCTGTATTTGGACCTGTATGTGTATGTTTTATGTTTCTATGTGACTGTTTGTGTTCCTGTATGTGTATATGTGTTTCCATGTGACTATGTGTCTGTATGTTTATGTGTGTAGGTTTCAATGTGACTGTGTGTCTGTATGTATATTTGTCTATATGTCTGTATTTGTGCCTTTATGTGTATGTTTTTATGTTTCTATGTGACTGTGTTCCTGTATGTGTATGTGTGTATGTTTCTATGTGACTGTTTGTTTGCCTGTTTGTGTATGAGTGAATATTTGTGAATGTGTGTATGTTTCTGTATGACTGTTTGTGTGCCTTTATGTGTATGTATGTTTGTTCTATGTGACTGTTTTCGTGCCTGTATGTGTGTTAATTATCTGTGTCTGTATGTGTGCCTGTATGTGTATGTGTATATGTTTCTGTTTCTGTATGTGTGCCTGTATGTGTATGTGTATGTGTATATGTTTCTGTTTCTGTATGTGTATGTGTGTATGTGTCTGTTTCTGTATGTGTGCCTGTTTGTGAATGTGTGTATGTTTCTGTATGACTGTATGTGAGCCTTTATGTGTATGTATGTTTGTTCAATGCGACTGTTTTCATGCCTGTATGTGTATGTGTGTATGTTCCTGTGTCTGTATGTGTGCCTGTAAGTGTATGTGTATATGTTTCTGTTTCTGTATGTGTGCTTATTCTGTTTCTGTATGTGTGCCTGTATGTATATGTTTCTATGTGACTGTGTGTGTGCCTTTATGTTTATGCGTGTTTGTTTCAATTGACTGTGTTCGTGCCTGTATATTCATGTGTGTATGTTCCTGTGTCTGTATGTGTGTATGTTTCTGTTTCTGTATGTGTGCCTGTATGTGTATGTGTATGTGGGTCTGTATCTGCATGTGTGTATGTTTATGTGTCTATATGTGTGCCGGTATGTGCGTCTGTAAGTTTATGTATGGTATGTTTCTATGTGACTGTTTGTATACCTGTTTGTGTATGTTTTATGTTTCTATTAAAGAATTACAGGTACTCAAGAACCACATGGCATCGGCCAGGGATACGTGTGTGTGTGTGTGTGTGTATAAGGACGAAAAAGTACATATTGGTGACGATAACAATGAGATAGATTTGCCATCGAAGTAGAGGCATTTTAAAAGATCTAATAAACAATGTTACACGGTGTTTAGTCGACCGAACTAGAAGGCTGACCTCAGACGCACATTCTGGCCGAAACAGACTGGTTTGTCTTGACACCATATTTAGTTTGCAATAGAAGCCTTTATTGAGTATTTCACGTTCTTGAAGGACACATTGAATTGAACCCTCGATATCTGCAAAGTACGCATTTTTCTGATCAGCCGGTGAAACACAAGTGTAAATTATCTACTTTGAAGCAAGCAAGAAAGATTTATACTGTATTTGAACCGTGATATTGATTGATGAATAATTTAAATCGTATAAATCTGTTAGTTGATTTATCCATTCATAATTTAGCCTAATTGGCTTATCAATGACTATTGATGGTAGATAATATTTCACCAGCTGTGACATGTATCCTTGTGGTACATATTTATACTGTGTACCATGTACGAATCTTCATATCACCGTTTATTTGTTTACCTGTCTGTCTGTCTAGGACTTAACATCGTTTCAACATTTTTTCTCTCTTATCCCATAGCGACAATTCTAATATCAACTTATACTGGATCATAGCCATGACTTTTACTTGAACTGATTAGCGAGTCACAACACTTTCCCATTTACTAAAGCGCCAGGCATGAAAGTCATTACGACCCTATAATTTATCATTTCTAAGTCGTCGGTACTGCGCAAGCCTTGTCTGATCCTGGAACGTACGACATGCTATAATGCAGACACCATGTCAGTACGAGTATATCACCCCTCTGTCGGGTCATGTTCATGACATGAAACCTAAGTCTGTTCGACCATCAAATTGACACGAAATATGGGCGGTTATAAGACTACGAAATGTTTAAGGGGAGTTTAGTCGTGACTCATCTACTGCGGGTACTGACGCATGTATTAGCCTTCAACCTTTTACACTATCATACTTTGATAACTTGATCAACAAGAAAATAACACATGCCGATTTCAATTACCATATGCGTGTTGTGTGTACAAAATTGTACATCTGGAAATTCGGTAGACGCCATCACAATAAAGAATTTAACTAAACATGTTCAGCAAATAACTGTCCCCCCGCCCCCCCCAAAAGAAGTGTGTGACTTGTTTAAATTGAATGCTACCGCAGACGACAAATAAAGTAAAGAAAAGAATGTTAATTCTATTTTGAAAAAAACATTGTGACAAAGGATGAACTACTCATATGGGCAAGAGCAGTGTATCCATTTGTCACAATGGTTTCAAGAATTCTGCATTAAATGCGTTACAGTGGGGTATAGATGAGCAATGACATGGGTTAGTCTTGTATCATTATACCTACGAACGTTTTACCTCTATCCCAAACTCAGACGGTTGATAAGACACAAACATGCAAGAGAAAGAGTCCCCTTTTAAGCCTGTCATTGAAGCAGTGATCGTGTATCAGCGTACATTCGGGGAACCATGTAAATATCATAACGTTATCTTAAAAGGCCAGTAAGGGACAGTGCAGATCTTCAACATATCAAATGGATTTTGTTGTACATATCATGTAAATATTTGACAACTATCCGTTAAACTAAATCCTGTTATACCGTCCGGGAAATAATGTGTGCAGATTCATACATACTGTAACAAATTCTAAAACTCTCAATAATCGCATAAACACATCGACAAAACTATTAGCTGTTGACACGGTATGTAGACAACAGTCGTGTATACGTTTTGGTTGCTTGGAGCTTTACATTGATTTCAACAGTAATTATGTTATATGGCGGTGATAAGCACACCGATCCATGTTCCTGGTAATTCTTTTACGGTGCTGCAATAGATTCTTTCCGGGTCTCTGATTGCTGTCTCACATGGCTTTAAATGACCTGTCGTCAAAACGAAACGTCATAATGGTTTAACCAATGAAAATGTGAACAAACCTCTGACAGACAAATACATGGGGACATTGCTATAAGAAGCGTCTATTCAAGGGTTTATTGCAAAACTACAGTAAGCCCTTCGAAAATGTTGAACTCTCGGATATTGAAATATCTTCAGACACATATTCAAGGCGAGAATTTGTCGCTCATTATTTTGTCGGATTACTTCGTTCGTTCTCGGTATACATCGGTCTGGACCAGAGCTATTCGGTGTAGAGAGAATACGCCCTGACCTATGCTTACCGAGACCGACCGAAGGAACCCGACGATAGAAAGAAATTTAAAATGGCGGATTATGGGTATTCTGCCTAAACGTCGAAAAAAAACGTTGACCAGATCTTGCCAATCACAAATAGTATGTGTTGTATTCCTGACTGTCTATATGTTCATTGTATAAGTGAAACTCCGACATCTGTTACACTGGTCTAGGAGTCCAGGCGATCGTTCTGGTGTCGAGTCGCTGTTATATCGATCACGCCATTACACGAACAGATTTTTACTCTTTCTGTATAATATATAACTTTAACGTATCTATATTGCTGGAGTGGTTTGGACACAGTGGTTTCTTCAGACTTCTACAGCAACTACGCCATATTGGGGGTATCGTGAAGTTGAAGGTTAATTTATCAGGTTTACAAACTGATGAACGACAGCGATAATGTGTTCAAACTTGCAGAAATAATATGTATCGCTATTTGAACTGCTATCTATTTGGTAATATCAAAGCCATGCTGTTGGTACTCATAGATATACCAACGTCATACGGGGTTCTTATTCAAACGGACTTCTCAAAACGATTAAAACGAGTTTTTATTTCCCCCAGCTTTAAGATGTATCCACTTGAGATTTTAATTTTTCGCAACCAGGATATAAAATGTCATTTAGTGTAAAAAATTGACCAATATTCTTATCAGACCAAAATCTGCATCAGAATAAAATATATTGATAAATAAAAGAGGATCTTATGGAAGATTGTCAGTTTAAATTGTCAAATAGGTTTCCTTATTATTATTATTATTATTATTATTATTATTATTATTATTATTATTATTATTATTATTATTATTATTATTATTATTATTATTATTATTATTATTATTATTATTATTATTATTATTATTATATATTATTATTATTATTATTATTATTATTATTATTATTATTATTATTATTATTATTATAATCATTATTATTAAAAGCTGAAATAAAACGTTGATAAAATGCAATTTTATTGATACAGCATATCAAGCAGGCCCCAGCTCAATATGTAACGAAACTGAATTAATGCAGTTTAGACAAAATGCATATTTATATGTGTATCGATGTTTCAAAGGACCGTATCAGGCACTATAATTAGTGACTGATTATATTCATATGATATTACTAAACTTGGACGGATAGGAATCTATTCAGGTCCATAAACATTCATTTTTGTACATAAAATATTGTTTGAAATGTTGAGGTTATGTAAAATGTAATAGTAATTGTTCTATTAATCTCCGAATGGAGGAAATAAAGAGAATGAATGAATGAATATTATTATCATTATTATAAAAGCTGAAATAAAACGTTGATAAAATGCAATTTTATTGATACAGCATACACTTACCGGGTTACTTTCATCCGATACGGCCGATTTCGCTTACACTCTCAGACAGAACGGGTGATAAAACAATAATCACAAATCCACACGTCACAAACTATCCAAAATTGCACGGGGAGAGAAAAGGAAGAGCAAAGCCTATAGATTTTCCCAACCAGCGCTGAATTAGACTCGATTTGTGTATTGATTTTCCTTCTCCACGTCATAGGCTAAGCAGGGAGAAACGACATTTCCATTGTACGTGTATCGTGAAAATATCCATTTGAATCTTTCGTCTAAGATAACCGATTTCTATATGTTGCATTTTGAGGACGCACCAAAATCAAAGCAACAACATATAGGTGTACACAGGCAAACAGAAAGGGAGGCAGGCAGGAGGGAATATTGACCCAGACACGACTGAAGAAGATACCCACAACAATTAAAGGAACGCGACTCTATAGCATGGAACAAATGTAGCGATCGAAAGTTGGGGTTATATTTAGACATACTCTCTGACAAACTATCATACAAAAATATTACGCAATTCACTACCCCCAATAAGCTATCCGAGTATATAGTACTGTAGATTCAATCAATATTGTATCACAAACGGCGTTACCCAAAACAAAATTCAATAGACACGCGAAACCATATTATTGGAATGCCGAGGTTAAGGTCGCACACAGGCAATCCAGAGAAAAACGTAAAGTCTGGATACTTGAGGGTAGGCCGCGCGGCAATACGTATCCATCATACCGAATGTATAAAGATGCAAAAATTTTCGTAAGATCCAGCGAAGAGAATCAAACCGCTTTTTGAACAACGTTTTAGAAGAGTTCGACCGAACAGCCCAGTTTGATTCTCGATTGTTTTGGGGTTTAGTGAAAAGACACAAAAAGACCCCTCGCCAGGTTACGACCGAAATTGTATATAATGACATTCTCTTCCAATACGATGACGTCACTTGCGGATTTGAAAAATATTTGAGCGATATATTCAATGTCGAACAGCACAATCAAGATTCTGCATTCGATGTATATGTTAATAACGATATTCACGTTGTAAAACCTAATACCTCGAGATCAAAACATGCAACACTTCTCAAAAATATCGAACATGAGTTCACCCAAGAAGAGGTGGAAAGTGCAGTAAAAGACCTTAAGAAAGGGAAAAGTCCATCGCATGATAAGATCACTAACGAGCATATTATATCTGGTCAAAAGCCTATAATTGGTGCCCTTGTGTTATTATATAACACGATTCTACTTAACGAATGTATACCCGACACGTGGCGTAAATGTTATTCCCTTTAGCCTTCAAAACAGCAAAAGTCATTCCGATTTTCAAAAAGGGCGATAGGCATGATAAATCTAACTATAGACCCATTTCTATTTTACCAGTAGTTTCATTAATACTTGAAAGACATGTTAGCAAATGGTTAAAATCTTATCTGTCCGATAACAAACTTTTGTATGACAGTCAATCAGGCTTTCGTGAAGCTCACTCTTGTCAAACAGCTTTGATAAAGATTCTTGATGACTGGATTTCAGCTATAGACAATAACGAAATAGTCGGAACATTGCTCATTGATTTAAGTAAAGCCTTTGACTTAGTAAATCACGATATTATGTTACAGAAGCTATCACTGTATGGTTTGCATTTTTCCGCATTGAATTGGTTCAAGTCATATCTAGAGTATAGAACCCAAAAAACTTTTATATCCGGTAAATATTCTTGTCCTGGAAAGGTTTCAGCTGGTGTTCCACAGGGCTCAGTTCTCGGCCCTTTACTATTTTTGATATATATCAATGACTTACCCCTATCTCTTTCACATTCAATTGCCGACATATTTGCTGATGACACAACCATATCAACTCATAGCAAGTCTTTAGATCATGTCATATCTTCACTTACCAGAGATATATTAAATGTTGAAAACTGGTGTAAAATAAACCAGATGTCAATTAATGCTGATAAATCCAAGGTTTTGTATATTACAAGTAAACGTAATAAACACCAAATTGTTAACTCAAATCTCAGCATTCCTTTTAATGATAATTCTATTGAAGTTTCTTCCTCAGCAAAGCTACTCGACATCACAATTAATGATAGCCTATCATGGACAGATCATATCAATAACGTGATAAAGAAGTGTAATTCCTATTTGTACCTTTTGTCTAGAATTAAATATTTCCTTTCGTTTGAAACTCGGAAACGCTTTTATAACGCATACATTCTCCCACATTTTGACTTTTGCTGTGTTATATGGGGGAATTGTACTAGCAGTCTGGAAGATAAACTTGTAAGATTCCAGAAAAGAGCAGCAAGGGTAATTCTTGATAGTGATTTTTCTACTCCCTCTGCTATTTTATTTGCAAAACTTAAATGGGTGACATTTCAAGAGCGTGTAATTTTTCAGAAGGCCATTCAAATGTACAAAACTCTAAGAGGAAATGGGCCTGATTATTTAAAAACTGCGTTTACATTCACTGCAGACATACATTCACGACTGCTACGCTCGTCGACTACTTATCAATTATATAGCCCTAAACCAAATTCGGAGTTATTTCGACACACTTTTGTTTTCTCTGGTACTTCAATATGGAATTCTATTCCTCATTATATACAGAACTCTTCCTCTGTCCAACAATTCAAATCTTTATACTTACGTTTTGTGAAGCCGTCCTATTTTGAAACAACTACGGCTGTTACATGATAAACGAACAGTCCCATTGTGGAATCCACCAGTTAATGTATACATATTGTGTTGGGGGAGGGGGGTCTTTCATTTAAGCCGATGTCTTTTAGTATGTTCTTACATGGTATTCTGGCACTTGTGGTGTCTTAGTTGGGTATCAAATGTGTTTGACAAGTATTGATTTGCTTGATAAGTTGTCTTCATCTTTCATTTCGTTTTAAGATCATTTGTTCCTCACTGCTCCTTATACATTTCTCAGACATATTGATACCTCACTGTCAGACGACATATGGGCCAAAATACCTTAATTGTCCTTAGTCTTTTAGTTTTATTGTTCACTTGTTCATTGTTGAGGATCTTATGGAAGATTGTCAGTTTTAATTGTCAAATGAGTTTCCTCGTTAAATAAAGTCTTTATTATTATTATTATTATTATTATTATTATTATTATTATTATTATTATATTATATTATTATTATTATTATGATCATGGTTATAGTCATATGATATTGATCTAGCTGTTATTGTTGAACACAAGCTTAAACCACACTCCCTTCATTTTATAGACTCTATAAACAACAAGTACGGCGCAATATCTATAGCAAACTCTTCATTGAATCTTTATGGCTCTGTAAAGTGTGGTAAAGGAGGAGTATCCATACTCTACAAGAAGAGCTTCAGTAATCATGTATGTAAAGTAGACTGTTTACAGGATGAACGCATATTAGCAATACAACTAACCAGGGGGAATATATCTCCTATCTATATAATAGGAGTGTATATGCCAGCGGATAGTTGTATTGAGACCTACTTATCAACCCTAAGTAATTTGCAATCGCTAGTACTAGACTGTTCAGCTAAAGGAGAAACCATCGTGCTCGGTGATTTCAATGCAAGGCTTCTTTCCCACTTAACAGGGGAGGGAACTCCGTCTGGAAAAGATAAACTCTTGAACCAGTTCCTATTAGAAACAGGACTTACATCCCTTTGTAGTATTCAGAGGCTTTCCGATGTTAAGTATACGTACCCTAGAACTATGTCAATCATTGATCATATACTCGTAGAAAACTCGTTGATAGACAGATGTCATGATCTCAAAACGATATCCGAGGAAAGCATTTTTTACCTCCGACCACTTACCATTATTTGTAAAGTTTAAAACAGTTGTATCACTTCCTTTCATACCCACAACAAAGGAACGCGACTCTATAGCATGGAACAAATGTAGCGATCGAATGTTGGGGTTATATTTGGACATACTCTCTGACAAACTATCATACAAAAATATTACGCAATTCACTACCCCCAATAAGCTATCCGAGTATATAGTAGATTCAATCAATATTGTATCACAAACGGCGTTACCCAAAACAAAATTTAGTAGACACGCGAAACCATATTGGAATGCCGAGGTTAAGGTCGCACACAGGCAATCCAGAGAAAAACGTAAAGTCTGGATACTTGAGGGTAGGCCGCGCGGCAATACGTATCCATCATACCGAATGTATAAAGATGCAAAACGCGATTTTCGTAAGATCCAGCGAAGAGAATCAAACCGCTTTTTGAACAACGTTTTAGAGTTCGACCGAACGGCCCAGTTTGATTCTCGATTGTTTTGGGGTTTAGTGAAAAGACACAAAAAGACCCCTCCCCAGGTTACGACCGAAATTGTATATAATGACATTCTCTACCAACACGATGACGCCACTTGCGGATTTGAAAAATATTTTAGCGATATATTCAATGTCGAACAGCACAATCAAGATTCTGCATTCGATGTATATGTTAATAACGATATTCACGTTGTAAAACCTAATACCTCGAGATCAAAACATGCAACACTTCTCAAAAATATCAAACATGAGTTGACCCAAGAAGAGGTGGAAAGTGCAGTAAAAGACCTTAAGAAAGGGAAAAGTCCATCGCATGATAAGATCACTAACGAGCATATCATCTCTGGTCAAAAGCCTATAATTGGTGCCCTTGTGTTATTATATAACGCGATTCTACTTAACGAATGTATACCAGACACGTGGCGTAAAAGTTGCATTATACCGATATATAAAGGTAACGGCAAACCGAAAAACGATCCATCAAGCTACAGACCCATTTCATTGATACCGGTTTTCTGTAAAATTTTTGAAAAGCTAATAATACAAAGAATTCAGGCTAATATATCGTTAACTGGTATTGAATTCCCATGTCCTCAACAGCAAGGGTTTCAGAAGGGATTGAGCTGTATCACAACGGCCTTTTCCATGCAAGAATCGATTTATGAGCTTGCAGACCTCCACAGTCAAGTTTATGTTGCGTTTTTAGATTTTAAATGCGCATTCGATAGCGTATGGCACAATGCCTTGTTTTTAAAACTAAACAACCTTGGAGTTTATGGGAAAATATTAAGGATAATCATTGATTCTTATAAAGATCTCAATTGTCAGATTATTGTAAATAACAGAACGTCATTTCCGGTTCCGGTTAAACGAGGTGTACGTCAAGGAGGGGTAGGGTCCACATTTTACTATTTAGTGTTCATTAACGAGTGGCTTCTGGAACTGGAAAGTTCGAAGGATAGTCTACGCCTCCACTCTGTCATCAATGCGAAATGTGGAAACCCAGCTTTTGCCGACGACTTAGCTATCATATCCCTTACGCCGACACATCTACAAAACCTGTTGGACGTCGTTTATAAGTACGCGTATAAATGGAAATTCGAAATCAATTGTAAAAAGTCATCGCTAGTAGTCTTCAATAAATGCAAGAAATCCATCTCAGTTAAATTCCTGTTGGGAAACTCATATATCGAAGAGCATGACAGCGCGATCCATCTCGGTATTAGGCAGGACAGCTCATTAAAACTAAATACCCGCATTTCAGAACGATGTCAAAAAGCTAAAAATGCTTTCTATGCAATGGCGGATATTGGTATGAGATCCAATGACCTTATTCCGTTAACATCAATCAAGATATATATGACGGTAATCATCCCAATATTGCTGTACGGATGCGAGTTGTGGAATAACATGAAAAGCTGCGATATTGCTCATCTAAATAAACTCCAACATTGGATTGCAAAAGTTATACAAGGATTTCACATCCGAGTCAGGTCCGACATGAGTGAATCAATGCTAGGTTTAGGTAGGATCACAGCTCTAATTGACAAGAAAAAGCTAATGTTTTTATTCAAAATACTTAGTCTTGATAGTTCATCGGTATGCAAACTCATTTTTCTTAGAAAATACTCACAGCATATTTATAACCCAACTAAACTTAAGTATGGGTATATACCTGATATATGTGACATAGTGATTAAGTATAACTTGAATTTTCTACTCAACACATACATGCATGAACATTGTTTCCTCCCTAATAAATCTCTATGGAGGCGCTATGTAAACAATGCTGTCGACCAGAAAGAAAAAAACGAATGGCTAGTTCGAATTCAGGCGGCAGATTTTTCAAGGTTTACCCGATTGCATTCGGAGATAAAACCCTGTCACCTATATTCACTGTACGGTACAGGTATAGCTCCGCATAAAATAGCCTTTATTGCTAAATTATGGGTAACTATTCCAGATGAAAGTCCATTACTATGTGATTTGTGTGATCGGTTAACCGGTGATAAAACTATTCATCTTCTTAATGAATGCTCAGTTACGAGAAGTTTGAAATGTGAATTTCTTAACTATGCATATTCAATAGATAAAAACTTGTATATTGAACTGGTGCTTGCAACTAGCGAAAGCTTCATGTTAATGGTCCTTGGTGCAAGCCCCAGCTCAATATGTAACGAAACTGAATTAATGCAGTTTAGAAAAAATGCATATTTATATGTGTATCGATGTTTCAAAGGACCGTATCAGGCACTATAATTAGTGACTGATTATATTCATATGATATTACTAAACTTGGACGGAAAGGAATCTATTCAGGTCCATAAACATTCATTTTTGTACATAATATATTGTTTGAAATGTTGAGGTTATGTAAAATGTAATAATAATTGTTCTATTAATCTCCGAATGGAGGAAATAAAGAGAATGAATGAATGAATATTATTATCATTATTATAAAAGCTGAAATAAAACGTTGATAAAATGCAATTTTATTGATACAGCATACACTTACCGGGTTACTTTCATCCGATACGGCCGATTTCGCTTACACTCTCAGACAGAACGGGTGATAAAACAATAATCACAAATCCACACGTCACAAACTATCCAAAATTGCACGGGGAGAGAAAAAGAAGAGCAAAGCCTATAGATTTTCCCAACCAGCGCTGAATTAGACTCGATTTGTGTATTGATTTTCCTTCTCCACGTCATAGGCTAAGCAGGGAGAAACGACATTTCCATTGTACGTGTATCGTGAAAATATCCATTTGAATCTTTCGTCTAAGATAACCGATTTCTATATGTTGCATTTTGAGGACGCACCAAAATCAAAGCAACAACATATAGGTGTACACAGGCAAACAGAAAGGGAGGCAGGCAGGAGGAATACAGGCAGGCAGAAAGAAAACAGAAAGACAGGCAGGTAGGGAAACAGGCAGGCGGGCAGGGAGGAAGCAGGTAGTGAGACAGGCAGGCAGGCAGGCAGGGAGGGAGGGAGTAAGGGTGGGCGGGGAAGCAGACAGGCGGGCAGTGAGACAGGGCGGGCGGGCGGGCGGGCGGGCGGGCGGGCGGGCGGGCGGGCGGGCGGGCGGGGGCGGGCGCGGGCGGGCGGGCGGGCGGGCGGGCGGGCGGGCGGGCGGGCGGGCGGGCGGGCGGGCGGGCGGGCGGGCGGGCGGGCGGGCGGGCGGGCGGGCGGGCGGGCGGGCGGGCGGGCGGGCAGGCAGGCAGGCAGGCAGGCAGGCAGGCAGGCAGGCAGGCAGGCAGGCAGGCAGGCAGGCAGGCAGGCAGGCAGGCAGGCAGGCAGGCAGGGCAGGCAGGCAGGCAGGCAGGCAGGCAGGCAGGCAGGCAGGCAGGCAGGCAGGCAGGCAGGGTTAGGGTTAGGCAAGGAGGGAGTATGGGCGGGCGGGGAGGCAGGCAGGCAGGCAAGGAGGGAGTATGGGCGGGCGGGGAAGCAGCCAGGCGGGCAGGGAGGCAGTGAGACAGGCAGTGAGGCAGTCAGGGAGGGCGGGCGGGCGGGAGGCATGGCGGGCGGTCGTTCGTATGGGCGGGCGGGCGTTCTTGGCTAGGGAGGTAGGCAGGCAGGATGAAGACAGACAGACAGGCAGTTAAAAGCAAAAGGAAAAGCAAACGGTTGACATAGAAACATTAGAATTTCGAACGATCCCAGTCATATTTGGTTTTGTGACAGGTCAACATCAACTGAAGACGAGTTTGGTTTTGTGTATATGTATATAGAAAACACAACCGCTCAGTGAACGACAGTGTTTTTCACTGATCGGATGTGGTTGTGCCTTTGAGAGGTTCGTTTGTTCGGTTCGTTACACTAGTTACTGTTCTATAAGCTCTTGAATGGTTTACAAGTGTTGTCAAAACACTTACAACACAGGACAATTAACAAACATCTTAAACAGATTAGATCATAATCAGACTAGTTAACATTTCTCCCATTTCCATGTGTTAGTTTTTCTTTTTAAAAAAAGAAATTACAATAATAGAAAATTTATTTCAGAAATTAAATGTATTCTATTTATAAACACATTCCCAATATATGTCACAGTTCTTTCTATGGTCGTCTCAAGCAGACAAATTAAATATCATGAAATAAGGGTTTTGCTTATAATTTAGAAATACACGTGACTTTTTCCATGTCGACCAGCAGCCTTCATATAATATGGGTTAAACACTTTCCAGTCTGATTCATTACAACTACACGTAACATATCCTTTTAATTACAAAAAAAAACTTTGTAAATGTGTGCAGTCTGTGGTATGATCTCCATTAAACAATTTCTCACATAATGTCTGTACATGGACTTGTCAGGAAACGTCACACATTCCAGGAAAGCCGTTCCCGAACTGAAAAATGTTGGTACGGCACAGACGAAGAGGACCTGTGTCAGTTAATGACTCTAATCTAATTTACTTAGTTCCTCGAACACATAGGGGACATGCAGTCATGCGTGTACATAGGCGTAGAAGCCGGGAGCCAGGGGGGCCGCCCCCTCAATATCCAGACTGGGGGGAGGCAGAATATACTTTGCCCCCCCCCACATTCACAATGAAAGATGAAGATTTTTGAAAAGAAAAAAATGAAAGAAGTGAAATTTAACAGCAGAATTAATATAAAAGTGTATTTTGTGCTTTATTTAATACCAATTCGCCTTTTTGTTTCGAACACTAACAAAACATTGTGACGTCATCATCGCAAATGGCAATCTGAATACATCGGGTTTATCCAATGAAATATCAGCTCACGGAAAGCAGTTTAGACTAACGAAAACAGAGATGCAAAACGTACTCCAAGCAGTCAGACCCTATATATTGTATTTGAATACAAATTTTTTTTTTGTTCGAAATTGAAGACGAACTGGTGCCTGTGACAGCATGGTGGTTGTCACTTTTTGTCAAGATCAATACAATATTGAACTTCCGTTCAGGATACTCCTGCGAGACCCAACTTGTCGTCACTGCCCACGATCTTCTAGGATACAACGACAAGAACAAACAGGTTGACACCATGATATTAGACTTCAGCAAGGCGTTTGACACCGTACCCCACCAAAGGCTTCTACTAAAGCTCGAAAACTACGGTATTCGCGGCCCTATTCTCAACTGGATATCAAACTTCCTGACCCAACGAGAAATGTGCGTGGTAGTGGAAGGAGAGAAGTCCCGTCATGTTCCTGTGGGCTCCGGCGTTCCTCAGGGTACGGTGCTCGGACCCTTGCTGTTTCTCTGCCATATCAACGACCTGCCAGAACGCGTGAAGTCCCACATCCGACTATTTGCAGACGACTGTCTCCTGTACAGAGCCATCAACTCCATCAAAGATCACAGATTACTCCAAGAAGACCTTGACAACCTCTACAAATGGGCCCAAGAATGGGGAATGAAGTTCAACGCCAAGAAATGCTATCTCCTCAGCACCAAATCCAAATCAACGTTCTTCTACACCATCAACAACGAAATACTAAAGAACGTCCAGGAAAACCCATACTTAGGCATCACCTTCTCCAACGACTTGAAGTGGAAAACCCATATCACAAATATCACTAAGCGGGCCAACTCTACACTGGGCTTCTTAAGGCGCAACCTCAGATACTGTCCCCAAAGCTGCCGGAAAACTGCCTACCAAGCGCTCATCCGATCCAAGCTGGAGTATGGAAGTATTGTGTGGGACCCTTACCAGCAAGGCGACATTGACAGGCTAGAGCGTGTACAGCGAGCCTCAGCACGCTTCATCACCAGAGATTACAAATCCCGACAAGAAGGATGTGTAACCACTATGCTGGAAGACCTGAACCTCCCCACACTCCAGGAGAGACGACGCCACCAGAGGCTGACGTTTCTGTACAGGGTAGTGGAAGGGCACGTACCGGCCATCAATATAGAACACTATTTGCAACCCCTCAGACCCAAACGTACTATTAGGGCTAAACAGTTTGAGAACTTTATACACCAGAACATTGTTGAGAAATCAGTGAACAATAATTCAAAGTGCTACCAACCAATTAACACCAAGGGAGATAACTACAAATACTCTTTCTTTCCCAGAACAATTCTTGATTGGAATTTACTTAGTGATAACATCGTAAAAAAATCAACTACAGAGTGTTTCAAAAGTGCACTGACGGCAAAAGTGGGAAATTTGCCAGCCTAATACATGCGCACTCCCCGTCGAGTAAAAGCCAATACTGGTCACTTCGACGTACAGATTCAGATTCAGAATATGCTTTCTGCGTGAGATCGAGACTTGGCCTATCCCCCCCCCCCATGTTGAAAACGCTCCTACGCCTATGGTGTAGTCTATGAATGACGTTGGCGTTTCCAAGCAATGCATTACTAGTAAATTACACACCAACATCTAGGCTAATTACCAAAGGCATTAAAAGACATGTACATTGAGTTAATTTTAGCTATGACTGTAAAGAGACGAAAACTTTTGCGATTGGTTCCGGCTGTTCTGTGACCCGAACTCCCATTGGTCTATTCCGTTCGGTTAGGTTTACCTAGATTTGGGCAAAATCTTCGTATTTAAGGAAAATCAGAATCATTCTTCAAATATTTAAATATTTATAATAAGGTAAGTCTCATATCTTGAAAATAAAAGTGTTCTACATATAAATGATTAAAGAATGCTTTTATCAGCGTTTTTATAATACGAGTAGAACAATTCTCCTAAAGTTCGTTGGACTGTTATTGTCACGTGATATTTTTATTTTTATTTTTCGTGAAACGAGCCACTCTCGTCGAAGTATGTTCCCGTAATTCATTCGGAACACCTCGGCCATTTCTTAAAATAACCTCGGAGGTAATGGGGAGCCATTTTTGAAAGTAGGTCGAAGGGCCAAATTCTCGGCAATACAAGCCGGGGATTCGATTGACAAAATATGAAACTGATATGATCATAATGAAAAGGGTCATTCAATTGTGATAACCAATTTTTATTTAGTGCCTGTGTGCATTTTGCGTTATCCGCCGGAAATAAGGCGTACCCCAGGAAATTCATGTACTGCCTACGAGGTATATCTACCGACTTGTTACGGGGATTGCCGAGTAGATACGATTGCCCGTAATTGCGACTGAATCGAGAGTTGTCAGTGTCACTGTATTTTGAGTTTTGACAATTGGTTGTAAATAACAGGTATGCACTATCATCATTATATGTATGCATTGTTCCAGAGCGATTTTAGTTTTAGTTTAGAATCAATTGAAGTCATCTGTCAGTTTTGCGCAGGCTGTTGACTGAGTGTTGTTACCTTGGTAAAATGAACAACGGAATTCGAAAAGAACAAACGATTGCATATTCGTTTTTTGGTGTTCCCAGAGCTTTACATGCTATCCTTAACCATAACTGCAATAGACCATGACAAATGACTTGTGCTTAACTTGACTTGACGTTGTTTCATTTCTCAATGAAAAGGATTATTGATCAAGAATTAAGCTGAAAGTGGTAGCCATCAAATGGCAAACAGATGAAAGATGCGTATTTGAAGACACAGGCCCATAAGAATTTGTGATAACTAAGTAACTGGTTACAATCGCTTCCCGGTCAATTCGTACCCAAACCAATTCGTAACAACACAAATTTGGCAAATTCATACCCACATTTTGGTCAGTTTGTACCCATCCTAATTTTAAGGAAGTCAATTCGTAACCATTCTATAATGGGTAGGTATATTCTGTTGACTTTTCTCTGTTGAACAGCTGACCAGAAGGTATCAAATGCTGACCAGTATTTTGCTGACCAGGGTAATTTTGATGACCTCTGCTTACTGACTGATCTGACAAATTAATTTGTCAAGTTTTATTTCAACCCTTTCTTTAATTATCATTTCTTATTTAAGAATATTTGACATGTTAGAAAGAGGAGAAATTGTTCTTAATTAACCTTGCTTTGCACAAATTGAAAATCCTGAATAGATGCTGTGTTATTTTTTTTTCTTTCTTTTTTCTAAAAGTAAATTGTTACATGTTTTTTTCGATTGTTAAATGTATTAATTGTATCAACTTTTAGAGTACTATGTCAATGTATGTGAGTTGTGGTAATTTTCAAATATCAGCTTTCCTCATTTTTTTTCTCAAATTCATCTAGATTTGATATATATAGATTTATAAATATTCAAATGAAATCAAAGGAGTATGAATTTTGTCACATTGTTCTAAATCCATGAATAAATAAGAAATGTGTTGTTGGTCCACAGGATTGGTCAGCAATTTCTTGACATTGAAGCAGTCAGTCAGACAAATTGTTCTATCAGTATTCAATCAGAATTGAATTAATATTAAAACGTAATTTTAAAGCAAATCAAGCATTTAACCTTTTATTCTAAATAAAGTAGCACAATTATTTTTGATAAATGGTTTTTGTTTTGTGTGTTGGTTGGACAACAATAGATTGGTTGGTCTAAAAAACCGACCAGTGTTTACTGACCAAGGTAATTTTGATGACTTCCCACTGACTGACTGATAACAATGGATAAGCCATAAACAGCTCCCTTTAATCAAACAATGCAGAAAAAGTAGCTGGCTCCATGATAGTCAAATGCCTTTGAAACAGAAAAATCCATTTGTCAAATTTCAATTTAATCTTTTTTTATTAATTTAACATTGCTTTGTACAATTTGAAAATCTTGAAAGTAGCACAATTATTTTTGATAAATGGTTTTTGTTTTGTGTGTTGGTTGGACAACAATAGATTGGTTGGTCTAAAAAGTAGCAGTGTTAGCTGACCAAGGTAATTCTGATGACCCCCCACTGACTGACTGATAAGAATGGCTATATAGGCAATAAACAGCTCCCTATTATCAGAACACTGCAGAAAAAATAGCTGGCTCTACCTGAGTCCATTTGCCTCAGAATAGATACTTTGTTAATTTCTCAAGTTTCCATTTTCACTTTTTGTAATTTATTAGAAATCATTTACTTTTGTGAAATTGTATTTTGGGAGCATTTTTCAAAGTTCTAGAAATGTTGGCATGAGAGAAAGGGAGAAACTGTTCTTGATATGATTTTGTATAACTTTATAAGTTAATCTGGCATTTTCAAATATCAGCCATCTAATATGTTTTCTTTCAACAATGCATCTAAATCATTTTCATGCCCTTAAACAGACTTAAACATAATGGACTAATTTGAAAATCTGCAAAAAACGGTATATGTACATTTGCCCCCCAAATTTGCTGACCAGGTATATAAAGCCAATATACTGGTACATGTACTAATGACTGGTATGCTATGTAGTTCCACTCATCAATGTATTACACAAGACTGCTATCTGCATGAACATGGGGAAAACCAACAACTTGCCTAAATGTGAAGGGTACATGTGTCTAGGTAATAAGCTCAACCTATACAATGGTCAACCACAAGAATGAAATGATACCTGGAAAAAATTCCTTCCACCAATTTTGAGAAGCTAAAAAATACACTTAGAAGAAATGAAATTGGATGTTGTCTTAGTTTAGTAACAATGAGTGTTAGAGGTCATATGTACAGGTTGGGTTTATTTCATAAAATTAATATATGATGTAAAAGAATCACATTGAAATTATTTGCAACATTTTAGCATAACGCATTACATCATAAATCACCGTCATAGCGCACTGATTAATAAAAGTTTGTATGACTTACTTCCCTTTGCTGTGACGTTACTCTTGATCCACTGAATGCGCCATGTAAAGGGCGTGAAGAGCGATCGCTGGTTAGAATTGGTGTTTTTCTTTTTTACTTACTTACTTACTTACTTACTATCTTATGCTGACCCAATTTACGGAGTCAAGTGAAGCTAGCATTATGTTTCCATTTTGTATTTCTATGGCTTATTAACATCAAAAGGTCATTTTTGCATCCTTAAGAGTGTGTTGTTACATGTTGGCAATATTATTTCAGTTGTTGACACTATTTTGACAAACCACATTATTTCCATTGTTATTGAATTAACAAATTACTCTACTCACAGTACTGTTGTGAATTAATCCTTTTTTAATCAATCCATGTACTTAACATGTCTGTATTCTGCATATTAACTTTGTATAAATGGTTTAATTAACACCAGGTGATGATTTTTTGCTCCTGATAAATTTTCTCTGTGCATGTGCACTGGAATGTGAAAAACCTGTTTAGTGTTTTTTTAATTGTTTAACGGCACTTGATGCCATTATTTGATTGTATATTAGTTTATTTTTCATATTCTGTACTATCAATTGACTTTGAATGGCCATTTTGTGCTTTAAATCTGAAAATCAGAATTTGAAAAGTCTGACACTATTTTGATTCTTAAAAATTTCCTGTTAGATTGCCCCATCAGAAAATAAAAAGCAATCTTCACAATGAATTATTTTGACTTGACTAGTGTATAGGTTAATTAATGTTTGGGACTTGAGACTCAATTCACAATTATAGTTGCTGAATTTTTTCATTGAGAAGAATCCTTGTCTACATCTACATGTTACATCATAGCAGTCAGTTTTGACTATAATGTGATATGTGGCTACTTGGATTCGCGGCAAAAAAGAAATGATATGAAAGGTAAATATTATCTTGATAGTCAAAGGAAGGAAAAGAAAAGTAGCAAGTGAGTGTAAGACACTGTCTCCTTGCTTAGTACTGGTATATTACATAGGGAAAAAGTCAATGAGATGTGAAAGGGAATTGACATTATAAAGTTGATAGAAAGATATATTTTGTCTTATATACATGTAACATATATTACATTCATCCCTAACGTTACCCTAGGGTTCTGCATTATGATTATGTGGACATTTTTCACCCAAATATTAAGGTGTCTGGTTTTATAGCTCTGGCATCATAAATGCTGTAAGTTCATCCAAATCATAGTATTATAAAAGCGTAAGGTCTAGGCCAGTTGCATACTTTAAAAAAAAAAATTGTTTTAGCAAGAAGTGGATTGTGGTATAACAGTATGAATGATTTATTCCAGATGACAGACCATGACAGATAAGAAGGATAATTCCACTGATAGCTCAGGAAGTATGACCAGCAGCCTTTCTGATTCCTGGTCACTAGTGAACACGCATGGAGATGTGACTGTATGTGAACATTTTATTTTCTGTATGAGTTTAAGTCAATTATTTAGTTTGTGATAATTCATATAAAACAGATTTTTTTCTTTCCAAGGACATGATTTCAAAATGATGTTTCTTTTTATTGCTTTCAAATGAATTATCCGAGTTGTCAGCTGTATGAAGAGGTAACAATCATAATATAGATAAAATAGATATGATTGGTCATTTTGTCTTAATGTGTTTAATTATTGTATTGTTGTATGAAATCAGATGAGATATGAATTCATAAATAAATGAAATATAATGTCTTCGATAGGATGATTCGAAAGAGTCTTGCTAAACAGGTATAATTGTAAAATATTTATGTAAAAACTCATACAAAAACCTAATGTTGCCGCTATACTAAGCTCAGGGCTCATTGCTTTTAGGATGAAGACAGTTGCAGCACAACCAGTTCTGTAGAAGTTGTGGAGGAGGAGGAGGAAGTGGACGGTTCCGGGTATTCCTCACAGCACACCTCGCTGGGTACAACACCCACTGGTCCCCTGTTTGTCTTGCGACTCCCGAGTCATGATGGTAAATAGGGCCTCTCCGTCTTACCAAAGTCATCTCTTTTATACCATTTAAATATCAATGGAAGAACAATAACTTTTACTGTAAGAGTTACTGGCCTTTATTTCCATTCATACACAGATATGTGTGAGATGGCATAGAGTTTTGGATAAAAAACAAGTACTTCACTAAAACTAATTTTTTTACCTCATTTCTTTTTCTGATCTCACCAAATTGAATGTGTGGCAGACATCAACTAATACTTGATAAGGTTGGACATTATACGTCTGGAGGGATGACTTTTCCTTTGTAATATTCCTTCCCCAACAATGCCATATGAGGTTATCTGAAGCAGACATAATACATTTATGAGATCACTTGATAAAGAGATATTTTTAAGGCATTATAGCTGCAGACCATTCATGTTATAAGATATTAAAGTGGTTATGATAGTAGTAATTATTCATAATTTTGATTTAGCATAATTCAAGTAAAATGGGAATATATGTGTTTTAAAAAGGTAGTTTACCTGACCCAAAAGTAAAAGCTTTGTGTTTTCAAAATGCTTATGAAGTTCCCAGTTTCCTGATTAAGAACTTTTATCCTCTACTTTAAATAAAATCTGTCGCATAGTCACAAAGTTTTCTAAGGGCAAGTGAATTCTGTAGTTTATTTCACATGATGAATGTTAACCTACGACTTGGTGTGTTTATTTCAGTTTCAGATACTGATGAAGATCAAATGCCAAGTGGCACAACACAAAATCCTGCAAACTCTGAATCTTTTGACATTCTAAGTGATTGTGTCAAAGATAGGGCTAGAAAAGCAGTCAAGCCTGGTAATCTACAAGTGGACTCTCATGTCTCCTCTGATTATTCTGGCTCTTGTAAAGAGGATTTAACATCTGATCAGGTATTGAATCATTTACCAAATAATTACTGTAATACATGTCTATTGCAGGGGAAACTATTTGACACATCATAGAGACAATGCTAATTAGGTCCAATAAATAAAGATTTAGAGAAGTAATAAAGAAGTTTGATTCAGGAGTATGCCTTTGATCTAGACCTCTCTTTAAACTTTAACTATTTCTGCAGATATTTTGATGAACAAGCAAAGCAACTTTTTCTTTATCTGAGTTTTTTTTTATGTACACCAACTAAAAACCCTACCATAATACAGGACTCTATTGAAAGTTATGCATTTAAAGGGTTTATAAATGTTTTATCAGGGAAGTCCCCCTTCCCCAGAAGTAGAAGAACAGGTCCAGCAGTATGTGCAAGCTTTACAAGTGGTGGAGAAAAACCTTCAAACAAAAACAAATGTGAATTCTACTTCTGTATCGAGAGACAATTTAAATGAGGAACATCTGGGTAGGGACATTAGTTATAAAGGTAAGATCACTTTATGACCTCGTATTAATTAATTAATTAATTAAAGAAAAAAGTTTATAAAATTAATAACAAAAAAGCTGTTCTGACAAATGTAGAAGTTGCCTGTCTTAACTTACTTTTAGGAAGGGAGGGAGAAAGGGTGTTGAGTGTTATAGACTTAATAGCTTTAAGCTTAAATATTCTTTCTACTACTTCTCTATGTAATTTTACAAAAGATGTTCATAATGTGCATATACCATTTGATTGAAACATTGATAAACAGTAATTTTGATTTTTGACCTATCTCTTTAAAGGGACTAACTCAGAGATTTGTGCTTTAGGAGTAATAAATGTTACAAGTTTAATATTATATATCATTATTACTTAACAAAAGATCATTTTCACTTTCAATACTTCTAAATAATTAAGTAATGTGAAGTTAGCCTTTGCGCCTGTCAGCGTTTCTATGGGAAAGCCAATTTAAAAGTAAACGCAGGAAATCCTTCTTGCACACCTTGCTAATGTCACATGACAAGAGCTGTTTAATGTTATTGAAGACCCACTTGACGATGGTATCTTAAAACAGCACCTCTTATTCTACGTTAACCTCATTGTTTACAAAGTAAATCTGTTTAAACAGTTTGCATTATCTGCAATACAAATGATCTATATCTTTTCTATACGGTTATAAACGGAGTTGGGAAGCTGTCAATAATCTAGTCTTATGTTACATTAGAAATCTATGTTGTCATTTTATATATAGAGGACAATTTATTTTAAAAAGTTAAAATACCAATCTGTGAGATAGTCCTTTTAAGGCTTTTGTATTTATTTTTCAGACATTCGAATGTCAAAGGACAATCAGGATAGTGAAACCAGTGTGGAATTTGAGGCTTCTGTCAGCACTGTCCCTGCTCAAATGTAAGATACAAACATTGCCATAGCAGGGTCATGTAACATGGAACTAACAGATAACCTTAAACCCACTAGCATTAACTATTTGATTATGGGTTGAAACTATTGTGACAAAAGGAGATAGTGCATGTAAGGAGCTATTTCTGTTTTTGTCACAATTGTTTCTTGAATTCATCCTGCAGGAGTGGTAAAACATGCATGTATTGGGGAAAGGCTATGGTATTTCTCAAATTCACAGTGTTGCTTCATCTTTCATAGAGCTTTGATTTTTGTAGATATATCTTAAATCTTCCTTATGCAATTTACTTGGTTGGAAACAACTTGTGACCAAAATTCTGAAAGATGGGATTTTGTATTTTTAGTTTTTAGCTCGACTATTCGAAGAATAAGGAGAGCTATTCTACTCACCCTGGCGTCGGCGTCTGCGTCGCTGTTGGCATCACACCTTGGTTAAGCTTTTACATGCAAGTTTGTATCTCATTAACTACTATATGGAATGGTTTGATACTTCACACATGTGTTCAGGGTCATACTTTTAGTTCTGGCCAAGTTTTATATCTCTTATTTTGAATTTAAGCAATTCTTTTTGTACTTAATAAATCTTGGTTAAGATTTTACATAAAGTTTGTTTCTCATGAACTTTTGTATGGAATGGGTTGATACTTCACACATGTATTCAGGGTAACATTGTAAGGTCCGAGGCCAAGTTTCGAACCTTTTGTATTAATTTTAAGTAAATTATGTGGCCTTTTGTACTTAAAAAAATCTTGGTTAAGGTTTTGCGTGCAAGTTTGTATCTCATGAACTACCGAAGTGAATGGATTGATCCTTCACACATGTGTTCAGGGTCATAATTTTAGGTCCCTGACCAAGTTTCAAACCTTTAGTTTTAAATTTAAGCAAATTTTGTGGCTTTTTGTACTTAGAAAAATCTTGGTTAAGTTTTTGCGTGCAAGTTTGTATCCCATGAACTACTGTATGGAATGATTTGATACTTCACACATGTGTTCAGGGTCATAATTTAAGGTCCCTGACCAAGTTTCAAAACTCATGTTTCCAATTTAAGCAAATTATGCAGCCTTTTGTTCTTAGAATTATCTTGGTTAACTTTTTGCTTTCAAGTTTGTATCTCATGAATCACAGTATGAAATGGGTTGATACTTCATACATGTGTTTAGGGTCAAAATCGTAGGTCACTGACCAAGTTTCATAGCTCTTGTTTTGAATTTAAGCTAATTATGCGGTCCTTTGTACCTAAAAATTCTTGGTTAAAACTTTGCATGCATGTTCGTTTCTCAACAGCTATTGTAGGGAATCATTGTTTGCACCCTCATATTTTAGAAACAATAATATTTCACTAACCTATACCCCTCTCCGACATTGCCGAATAGTCGAGCATGCTGTCTTAAGGACAGCTTTTGTTTAATTTATTCTTGATTGTTTGATTATGAAATATTTGCATCAACATATTAAACCACCATTGTATGTGCCTTTTGTGTCATATGTAGATTTTATATGAATTTCAATAAAAATGTTCTATATTTTTTTCATATAGTGATCTCACTTTTCAAAAGACAAACTGTTTGCACCATTAAAACATCACTGCTATGGATTAATGTGTTATATGAATGATCTGTTTTACAGAGTTGTTGAGACGATTGGTACATCTACCCCTCTTACCACAGCTGATCTTGATTCCTCCATCGACTCTAGCTTCAGTCTACTTGACACAGAAAAAGGTTTGGAAAAAAGGGATACTGTATTTACCTCTAGTGCTGGAACAAACACATGATCCAGGATTTGAGGCATTACGCTATTTTTAGAGTGTTTAGTTCAGAATTGAGCCAATATGAGAAGCTTGTATCAAGCACCTGTGTTACCTATTTACCCATCAAGAGATATCTTTATATGGTTCTCATTACCCTCATTATTCTAACAATGTCTGCAACATGATTTTAGATTATTCTCCCAAAGATGAAATTGCTTGTGATGATAATTATTGTAGTTCTGATTAGTGATCGCAATGAGTAACTGGTTAACCGAGCAGCAATCGATAGAAAAAGTGTTGGTTTTCAAATCTAGTATTCAAGTTCTCAGCAAGAATTTCAACAATGGTCTTATAAATGTAATGTTAACATATCATTCATTTTTCCCAGGTGTAAAGATAATACACTGCAGCCCCTTTATTTAGCGATCCGTTAAATCAGGATATTCAGTATAACGCAGGTCCCCTATGGGCTCCCAAAATTTCAACCACATTTAGGCTTAAAAAAATAGTCTAAACCCCCCCTTTTCTGCAAAGGCTCCATTTTCATACAATGCTGTTGACATCCCAAATAGAAAGTATCATGTCGATCAACCTGTGCACTTGGAAGGCGTGAAAACTGATAAATTGTCTGGGTGATTCCGTTTGTTTGGCACCATCTGTCATACATGGCACATGGCCTTATTCATATACAAACCGTAAACTGAGGGAAGATTTAAATCTATGTGTACATACTGTCGAAGATCCTGCTTCCATATATGCATAAATTCCCTCATGTACACATGCTTTTTGCCATACCTAGGACGTCGAACTGCATGCACAAATTTGAACCAAATATTATGAAGTTTAAACTTCTTTGTTTCTATCTTATACATGCACCTATCTCTTTCATTGTTTCTGTTAAAATCACCTGGAAAGTTTAAATGGTCAAGCATTAGATACACACTAGCAGAACTATCGATAAAATTTACTCACACCTTACTTGGAGTTTAAATCCATAAAAAGTATCATGGGTTAACTGAATCCAACCCTTTTTCTCTGGTGTGTATTTAAACTGCATGTGCCTCTATCAATGATCCTTATCTTAAAGTGTGATGAAACTATAATAAAGGAATATATATAATTATACATGCAAGTGTTGATCCTCTGGGTTTTTATATTTATTCACAATAATTCAGTAAACACTTAACACAATTGATACAAATAGACTAGTTCTTGATTCTGATTGATTCTTTAAAAGTGACTATGGTCTGATATATAGCGCATAAAGGGACCCTGCATTAAACATGCAACCCCACTATTAATCTGGATCGACCAACATAGCTTACAAAGACTGCATTATAATGAGGCTGCAGAGTACAATAAAGCAAAAGGTTAAATTGAAAACAAACCTTCATCAACATAAGAGTGACATCCTATTGTTCAATCAGATTATTAAACTAAAATGACATGAATCAAACACATATCACTTGTTTGTATAGTTGGAACAGAGTCATTTCAATCTTCACGACTAGCAATTACGTAGCCTTTGGAACGCTAATTTGCAGAAGGAACGGAAAGTGTCCGTTTCACTTGATAGTGTGTTAAATCTATAATTTACACTTTGATATTTTATAGAAATAAACTCTCCCTATCTATGGTTGATTGTGTGCATATTTCTCTCACTATCTATCCCCGGAATTACATATTGTTATTGTAATTCCGGGGATAGATAGTGAGAGAAATATGCACACAATCAACCATAGATAGGGAGAGTGCCTTCAAGGAAAAGTATCACAACCTAAAGATTAACCAAATACTTGATAAAAACAACAACAAGGAACTGGTTAATAATATCAATACTTGTGGCCATTGCTAGGTATTATAATTCTTATGAATTGATCATGTAAATAAAAAACCTTTACTGATGATCAAGTAACCAATGTATTATTGTCATTCTTCAATAGTTATAGGTTATTACTTACATACTTACTTAATCCTGAATTCATTTGTCATCTGCTGCGGGAGTCTCAGTCACTGATATTATTTCTGTTTATGTCCAGAGAAATCACAAGTAAGCAATGCATGAGCTTTTTCTGCTTCTGTTACAGATTTTTCTTAAATGTCCTAGTGCTATTGTAAACCATGATTAAATAATTTTATAGTTAAGGTGTCCGAACAGTCTGTGTACATTTCGTTATTTTGAAATGCTTATTCATGCTTGCAGAAACTGGTCATGATATAAAAGATAGTCGAGAATCATCTGATGTAACACTTATGAACCAATCAATGGAGAGGACAGAAAGTCCAGAGACCCAGCAGATCATAGATCAATACGAGAGAGTGGAACCAGCTAAAGATACTTCTGATCAGGAAGCTGTGGATGAAAGAAAGAACCAACCAACCAGACATTGTCAAACTTGGGGTGGGTTATGTTTTAACCTGTTTCATCTAAATGGCGGAACTAAACCCCTTCTTTTAAAATTACAAGAGTAGAATAAAGCCCCTTCATTATTTTATGAGTATAGAACAAAGCCCCTTCATTATTTTATGAGTAAGGAATAAAGCCCCTTCATTATTTTATGAGTATAGAATAAAGCCCCTTCATTATTTTATGAGTATAGAATAAAGCCCCTTCATTATTTTATAAGTATAGAATAAAGCCCCTTCATTATTTTATGAGTATAAAATAAAGCCCCTTCATTATTTTATGAGTATAGAATAAAGCCCCTTCATTATTTTATGAGTATAGAATAAAGCCCCTTCATTATTTTATGAGTATAGAATAAAGCGCCTTCACTATTTTACAAGTGGGGAATAAAGCCTCTTTTACACCAAGAGAAAGCCCCATGCTTAGTGCCAAAAACAGATATCATGGTTTGAAGGTAAAACAAAAAAACAACAAAGTTACGATTTATTTTTACATTTATTTACACATATCATAACTGTTAAAAGTCACACATTATTTTATTAGGTCAAACATTTAAACTGATGGCATTCTTCAAACATCTAGCTTGGTAGTGACAATTGCATGTTAGTTCTGCAATCTTTGTTTTTTTCATTACCAATGCTGGCTTTTATATAGCAGTATCCTTTGAAACATAACATCAATCCGTCTTTGTTGGCCTTGGTGATAGAATAAAATAAACTGAGAGACGGATATGACACTCTACACACCTAACAATAACTCAAGATTCACATAATTAATCCTTAAATTGTTATCCCTGTTCCAAACAATTCCAGAGGTGTGTATTATCGGGGGTTTAATTGTAAACAGACAGGCACGCTTTATTGAGAAGTACACATGACACCCTCATTCCTCAAAAGCCGATCAATTTACGCACATTCGGTCAGGAGTGTAAAGTTACTTGTTAGATTGCTAGACATCAAATAGTTTTAATGTGTAGACTGTGATGATATTAAAACTTTCTTCCCATGAAATGATGTGTGCGTCCATGCTCATAGGTGGAAAACAGGTTTTTCCGAAGACCCATATGACAATGGTGTATCTAAAATTACCACCTCATACTCTAAGTTTAGACGTTATTTACAAAATAAACCCGTTTAAACAGTCTTAGATATCTGCGATTTTAATGTTCTAGATCTTCTTTGTAAAGCTACGATCAGGGTTGGGAAGCTATCATTACTCTAGTTCTATGTTACTTTAGAAAATTTTGCTGTTCTTTTTATGGTAGAAGACAATTTATTTCAAAAAGTTAAAATCTTTATCTTTGAAAGAGTCTTTGTAAATAAGACAAACTCATTCCATAATACAGGCTTTTTTAATGCTTGCAAAACATGAAAGACAATTTGTTACGCTACAAAAGGTGTTTTCATTCTTTTTACTGGTATATATAAGCTCATTATGAATAAGTTAATTGACAACAATTATACAAGGGTTGATAATGATTAATAATCAGCATATTATTTATAGTTTTTCACTGTGTGTTCTCACCATGAATTGGGTTTTGCTTCACTTTGAAAGATGGCTTCATTCAACTTAGATTTATTAGCAAAATTTCCACTTGGGATAATAATTACTATCACCATTCGACCTTTGGTTTTCCTTTGTTAGTTGAACTATGAAAGGGGTTCATTTCCCCCACTTAAAAAATAGGGAAGGGGCTTTACTCTGCACTTGCAAAATGATGAAGGGGCTTTATTCTGCACTTGCAAAATGATGAAGGGGCTTTATTCTGCACTTGCAAAATGATGAAGGGGCTTTATTCTGCACTTGCAAAATGATGAAGGGGCTTTATTCTGCACTTGCAAAATGATGAAGGGGCTTTATTCTGCACTTGCAAAATGATGAAGGGGCTTTATTCTGCACTTGCAAAATGATGAAGGGGCTTTATTCTGCACTTGCAAAATGATGAAGGGGCTTTATTCTGCTCAATCATTTTTAAGGTAGGGGCTTTTTCTGTACACAATTTTATTTTGATATCTTTTAGTTTTCAATGAGTAATTCCACTTCCTGTATACAAAACCAGTCCTTATGCTGAAAGCTGATTAATGTTATATTGACAGGCTTTCCTTTCTTCTTCTACTCAAATTTTCAAACCCAGTTCAATGGTCCTGCATGAAGATGTGTTAATGTGTTTGTTTGTTAAATACAATAACCCCCTTATGCTTAAATGAGTTAAGTACTTGAAGAACTCAAATGATTCTGATACTGTAATGATAATTCTTTTTGATAAATTATGCATTTTAATGATACTATGAGTTAGTTTTCATGATGATAATAATTTTTATGATGAAATGAATAACCTTTATTAGTATCTATAGGAAGAGTGATGCAGGGTGTGTGGAGACTGTTTTGGCAAAAACTCACTAAAGAAAGCCTGTGTATTGTGGTTGTTCTCTCCGTTACATTGTCCACCTACATTACTCTGAGAGCTCTAGAGGTATATCTTTTCTTTTATCTTGTTGAAATTTCTTGCTCTGTGGCCGAGTGATAAAAGTAAGAGCTAACCCATTCCCCATCTCATCAGGGGTCCGAACACCAGTGACTGTATTGTGTAGTCTCATGATTAATTTACCAAATGTGGAAAATTCTACACAGCTTGACAAGTTAAGCATGGGACTTTACACCATAGGTTGTGAGCCAATAAAACATTGACAGGTTGACAGGATGTAAAAATCCAATACAACAAACAATAACCTTTTTACTCCATATGTAGTTGTTAAGACCTATGTTGTAGGTTTTGATAGCCTACACCTATAGAAGTGGATAGTATTTGTAGCTTAACAACAAGTGTCAATTATTAACCAAGTTTTATTCATTTTAATAAAATAGAAATGGTTATTAACTCTTGGAATAAAAGAGGACACATTTTCTTTTAATACTGATAGGTTGTCTCTAACAAAGCATTTGTTTTATGTTTGAGAAATTCCTTCTTAGATAAATTAGTTTTATTGAATCCCTGCTGTTGTGTTATAATGACATATGAAGTAACAGATTAATAATAATTGTAAATGAGATATTCTTGTTGAGTTGTATCAGAAGGTAGCTCATCCATCTTTGAAGACTCCTCAACACAAGACAAATCTTGGCCAGTATGGTTTCCAATATTTAATGAAAGCAACATTTCATGATTTATTTGTCTCACACCACGGATCAATTCTAAGCATGTAAAAATTCAATCAGGGGCTAAGAAAGAATATTGTGCAGTTTTAGTGAACACCAGTCATAGGGTCAGAAATGCGGACCACTACAATGTTTCTTAAGTATTGTTGAAAATGATGCTAAACTATGTCCAATCAAAAAAAGATAACCAATATGTTTATTGAATCTAATCAAGCTTGTTTCATAAATGATAGTATATCTGCCATACAATCCTTCCAGTTTGTGTTTGCTGCAGCACAATTTTGAAATGATTGCGGATAAATGGATAATGTTAAAAAAGAAGTTGTCTGCTCAATTCATTCCCTATTAGATTATGAGGTTTGGCTCAAATGATAACACCTACAGACAGCAAATGAACTGTGAAAAAAGACAACTCAGTTGATATATTGGATAAAAAACATTGTGGCACTGATGAAAATGCTCTTTGTTTTCTCAGAGCGGTTTTCTAGTATGATGATGTTGCATTGGAGTAAGCTTACTTATAGTAATAAGTTTATGATAACATGTAGAAACTGGTAAAATTGGCATCGTTCTCACAACAAACTTTGATCAGATCTAAAGATTATATAAACATTGATTTTTTTAAAGGATAAGAATATGATCAGTGCTGAGTATCTTAAGATTCAAGATGAGCTGAAATCTTGCCTACAGTCAGAGGTAAGTTTTATTAGTCAATATTAAACCATCTTTTAATCCTTCACCAATCAAACCTCAGAATAACTTGCTGATTCTGGTAGTCAACTTTATAGATACTATGGAAAAGGTAATGTTATGAAAGGAATATATCTCTTTGCAAGAACTGCAAGCATGTTGAATTTCTTTCAATTGTATTTCATTTACAAAATTGTTGCCAGCTTTTTCTTTCAAATCAGGACAAAATGATACACTGCAGACTCATTATACCGCGACCCGTTATACCGCGATACTCATTATAACGCGGGTCTCCTATGGCTCCCAAAATTTCAAGCACATTATGGCTTAAACAATAGCCTAAATCTCCCCCTTTCTGCAAAATGACGCGGTCGGCATCCTAAATAGAAAGTCTACCTACAAATTGCACTCCGAAGGCGTGAAAATCAATAACTCCCTGGGTAGTCCCCATTGTTTGTCACGGTCATTTAAACAAAGCGCGTGGCCTTTATACGTACACAATCCGTGACCCGAGGGAAGATTTAAGTCTATGTGTACATAGTGTTGATAAATTACATAATATCATTAGTTTGTACACGCTTATTCAGGGGAGTGTTTTACACCTAGTTTAAATGGTAAAACATTAGGTACACATGCTGGGAGAACTGTCGATAAAATTTACTCACTCCTTACTTGGAGTTTAAATCTATAAATAGAACATGGGTTAACTGAATCCACCCTCCTTTTTCTGTAGTGTGTATTTAAACTGCACGTGCCTCTATCAATGATCCTTAACTTGAATCGTAATGAAACAAATAAAAAGGAATATATAGTTAAACATGTAAGTTTTGATTATGTTTTTTATTTGCTTTTCTTTTATTCACAATAAATTCAATGATAAGTCCGTAACTCAACACAATCTTGAAATATGAATAGACTACTTCTTGAATCTTATTGTTTCTTAAGTGGTTATGGTCTGGCATATAGCGCGTAAGGGACCCCGCGTTATATTTGTCAACCCCACTATTAACGCGGATCTAGCATCATGGCTCCCGACGACCGCGTTATAATGAGTCTGCAGTGTATGTATCTTATGATAAATCTTTTAACCATAAACACATTCAAATGCATATTACAGGATCAAGGAAACATGAGGATCAAGTACATTATAACAGTAAATCTTCCTTAGTCTAATTGTTTTCAAACAAGAGGAAGCTTTATGCAGGCTGGTGTGTTATACCTTTCCAGCAAAGTTTTATTCACACTTTGCTTTATGACTTGAATTGATTTGTTTCAATTAGTTTCCAATGTATTGAAACACAATTATTTTTCATTCAGTTCTATTCATCTTAAAGAACACTTAATGTAAAAGAGACACCTTTATTTTGATTGTGCATCATAGTGTGTTAAATTGAAAGGAACCTAAATAACAATTTGGTTGAAAAAATAAATATGGTACAATCAGACTATAATAATACCACCATATTTCCAAGGACCATCTGCTTCAAGAATCATCTGCTGGTATTACAGAGTTGATAAGATCCCCAGTGGTCTAAGTCGTGAGTTTTATGGATTATTACCATGTTGACAAGATAGGGTTTAGAAAATTAAGAAAAGGAAATACATATTTTTCTGAAAATCTGGTTTGTATAATATAGGGATCATTGTAAGACTAAAGTCAGCCCCTCACCCATATGGGAAACACTTACTGCAGTATTTCACTGAATCCTGGCTTAGTGTACATAGATAACTGTCTATTTCTGTTTAAAGGAAAGTTTGAAACTGGAGGTTTGGCAAAAAGACGTGAGCTATGCAGTATCTTTACAAGAGGCTTCTAAGATATTACACCATTTCGCTAACACATCAGATGAAAACTTCCCCTCAGAGGTAGACCGGTATTTAACTGATGGTGAGTTATGGTTTAAATCTTCATCAAGATGAATTTATCTGGTCTCGAACCTTCACAGTCAGTCTTAAGGATTATGAACTCTGATAAGAATGTTGCATATCTTAACATTAAATGGCAGCAACTTTATGGGTTTTTTTCACATTGAAGATCTTTATAAATGAAAAGGTTTTACTGAGAAACTTTACAATCATAATCTCAATTAGGGGAGATAATCAATGCAAAAATTTACATTGAAACCTATGGGAAATCTAATCTTTCTGTAATTATGATACACCTGTTTGATTTGTGGGGAAAAACTCCTAGTAGAAAGATGTGCTACATGATTCTGATTGAGATTTCAAAAATAAACGCAATTTCTACCTTCGAAAACAAAAGAAAATTAATTTTATCAGTTTTCAGGGGAGACAAGTCATGATAAAGTGTAAACAAGGAAGGGTAATGACAACAACTTATACCATAAAATGATGTGTCAATATGGTCTTTGTATGTTCAATGGTTTATGTTTTATAGTTACTATAGGCATTTTAAGTGTAGAAACATTGGAACATGTTTGATAATTAGGGGTCATAAACCTTAATGACTGATCTAAATTGAAGACAACAGCACATAACAGTTAAAATGTTAAAAAAAACACCAATAGTTAAATTGTGATATGAGGAAGAAGCTATTGTTACAAAAGGAGAACATACTAAGAGAAATTTCTCCATTTGCTTAAGTATTGATGGATTAATAATAATTCATTGATTTAAACAAAAATTGAAATATTGTGAGATATCTAGATGATAACAAATCCTTATTGTTGGTGATCTTACATTTATTATATAGGTGATACTAATAAACTTAAGAGCTATCTGAAATCTGCAAAATCGGGGTATATTGAGTGAAAACATAGTAAAACACCACATTTTCATGACAATATAATGCCTGAATTATTTATTATTGATATTTCAAAGTGCTATTTTCACAAATTGTGTAACACTCAATTCATCTTCATTGTTTAGATCTGTGTTATGTTTAAAAATGGCAAATACTGCTTGGAAAAACAAGTGGCGGTCACCTGGTTAGAAAAGTTATGGTATTCACACAAAAATACTGTACAAGTGGCGGTCACCTGGTTAGAAAAGTCATGGTATTCACACAAAAATACTGTACAAGTGGCGTTCATCTGGTTAGAAAAGTCATGGTATTCACACAAAAATACTGTAATTTATCCTTCACATCAATGGGAATATTCAAAATGGAGAATTTTTTTCGATTTCATTGGTACCTGACGCTTTAAGAAATTTACCCTGGAAATTCTCGGCTGACCTCATTGGGTGTTAAAACCTTATTGTCTCAATTCTTTTAAAAGTATTCTATGAACATGTTACCGAATCAGCTTCTCTTTAATGGGATTCCAAATTATTTCAATGTTTATTGTCAATTATTCTAGAACTTACAAATTTTTATTGTAACTGAGGACTGTTATTACTTTGATATTTGAAGGTGAAGGCAATAAAATAAAGTCTTTGGTTCTTCTTTGATATAAACTTTGATATCACAACCCTCTTCTTTATTAACAGGATTTGGTAAATGCTCAAATTGAAAGCAACTTCACATGTTAATTGCAAAGGAAACATATGAGAAACAGTAATTCCATTGTCATATTTTGTAGAAACCAAAATGACCAAAGGCAACATAATCTCATTTTCCTTATCAACTTATCACTTGCATCCAGCTTTTGCAGTAAGGGATTGATCCTGTAAGCTTTATTGTCTTTTGTTTTGAGAGTTGAATGATTTTGAAGAAATTCTGTTTAGAACTCATTTTAAATGTAGAACAGTAATTTTGAAGTACTTATAGGCTTGCATTGAAGCCTCCATATTGTAATTTACAATATTTATGGTATTTACTAACAGCAACCACAGTTTGTAGGGCTGGTCAGGGACATAAAGACTGTGAAAGGGAGACGGAACAGACTACTCAAACCTTGAATAACAAGATAAAAGTATTGACATCTCTACTGAAAAGAGTGATTAATTTCAACAAAGGCCTCCAAGAGGAATTGCAAGTTTTTGAGAGAGAAAATGAGAGATTGAAGGAATCCCTGCCAAAGAATAAACAAGAAGAGCAAACTGCATGGACAAAGAATGATGATGAATCTTCTGAAGAAGAGGGGGACAAAACAGAGGAAGATGTTGTCTTTGATAAATGCCTGAATGTCATGATGCGCTTCTATCAACAAAAATTCAATGAGGTAAAGTATCATATTTGCTTTATTAAAAAATCATCTAACATTTTTATAAATTAAAGGAAAAAGAAGAACTCATTCATATGTCTTTTTGTTTAAATTTTATATATTTCAATAACTACTAAAAAAAATGATATGTCACACATTTGTTCCATATTTATGTTAACTGACAAACACAGGCCCATCATTCCCAGCCTATTTTCAGAATTATGCTCTGTGTAAGATTTAGAAAACCTTATAAAGTTCTTGTGCATGAGTTGATGTGTCTGTAATAACTTTTTGGACTCGATTGAAAATATCAACTCTTGTGGCCTGCATTGTTGGTCCAGTAACTATAAACAGATTATTTGCAAAATGACTACCCTTGGTCAAATACATTATTCATGTATACCCTTTTTATCACTTTATCTGTCTTTAAAGCACGCTTTTATTTTATTTTTCCCAGAAGTATCAGTGGTTTGAGATAAGGAGTGACACAATGCGAGAATATCTCTCTGGTTACTTGTTTGACATTATCCCAGATAATTTGTGGAGCTTCTTCCATCGAATGAACAATGGCGGACCTCCACCAACCCATGCAGGAAACCAAGATAGACAGGAAACCAGCCAGACTGAAAATGATAAAGAATTCAATAATAGACAGAGGGAGCAGGAACCTAGGTATGATGAAAGGCAGGATCAAACTGAAGATGCTAGATATTCTGGCAGTAGTAATGGACAATGGAAGGAGGAGGAATTCAGGTCTGAATATGCTGGTTCAGAACCCACTAACTGGGCCAACACAGTGATAGAAATGATGAATAAAACCAGGAACCAGCTACAGGACACATGGCAGCAGGTGATTCTCTTTACATTTTCCTTCTAAACCACCTGACAAATTAGCCATACAGATAAATTTACCATTTCACCATGACAAGTTTCTTTTTTTTTTTTTAATTTTCCATTCCAAACCATATAGCAATTAGCCATGCAGAGAACCTTACCCATCCCCCATATGGAATTTAGTGACTCCTTCAACTTGAAAGCAGCAACATTTTCTTTGTATCTTTTAAAAACCATTACAACATAAACAAAATTGCTCATTATGAATAATTAACATTTTTGTCAGAGTGTTTTTTTTAGTTCTAAGTTCTTCTGCAACAGATGCTGCAAAGTTATGTTTCATGGAGTAAGAGGTTATGTTAAGGACTTATGGTGGTTTTGAGCCCAGCAAACAGTAGGTTCTGCATCATCAGTGGCAGTTAAAAGATACAATAGGTTTTGCATCATCAGTGGCAGTTAAAAGATACAATAGGTTCTGCATCATCAGTGGCAGTTAAAAGATACAAGAGGTTCTGCATCATCAGTGGCAGTTCAAAGATACAATAGGTTCTGCATCATCAGTGGCAGTTAAAAGATACAATAGGTTCTGCATCATCAGTGGCAGTTAAAAAGATACAATAGGTTCTGCATCATCAGTGGCAGTTAAAAGATGCTTTTCATGAAATCATCAGAATTCTGCTGAAGAGGTTACAGGTTTTGTTAACCCGTTACTTCCTTTTAACTCGCTTTCAACAGACCTCCAGCAAAAGAGATTAGAGATCACTATGACAAAAATTGGAACATACATAGCTTACTTTATGTTTGGTGTATTACCATTCCTAACAGTAATCACAAAGCTACACTATCTTTTGAATCCTTTTCTGTGTTTGCTTAGTTAATTTTATGGTAGAAATCTCAGTATACTTAAGCTTTATCCCAAGCTTTTCAAAGCCAGGAAATAAAATGCTGTCTATTTATATCCCAATCAAAACTTTTTATTTCTACTTGTTGACACATTTTCAGCTGAAGGCATTTTAAATCCTTGTAACTAAAGCAGAAGTTGTTTGTGACATGAAGTTTCTACTTTTGTTGCATTTACTTTATCCTAGTATCACAAACAATGTGTTTTCTATCATTCTTCACTATTGCATCATCTATTGCTCTTAGTATAGACAAAACCCTTAATGAGGTGAAGGATTATTAACCTTTAACTATGCTTTTTTAATGTTACTTTCTCTTCTCAACTATCTCTTACAGGTGAAAAATGTATCAGAAACAATGTGGATAAAACATGAGCCAGCTATAACCAAACTACAAAATTCCTTCATAAAGAAACTCAAGCATGTCAGCAATAAGTTCCAGGAAAAATTTGCTAGAAAGGTCAATAGATGGTTTAACAAAGCTGGAAAAAGGAAGGAAGGAAAAAACTCAGAATCGACTTTCGGAGATAAAGAAAATATGGCTCAGACAGAAAGGAGGCGTGAGAGAAGAGGTATATTCTCATCACTTTCCTTCTTCATACTTTATATTCTTCTTATAGCGTAAAGACTTTTGTCACATTGGTGTAGGTGCATCAATCCCTTACACAAAAATACCTCATCTGCTGTAAGAGACTTTAGAAATCATTGTCACAAAAGTTTGGTTTCCTCCCAATAAACAATTTAACCAGTTGTCACAATGATACAATGCCCAAAATATGGCTCCCTAATCAGAAAGAGAATATAGTTTCTTTGTTAATTCTATCCCATCTGCTTTTACTTTCAATATGGACCAGGTACAAATTTCCATATTGAAGAATGATTAAACAGTTGTATTTGTAACAGTTGCTAAAAATGGATGCAATACTTTTTAGCTCACCTGAGCACAGAGTGCTCAAGGTGAGCTTTTGTGATTGCACAATGTCCGTCGTGCGCTGTGCGCCGTCAACAGTTTCTTTTAACATCTTCTTCTCCTAAACCATTGAGCCAATCTTAACCAAACTTCACAGGAATGTCCGTTGGGTGATGCTCTTCAAAAGTTGTTCAAATAAATTGATTCCATACAGATTTTTGGTTGCCGTGGCATAAAAAAGGGGGAATTTCTGCAATTTTTAAAAAATCTTCTTGTCTGAAACCACTGGTCAAAATTCAAAATAATTTCACAGGAATGTTCTTTGGGGGCCCTTCTGTAAAGATTGTGAAAATCAGATATCAGAAATTAGATATCTCGAAAAACATGGCCAACAGGGTGTGTTGCATTTCCACTATAAACATGTATGGTAGAATTTCTAACAAAATACATCAATATAAATTTGGATGTCCAAATATGCCAAAATGATAACAAAAAAATGGCAACAACAGATGGTACTGGACATAGGTGCAGGCTGATCTTCGTACATACAATCTGTAAAAGTAAAATATTCACTTTCCACATTGTAAGAATTATGTACCATTTTAATGTCCCACATCAAGCATACAGTGTCAAACTTGTGAAATTGGGAAAAAAAAAAGGTAAATGCATAGAAGCACAAGAAACTCTTTTTAAACGTTAGAAGCAATGTTTCTTACTATTCTTCAAATAGGTGGTTATCTCAGGTGAGCGGTTCTAGGGCCATTATGGGCCTCTTGTTTGGTTTGTTTCCAGATGAAAACCAAATGAAACATCCTACAGAGAAACCTTATACCTGCAGCAAGGAAGTCATCCAGGTCAGAGATTCAATCTTCATTTTAAATGCCAAGAAGTACAAGAAACTCACTGATGATGATGATCTAAGTTCAAAGAAAATACTCAAAAAGCTGAAACATATCATGACATTTGAGAAGGTTCCAGACTCAGGTTTGGTAAAGACGTGGCTACAGTGTCAAATTGACTGGTGGTCCTTTAATCACCCTAAGCCATTAGAATTGCCTCAGTATCTTGTAAGTGAGAAATGTTTTGAATTCGTGGAGTGTTGGCAGTTAGAAGTGAGTGAGGGGAAGTATGGCATTGGGAAAAAGAAGTGTCAACGACTCAAAAAATCTAGTGTCAATGGTGAGTAACAAATTTTTAATTTATACAAAGCTTTTTTTGCCTAATGAAAAGTTTTTGCAAATCGGAGGTTTAATGCAAAACTATACTAATTCTATCATTAGTGTGAAGCACTTACTATAGCCTTGCATTAAACATACAATGGTCTCAATTTGAAACATTTAAGTGGGATAAAGTCACTAATTAATAGTCATAGATTTGTTGAGTACATGACTGTTTACCTTTAGCAAGAAAAAGAGTATTGTTGGAAAAGCAGACATAAATTGAAGGAGCAATTTTTTATCATTCTTATAATAATTCAGACTTTTTTATTCCAGAAGTTGTTATGCAAGAAGTTGTTATTATAAGGTTTAAAGCAGTTGTGGGGTATACCAGTATCTTTTGTCTTAGATGCATCCGAATTGGTTTATTTTTTTCGTTAGAAATGTTGAGACAACTTTTTCAGAACTTGTAAAGAGCATTTTCCCTTCCATCAAGGAGATTTCTTGTGATAAAGAAAAAGAAGACATTTCTCTAACACAGGCACCTCAATGTATTTGAAAGTATTATGACAAAAGGTCACAACTATTTCCATGGGTTAGCTTGTAAATAATTGAATATACTTTAATCGACATCATCATAAGGTGTGCTAAATGACCTTTTTGTATGCCCTAAACCACATTCATTCATTTCCGTGGCTGTACATGTCTGTTTTACTTAATTTTTGTCACATATCTATGTTTGTTATTGCTTGCCCTGTAGGGAATTATTTTTTGTTGACTGCTCGTAATTTAATCTATGTCATAATGTGGAAGTTTGTGACTTGGTTAACTTAAAATCAACAGAAGCCGTTCAGAAAAATGCCCAACCTTAGTGATAATTGAGAAAAGCACAATTGTGACATAAAGCTAAATTAGACATTAGGAGCAATTTATCCATTTGTCACAGTGGTTTCTTAAGTTTTTTGCAGATGCTGTCAAATGAGGTATAAGAGAGTACAGTGTTAAATTCCTATCAATGTACATTACAATGCTGCTCTGATCTTTTCACAGTAATGGAGGAGGCATGCGTTGCTTATAACTCAAATATGGAGGAGGAAACAGTCAGTGCTGAAAATACGCAACATAGAAACTCTCATGGTCCTTATAAAGACTCTGTTAGAGAGAATCACAGACATACTGAACCAGATGATGATGATGGGATTGAGGATGATGATGTTGTTGAAGAAAGTGATGATGATGATGATGATGATGTTGAAGAGAACGATGAAGAGATAGAGAACTGGTATATACGGCGAGCTGAGGAGAGAGATTATCATCATACAGAACCCGATAATTGGTATTTCAGGCGCCATAAAAGATGCGTTACACATGATTGTGAGCCGTAGATCTTTATGCACTGCTCTTCTATCAAACTCTTACTTGTCCAAATCAAGGGTTAGGCTTGCCAATTTCCATAACTCTTAATTTGATTTTAAGAAAATTATCCTCCCTTTGTAATTAAAAAGTCTTGGTTAAGTTTTTACATGCAAGTGTCTGTCTCAACAACTTCTGCAATGATCAGATTGAAACTTGGGATCAAAATCTCAGTTCGCTAACAAAATACATAACTCTGGTTTTAATTTTAAGCAAATGATGTGTTAAGGTTTGCTGGCTCCACTAGAATTTGACTAAGTTAAGCTCCATTGCATGGCAGTAAAGCTTTTAGACCCGTCTGGTCTTTTAATCGGATATATCATCATTTAACCAAGACAATCAAGTTGTTATATGATCTGTGTTTTATTTATTGGGATTGTTATGTTTTAGATTTGTAATTAACTTACTGTTTCAAGATTTGTCATTTTATTAAATTCATTTTACTTTCATCAATCCCCAGTCTGCATGCATCATTGCTTTGTATATGCAACAGAGTAAACAATTATTGAAAGTTGAATGAAGTAATATTTTAATCTATCACAAATGTTATGTAGATATGTTAACATGTTTCATATTAATCTGTCTGCTAAATATCATCAAAGTATACAACTTGTACCTTCATGATGTTATAAAGAGTTGATTTATTTGCTCATTCTAAAAATTGTAGCGTGTGCAGATATCCTTCCAAAAAGAACTGCCTTAATTTTTCTTTTGTTTTATCAAGTTCTTTTTAACTCATTTCATTATATAGACTTGTGTTACTCTGCATAGTTCTTTCTTACTGTGGCATTCTTGGCCCTGTGGTAAGAGTACAGAACTCGAAATCACATGGCCCCATTCCACCTGGGTTCAAATTCCTGGGTATCCAGAGGGGCTAACAGAATGTCGACAGTTCTAGCTGACTTCATCAGCCCTTATGGGCAGTTGAGCTTCGGGTCTTCCTCCATAATCAAATGTCTGGCATCGCAGCTTGTTGAGCAGTTTCTTCTTTTGTCAAATGGTTTTATTTGTTTATGTATGAGGGAATAAACAAAATCAATGGAGTAATGGGCTTATAGGAAAGTCTTTCACATATATCTACATAGTAATTGGGCTATCAAGTTTGCCTTGACAAGGGGAAAAGAGGGTTTTAGCACATACATAATTCAATAAAGATTTGGAGATATTGAGAGGAAAAGGAGAAATGAGAAATTGCTTGTATGAGTAAAATCTCCCATTTTCCATCAATATGTGAAGTTTCTGTCCTGTCAGAGGAAGGTTCATACAATTTCATTGCAGTTACTATTGGTTTTCTAGAATCTGTAATAAAATAAGACAATAACAACTTTTGAGGTGATGTGTCATCCTCTGTTAAGCAATGCTGTTTCTTTATTTGGTCCTTGAATATTTTTCTGGTGTCAATTAACCCATTTTTGTACAGCATTTCATAACCAGTTCGAATTGGAAGTTATATCACACAATTCAAAATGATGGCAATTGACGAGTTCTTTTTTTTTTCCAGCTTAATAAGAAATCATTTTGAATAACCAGTGAATTTTGCAAGTTCAAATACAGCGCAGTTTTAAATCTTGACAATAGGCCTTCTCTGGTTCAACTTGAGTAAAAATAAATCTGTGTGCAGCATTTTTCCATATGGGAATAACTACAACTTGTCTACCTTTTTATTCCCAAGCAATGTTCATAAGGAAAGAATCATATCCTTGCTGTAATGTGCCTTGATTTTATCTTGCTATTTGTTACCAACCAGGAAATCTCATTCTTGAAATAGAAGTTATATGAAAATTCTCACGTTTCAATCATTGTTTATTTACTCATCATATTCCATTTTCACTACTGTTCTTTCATGAAAATTGTTGGACTTTGAAATTGGTCATTCTCAATTATTTTTATATATTTCCTCTATGTTTAAAGGTTCTTTTTCACAGGTTTGTGAAGTAGTTGGATATATGGATATTTCATTTCTTTTGAACTGTAAATCAGCTGTTTTTTTTGTGCGAGACATACTGGAGAATAGCCATTGGAAGTAAAATAGGTTGTGTTTAAGTATTTTAGAGCCTGTATAAAATGAATAAATATGTATTCAGATACAAAAGTGTTGCAATTTTTAAAATCCATCCCATACCATATGTGCATACCTAGATTATATCGACACTTTCTGAATCAATTTTGCTGTCAGTAGCTATTTTTCATTAAACATCCCGCTATAAAACAAATTTATTGTTTCAATGGTTTCAATTTTGACTTGTAAATTGACACATATGTGAACAAGCACCTTTTGTTTAAAGCTGTGTCTCTGTGGTTATAGTACAGAACTTGAAATCACATGGCCCCTCTCAAATAGGTTCAAATCCCAGTGCAACATTAGGTATTTTTCCGACTGACTTATGGAATTCTGATGATTCCACCTTGCATGATCAGCGCTTGAGCTGTTGAGTATGGGATCTTCCTCTATCATAAAGAGTTGGGTATTGCAACATAATGGAAATAATGTTGATGTGATGTAAACCACATATAAATTATAGCTGTGTTAACAATCTTAAATTTTTAAACCTTGCAACAATTCACATATCAATTTTTCCTCAATCTAAACCAGAACAACCCTTTTGTGACATGGACCCGGCTTTTAGTAGTCAAATGAACGTTTTTAACGTAGTTAAATTAGTATTCCTGGTAAGTGCCATAGAGGTGAACCATTTCTACAATTGGCCAGACGCCAAAACAACTCAAAATGAATATTCATCATAATAAATCATGAACAAACCTTGATCTATGTTTTGCATGCAGACATTGCTTTTTAAAAGTGTCTATTATTTAAGGGTTTACTGCAAGACTAAAGCAAGTTCTCCACAAATTCGGAGGACTTAGTAAAGTCCATCACTGAACCATCATATTGTCAAATAACCTCCGACAAACATTGGGCTTCGTCAACAGGGTATGAACTTTGTGTGATCCTGGATCAGCAACCTTATACTCACCAACCCAACATCTTTCCTTATACTCACCAAACAGACATCCTTCCTTAAACTCACCAAACAGACACCCTTCCTTAAACTCACAAAACAGACAACCTTTCTTATACTCACCAAACAAACAACCTTTCTTATACTCACCAAACAAACAACCTTTCTTATACTCACCAAACAGACACCCTTCCTTATACTAACCAAACAGACACCCTTCCTTATACTAACCAAACAGACACCCTTCCTTATAATAACCAAACAGACACCCTTCATTATACTCACCAAACAGATAGCCTTCCTTATACTCACCAAACAGACAACCTTTCTTATACTCACCAAACAGACACCCTTCCTTATACTAATCAAACAGACACCCTTCCTTATACTCATCAAACAGACAATCTTCGTTATACTCACCAAACAGATACCCTTCCTTATACTCATCAGACACCCTTACTTATACTCATCAAATAGACACCCTTCATTATACCCATCAAACAGACACCCTTCCTTATACTCACCAAACAGACACCCTTCCTTATACTCATCAAACAGACAATCTTCCTTATACTCACCAAACAGACACCCTTCCTTATACTCACCAAACAGACACCCTTATACTCATCAAACAGACACCCTTACTTATTTTCTTCAAACAGACACCCTTCCTTAAACTCACCAAACAGACACCCTTCCTTATACTCATCAAACAGACAACCTTACTTATACTCACCAAACAGATACCCTTCCTTATACTCAACAAACAGACAGACTTCCTTAAACTCACCAAACAGACACCCTTCCTTATACTCACCAAACAGACACCCTTCCTTATACTAACCAAACAGATACCCTTCCTTATACTCATCAAACAGACAATCTTCGTTATACTCATCAAACGGATACCCTTCCATATACTCATCAAACAGACACCCTTCCTTATAGTTACCAAACAGACACCCTTCCTTTATACTCACCAAACCTTCCTTATACTATTTAAACAGACACCCATCCTTCCTTATACTCACCAAACAGACATCCTTCCTTCCTTATACTCACCAAACAGACACCCTTCCTTATACTAACAAAACAGACACCCTTCCTTCCTTATACTCACCAAACGGATATCCTTCCTTATACTTACCAGACACTCTTCCTTATACTCACCAAACAGACACCCTTCCTTATACTTACCAAACAGGCTCTCTTACTTATACTCACCAAACAGACACTCTCCTTATACTTACCAAACAGACACCCTTCATTATACTCACCAGACACATTTCCTTCCTTATACTCACCAAACGGATATCCTTCCTTATACTTACCAGACACTCTTCCTTATACTCACCAAACAGACACCCTTCCTTATACTTACCAAACAGGCTCTCTTACTTATACTCACCAAACAGACACTCTCCTTATACTTACCAAACAGACACCCTTCATTATACTCACCAGACACATTTCCTTCCTTATACTCACCAAACGGATATCCTTCCTTATACTTACCAGACACTCTTCCTTATACTCACCAGACACCCTTCCTTATACTTACCAAACAGACACTCTTCCTTATACTCACCAAACAGACAATCTTCCTTATACTTACCAAACAGACGATCTTATGTATACTCACCAAACAGACAATCTTCCTTATACTTACCAAACAGACACTCTTCCTTATACTTACCAAACAGACATTCTTCCTTATACTTACCAAACAGACAATCCTCTCTATACTCACCAAACAGACACCCTTCCTTATACTCACCAAACAGACAATCTTCTCTATACTCACCAAACAGACACTCTTCCTTATACTCACCAAACAGACACCCTTCCTTATACTCACCAAATAGACACTTTTCCTTATACTCACCAAACAGACACCCTTCCTTATACTCACCAAACAGACACCCTTCATCATGATTCTGCTGTCATCATATAAAAGAAATGCTGGCAAACCAAGTATTGGCATCAGACAATAATTGAACAAACATCCTCATTGAGTAACAACATTTAATAAGTAATATAAATCTTTAACATGCATAAAATAACTGCAACCTACAACAACTTTCAACAGAGAAACTCAGAGACTTAATGCCAAATGCAACAAATTTCCAACACACCTCTTTGAAGTGTTATCTTTTATCAAATAATAATATCATGTCTGCACTAGAAGACTTAAAGGCACATCAAAGGAGAGGAGTACACATAAATTACTGAAAAAATATATGGAGTTCTTTTATTATGTTCATAAAAGTCATGAGAATTAGTTTAGGAATGCATTGAGACCTTATTAATAGACTTATTTAAAATAAGTTTTTTTGTGCTTGAAATATAGTTGTCTCCAATTCAATCATGTTTATCAACAACTTGTTTGTTTACATATTCAAAATAACGAATTCTGATTGGTCAATTCAAAAATGTGTGTATCAACTGTCAGGGTCAGAGGTGAAGAATCAGGAAATCTGAATTGTAAAACTTGCTAATCTGAGTTATTTCTGGTTTACTTTCACATGTAAGTTGTGCTGATGGCGTTTTCTGGCGCTACCTATTTGAATCTGTCCAAAATTTACCAAATAATTAAGTTTGATATAGCATTAATCTCCTTTAATGGGCCTTTAATAGTACTGTTGGAAAGATGAAATTGCTCAAATGGGATTTGATATCCCTTCCTAACATTATTTTTTTAATATATCAGTGCAATGGAATGATTGTTGTCAATATTCTCAGAGCGGCTTTTCAAGATGAAATTTATAGTTTTATACAGTCCCTTGGAGAAAGTCACCATCTCAAATACGAAATTAACATGAAGGACAGCAAGCATGTAACCTTTTGCTTCTTATATGTGTTAAGAAGATAAGAAATTATTGTTACAAGAAGACAACAATGTTCATAAAGAGGGATCTCTTTTTGTTTACAGTTACTACCTTAAATCAGAAAAGTAAATTTGTCTTTCATACTTACTTATTGTCTTCTGCTTTTAATTTGGACAAATCACAAAGTTTCTCGTGAGGAAATGGGTGAAACATGATCAGCATCCATTATACAAGATTATGTAAAACCAGATGTTATAACCTTTAATGAATGGTTTAGTTGTGGTCACGTTAAACAGGATTGACTGAAGTTGGAATGGATACATATAATATTATATAGGTAAATATATATAAACAGTGGTCATGACAAGGTGTATCATAGCCTCTAACACTGTATTTCAGAGAATATCAGACAAATCCTCAGTTGCGGGTACCCATTCTTAACACCTTGCTTGGACCAGCTGACAAATATCACAGAGTAATTCCTTTTATTATCATTTTCAATATCAATTGTTTATTCAATGACCAGAAAATAAATTACCCCTGATAACTGTGCACCTTGTAACATACCACCATTGTTAGATTGGTTGATATGACATTTTATCAATAATAGTTTGGGATACCTGGCTTGTATACGTAGGGGGACTTCATCATTTTATAAGGCTGAGTCAATTATCTAGGATGGAACAACTGTTTTGTGCAATTCAGCGGCATTGCTTGTGGTTAAACACCATTTTCAACATTTCTTAAGTAAGTTGCTCTATGCCGTGAAACTGACAAGCTCCACTTTTTAACCTGAAACTATATCTATAGTCGTCTTGGTATGTGGTTCTTTAGTCGTCTTGGTATGTGGTTCTGTAGTCGTCTTGGTATGTGGTTCTATAATCGTATTGGTATGCCCATTACCCTGAATCCCACAAGTGACAGCTATAATGTCCATTGCTTTAAGTCTGGTAAAGTCTGGTGCAGTATTTAACCCGCGTAACTCTCTCTTTGTACCATTATGCAGGTGCAGGTATGCTGAGAGTCTCCAGTTATGAAAATCATAACTCAATCCAAACTCAATACAGGGTGATGCTGAATGCATATAACCAAGGTAATTTATTTTCCCTGTCAACCGTATAAATCTATATCCGCTTCTACTCATGAAAACGGCATACAATGGTGTTAAACATCCACAAAACATCATGTTTGAGGTTTCTCTATTAAGTTCTCTAGAAGGGTGTTCCCGTTAAAGATGGCTGTAGTTGCAATAATAAATTGATATCCTAAAAAGAAAGAAGAATAAATTGTTTCAGAAAGGATGAACCTGGTAATCTATCGGTCCTCATTAAAAGGATGAACAGATTATCTGTAAATCTAACCTTCATTGTAAAACTGAGTTGAAAGCATGTTTATTGATGTTGTGCGGCATGCATAAAAACATTGTTGGAAAAAAATTCAGTTAACATCTGTCAAATCACTTCTGTCATGAATCTTATTGAAATCATGGCTTTTGATGTCATATTGAATGTGTATTAACATGTTACAAAATGACAAGCAATTTCAACTTTCCAATCTGTCTGCAACAATCCTTTCAATTCAGGATGCTTTTTTGTGAATGGTTAAAAAGAGCAATCATCAGGGCATTTTAATTAACATCTTCTTAAAAAACCATTAATTGTTAGCCTTACAAACCTGTTTGCTTGCCAAGAAATCGTAGAGCTGATATTTCTGAGAAGGAGCAACCTCCAATGAAATAAACCAATACAACCTTCCTTGCCCGTCCAGGCTGGTTGATGCTCTTGGAACCTGAAAAGGAGATTATGTCATAGTACAAGAACCCTTACTAGCCTTTGAGGACTAAACTCACATGGCCCCTCTCTGTTTGGGGTTAAAGCTCACTACTGGCAAATTTTGTCTTTTATAAGAGGAAGTCTCTTGGGAGACTTGTAGAACGACGATTATTTACCCAGCTTGAGCTGGTCTTCATGGACAGTATAGTCGCGGAGTCCAGGTCCAATTATTTTGAGCTGGGCATCACAAAACTTAATTGTGTGCTGGACCAAAATAGAGAATATTAGCATGGCCAAACAACAATTATATAGTATTTAGAGGACTAAATTATAGGAGTTTGAAATAGAAACCATTGGCTTGAAAAAGAAATTATCTGTTATTATCAATATTACCTTTTCATAATGATTTCGAACACCAATTGGTTTAGGGGCATTTAAACCATGCTAGAATTTTCATTTCACAAGTGGACTATGATTTAGCAACCAATACTTAAGGACGTTCTCAGTAGTTTTATCTGCGCACTTCATCTGCGCATCCAAGGGAGATAATAATATGTTACCGAAGAGGTACTTGCATAGTCGGATAAACTTTTTTATTCAGATGAAATTTACTGTATGCAATTTTTTTCAAAGAATATTCATATTATCCATAAAACTATAAAAGGTTATTAACATTATTATATATTTCTCATGCATATTAAGCCCCCAGCTTCTATTTTTCAAGTTAAGTTATTTTAATCGTTTTTGAAAAGGTTTTTCAAAGATGGTTACCATGGAAACTGTTATTTAACAGAAAAACTAACTGGTCAACATATACTTTTTTTTTGCTTTTTGTATTTCAAGATTAAATTTTACTTCACATACTAAGAAATAAGAAAATTCTATGAAAGGATTTTTTAGATATCTTCATTAATTTGTAATATACATATCAATTTTAATTGTTTTTTTGTCAAATACAAAAATTTGAAAAACTAATTTGGATTACAAAAATTGTTCAGAATGTAATAATTTGAAATAACATTGAATTATAAAGTATTGACTGTATGAATCATGCTTTTTTGTGTTAATAAACCTTCCAGAAATTATTTTATTACCTTTGAGGATGATATGGTCATTTTGTCATTTTTGCCCCAAATGGTTACCATGGAAACTGTCATTTTAAGAAAAAACTATCGTCGACCTGCATTTTTCTTTTCATTTTTGAATTCACAATAAAAAACATATCAAAAATTTAGAAAATTCTATGAAAGGATTTTTTTCTTATAAAACTGTAGAACATGTCCTTAAACATATCTAAAAAGACTATCATAAGAAATTTTGATTACAGATTTATTTTAGCTTTTGTCATTTTAGGAGTCCTATGGCAAGAAACCTATTGCTTATAGTAGGTTTGAAGTACATGACAGCTTGAACATGGACTAGTTGCAAATAAAATTAAGATAATGTTACCTTTGAATTTAACTCATATGTAAAAGAGAATAAAATGAATGGATTTCTCATAAACAATTAACAGCAAAATGAATACTGCTCAAGACACAAGTTACAACCATGTTCTCTTTAATCCTTTACACTTTTTGCCACTGGTAAAAGGTTATAGCTTATCTCCACAATTCCTCACTTTAAACATCTGATATAAAAAAATTCATAAACCCCTGCAACAGAGAACAAAATGCTCTTAATGAAAAACATATCCTTTTGTCAATGTTTTAATTCAATATTATGAAAAAACAAGAGCTGTCCATAAGACAGCATGCTCGACTATTCAATATTGTCGGAGAGGGGTATAGGTCAGTGAAGTATTATTTGTTTCTAAAATATGAGGGTGCACACAACGATTCATTATAAAAGTGAGAAAGGCGGATCACGAATAAGTTCCCTCCCGGAGAAGTGCCCCCTCGAACATTTTTAACTCGGCGGAGAACAGTTACAGCCCTCCTACTTGATTTTAGGTTGCGGAGAGGTGCCCTCTCATCAAAACTGGTGTCACAAACAAGCCCTCCTTGGTGGTGTTTCACCTTAAAGAATTCCCTTCTGCAAGATGTTTTTCCTCATGCGCAGTAACCAAAGGAAAAATTACAAAAATCGTCAATGTTAATCATATGCTCACAAAGTTTTCGCGACTGAATTATGTGTTATCCTCTCTTTACCCCGCAGTTCAGACAAAGAGCGACAAAATTTATGAGTTTCAATTTCATGAAAGCATATAAAAACTTTAAAAATGATTGTTTTGCTTGTCTTCTATATTGCTGAAAAAACAAGAGCTGTCCATAAGACAGCATGGTCGACTATTCAATATTGTCGGAGAGGGGTATAGGTCAGTGAAGTATTATTTGTTTCTAAAATATGAGGGTGCACACAACGATTCCTTACAAAAGTGAGAAAGGCGGATAACGAATAAGTGCCCTCCCGGAGAAGTGCCCCCTCGAACATTTTTAACTTGGCGGAGAACAGTTACAGCCCTCCTACTCGATTTTAGGTTGCGGAGAGGTGCCCTCTCATCAAAACTGGTGTCACAAACAAGCCCTCCTTGGTGGTGTTTCACCTTAAAGAATTCCCTTCTGCAAGATGTTTTTCCTCATGTGCAGTAACCAAAGGAAAAATTACAAAAATCGTCAATGTTCATTATATGCTCACAAAGTTTTTGCGACTGAATTATGTGTTATCCTCTCTTTACCCCGCAGTTCAGACAAAGAGCGACAAAATTTATGAGTTTCAATTTCATGAAAGCATAAAAACTTTAAAAATGATTGTTTTGCTCGTCTTCTATATTGCTGATCTCCATGGTTAATTATGATATTATGATAAAATGTTGCCTGCTCTCTTCAAAGGTAACGTACGTAAGTACGTACTCACTTATTAAAATTGGTCCTGTCCCCCTAATAAATGATGGCGTTAAACACCGCTCAAAATGCAAACTGTTTCTTAAAGTTTCTTTTTGTATTTGGTTAAGAAAATATTCAAGAAACCCTACAATTAACTTGCAAAATGCAAAATTGTGCTATTCCGCTTGTTTCATATTGCTTTACAGGTGGGCAGATATCGGACCCTCCTGATTTAGTGGGAGGGCACTTCTCTGCCTACTTAAAATTAGGGGGCACCTCTCCGGGAGGCACTTCTCCAGGAGGGCACTTCTCGGGATACCGAGAAAGGCACATGCATGCACAACTTTAACCAAGATTTTTTAGGTACAAAAGGCCACATGGTTTGCTTGAATTTGAAACAAGATATATGAAACTTGGTCAGGGACCTTACATAATGACAGTGAACACTTGTAAGATTAATCAACACATTCTATATAGTAGTTCATGAGATACAAACTTGCATGAAAACCTTGACCAAGATTTTCTAAGTACAAAATGCCCCATAATATGCTTAAATTCAATACAAGACTTTTGAAACTTGGTCAGGGACCTTAGATTATGACCCTGAACACATGTTTGAAGTATCAATCTATTCCATACAGTTATTAATGAGATACAAACTTGCATGTAAGTACAAAATGCCCCATAATATGCTTAAATTCAATACAAGACTTTTGAAACTTGGTCAGGGACCTTAGATTATGACCCTGAACACATGTTTGAAGTATCAACCTATTCCATACAGTTATTAATGAGATACAAACTTGCATGTAAGTACAAAATGCCCCATAATATGCTTAAATTCAATACAAGACTTTTGAAACTTGGTCAGGGACCTTAGATTATGACCCTGAACACATGTTTGAAGTATCAACCTATTCCATACAGTTATTAATGAGATACAAACTTGCATGTAAGTACAAAATGCCCCATTATATGCTTAAATTCAATACAAGACTTTTGAAACTTGGTCAGGGACGTTAGATTATGACCCTGAACACATGTTTGAAGTATCAACCCATTCCATACAGTTATTAATGAGATACAAACTTGCATGTAAAAACTTAACCAAGGAGTGACAGCGACCGCAACGGCGACGCTCGGGTGAGTAGTATAGCTCTCTTTATTCTTCGAATAGTCAAGCTAAAAATGATTATTTATCCCTACTATCTATAGTCACCTTTGCTTTCAATTTGAACCAATCACAAATTCCCAAATGGGGAAATGGGTAAACAAACCTTTGCCGGGTGTCTTCAGTTTGACCTCTGAATACACCCCTCCTGGTAAATAACGAGTTACATCTTCCATTCCAGTAAAGCCTTCCCTTTGTAAAACCTGTGGAAAGATGAAAAACAATCAGATGCCTCAGAATTTATCTGTTGTTGTAATTAAGAAAGATGGTATTAATTCATTTGTATGGGATTTTAGATGGCGTCAACATCATTTCAGTTATGTTGCGATGCCTGACTCTTAAGAACACTAAAGGGCTGGTCAAGTCAGTTAGAACCAATGTCTTTCCATAAGTCAGTTTGGAAACTACCTTTCATGAAAATCCAAATGCCCAATGGATGATTGTAAATTTGACAAGCATTCTATAGAAAGATTGTACGATTTATAGGGAAAAATCAACACCACTTATGCAAAATCATAATTTGAACATAATGAGCAAAGATTATGTTCCTTCTAGAGTAAGGATTGTTGATGTTTGCTGCAAAAATATAAAAAGTTCTATGTCTAAGAGAAAGAGTAAAACGCTTCACATATCTAGTTATAACTGGATGTGTAAGAAGTAGACAATGACCAATTCATCCGATGTAATTTAAGAAAATAACAATCCTTGACAAAGAAAATCATGATTTCCCTTAAAGAGGCATATATTAGGAAAGAACCAATATATTATCAATTGGTTGTTTTTGTTTCTGCTTATTCATCTAAACATGATAAAAAAAGCACATCAATGGCTTAGTACAATGTTAAGGTAAATCCTTCATGAAAAGGAATATGCTTAATACAGTGTCATAGAAATATGCAATGTATTCTATTGTTTACAAAAACGAGGGAAAGTGAATTAAAATCATCTCACTGAAAACGTAAATTAGATTTGATTGATATTAAATAGTGTATGTTCATTCAATATTTCTGTGAATTCAGTACTTTTGAGGTCTTGAAAATGTTTTTTTTTTTTACTTAAGCTTAGATTTCCTGTAGTTCATGAATAAGGCTGACATACCATTTCTATCAGTTTACAGGACAACGGTGAATAGGCTCCACTAAACACATATGACATATCAACAGGGCGCCTCAAGTCCACATCACCACTGGGGATCTGAAACATATATCACAGTCAGTTGGGATCTGAAACATATATCACAGTCAGTGGGGATCTGAAACATATATCACACTCAGTGGGGATCTGAAACATATATCACAGTCAGTGGGGATCTGAAACATATATCACAGTCAGGGTATCACAAAAACTTGAGAAGACACATTTTCTTCATGATATGTAGATGGGTAGAGAGACATTTGAAACAAAGGAAAAATTGCTCATAAGAAGCAATTTATCTTTATGTCACAGTTGTTCCTAAAGTTTTCCTTTGCAGCAAATTCGGTTCAGTGAAAATTTATGTACTATGGTTGAAGGGGTTAACATTGAATTTCTGATAAGTCTAAGTTGAAACAATAAAAGGTGGATCAACAAAGCAATTATATCTCGCACTTGTGTAGGATGATATGTGAACATTATAAGAAACTGTTTGCAAGCCAATGAGCAGTAAGTAATTGTGTGAAAATGTGTGGACATTATAAGAAACTGTATGCAAACCAATGAGCAGTAAGTAATTGTGTGATAATGTGTGGAGATTATAAGAAACTGTATGCAAACCAATGAGCAGTAAGTAAGTGTATGATAATGTGTGGACATTATAAGAAACTGTATGCAAACCAATGATCAGTAAGTAATTGTGTGATAATGTGTGGAGATTATAAGAAACTGTATGCAAACCAATGAGCAGTAAGTAAGTGTATGATAATGTGTGGACATTATAAGAAACTGTATGCAAACCAATGATCAGTAAGTAATTGTGTGATAATGTGTGGACATTATAAGAAACTGTATGCAAACCAATGATCAGTAAGTAATTGTGTGATAATGTGTGGAGATTATAAGAAACTGTATGCAAACCAATGAGCAGTAAGTAAGTGTATGATAATGTGTGGACATTATAAGAAACTGTATGCAAACCAATGATCAGTAAGTAATTGTGTGATAATGTGTGGAGATTATAAGAAACTGTATGCAAACCAATGAGCAGTAAGTAAGTGTATGATAATGTGTGGAGATTATAAGAAACTGTATGCAAACGAATGAGCAATAAGTAATTGTGTGATAATGTGTGGACATTATAAGAAACTGTTTGCAAACCAATAGCAGTAAGTAATTGTGTGATAATGTGTGGACATTATAAGAAACTGTATGCAAACCAATGATCAGTAAGTAATTGTGAGATAATGTGTGGACATTATAAGAAACTGTATGCAAACCAATGATCAGTAAGTAATTGTGTGATAATGTGTGGAGATTATAAGAAACTGTATGCAAACCAATGAGCAATAAGTAATTGTGTGATAATGTGTGGACATTATAAGAAACTGTTTGCAAACCAATAGCAGTAAGTAATTGTGTGATAACAGGTGGACATTATAAGAAACTGTATGCAAACCAATGAGCAATAAGTAATTGTGTGATAATGTGTGGACATTATAAGAAACTGTATGCAAACCAATGAGCAATAAGTAATTGTGTGATAATGTGTGGACATTGTAAGAAACTGTATGCAAACCAATGAGCAGTAAGTAATTGTGTGATAACAGGTGGACATTATAAGAAACTGTATGCAAACCAATGAGCAATAAGTAATTGTGTGATAATGTGTGGACATTATAAGAAACTGTATGCAAACCAATGAGCAGTAAGTAATTGTGTGATAATGTGTGGACATTATAAGAAACTGTATGCAAACCAATGAGTAGTAAGTAATTGTGTGATAACATGTGGACATTATAAGAAACTGTATGCAAACCAATGAGCAGTTAGTAATTGTGTGATAATGTGTGTCTTTAGGTTGTTCCTATAAACTTTCCATTTAAGCAATTGATGTCAATACTACCTGCGAATTGCAAAAAAAGCACATTTTCTTGTTCTACAATTAACAGAAATCACTTAAAACAGTAAACAAAACATACCAGATTGAGTTTTTTCCGTAGATTTTTAAATGAGCTACTTTTTGTGAGAGCTGCCATCCCAGCAGCCATTTTGGATTGTTGGCCAGTCTCTTGTTCTCTCAAGAGTCCAGTTTTGTGTAAATTATTGAATGATAACATATGTTCAAAACCATGGCTCTGAAATAGAAAACAAAAATTTAACTTGTTTTACCAGTTTCACATCAATGTTTCAACATTATTTTTGTTACCTTGCCATGCCCAGATCAGCATGAAGGAGGAAGATCCCAACCTTGACTGATAATAAGGGCTAATCAAGCAGGTAACAACCATTGACACTCCGTAAGTAAACCGGGAAACTGCTTCAGTAGAACCTATTCAGAGACGGGCCACGTTATTTCAAGTTTTGTACTCTAACCACCAGGCCACTGAGGCCCAATGCTTATTTTTGATTTTTAATAAACCTGTGACTGAGGGCATATTCTTTATAAAGTATTCTATATGTATCTATGTAAGTTAACTCAGATGGTCAAAATAATAAAAGAATAATCTCCTTGTATCAGCGTTAAAATGTCAAAACTGATCTGAAGGTACACTTTCCTAATAAAAATTTTATGGGTCAAACCAGTTTAAATCTAGTTTAAATTCCTGCTTATTTGAGAAATATATATCTGTTTTAAAAAAAAATCAACTTATAAGTTAATGAGATATCAGTGTCTGCAAAAACTGATTCAAAGTTAAACCAATGCCCACAGCAAGGCAAGTAGTAAAGCTCTGAATATTTTAAAAAACAAAACAAATTGAGACAATTTGCAGCTCAAGATATGTTGATTAATTATATAGAGATTAATTAACTAGATTTCGATGACAAAATTACGTCACAAGTATTGGTGTTGTCGGGTCAAAAAATGAGTTCCAAAGGGACGAAGTAAGATTTTTGATATCATTTCAATCCAGTTAAAACATCTGTTTATTACATTCCCTTTAAATGTAAGTATTTCAGATTTAACTACAATTAGTTGAAGATGGTCGAAGACAATGTGAGATATACATGTCTCTATGGCTCATGAATACACAATCGTGGGCATCGATTAAATTTTCATTTCGCTGCCATGTTGGATTTTCTGTGAATTGAAACAATATAAAAGAAGCTGTAAAGGCTGGATTAGAAATAAAGCATGTGTTTATAAGTGTCTTATATGTTTTAATCAATCTTATTGAATAAAATGCGATCATAAATAACTGAAAATAACATTCTTATAAGGTATTCAAAGACCTTTCTGTATTGCTTAAGAAGAAGTTCCAGCAAGAAATCTATATCAAACTCTGTTACAGGAAATGAAATTCTTGAAACATATTACACTGAGAAATCCCAACATTTCACCAATAGGAATTTGAGGAGGCAATACCTGAACCAGTTGTGTCTTCATGGATTTATACTCTGTTGGTGGAATACCGTCATTGGTGAGTGATGTCAGGCACAACAACTTCAGATTGGATAAAACACTATCCTGAAAACAAATAACTAAATAACAACAACAACGGTTTTCATCCAGTAGCCATTTTTGGATGCCTCTATCAAACAAACATCTTTACCCTTGATTACAGTAGTTGGTAATCAAAATCAATTAAACACATGGAGAATGAGCTCATCAGTTGGTCTTTGGTATTTATGTTGAAACATTAGAGATATAGTTTTGATAGAAGAAAATTTTCATCTAAAATAACGAGTCAAACGTTTGGTTGCATTTACGATATCCCCTCAATAAATCATAGTAATGATAACACACATTTAGCTTTTCTGTTATAGTTTATAACAGAAAAGTAAGACTGTTGTATCATACAAAAAAGGTACTCACTTACTTGTCTATTAATACTGTCTTCTATATAAGTAAGGTTTTCTCGAAATCCAGTTCCTTCCAGCAAACCTACAATAGATCAAAGAACTTCTATTCAAATAATCCTAATTTCAAATGCATGTAGCATGTTCCCATGTATGAAACATAAAGACAAACATTTTCCTTATCATATTTTACAACAAGTAGAAACCATAATGAGTATAGAAGAAATTGCTGTTTTTGACCAGTCCCTCATTTTAGTGGTCTTAAGCTGAATGTTGGTTAACAAATTTCTACCATTTGGGAATTTGTGACAAGCCAAAATTGAAAGAGATAGCACAGGACAAAAAAAAACCCAGCAAAAATATACTTTTTTATGATAGATACTCAACATACAGCAGAAACTGTTAAGTGCATAATGGAGTAAAGGGTAATCAGAGTAACTAGAATACACAAAGAGATTGGCTGTATAGCTATCTTAACTGTTGCCAACAAGTTTTTTTATTCGGGTGGAAAAAATGTTTCTGTCTTGTATAAAATTAAATCTATTACAAACATCTGATAAACGGTAAAACATTTACTTACTATGTTCAGTTTGAGCATATTCTTGGAAATCACCTTTATTTTTCTTGGTTATAATCTGTTCACAAGCGCCAATGTCTGTTAAGTAAAGTAGAAAACAGTGAAATTGTTTCTGGAGACTTAATTCTTTTGATTTCAAAATGCTTCTTTGTAGAAAATCAATCTCTTACAGGCGGATTGACATGGGTAACATAATTATGTACTCAAACGATATGTTCATTCCAAATTTGAGCAATAGGACTATTCTTTTAAAATTGCTTTGAAAAGAAATAGAAAAATATGTCAATGCCACAATTTTCTCAGAAAAGAAATTTGTTACAGATATTTCTCCAATGAACAATAAGGTATAAATATCAACGGAAAATGTGGTTGTAATGGGAAAAGACATTTTGGTTCATAACAGAGAGGCCAATTGATTCCAGTATTCACAATCTTACAGTATGACAAGTTGGCTTTGGATTTGTTGAGATTTATAGGAAAGGCCAAAGGATTCTAGAAATCACAAACTTACGGTACGACAAATTGGCTTTAGATTTGTTAAGCTCCCGCAAGTCTTTCGCAACAAACTCTTTCATGTCACCAACACTGGATAAATTGTTTCGTTTCTACAAATAAATACAGAATATGATTTAATAAAAGCAGTTTGGATTTGTTAAGCTCCCGCAAGTCTTTCGCAACAAACTCTTTCATGTCACCAACACTGGAAAAATTGTTTCGTTTCTGCAAACAAATACAGAATATGATTTAATAAAAGAAGTTCCCTGACATAACTGCAGTAAGTACTTAATCAAGAAGTGCATTTTCTTATGTGTTATTTCTGCAAATTTTATATATATGAAATGCATAAAACTAGAGAGAACTAAATGTAAGCAAGTATACCAAGACTGAGAGAAAACCAATTCTTTTCTTCATCAGATCTTGTTGGTTTCCACAAGTCATCTCAACAATGACTCTCATAAGTACTCCAAGTATTAGCTATGGGTCAAAACCGAAAAAGTTGGCATATGTAATATTCTCACTTTATAGTGTAAGAATAGAAGAAAATACTTCAAGCACATCAACAACTACGTCATTTTAACAAAACAACAGCAGAATACTTTTCAAAGTATACATGCAGTACCTAAGGGTCAAATTACACATCAACAATTCTTCCATCTTTGGAAACAAACAGTCTTAACCACAGAAAAGTCCCCTTGCAAGCAATCATTGTCCTGAGCAGATTTCTATGTGGACCTTTTACAAGTTCTGATTTAAATGAAAGAATATAAAAGGAGATTTAAAAACTCACATCTGATAGAGTCTGTAGTTGTTGAGCTTTGCCTTTTAGAAAGTCAAACACAGTACTGAAATGTTTGTCACGGATTTCATTGAATATCTGAAAGTATTAACAACAGATTACACATATCAGCATTATAGCTGCCTGTACTGGTGGGCCTGGAGCCTGGGTACCATAATAAAATATATCACCTAATGCTCATCATTGTCACTTTATGACAGAGTTTTTCTGTTGTGTATCTTAATAAGAAAATTAAGCAATAATAAAAAAGGCAGCTAAATTGAATTAAAGTGGTCAAATTCTTTCTTCTTGGTAAAAAGGATTTGTTTTTTTATTTATTCATTCCACAATTAACCTTACTTTGGCACATCTGATGCAGAATTTTTAAGAAACCACTGTGATAAAAGGACCAATTGCTCCTTACAAAAAGAATCATTTTGTCATTGATTTAAACCCAATATTATACAAAAAAAGATAGTTCATACTTCAGGAATGCCAACAACACTTTCTTTCATAATGGAACTATCACAAAATGACATAAGAGGGAATGGATTTAATAACCCAAACCTTAAATTCATTTGTAGTTAAGAGTGAAAATATTTTCAGTTACCCTTTCCTTTTCTCTTAATTGGAAGATAGGTAATGATAACTACATGTATGTATAAATGATAATTAATTTCAATTGTGGAAATATCTCACATGTTCTTGATTCCCACATGTTAAATAAGCAAAAAGGTTATGTGAAAAAACATTGCTCAAGGACAGTGTAGTCTCAAGCAAGGGAAAACATTTATTAGACAACATCTTTCTTACCAATTAACAAATAATCAATTTTCAATAATTCCAAATTGAAAATGTAAGCAGATGACAATTGAATTTCATATATAACTGGAAAGTTATGCTTTTTCCTCTATGCTTATTGTATAGACAACTAGACTGAAGGAAACAATAAACCAAACATACAGACCAAATAAAGACTGACTCACCTCACAGCCTGGGTCCCTGTCTACATTACTAGACAGGAGAAGTTTGACTCCCTGGTCCTTTTGTGTTATCTCTGGACCAAAGTCCACATAGCCACAATTGATGCCAAATATATCATCCAGCAGTCCATGGTATGTGACCTGTGAACACAGAGGAGTCACCAGGTCCACCTCTGAAAGGACAAATAAAACCTTTCTCTTAATGCAGAGAATCCTGAAACATGTTTACAACAGATGGCACATAAACACATGAACATTCTGCACGTTATAAGCTGATTTCTTCTACTGTTGCCCATGTCTGAGGCAATTTCATCTGCAGGAAGTGATTTTTTAATTTGTGACAGCTGGGCCATATTTATGGTTTTAAAAAGACCATTAGACAATTATAAATGGTATAAAATATAATAGTGAGTTTGCCAATATAAAGATCTTAGAAAAATTGCTGTAAGTTAAATAATATAAATGTTCATATAAGAATAATCTTTCATCACTCCTTCATGAAGAAGCAGTGAACTTTTCTGAATGAATTTATGATGAAACTTTGTGAAAAGGTACCAAGAATATAAACAAAGAACCATCTTAGTTATAGAAAAGTTTAGCCTTGGTTTGTCATTGTTAAACAATGAAAGCATGTGATATTACCTCTATCAAAGAGAACCAGATGACCTATATTTGACCTTGTGTATTCTGGTTCTATCAGCTTGTCTCCACCCATCTGCTTTAGTAGTTCAACGCACATCTGAAACATAAACTGACTGTGGACCAAAAGTTTAAACCTTGTATCAAACAGACAGTTTACAGTCTATATAGCTGTACTCGATGTTCTGATAAAAGGGAATGTAGTCCATTCAGAGCATCCACATTTATGTAAGAATCAGCAAAGTTTACACAAGTTGAATAGTGTCCAGTCTGAATTATCCTCCTTAAGTTGCCAACATTTATAGGCCTGAATAGGACAGCATTTACAAGTACTGTTGGTAAAGGAAGGAGCCTTTACATGAACAACTCTTCATTTTTAAATGATGATTCCAGTTCTCTTACCTGTCTTTTTAAGTTTTATAAGATATTTCAAGCTTTAATATACAATCATCATATTCAATATTTGGGGCAATAGAAACCTTTAGTTTCTTATAGGTAAATGTTCATAGATTCCACTAACCTTGCTGGCCCTACCAAAACAATATATATTTGGTATTTCTTTCACCACACTCTGGATAGTCATTATTGACCTACATATAGTGTGTAAGTAGGTCAGGTCATTGTCCTGTAAAAAAACAAGAAAAATAGTAAGCTTTCCATAAACATGTCTTTTGTGATAACAAAAATTGAAAGAAATAACTTTATCCCTTTTGCTACCTGCATAGATGTAGAAACCATTGCAAAAAAATAACTGTTTAACTCTGATGAAACTTACAAAAATTTTAAATAATGTAAGGTTCTAATCTATTTCAAGCTTTATGATGAATCTTATACTACAATATCCATATCAATCAACTCAGAGAAACAATTATTAAGAGTTCCCACATTAGGAGGATAAGAGAAGAAAAAGGCCTAGAAGAAGTAGCCCTACCAGATAGAGCATTTTAAAGAACTCTGGCATCTCCATAGACAGTATGTCTGTGTCTAATGGTATAAGATCCATGCTAAACTCGTCCAGTTCACACAAACCAAACACTCCCTCCTGCTCTAGTATCATCTCACACAGGTAGAGCTGGAAGAAAATACATGTATAAGCTATAAAGCCATGGGTTCAGATCAGATGGTTGATTGCTGTGTATAAGCTATAAAGCCAAGGGTCCAGATCAGATGGTTGATTGGTGCTATTGACAATATCTTAATGAACTCTCAACAGTCCTAAATTGTGTGTAATGATTTCAATTTCTTGATGGAGAAATTTGTAATTAATACAAATCCCACAATTTTGGCAAGTATTAATTCTTATCATTATCTCATCTGTGTTAAGCAACAACATGTTCTTTATCACTACAAGTGCTTTTTTGACATGGCATGGTAATCTTTATAATTACAAACGATGAGAGTTTAATTAAGAACAAATCAGTCAAGATTCAATAAAACCTGAGTAACTTTGTATTATCATTTTGACATTTGTTAAGAAAGTAATAATTCTTCATTTGGTCGAATATACATGTTATAAATTTTTTTTAATGCAGTCAAAAAGATCCTATTATAACTTTAGAAAGGACATACTTTAAAAGTTTTACAAACAAAATGAAGTCAATATACCTTTCTAGGAACCATGATAATTCTGTATTTTCTGATGTGTCCTTTGGCTTTCTCATTGGATATTTGATCAGCAAGAATCTTCATCACATTTATCTTTGGCTTTACAATGTACACTCGCCTGAAAATGATGTGATGAATAGAAAGCATTTTTGCTTTGTTAATAAACAGTTCTAGGTTTTCTGCGTGTCTGTTGGAAATGTTTTGAATAAATGTAGGGGAAAGGGATTGAACATGTTCCTTTTTCAAAACAACAAAGTTCCATTTTTCACAACTCTTAAAACTGGTGTCAACAAACAAGTTTGCAGGGGTCATAGTTTTCTCACAATGAGCAAATTCTCTCTTATTCAAACTTTTTTCAAAACAACTATATACTTAACTGATAAATATGTTCTATTAGACAGGATATATTTCATTGCAGAAGCTGTTGAGACATATTTTCCGAGCTTTAATCAAACAGGGCTTCTCATGTAATTACCACATACTCTTACATAAAGATATTTCAAAAGTGATCAAAATTGAAAGCAATAACAAAACAAATATTCATTATTAGCTTATTGATAAACTACCACCTGAATTAACAATAGCAATATTATGTAATAGCATTGCTAAGACGAGAATCGTTTATCAAGAAATAAAGGTGAAAATACGAAGATTGAATATTAAAATGAAACAAAATTTACATGTGGTACTTGTATTGAGAGGAAACAATTTCTCCAAAAGACGATGTTTAAGCTACACGCAAGCCAGTTCGCCTTTTGAAAAAATAATTTCTTAAATGCTCTTTCAGTTGTGATGAAGAATGTTATAGTCATTGAAATATGCATTGAGTTTGATTAGATCAACTTCTTGTAATTCACAATGATTAATAGGATTAACAGAATACTACCCTGATTTTGTCATTTGTTAGTCCTGTTCTTGGTATTAAAATCAATCAAATCTCACATACAGAGATCATAATCATAAACATCCAGACACAAATTGTAAAGTTTTCCTTTGATAAAAATGTTTCGACAAACTTGTGAAATGACTCATTATAATTGTCTGCAGATGCTTTGAACTAGGACCTATGACAAAATTCCAAATAGCAAAATAATTGAACAAACACTTACTGTGGACAGTTACCAAAAGCAGTGTTTTTATCAAATCTGTCAAGCTTGAATATTTTATCAACACCATTATTCTGTAAAAGTAAACACAATAAATCTAATTAAAGGAACAATATTAAAATCGAAAATTTGATAAAGATGTTACTTTTGACATAGATGTCAAAAGATTTTGTTAGAACATTTGACAAGAAGAAACAATCATACTGGCCATTATATTTCTACTTTAACTCAATACATAGTTGTATCACTCATAGCATTTACACTCATTGTGAAATATAATATCCAAAAGTAGCAAAAGATGATGAATAGGAAGTTCAATCATTTAAGACAAATGGAAATCTGCTTGTTATGAGTCATTTCTTAATCTATTTTATTTACCAGTGAACAGTTCATTGTCACTTATTGACAGCTTTTACTGAAAACAACTGAAATTGGCATATTTGAAAGATAATTTATCTATTGTATATTTTATGGTGTTTAATGCCATATAAACAACTTTGCAGGTTTACAGCTGTCTTGGATCAACCAGTACTGGGCTGGGGCTCTGAAGTGATTCCTACGAAACCAGTTGTGCGGATGGGGCTCAAACCTGGGTTTTTGTATTTTTCAACTTCAATTAAAAGGCACTTCACAACAGCTGTTCCGTAACTGCGAGGCTTACGTTTTAGTCCTGTTGTTTGGAAACCATGCCCTTTTTTCTCATTTCCGGTTTAAAACATGTAGCAAAAAAAATTGACGTTCAATCTAGGAAAACCATGATGTAAGCATTACCTTCCTTACTTTTTAACTTGTATTTAGAGAGCATAATCTTGAACAAATCCTGGTAATGTTCGCCAATTTCTTGATTATGCATTTATCGCTTTCATTAGTATTTTCTAGGTAGGAAAACCATTCTCCGTCTTTGTTCTCTGTCTTTGTTCGCTAAACAATTGTCGAAGTTTATTTTGTAAGTCGGACAGAAGGGTTGTCCAAACGTCTTTATTGTTTATTTAGATTTAGTTTTTTGCAATTTGCCTTTGTTATGGATTGTCTCTATTATAATTGCATTAAGTGTCCAAACGACGTTGGTAGGAAAAAAGGTTAGATGTACCAAGGGAGCTTACTCGTGTAGGCTTATTGAGATATAATCCCAATATAATGGTAGTTATCTCCCTTGGAATAGTCTCCATGCGTCTATACTGTCTCTGTAGCATTTTACATCTTAGGCTTACCCTTTTTAATTTTCTAGTCAATATACTTAGCATTGTTTTTCTTATTTTTTATTGTAGTTTTTCACTGAATAAACGCAGTGAACTATCATTTCTTGATGTTGTTGGTCACTGGAACTGCTGTCGGTTTACCTGTCTGCGTATGGGCAGAACAACAGCCAAGTCTCAATATCAATATTGATGTTGTTCTGCTATTAAGATACCTTGTTGCATAATTTTGCTATGGAGATAGGGCTTCAAGAGCAAAATTCCATCCATGATGTTGCCATATCAACCCTTTAAATAAACATAAATGTAAAGCATATCTCTGTAAATGTGTGCTTTCGTAATAAAAGTCTTCAATACATTTTTTCCTCTTAAAAGAAGCCACCAAAAAGATACTTGATTCGAGAAGATTTGTATAATTCAACCAGCTTATATAATAACTTTTAATTAAGCATAAGATAGAGAGCATTTTGACAACAAAATAAATGCTGGAGTCAGTTGCTTTTTTTGAAGTCATCTACTGAGAGGTTAAAAATCTTGCATACAATTTAAAGGAGTTAACTTTGTCTGTTCATTTTTCTATTAATTTATGAAACAAATGTTTCTTTTGTCACAATGTACACATGTAAACGCCTTTTGGAAGTGATCTACAAAGAACATATAACTGTGCATTGGAAGGTAAAGAGTTAATTTAATTTGTCAATTTAAAAAAACATTATGATATAAGAAAAAAAAACTTGCACAAAGCATTTACTGTTGCTCCTTTTATCACAATGTTTTAAAATAGAAGTTTTTCAGTATGAAAAAGAGACAACTTCTGGTTTGTTGTCCTTAACTAGACTTGTGACCTGTCTGCAAGGAGTCTGTGTTGTTGCTTTCAGAATCTTTTATTGGATAGTAGTATACGTCACAATGAAAACCAACTATGATTTATAACTTTGTTTTAGCTAAAAAACAGTGTTTAACATTGACTTCCTTCAAATATTTTTGGCAACAAAGTTACATTGCAATTTGATTCAAAATAGTCTATCAATTCCATCCTTTAACCATTGCACATTATATTCAAAACAGTACAAAATTCTAACTAAGGCACAATCAGTTTATGTGTAAACTGTATGATTTATTCAACCAAAGCATTTAATCAATCTAAATAGAACAGATATTTTTTGGTGGAATTATTGATGGAAATGTCTCTTAAGAATAGGGCTGGGACAGGTACTCTAGTTCCTGGGTACAGGCTGGGTACAGGCCACTACCCGGTTAGCGAATCACTACACATCACCCAACGTTATTTTTACCTACGTTTAATGTTAATGTGAGAATAAGCACTTGTTGATGAGAGATTCAAAAGATTCTAAATCCCAAACTGGCAATCAATTATCCCCAACCAATTTCTCAACATGTACAAATATGTCACATGTACTTAACTCTCCAACTTGAAGGCTGCTCATCAGCTATCAAAACTATGAACATCTATGTTCCGATCATCGCAGAAAGTCACAAGTGCCTGGAACCATTACTCACTGCCATTCAACATTTGAAAGGTAATAAAAGGGAGGGAAAGTTATTGGATCTAAGGGAGAACAATATCAGCTCGGGTACCTGGGTACCCGCGGGTAATATCCCCTCGGGTACCCAGGTAATAAATTGCTACCCGTCCCAGCTCTACATAAGAAAGTTGAAATGTATCATTACTATTGAATATGTTTCAACAGTTTTCAAAAACAAGAGACACTGTCTCATTAAATTTTGTTTCCTCTATCAGTCATAGAGTGTTGGTTTGAAATGATAAAACCTACAAAAACAATTTCATAAACATGTAATACTCACCTTCAGAAATGCTGGGCCTGCAACCCTATCTAGAGGCTTCATCAAATCTGGATCAAGAACAAGGTCTTTCTTCCCACTGAACTAAAAATATCAAATGTCATTTATGTCACAGAACACATTATATCCAAATCTTGGAATGAGATCTAAGTGCAAGAGAACATGTAATTCAATATACTGTAATCCATTTCACAACTACATCTCTTTTAATAGTACAATAATACACAAAACACTTGCTAGTAAATTTTGTCATGTAAAAAAATGCTTATAATGATTGTGTTATAAACTAGCCAATCAGTACTTCAGTATAGCACACTGCTTGACAACCTAAGACCAATAGACTTCATTTCTTTCTATATGTGTTAGATTGGGCAAACGTATTCATCTTGTTGAATCTGGGAGTAGTTTGGCGGTGAGGTCGAAAGTCGCTATGTGCGAAACGAAACTTGCCCACAATGGGAAGTAAATAAAGGAAATATCTCTTAAGCAAAAACCTTTGGTGAATATGAATTTATTCAACGGGAAGTAAATAATATGGTTGATCAATGACTACCTTATTAAGAACATGGCTGAGCTCTGCTTTCAATTTATCTTGAATTTCGTAAACGTCCGGAAACGGATCGAGAACACTTGCGGCCATTTTGGTTGTTGTTGTTCACACCAAGTAAGAGTTGTCTCGCTTATATACTAAAAAATGATCTTTAAAGCCATACTTGCGCTCATTTACACTTAAATTGTCAAACTTCTAGAAAAGTTGAAAATTAACTTTAAAGTACTTTTAATTCTGTTTGCAGAGGAATTGAGAGTGTTACACGTTTACATGATGCCTTTTAAAAGACTGAATACTATAAGGTTTGTTTACTAGGTCATCCGAGAAACGTTTGGAACCAATAAAACCCAAGAAATGCTTCAATTTTAATGTTCACGTTGTTGATATTTGATAAATTACAGTATCTTTATGTGTTTCATGTTATTTTTCTAACCAGGTGATTGCCATTCATTAATCTGAGTGTAATAGCTATTCACGCCACATTATGGACATTATGTCAGTTAGTTTAAAGGTTCGATCAGAGACATATAGATAACAGAGATTGGCAACTCCGGAATTATCGCCAAATTCTCGCGTGCCGCGAGGTTCTGCGAGATAAGGAAAGTGCGTACCTGTTTATCCGTTGCCACGGGAGATGTCAAGCGAAATTGATACTTCTTTATTACAGTAAAATAGCTATGTTTTGGCAGATAGTTATCTATGTCTCTGGTTCGATAGACCCTAATCACGCCTAGCCTGTAGTCTCAATAATGATCCGTGAACGAAGCTTTTTTCGTCATTTGGACATTTATCGTGCTTCGCTACGTCTCAAGTCCAACGTGATTTTTATGTTACAAAATTTCGAACGACCGACTCAGTGCTTTTAACTTGCGATTTTTCGTTTTCAAAGGGACCAAAAAATAAACGGAGACTTGATATACATACATAAATCATTTATGAATCGTCTCAGCCCACACAATTATCCAGGACACCTCTTATATGCGAGTTATCTATCAAGAAACATCGACGATGCTCAAAAATAAACAATCGCCGACTATGTTGTTTACCACCGGCCGCGAGATTCCCACGGATATCTTGCGGGTCAAAGGTCATCGCATTATGTATACAGTTTGGGATGAAGTACGCGTCTTTCACCCTAAAGTCGAGTTGTAGTAAGTTGAGCTCTCTTCACATACAGATTCGGAGAAGATATGCTTGGATAAGATGTCTTTTGCAAACCAGCATTTGAAGCATAGTCCGTTATGGTTCTTCTAAAATAACATCCTTGTTTTTGTTATCTATTAATTCGCTTATTTTGTTTAAGTAGGCCTATTACGTGATTGTAGTGTTACCAAAAATAAAAATTAAATATACTTTTTTTTTTCAAAATGAACGGAAATCATTTCATGTTTTGTTTTGAATCCAATCTAACAGGAATAAGGATCATTTAACCCTTTTCCAAACAACAAATTTTCGACTGTTCCAAATTGAAAGAGTTTGCAGACGACATTTCAAAATATGATGAAATTGGAAAATAATCTTCTAATAGTGCAGAAAACATTGTGGGAAAAGAACAAACTGCTTGTCACAATCAATTGCTCCTTTTCCCACAATGTTTTGCACAGTATCTGCAACAAACTGGTCAAATGTCGTTATTGTTTGGGAAAGGGTTAAAAGTTCGATTTATAAAATTGTGATTGGAGCGATATTTACGCCTAGCGTAAAACGCCTGACGTCGGACCGATAAAACTTGTAGTTGATTTCCTTGAAACTATAACAAACTATTTCCTTCACCTGTGTTGGATCGGTGATGTTCAGTCCTATGAACACCAAACATATATACTTACTGCAACTAGTGTTTAAAAAGTTACTCATGAAGTATTACGTTGGGTGTTCATCGGGTACATGCTATCAGCGACCTGCATGTGAAAACCGCGTAACCAAAGCCTATCTATCACGTATTTACACAGTAGATTTAATGTCAAAGGAATGAAACAACACATTTTGACATAATGAATATTTTACTTAACACCTTCATAACAATATGTCGTTGCACAGTGTTTATAGTGCTTGAAGAAGGGGTGGGGATAAATAGTTCAAGCTTATTATCATCAATCCTTTACCAGACAACAAGAGGAATCTGTGGGTTTGTTTTGCAGACGACGTTATATACATGTGTCGTAAACCTCGCCTCGGGTAACGAGTTTTATCGGGTTCGGGCTCTGGATAAAAATTGTCTAACTCAGGTTAAACAATTAGTTAGTCAGGATCACACCACTAGCTTTTAAATTAAATGACAATTAAGGTAGCTAGAGCCTAACAAGAAAAATAACAAAAATTTAAAAGGAAATAATAAAGATTTTAATCCCTTAAAGTTACAAAGTCAAGTTATTAAACCAAAATAAAACAAAATGCTTTTCTCACAATGTTTCAAGTTCGGACATAAAGTGTTCAATAAAGTTCAATCAAATTATAAAGGATAAATTCACAAAGTCAAAACGATTTACTCTGTTCAAGCCTATCCATTATCATCAATTCCTCATCAGACACCATGAACAAGGAGGATCTGGGTTTTTTTTGCAGACGACGTTATACGCATGCAATATTGGTATATTAGGAGCAAGTGGTGCGCTGTGTTTCAAATGATATCAATTCTACAATTCATTCAAATTACGAACCTATAATGTCAATCTATTTACCAAATGTAGGACCTTTATACATGTACTTGAATCAGGCTTCTGTACCGAAATGAAATGTTGCTCATAAGAAGCGAATTTTCAACTAGTTACATTTATTTCAACTCCTTTTTAATTAAGAACTTTAATCTGTTGTTACAAAAATTTGTTCCGCCTGTTGATCGCTGAAATTTGGACTTCTAACAGGTGTTCAATGGAAGTATTCTTTTGGAAAAACTGGTCCTTTACAGACCGCTTCCCTGCGAATTCACATAACTTCCTACAAATACTACAACGAGTACACGCAGTGCATTCACAAACGGGACACTTCTTTGCAAAACAATAATTTGAACTCTGTATTTCACACTTGTCCATTCGATGCGTTAGCAATTGACTTAAATCTTTCTCTCCACAAGATCTCTCATATAGTCGTCTGTGATTGATTTCATAAGGGATCTTCCATATGGAAACAGAATTCTGTCCTACACGTCCACTACGCCTAACTTCTCGCCAGTACGAAAGTACACTTTTGGAAGCCCTCAATGAACGATCACTTCAATATCGGGTACGTTGACCCCAATTACCTACAGAACACGAATGGAGGAGGCAGGCGAACAGAATTCCTTTATTATCAATTTTTTGTTTGTTTCTTAGTCCTAGAACTGTGAAACATTTCCACGATCCTTCCCCTTGTGGCCTTAATACTGTCTTTGTATACTTGAATCAACAAACACCTTTCAAAGGAGGTCACACTTACCCAATTTGTCACTCGAGGCAAACCATCCAAAACAAAGAAGACCAAAGGTATTTCAATTTGCGTCAGTATGACAATCAAAGACCATCACATTTGATTATTAAGTAAGAGAGAGAACAAATTTTGCCGAAAATAAGAAAATTAACGTCGAAACAAGTTTTACGGCATAATTGACCAAGTGCCATCGGCGTAATAGAGCAAAATTGACAGGTTAGTCTGATCAGAGACATAGATGTTATGATTGTAATCTATGTCTCTGGTCTGATAAAAAATATTATCTCCATTTAAGTTTTTATTGAAATATAACGGAATACTATCATAATATATCAAGTTAACTTACAAAAGATTAATATGAGGGGGAAAATGTCCGCCCTCGATCTACATTACAGTGAGGGGACAAATGTGCGCCTAAACCCATTACTAAACAATAACCAAATTTACCAGTTTGTTGCAGACGACTCTAGAAAACATTGTGGAACATGGATAAATTGTTCTTAACGAGCAATTTGTCCTTTTCCCACAATGTTTTATACCTAATAGAAAGGTCATTTCCAATAACATCACAATTTGAAATGTCGTCTGCAAACCCTTTCAATTTGGGACGGTTGAACATTTAACGTTCGGTAAAGAGTTATACAAAAATGGGAGCAAATGTTCGTGGGGGGGGGGGGGGCAACTTCCCGTATATCATTTCGCAAGTTTCAGCCAATGCGTTGAACTAAGTCTGCAAGAAGCGCAATTTAACTTTCCATGTATTTGGTTTCAATTAGGAAAAATGACGGCCTCAACTTTGTCTGGACTTCTCATTTTTAAAACAAGATAGTTAACACCGTCTAATTCCATAAATGAATCCATTGTTTCAAAAGAAGTAACAAAAACATATATAATCAGATGATGAAAATACTGTGGGAATTATTTTAGTCAAAGTACAGTATCAAGTGCTCACAAATAATGTACTCCCGCCAAACGCGTACAACGTTACTAACAGTGATCGAGTGTAAATCGAGTGTTGACATGTATATCGGACCGTGTAACATAACCCAGAGCGAGACTTAGCATCCGGATGTTTCGGACTTTTACCTCAACGTTTGAAAGCAGGTTTTATGTGTGTGATTTAAATCAAAGTTTTGGATATTTATACAAAAGTGACACTTTTGAGACTTCACACATCGACAGATAAAAGGTTGATCTCCAAATCGGTATGTTTGATTTCATAATCCATTGCATATTTATGGAACGATAGGTGGTTAAACATGCGCAGAAAATCTGTGCGCAAATATCTAACGTAAAAATCACGATTGACTCTGGACTCGAAGGCGTCAGTCAAAATAGCAATAGCCTTCGAGACCAGTTATCTGGACTAGCCTAGCCTGGATGCCTGGCCCATGCATACCCGCATTAGGGCCAGGTGTCAGAGAATGAAGCGTTGCTTCTGATTGGCTAACGGATTGTCGATAGTATGGAAAGCAAAATGGCGTTTAAAATGTGCACCCTGTTCAACCCTTATCTTTTTTACCCTTTTTCCATCTCTTATTCAGGGTAACCTTTACTCTATTCTTATAAATCAATTGCACTTTGATGGAATTGGTTTATTGCATTTCATTTTTAAACAATTTATTGTTGGTTTTAAAAATCAGGATTTAAAATAAAATATCAGATTGATATTTTTTCTAAAATAAAAAAGGTTTTATTACAGTTGTTCTCTCTAAATGAATAGTACCAACACATGTTTTTTATTGAAACAACTTCTATCTTTCCAATAATATACATATTTTTTAATTAGATTCAACGGCACATCAAAGGAGAGGGTAACGGGTTTTAGCTTAAACGCTTATCTCTGGTCAACAATAAAGAACTCAATTAGGAGGCAATAGAACAATCCCACCGACGAAAGTTTTGGTATATCAACGAAACAGCATCTGTATTTATTCCCTTTATGCAGTCATAAGTTAAATGACCAAATAAAGGAAATAAGAAAGAAGAACGTGATTTTTCTCTCAAGTTATGAATTAAAGTTTCAAATAGTTTATTGACATATAAACTGAACATAGTTTGTTGTCAAACATGAATGCAACATATAAATGCATAGAAATGCATAAAAATGCATAAACATGGCAGTACAAACATAAAAATGAGAAAAATGTGATTTTGTGATGAAAACAATCACAGAATACAATAGAAAGATGAAAGTAATTGTAAAACTAAATGCCAGAATACTTGGTAGTTATGAATTATTGGTTAATTACAATATGATTATTGCGTCTGCTATTAGCTTTATCTATGAATTTACTAATGTTTAAAATTGTTTTCTTAGAATTTGTTTCCATTAAGCATATGAATTTCTGAATATTTGGCCAAGTATAATAATATTTTGGCAAATACAATCTTCTGATATCTCTATAAAAAGGACATACGAGTAGAAAGTGAAATTCGTTTTCAATTACATTCAAATTACATACTAGGCATTTCCTATCATCTCTGGCAATGTTTCTGTGCCTGCCTACTTCAATTTGAAGAGAATGTGCTGAACATCTAAATCTTGTCAGAGTTATTATGCTTTTTATATTGGTAATAGTTGCAAAATACATATCCATTTCAAATGATTTTTTGAATAGCCTATAACTTTCTAATTTGTTAAATGTATTTAAATCAGCGAACCAGCTCTGTATATAAATATAAAAAATGCGCTGGGTAATGCTTGTTAATGGTATTTGTGAAACATCAGTTACATTTATTAAGTGAGAATATCCTATCCTGTCTAATAATGAGTGCATATTCAATTTCCATTTATTGACTGGATTTCCCACATTATCAGACATGTTATATATTTTAAATAAAAGAGAGTTTGGAAATTTACAAATGTTTGCCCAATCTTTAACTAATGCAATTTGCCTTAAAACATGAAGAGGATATTTGCCTAGTTCACCATATACTGCAGTGTTAGGGGTTTTGAAATTAACTGAAAATATTTGTTTTAAAAATTTCAATTGTATACGTTCACAATCAGTTGCCTTGTGAAATCCCCAAACTTCAGCACTGTACATTAATATGGGCAATACCATTGAATCGAATAACTTTATTTTTTCAGAAACATTTAATGAGACCTTATCGAATAATGAATTCAAAGAAAACAACGCCTTTAAGGCTTGAGAAGAAAGTTGTTTCTGAGTATTGTAGAATTTTCCATTATAGGACAAATTACAACCTAGATATGTAAAATTCTTAACAATTCTAAGCTTATGACCATTATATATAAAATCAGCATCTGCAAATCGGCTACCTTTTTGAAAAATCATAACAAACGTTTTCTCAATATTTACTGAAACTCCCCACTCTTTCAAGTAGTCTTGTAACTTATTAAGTAATAATTGAAGGCCTTCAACAGTGTAAGAAAAAAGAACAGTATCATCAGCAAATAGTAATAAAAACAGTTTCACGTCTTCTAAAGTAAAACAATCAAAAGCATCCGATTCCATATACTTGTACATGTCGTTAATGAAAAGAATAAATAAAAGAGGAGATAATGGTTCACCTTGTTTTACACCCATTGTTATATCAAAAAAATCAGTCACCTGTCCATCGGTTCTTATACATGATTTAATATTTTCATACATAGTTTCAAGCATTCTTATAATTCTTGTAGATGTTCCTATTTGAGTTAACTTGAACCAAATTGCATTATGTTTGATTGTATCAAATGCCTTGCGAAAATCAATAAAGGCACAACTCAATTTTCTATTTTGTACATTTATAACATGGTTTATAATAGATGATAATACAAAGATACAATCAGTCGTGCTTTTTCCTTTTCTAAATCCAAATTGAAAATCATTAAAAACATAACTTTCGGCCCATTTCCGTATCCTGGTATCTTAAACACAAGAGAAAATTTTAGCGAAAATGCTAGTAAGAGTTATTCCTCTGTAATTATTTACGTTATCGAGGTCAGCCTTTTTTGGAACTGGAACAATTATACCCTTTGTCCATTCTAACGGATATACACAATTTAGAAACATAAGGTTAAAGATAGTACATAATAATGGGGCTAAAACATCCTTACATTCAATAAATATTTCGGGAGTTAACAAATCGATCCCACTGCTTTTACCCGACTTTAACGAGTTCATTGCATTTAAAACTTCATTTAATGTGAATTCGCAATCAAGCTCATCAACTGACACAGATTCATCTCGATTTCTATCAAAATCATAATTGCAATTTGTTTCAGAGACTAAATCTGGAATCGAATACATATCCTTGAAATAATTATAAAACTCGGATTTACTCAATGATGTCGAAGTACTATTTTCAGTTTTAAATTTCTTTAACTCCTTCCAAAAAGACCTTGGACTATTTTTAGCAAGACAACTAAACTGGTTTCTTTGTAGGGAGTTGTATTTATCTTTTGTACGCTTTTTAACAAACTTATAATCACGTTTGCAGGCTATCAAATCATGCTCATTCTGAAGTGAACTGTTTTTGCGATATGTTTTATTAGCAGCTCGTAGTTTCTTACGAGCGTTTAAACACTCAAAATTAAACCACGAACTTTTGAATTTTGTGTACTTAGTGTTCCTAAAACCTGTTGTAGTTGTCCTGCAAAAAATAGAAAATGCAGAATTATACAAACAATCAGAGATTCTACCTATCCCTGTGTCAAGATCAATACTTTTATTCTCAACTTTCTGTATAATATCTTTCAAAAAATCAATTCTAGAATTAATAAGGCTTTTAAAATCATCTACGCGCTCTCTGTCCCAGTTGATTTTATCACGAGCAAACGATCTAATTTCATTCGAAATCGATGCGCTACCCGTAGTAAAACCAACCTGGACATGGGCATGAGGTGATACTGTATGGAAATCGTGAATAACAAAATTACAAATCAGGGGAAATAACTCGTACGAACAAATAACATAATCAATAAGACTTTTTCCATTTTCTGACATGTAGGTGAATGCTCATACATTAGCATCATCTCCAATTCTACCATTAACAATTTTAAGGTTTGAGCTAGAGCACAGTTCTAAAAGTTTATTTCCAGAAGCATTTACAACACTGTCCATTGAAGATCTCGGTGGAAATGTGTAGTCAATTAAAACATCATCATCATCATTATCATAAGGCATACATTTATTAGTTTCTATATTCGACAAGATATAGTAATGCTTTTGACCACACCTAGCATTCAAATCTCCTATAATAGAGACATCTCCTAGAGTGGAGAAATGGTGAACATTAACTTCTACACTTTCAAAAAAAACTATTTCATGCGATCTATAATAAGGGGAATTAATTGGTGGAATGTATACAAAACATATAAAAATATCTTTTTTCAATTTGAAAAAATGTTTACAAAACTTAACCCATAATAAACCGTGGTGGTCAGACTGTTCTAGAAAAAGGCCACCGAAAGCTCCTTTTTGTACAACAGACTAACCCCACCGTGTCCACGTTTAGCTTTATTGTTAACCTCATGCTTACGTGGTACAGAAAAGGACTCATAACCATCGAGCGAAAAGTTATCTACCTCCCTTTCCCATGTTTCAGAGAAGAATAAAACATCATAGGCATTTACAAAGTTAAAGAAATCGTGGTCGTCTAAGCACGGTTTAAGGCCTTCTACGTTCCATGATAATACAGTTAGTTCACATTTTTCCCGTGACCCCTATTTGTTGTTCTTAACTGCTCGAAGATTTGGACCTGGTATAAAGAGTTTGTTATTAATGTACAGTTTGTCTCTCACAAGATTTGCTCTTTTTCCATCTGCTCGGGCTTTCACCATGATAGGAATTAACACTTTCCTCATTGCTAACACTTCGTTAGGATATTGGTCAGTTACATTGTAGGGTGTACTTTTTAAGTTGATCGATCTTAACTTGTCTTTTATTAAATACTTGGATTTGGTGTTGCTGAATTTCGCCACGATCGGTCGAATCTTAGACTGGTTAAACTGACCGATTCTGTGTGCACGGTCAATGGTGATGCATGTCTCAGGATCGGGGATATTAAGTACCTCCTTACAGAATGAAAATACCTGGGAAACGCAGTCCTCTCTGTAAGGCACGTGATCATCGCTCGCATTGCCGTTCGCACGGGATCCAGCTGCACGCGGACTGTTGACATCCGGGTTCGAACCTCTAAACTCTTTGTTCTCCGGAACACCGAAAAACAACAAATTGTCCCTCATCGAACGGCTCTTTAAGTCTAAAACGACATCCGACAATGCTTCATGATTTTGTTGAACAGTTTTCAATTCTTGACTAACGTTTTCCAGGACATCTTTGTTACAAGCAAGGGTTAATGATAAAAGAATCGTACTGCTCACTAAGAAAACTGACTTTTTTCAAGCTCGGTGAATTTCTGGTCTATCTTATCTAAGCGTTGTGTGATGCTACCCACAGATGACTGGATACTCGTCTGAACATCGGTTATGTTGGACAGTTTCGTGTCTAAGTTATCCAATCTGCTCAATAAGGTGGACATAAAATCAATATTCCCGCTTTGCTGTTGGGTCAAGATAGGGGACCCTTGAGACAAATTCATATACGTTGGTGTATAAGGATATGCTGGCGGCGTCATAAAATGTGTCGGACTAATATTTGGAGCTAAGGGTGTCCCCATGCTGAAATTGGGACATGGGCATTGTTTGTTTACCACTGATGGTTGTTTAGATCTGGCATCTTTTGGTTCAGGGGCCCGTTTTACTAAATAACTTACGGAAAATGTTTGCGTAAGTCATAATTGATTAACATGGATAATATCTTCAATGAGAGTACAATATTGCAATGTGACACGTCATTGGAAGCGTCTCGGAGAGACGATTCCAATGATGTGTTACTTTGCAATATTACTTTGCCAAGTATTGAAATAAAAGGACTTGTTGGTTTAGACTTACGCAAATCTTAAGCGTAAACTGTTTAGTAAAACGGGCCCCTGGTCCTTTATCCGCCATATTGGATTTTCGTTTCGTCTCCTTTTCGTTGGTGGGTGGGGTAATCATGTCAGACTTTCACTTCTTTCCCATCAGAATGTGCGGTTGATGACTTGGTATAGCGCTTCAAATAGTTACCTTTTGATATGAATAACCACAATCTTGTTCACAAAATGGCATACAATCCTTTCTTCATTGTCAGTGTTGAGAAAATAATTTTGATATCGCTATTTAGAAAGAACGCGACCGCCATGTTTCACGCATGCATTAAAAGCCAAGCTTCACAACAAATTTACACATTCTTTCGTTTTGACAATATCAGTTCTAATCTAATCAGTTCTAAAGCTTTGACCAAACACAAATTATATTCTTCTTAGAGCGCAATATTCATGAATCATAACAAGAATGATTTGGTGGAACAGGTCTGATTTCTTTTCTTTTTTCCCCCCAAAAATTCACGACAATCAAGTATTTAGATGATTCTTCGCTAGCGGAATTAAAACTCACAAATCCTTTTTGATATTCATGACCGTTACCAGTACTCTGTTTTCCTTTTAATGCAATATTGTCAACGACTGTATATAAAACTAGACAAAAGGCCTACACCGGGAACCATTAATCATTTGACACTTTTTTGATAATCATAAAGATAAAAGAAGATTGTTAAGCAACGATGGTTTTGTGGTAAGCATGGTCACTGGAAGTAATCGTTCATGCCGATTTGGGCGGAATGTTTTCGGCATTTTGACTGGAATTTAACGCTTCGAAACCACTGTCATCTAGAAGTGACCTTTTTGCTAAGAGAGGTTTTAGAAGACCATGCTGGAAGTCTCCAGTTGTATAGGTGACGGAACACTTTCTTATTCCGAGGAAACGTCTTCAAAAAACAACGATTTCAACTTTGGAAGGTTGACTCGACTTCCTTAATTCTGTAACTATCTTGTCAACATTTAGTACTTTTCCATAACAAGTTAAGCACACGAAACCATCTATAATATGAATTTCCACCATATTTTAGTATAAGTTTTCTTAGATCTACTCCGCAATTGTTACATTGTAAAACACGATGTATAGAGCTTGACTTTTCAATACTTGTGTCACAAACGCAACACTGTTTGGGTGATTTCAGCGGTGTACTTCAATTGAGTTCCATTACGAAACACAACGATTCAAAATACAATAAAACACAAGAGAAAATTGATGCAAGCCTCAAAGTCGCCCGCAAAAAAGTTGTCTTTGATTTGATTTGTCTTCCTAAACAAAACATCCAACATAACACTAAAAGAATAGAATAGAAATTTATTTATAATACGTGCAAACATATCTCGTCATTCAAACTCTTTAGAAAGAGCCTGTCACTTGGCTAATGAAAACAATTGCCGAGGGAATATTTGTGACAAAGTTTAAACATAGTTTTTTGGCTGACTGTTTCACCATAAGTAGAAGAAATTAATCTGAAACGGCTCATGATAAAAGACAATCAGATCTTTTCAACATATGTTGGAGGAGCGGTTAGACAGGCGCTGTTTTTTTAAGAGACTATTTCTTATAATCTTGCTGTCATGCTTCAATAAATTTCGTTCTTTTAATTGTTCTAAAGCTTCTGAAACCAGAAACTTTTAAGACATTTTAACAAACCAAGATATATATGACTTTTGATACTTATCTTTACCGTGAATCACTTTGACTTATTCCAAATTTCACAATATTAATTTTGTGCAGGTGTTTTCAATTTGGAGAATTATCTTATTCCAAAAGGATCAAAAGGGTTAAGAAATATGCAACAGAAGAATTTAACCTGCAAACCCATACATAGAAATTGAGTATTTCTAAACTTTTATGAAAGTTGTCTGTAATTGTTTAAATTTTTGCCAACACAAAGTATGTATTGAAAATTAATGCAGTTTAGACAAAATGCATATTCATATGTTTATCGATGTTTCAAAGGACCGAATCAGGCACTATAATTAGTAACTGATTATATACATAACGTGATTCAGTCAATGATATTACTGAACTTTGACAGAGAGGAATCTATTCATGTCCATAAACCTTCATTTTTGTACATAAAATGTTGTTTGAAATGTTGATGTTATTCAAAATGTATTTGTAATTGTTCTATTAATCTCCGAATGTAGGAAATAAAGAGATAGATGAATGAATTAATGAATTAATGATAATGATGATTATTATTATTATTATTATCATTATTATTATTATTATTATTATTATTATTATTATTATTATTATTATTATTATTATTATTATTATTATTATTATTATTATTATTATTATTATTATTATTATTATTATTATTATTATTATTATTATTATTATTATTATTATTATTATTATTATTATTATTATTATTATTATTATTATTATTATTTGTTATTATTATTATTATTATTATTATTATTATTATTATTATTATTATTATTATTATTATTATTATTATTATTATTATTATTATTATTATTATTATTATTATTATTATTATTATTATTATCATTATTATTATTGTTATTATTATTGTTATTATTATCATTTTTAACACTTTTTCGATACGTTGTAAATGAAGTCTACAGTGGCTTTCAGACTGGATGTGTTACAAAAGCTAAATGACGAAATATGTTGTCGAAAGAAATGGCCATGTCAATGGTTTCCGACAGCAGATTATATGGTCAAATGACAAGCTCCAGGGAACAAATGCGTAGCATGTTGAATAGCTATTTCTCATTTGATAAAAATAATTTTACCAATACATGTACATGTATTAATGGATCGATAAGGCATCCACATGTTCGCTTGTTTGAAAAAAGTGTTCTTTATGTCGTTTGCTATGATAATTAAGGACAGAAACTAGGTAAAAATATAACGAAAATCCAATGGCATAGAATCAAACAATTCATTTCGTAATGTCAGTTTGCAAGAAATCTACCAAACGTTGCACGAAACAAGAACAATGGTGAGGTGAGTATGTCAATTGAGATGTGTTGCACATGCCCCTCAAACACCGGTCATTCCAATTCCTCTCTTTGCTTGACTTATAATGGCAAAGCCGAACCCAGAAGGACAAAAAGTACACTAAAAGCAATGGTGTCACTTTGGTATACAACTCATATATTGAATGAATTAAATAAGCTCCAACCCAATGTACCGCCATAGACATGATTTAAACACGTATTTCAAGAATGAAATAAAATACAGCCCTTTTAGAAAATTGAAAAAAGAAAATCAAACAGCAATTATGCTAAAAGAATCTTATAAACACGTAACAATAACTTGGCCTTACGATGTCCCTCAGGTTCACAAGGCAACACCGTCAGTGTTTTTCAATTATGGGTGTTTACCAATTCCAGTTTATCCCTTTTTAATAAACACTATAAGCGGTTTAACACCATTAAAAACACGCTTTCGGTAAAGATTATGACTTTCCTGTATCAGATACTAATTTTCTAGGGTGATTTCATAAGTCATCTGAAGCAGCCGACATTTAAACTGTTTTACCGGGGATTGTCATTCATAATGCGATATTGACAGGCTTTCATCAGTTTTGAACATCTACGTGTGATTCCGTGACAACGTAATTTCGTATTTTGAGGACTGTGTGTTTGGGAAACAATTTCATTTATGTGTACATGTAAATCAGCAATAATCGTAGTTTGTATGACTTGTGTGATACATGCTAAGGCTAAACTGCGCATAATGATTCGCAGTTATTTACACATTCACTCTAATGGGACTACGTGAGAGAATCAAATTATAAACAAAAGTAACTGCTTCATAACATGTGGGTTTTATTGGGTTTGCATGGCAAGATACACATGGAATCATTAAAACCAAAGGGAAAATGTGCTAGCAAAGTCATTCCAGAGTATAAGTAATTAGCCGCAAGATCACAATAACGCAAAAATACGTTTTCTCTATTCTTTGAATTTTCTTTGTTTTTGTAAATTTGGACCACTCACATTATCAAATTTGGGAAATGAAGCTTAGCGAAAATGTGAGGGAGAATAATATCAGCACGTGCCTTGTTTCTTGTACACGTGTTTGTAAGTAAACCAGTATGTCATGTATATTGTTTTCTTTTCTTTCAAGGTCAAAATAACTTGCAGCAAACAACACTGCATCACGTATCTATTCGACAGAACCGTCCTTGAAAATACGCAAGGTTGGTTAACCAAATTACCAATTACCAAACGCCAAATTTCCGACTGCCCTAAATTGAAAGAGTTTGCAGACGACATTTCAAAATGTATTGAAATTGAAGAGAAAATCTTCTGATAGGACAAAAAAACAGTGTGAGAAAAGGAGAAATTATTTGTTAAGAGCAATTTCTCCTTTTCCTACAGTGTTTTACAGGGTCGTCTGAACACAGTGATCAAATGTCGTCATTGTTTGGTAAAGGGTTAACCAACATAAAGAGCTTAGATGGTCCCCATTTTGGTCAATCTGAACTAATCGGGTTTATGTAAATTATTATTGCTACTGTTATAATATTTAAGTCACCATATTGCTTCTTGCAATATTACTTTCGTTTTCAAATAAACTTTAAACTGCAATATCTCATCAAAATCATACCGTAGCTGACAATTTTACTATTACGTATGAGTTACCAACAAAAAATAATGGTTCTAAATAATGTTCAACACTCCCATGTATGTTGAACTACTCAACGTGGACGGACACTCACAGGAAACGTGAAAGGAGATATATAACACAAAGCAATGTGTATTTTTCAGTTCACAGAAATACCGGAGTGTTTACGATTGCATTTTGGTGTATGGTAGCAGAAAAATAGTGTCCGGTTTGCTTAACCGTTTACCAAACGCCAAATTTTCGACTGTCTCAAATTGAAAAAGTTTGCAGACGACAAAATAATCTTCTAAAGGGACAGAAAACGTTGTGGGAAAAATGAAAAATTGTTCGTTACGAGCAATTTCTCCTTTTCCCATACTGTTTTCCAGAGTCGTCTGCAACAACGTGGTTAAATGTCGTTATTGTTTGGTAATGCCTTAAAGAAGGATGCGGGTGCGAGATCACATCGGCTGAAACCCAAAAACCCAAATCAACGGTAGAAATAGCTTACCCTTATTGAATTCTGGTTAATAATGGTACCATTACGACTTGAAAACCAGTTTCGTATCAAGCAAATGTAGAGCTGGATAGGAACCAGCCATTGCAGCGATATAACCTAGACGATGCAAACTAGCCAGACGAAGCCATCTGTAACTATTAACCCATTACCAAACAATAACGACATTTGACCAGTTTGTTGCCGACGTCTCTGGAAAACGATCAATTTCTTCTTTTCCCACAATGTTTTCTGTCCTATCAGAAGATTTTTTTTCAATTTCATCAAATTTTGAAATGTTGTCTGCAAACTTTTTTTAATTTGGGACAGTCGAAAATTTGGCGTTTGGTAAAGGGTTAAGGCGGGGGTTTAATGTTTATTATCTGTAAATTATTCATTTCTTCGCGTACATGATAATAAGGAAGCAATGCATAAAACAGCCGTTATGAAACCATTTCTTATCAGCGTTTTTATTTACCTTTTTGATGTCTTTCTTTTTTTCTCCCTCTTTATTATTATAAAAATTGTTCGTACCTCTCTGGTCATATTTTAGGTATTCCTTTTTAATTTTACGGAAGTTGATCCTGCCAATCATAGACATCGCAAAATGTGATGAAATTGGGAAATAATCTTCTGATAGGTCAGAAAACATTGTGGGAAAAGGAAAACGTGCTCGTCACGAGAAATTTTTCGTTTTCCCACAATGTTTTCTTAAGTCGTCTGCAACAAAATGGTCAATTGTCGTTATTGTTTGGGAAAGGGTTAAATGTTGAGTCAGTCGGAGTTTATTTCAAACAGTGATACTGCCGACACAATGCTGTAGGGAAAATGCGGTTTTAGTAATGATACTTATCAAAACCAGCGATGCATAATGCATATCTTTTTTCATCTTTTTTTGTTAAATATTTTTCTGAAACGTATAAAAAAGATCAATATTTATTCAATGTAGACCCTTTAAACTGTATTTTTATTGATGATTCGACAAAGTCACACTTAAGAAGTTTGCGGAAATGATAGAAACTGATGAGAGCAACACCACATGCATTGTTGTTGGACTTTCTTAACCCTTATAGTGCTGACGCCGATTTCATACTAATGTAAACAGGTTAGATCCAGGCCAGCCGCCAAGTAAATTGGCGGCTGACCTGGATCTTACCTGTTTGCTACTCTTAGTCTCTTTACTCGACAGACATAAGCAGATATTAAAGATTTTGGAAAGCAGACGACACAAAAATCTATTTTTAGAAAATAACCCACCATTCTAAGAGTTAAATAAACATTTATTTGCTGAGCCATTGAGGGTATTCAATTTGAGGTGTGTTGTCGACTGTCAATATTTAGGATCGTCTGAAGTCTCTTTCATTTTGCGACAATTAATGATTTGTTATGAAAGTGTGCGATTTACTTCAAGGGACATGTATATGAGTAAAGAATAGCTTTTAAGACATAACAACCTATAAGTCTTCGATGAGTATTCCCAACACTGTCTGATTAGGCTATAATAATCCAATAAGGACATACTTGGTTCGAGCAACTCATATATATTCATGATAAAGAAGGATCGCCTTTAAATTCATTATAGGATGGAAACATGAAAATTATAAATACGTGAGAAACAAAATTAGCAAGCACGCACATGCTTTATTCTTTCTCAATAAAAAACAACAGATACACCTTTACAGTAGCGGATGGTATTGGGAAAATATTGCAACCAATGTTCATGGCAATACATTATGGTTTTGTAAGTACTTATTGTAAGCTATTACCCATTTATGAATTGTTTCATATTTCGTTAGAAACGTGATTAATTGATTGTTAACGCTTAAACTGACCTAGAAAAACTGACCTAGAATATAGAATGGATTTAAGGAAAATGCTCAACTTTATTAATCCTAAGAATGCTTGGTAATTTCTAAAAATAAATCTATGTGTCTTGTGCTTTCCAAACCTTAAACATCTGCATAGTTTTATTGAGGGAAGATACTCAAAGTAGCAAACAGGTTGGCTCACAGGTCAGCCGCCGATTTACTTGGAGGTAAGCCTGGATCTAACCTGTTTACATAATCATGAAGTCGGATCCAGCACTATAAGAGTTGGGTCGGAATACATAACTTTGTGAATGGAACCCATCGTTGAATCATGTTCATGGAAACGTTCAATGGTTTAGATAAAGATTTCTTTCAACATTTTAGCTTAAAGTTTTGACAATGGTCCTTGCTTTCTCGTTAGCTGAGGTACGGATACGATCCAAAAGGTGTCTTTGATGGAACATTTAATTATCCTTTTAATATCGACGCATTCCTTCAACCCATTACTAAGCAACAACGAAATTTGACCAGTCTGTTGCGACTCTAGAAAGCATTGTGCGAAAAGGAGAAATTCTCCTTTTCCCACAATGTTTTATGCCCTATCAGAAGTTTGCTTTTCAATGTCTGCAAACTCTTTCAATTTGGTATAGTTGAAAATTTGATGTTTGGTAAAGGGTTAAGCAAAACCTTGTGTACCCAAATGAAGCATATTTGGAAAAGCATTGTTTATTCCTTATATTTTATAAATACATGTTAAAATGCTGACAAAGTCCGCCGCATATTTGTTTCCAGGTACGTAGATAACCCATTCCCACAGACGCATATTTGTGCCTCGTCGAAATTGAAAGCAACAGCAGACGACGAAATAGGATGTACAAGAAGTAAATTTTCAAAACGATGTCATACAGAAATCATTTTGATCAAAGGACTAATTGCCTTAATACTTTAGTCAACAGGGTTTCATAAGACTTCTACAGCAGATTTGACATGATTTTATATCATGAAGGAAAGGATTGCTCTAGCCAATCCCCTCGTTTTTCTGGAAATATCAAGCAGACGACAAAAAGCGCGGATACAAACAGACGGGAATGTCACGCTAGAGTCTCTATATAAGGGCCATCGGGTAATGGCCGGAGTACGACTCCCCTCCCACAGTAACACTCGGACAGGCATGTGGCGATCTACCATTATCATCTATCTGTGGGCATTTGTGTGGACAGTCTGTCGGCCGACGGAGGCCGTTATCAATAACAGCAACAACAATAACAACAATAACAACAACAACATAAAAGTCCAGCTTATCCGAGGAGCTGTCGTCATTAGGTGCCCAAACTCAGAAAACGGTAAGCAACTTTCAAATTCGATATGTATTTTCTTGCACCATTACCGAACAATAACGACATTTGACCACTTTGTTGCACTCGTCTCCGGAAAACATTGTTGGAAAAGGAGAAATTGCGCTTAGCGAGCAATTTCTCCTTTTCCCACAATGTTATCTTCCCTATCAGAAGGTTATCTATCAATCTCATCACATTTGAAATGTCGTCTGCAAACTCTTTCCGTTTGGAACGGTTGAAAATTTTGGCGTTTGGTAGTCGTGTATGTGAAGTTTTCAAATAATTATGTCATAATCTTTATACAGGATGCAAGTGATGCAGAAAGATTCGGTTTCAGTTTCAGTTATGAAGTCTAAGAAGTGTAGTATCAGCTCAGAATACCATTGCAGTATGTTATAATAATTTTAATATCTTAACCCTTTACCAAACGTAAAATGTTCGACTGTCCCAAATTGAAAGAGTTTGCAGACGACATTTTAAAACGTGATGGAATTAAAGAATAATCTTCTGATAGGGCAAAAATCATTGTGGGGAAAGGAGAAATTGCTCGTTTAGAGCAATTTCTCCTTTTCCCACAATGTTTTCCAGAATTGTCTGCAATAGACTGGTTGAATGTCGTTATTGTTTGGTAATGGATTAATAGCCTTTTATGCCTGGAGCTAGTTTAGAGTCATGCTGTCATTGTGCCATAACTAAGACACTATGGACACAACGTTAAAACTAACATAGATAAATAAATTCAGGATTTGTCATAGGATACGACTTTGAAAATGTCGTCTATTCTTTTAAATATTTTAAGGAATGGTTGGTTGATAACTCTGTTTTACATCGTTTCAACGATATTTCAATTATCGCATGATGTCCGGCCTATCTGCAATTGCCAATGCTCCAAAAACGCAAATGTATATGATGCAAGAGTGGAGTATCTTTGATTTGTGATAAGTCCAAATGTGTTAAGTACAGCGATAGAGTACCTTTAAATTGAGATTATTCTAAATGTCTATAATGACATTATCGAGAATCTTGAATTAGTGATGGGTCATGCGTAAATCGTTACCAATGTTTCATATTTTACGACGTGTGTAAATCGTTTCCAATGTTTCATATTTTCGGACGTGTGTCAATTGTTTCCAATGTTTCATATTTTCGGACGTGTGTAAACCGTTTCCAATTTTTCATAATTTCGGACGTGTGTATATCGTTTCCAATTTTTCATATTTTCGGACGTGTGTAAATCGTTTCCAATGTTTCATATTTTCGGACGTGTGTAAATCGTTTCCAATGTTTCATATTTTCGGACGTGTGTAAATCGTTTCCAATGTTTCATATTTTCGGACGTGTGTAAATCGTTTCCAATGTTTCATATTTTCGGACGTGTGTAAATCGTTTCAAATGTTTCATATTTTCGGACGTGTGTAAATCGTTTCCAATGTTTCATATTTTCGGACGTGTGTAAATCGTTTCCAATGTTTCATATTTTCGGTCGTGTGTAAATCGTTTCCAATGTTTCATATTTTCGGACGTGTGTATATCGTTTCCAATTTTTCATATTTTCGGACGTGTGTAAATCGTTTCCAATTTTTCATATTTTCGGACGTGTGTAAATCGTTTCCAATGTTTCATATTTTCGGTCGTGTGCAAATCGTTTCCAATGTTTCATATTTTCGGACGTGTGTAAATCGTTTCCAATGTTTCATATTTTCGGACGTGTGTAAATCGTTTCCAATGTTTCATATTTTCGGACGTGTGTAAATCGTTTCCAATGTTTCATATTTTCGGACGTGTGTAAATCGTTTCCAATGTTTCATATTTTCGGACGTGTATAATCGTTTCGCTTATTCATATGTTCGGACGTGTATTAATCGTTTTTGATTATTCACCTTTTCAGGCGTTCGTAAATCCTTGCTATCATTCATGCTTTCAGTCGTATGTAAATCGTTTCGCTTATTCATGTTTTCAGATGTGTGTGAAACGTTTCTATTATTCACGATTTCAGGTGTGTGTGTGTTTGTAAATCGTTCCGATTATTCATGTTTTCAGGAGTATGTGAATCGTTTCGATTATTCACGTTTTCAGGGGTATGTGAATCGTTTCGATTATTCACGTTTTAAGGGTATGTGAATCGTTTCGATTATTCACGTTTTTAAGGGTATGTGAATCGTTTCGATTATTCACGTATTCAGGGGTATTTGAATCGTTTCGATTATTCACGTATTCAGGGGTATGTGAATCGTTTCGATTATTCACGTTTTCAGGGGTATGTGAATCGTTTCGATTATTCACGTTTTCAGGGGTATGTGAATCGTTTCAATTATTCACATTTTAAGGGGCATGTGAATCGTTTCGATTATTCACGTTTTCAGGGGTATGTGAATCGTTTCGATTATTCATGTTTTAAGGGGTATGTGAATCGTTTCGATTATTCACGTATTCAGGGGTATGTATGTGAATCGTTTCGATTATTCACGTATTCAGGGGTATGTGAATCGTTTCGATTATTCACGTTTTCAGGGGTATGTGAATCGTTTCGATTATTCACGTTTTCAGGGGTGTGTGAATCATTCCCATCATGTATAGTTTCAGGCGTGTATGAAATCTTCCCATTATGTAAATTTTCAGGTGTTTGTGAATCCTTCCCATTATGTATATTTTCAGGCGTGTATAAATCGTTCCCATTATGCATATTTTCAGGTGTTTGTGAATCCTTCCCATTATGTATATTTTCAGGCGTGTATGAATCATTCTCATTATGGATATTTTCAGGCGAGCATGAATCCTTCCCATTATGCATATTTTCAGGCGTGTATGAATCAATCCCATTATGTATATTTTCAGGCGTGAATGAATCATTCCTATTATGTATATTTTTCAGGCGTGTGTGAATTCTTCCCATTATGCTTTTTTCAGGCGTGTATGAATCCTTCCCATTATGTATAATTTCAGGCGTGTATGAATCCTTCCCATTATGTATTTTTTCCGGCGTGTGTGAAATCTTCCCATTATGCATATGTTCAAGTGTGTATGAATCATTCCCATTATGTATATTTTCAGGCGTGTATGAATCATTCCCATTATGTATATTTTCAGGCGTGTATGAATCATTCCCATTATGTATATTTTCAGGCGTGTATGAATCATTCCTATTATGTATATTTTCAGGCGTGTATGAATCATTCCTATTATGTATATTTTCAGGCGTGTATGAATCATTCCTATTATGTATATTTTCAGGCGTGTATGAACCATTCCCATTATGTATATTTTCAGGCGTGTATGAATCATTCCCATTATGTATATTTTCAGGTGTGTATGAATCAATCCTATTATGTATATTTTCAGGCGTGTACGAATCCTTCCCATTATGTATTTTTCAGACGTGTGTGGATTTTTTCCCATTATGTATATTTTCAGGTGTTTGTGAAGACCACTGTACGAATCCAGTCAATTCCATCTGCTGGCCATCCAGCGCTCATCTACTTCGTGATAACGACTTTACCGAAACGTGCCATGATACAGTCCAAAATAGCAACAGAGTGTTCACCAGTCAAATTTTACCCTGTACATTAAATCAAGGTGGGTCTTTTTTACGTTGATATTGCTATCAACGAAGTTTATTCAAGCGAAGTTGTTTTATGACGCAGGTCTCATAGCATTCGGAACACCTCGGCCATTTCTTAAAATAACCTCGGAGGTAATGGGGAGCCATTTTTGAAAGTAGGTCAGCAACGAAGGGCCAATCGTATCAACTCGGCAATCCCCGTCACTAGTCGGGGATTGCCGAAAAGAGCCGATTGACAAAATATGAAACAAAGATGTGTTGATATGATCATCTTTAATGAAAAGGGTAAAAAAAAACATTCAATTGTGATATATTACCAATTTGTGTGTATTTAAATACATATTTAGTTCCTGTGTGCATTTTGCGTTAGCCGCCGGAAATAAGGCGAATTACCCCAGGATTTCTGGTGTATTCATGTACTGCCTACGAGGTATATCTACCGACTTGTTACGGGGATTGCCGAGTAGATACGATTGGTCTCATAGGTGTCTTGTTTGCCAGTGCTGTTCCAACAATTTTTCAGTTGAGTAACGGCTTTCCTTGATCCAATGGTAATAGGCTCGTGCTTTGGAGTGACTTGCTAAAGACTACTCCCACGAAAACACAGGTGTCGTTTTCAGACAATGTCATTAATTCACAAAACACATGGATCTTTCTCATTTTGCCACATGTTTCCTTGCTGTGGATGATTTAAAATGTTTATATTTGTACATTAGGGAAAGGTTGGATTGCAACATTCGCAACGCTTATAAAACGGGAATTAAAAAAAAAAAAATTGGTGAATATGCAATCCCACTTTTAACGTCTTTGTACCAAAGAGGGTTGGTTCATTTGCCTATAAGAAGCCTTTTGAATGGTTTAATGAGAGCCCCATCTTCTTTAGCCAATATTTCATAGTACAAGACATAAAGGTCCTTATTGAAAATGGACAAATAAGTAACATGCTGTTGTGAGCCTGTATACAAACTGTCTTCCAATTTTGCCTTGTGCAAAAAACGTTTGATTGTGTATGTATAAAATGATTGTTCATCTACTTTGGTATCACCCTTTAACAAGGATATGTGACATGAAGAAATATCCCAGCACTCACTCTCTTTCAAGCTTTAAAGGGATATTCACACAATTGTTGTTGCAATAAGATGTTCATGGAGTTTTGCCTATCTCTTATTTGAACATTTATGAATTCAATGGTGTAAAGAAGAGATGGGGTCACCATATTACTTTTTTTACAAATCCGCTCTAGAAGAAGTGACCGTTAGCACTTTTAGGCATATTTTAGGGGAAAATAAGAAAACTTGGTTTTTTATTGATAATTTATTTATTTTTAAACATTCAGCTTTTCTTTTATGTTCTATCTAATAAAATATATCACACAAACAGAAAATATACCTGATTTTAAACATTTTACTAAAAATTCTTCATGATTGGCATGTTTTTAGTGCCTTTTGAAGCGTTCGATTTTCGGAGTTTTCAGAAAGTTTGTTTAGAAAAATTGTCATAAAATCATTATTCAATTCAATTCAATTCAATTTCAATTCAATCCTTTATTCAAGTATTTTAGGCCTCTGGCCCATATACAGAACACACACAAAAACGTATTTACAACGAATGAGTGACAATACATATAAATTAATGACGAAATAAGCTGTAACTAGTTAATCGTTGGCTTAGTGCTATAAGGTTGCATCCACATCTTGTATATAAGATGTAGTTACAATCTTTTAGCACCAAGCCGTCGTAATATCTATTGGATATCCAAAATCTCTTTTCTTTTATTAAATGCTTCGATTAGGAAGACTGCTACTAATCGTATAATGGTTTTATTTTGCAGAGAAAAAATATTGTTAAATGTAGTTCTATTTCTGTTAAGAAGCCAATAGTCTTTAAAGTATTTATGTCTTAAAGTTTCATATGCTGAACATTCAAAGAATAGATGGAATTCATCTTCTACAATTGAAATATTTATTTTGCGACATATGGGACAATATCTCAAACTTCTGTCTATTCCCAAGTGCCTACCCTTTTCAATCATTAAACTGTGGTTAGAGCACCTGAAGTTAGACAGTGTTCGTCTATGCATGTATGGTATATCTACACTTAAATAGTACTCGGGATTTAAAACAGATTTAAAATATCTATAGTTCAATGCTTTTGGAGTATTATTGATATCCGAAATCCAATTTTGAGTAAAACAATTTTTCAATCGTTGTGTGAAGACTTTAAGGAATACGCCATCATTGCCAACATCATGGGCGACCCAAGCATACCCAAATCCATAGAGATAAAGCATATCCTTAATGTGAGTTGCCCATGTGTTTCTTCCGACTGAGTCTAAACGTCTGAGCATGTTATAACATTGTTTCGGATACCTACAATCATCCATACGTATAAGACATAGCCAATATTTTAAACAAAATACCATATACGTGGTACATAAAGGTAATCGTCCACACTCGCCAAGAGCCATAGAATCACACGTGTTATCTGATAAATTACATATCTTTTTACAAAATTTGATTTGGACCTTCTCAATTGTCTTCACTATGTTATACCCCCAAATTTGTGACCCAAAACAAAGAATAGGCTTTACAACTGAATCAAATATTTTGAACAAGTCTTTAATTTCTAAGAAACCAAACCTACTACGAATACGTAATATATTATTAACCGCTTTAATTGCCTGAGAAGACAGCATTGCATGTGTTTTACTCCAGTTCAATTTAGGAGTAAAATATAGACCTAAATATTTGTAGAATGGAACAATTTCTAATTTTTGGTTGTTGTAGAACCATTTTTCGGAGTTTTTGATGATACCTCCATTCCTAAAGACCATGATTTTCGTTTTTTTTTATATTAACTCGCATTCCAACTATGTTTGAAAATTGTTGAATTCTGTCAATCTGCCTCTGAAGTTGGACGACACTTTCAGAGAAACTGGAAACGTCGTCTGCAAACAAGAGCAATTTTAGCTTTTTCATATCATTTGATACAAATACACCTTTATCAGATTTATAATCAAGAAAACTAACTAAATCATTTATAAAGACAGAAAATATTTTAGGACTTCCTGTACAACCTTGTCTCGTGCCTATGGTGCAGCTGAAGTATTCTGTTAAGGCATCATCTACCTTAACACAAGACATCAGCTGACCATATATAGATTTTAGAACGAATAGAAACTTTCCACTCACACCCTTTCGTTGCAAAGCGTCCCAAAGTTTTTCGTGCTTTATACTATCAAAAGCTTTTTCGAAGTCAACAAATATACAATAAAATCTTCCTTTTTTCTTTGAGATATACTTCTGTCCTAATGACATTAATACAAAGGAGTTGTCTACTGTAGAGTATCCTTTCCGAAAACCAGCCTGAGCTTCATCTATAATATTACATTATTACCAATAAGAATGTCACCAAACTACACATAAATCAAGTTTTGGAAACAAGCAATCAGAAAATGTTAAGAAATAGGTAGGTTACCATGCTTACTTTTACTCAAACCACAAGTAAGTATACCCCCATTGCTTTTTTAGGCGCGAAAACTCTAAAAATATATTCTGCAGTCTAATATGTCTCAGAACTTCAAATTTATTCACAACATACCTTTAAAACATATATACCTTAGTTAATTTTAATGTTTCTCAATGTTGTTACTTTCAACTGTCATATTTTTATTTGCTAATGAGGGAATTCCAACAAGAAAAATAAAAATTGTAGACCTCGATCAGGTGCGACAAGGGAAGTAATTCGTAGCCAAAATCAACGTCTAAAACGCGGGCCGGATTATCGATCGTTATCAGAAATTCCTTATCGGCGCTAGGTGGTGCATGATATGGGCGAATAACCCTTTAATTACCTTCTTCAAATGTAGCTATATGATGTCGCGATTACCAGGTCTAGCTCCATTATATAGCCTCAATCTCAAAACATTTCGACTCACAACACTAAACGACATTGTCAACCATTCATCGTCTGTAATACGTGATGATTTCATTTCTTTCATCCTAGACCAATTTGGACCCTTGTTAACTAAGCGTTTGTTTTGTATAACACGACACCAGTTGTGTTTCTTTTTACCGCAACAGAACTTTGTGATGGTTCAAAGGTAGAAAATCCATATTGAATATGAATACTTGCAGGTTTGATTCCCATTCCGAATCTTTATCAAAATTGAAACACAATGGTAGTTTGGGCTTCCTTCGATTGTAACTTAGGTACTAGGTATAGATTAGGACAAGAATGTCAATCCAGGGTCAATCACACTCTTTGTTTTGATTGGTTGAACTCGGGTAACGTCGCTGTATAAGTTTTGTTTTGGTTAACCCTTTACCAAACAATAACGACATTTAACCACTTTGTTGCAGACGACTCTGGAAACCTATTGTGGGAAAAGGAGAAATTGCTCGTAACAAGCAATTTCTCCGTTTCCCAGAATGTTTTCTGTCCTATCAGAAGATTCTTTTTCAATTTCATTACATCTTAAAATGTCGTCTGCAAACTCTTTCAATTTGGGAAAGTCGAAAATTTGGTGTTTGGTAAAGCGTTAAATATCGTGCACATATGAATTAATACAAGTAAACAAGCAGTAAAAAGTTCATCATAATTATTATACTTTTGACAGAGATGCGATACGAGTGTCCAGTGAACCTTGCGAACAGAGAGCGAGTATTATACGTCGCTATAAAGCTCTCTAGTAACGGAGGGATCAGCGGCTATTCGATGCCAAACGGCGACAGGAGACGGGCCCACAACAGTACCAACTTCTTCGAGGTTGCCACCCTCCACACCCCCGGCTATAGCCCACTGAACACCACGATCCCCTCCCACCCCTTCAATGTGACCGTTGTCTGTCATTCATGGCTCGCCCATTGTAGCGTACATAACGTCAGAATGCTGCTCGTTAAATACAGGTGCGACAGAGAAGAGTGATTTCCCGCCAACGTCGCCGATAACTCGAACTGTTCCATTCCGTTTCTATGGAAGTCTCATTCACAAAAGGAGTTTGCGTTGTAGCTTCTAGTTTTTTGAAACGTGCAAAGATTTATGTTTGAGACTGATATGGTGCTAAACCCACTTTAAACACTAGTATGGATAGCTAAATGTAATATAGTACAACGTTAAAACGATACTAAAAAAACACGAAGTCTTAAAATGTTCCCTGCGACAACTTTTATTGCAAAATTTGTGAACACAGACCTTCTGTGTACTAGGATGTTTATGATCCAAATGTTCTGATGTATCTTCTCTCCGTCGTTAGACATTAATCTTTTTATTGGCGGTTGTGAGTTTTTAAATTAAATGCAAATGTTTCTTTTAACAGTTCCAGCCTCAGGTTCATTATATAAACTAAGATACATGCTTTGAACAAGAAAGTAACCTAGTAACCTGGTTATGATTGTGTATAGTATAATTTACTATAATAAATGATACTTGATTAAAAGATGGTAAATTGTGTTTCTGACCAAACGAACAACGATGTGTCTTAACATAGATCAAAACGGATAAACTATCCTACAATAATCATATCAGTATTACAATATTTATTGTCTCATTGCCCACTTCCGCCCCTGTCAAGCCGTCTTTAACATATTACCAAACAATAACGACATCGGACCAGTTTGTTGCAGACGACTCTGGAAAACATTGTGGGAAAAGGAGAAATTGCTCCTAACGATGTTCTCTGCCCTATCAGAAAATTATTTTTCAATTTTGTCACATCTGGAAACGTCATCTGCAAACTCTTTCAATTTGGGTCAGTCGAAAATTTGGCGTTTAGTAAAGGGTTAAGCAAAGGCAAGCGGATATACAGATTCCCTACCGCACATTTAAACAAACGTGTAGGAATATTCTTACACCCCTCATGTATACAACACAATATATAATGCAGAAATTGACTTTTTCTAAACATTCTGTTTGAAAGGTATAGGTAGAATTAGATACACACATTCACATATTAAGCGCAAGCGAGGGAAATAAGTTAAAATATTTACAAAAACTAACTTTATATAAATTGATAGTTTCTTAAAATGAAACTTATTGTTCCAGCTAAAATTAAAAGTCAACGAAAACAAAATACTGTTGTTATTTTTATATGCCCCATAGAAAAGTTAGAGAGAGAAGGAAGAAGCATCCAGAAATGCGTGGGAACTTCATCATGGAGAAAAAACATCGATTTTGTTGTGAAAAAAACTTCTTTTGTATCTTCTACTGTCTTGAATTTGAGGTCATTTAAAGAAAAACAAAATTTCGCTGATATAAGCAATTCCACTTTTTTCCAACACTTTATCCAAACTTTAGAAAAGAAAATCTCTTAATGGATTTAAGATTCTGTCATCGCCTGCAAATCACTTGCATATGTTAACCCTATACCAAAACGCTTAAGTTTCTACCGTCCCAAATTGAAAGCGTTTACAGACATTTAAAATGTGACCATTTAAAATGTGATGAAGTTAGAAAATAGTCTTCTGATTTGGCCGAAAACATTGTGGGAAAAGGAGAAATTACTCGAGATCAATTTCCCCTTTTCCCACAATATTTTCCGGAGTCGTCTGCAACAAACTGGTCAAATGCCGTTATTGTTTGGTTATGGGTTAAAGGCTTCCTGACCTTTAGAGGCAGCCAGACCTGAGAGCTATAGTATGCTGTTAGCATGGCACTTCTTTCTGTTCAAGCCAGCACCATCTGTGTGGTTCAACAATAATTCGGACAAACTCCCGCTTACTTAACTCGGATGATCCAAGCTGTAACTGTAGAATGACATATCTACGTCCGGATCATTCGGACTACCGCTAACTCAGCTTTAATAACTTCCCGACACATCCTTGTTGGCGCGTACGTCCAAAATGCTGCTGAAACATCTCACCGATATAACCTTTGCTTATCGACCTACTAAGCTGATTACTGTGTAACTCGGATGATCCAAACTGTAACTGTGTGCGGAAATATCTACGTTTGGAGCATTCGGACTGGTTGCTTTGTGACTTCGAGGGTAAACTGTCCACACACGGCATGCAATACGCATCATAGATATAAATCAATCAAGGTATGAAAATCAACATTTACTTGATCGAACCTTATGGAGTAAAAGGAAAGGGCATTAAAATCATCTTTTGCAGTGTATAAAGGTGTTTCAAAACGATTGATTTGACTATTCAATTGATTAATGGGTTACATAAGACTACCGGAAAAGAGGTATGTCAAACTTTTCCGAAATGCAGTCTTATAAATGCAAATGAGATGCATATTACGCCAAATTTACAACTTCCTACACAACTTCAACTTGACACTAAGGTCATTCTTTTATTGGTCTTCGTTCTTCATTAAGAACGTATAGATGATGCATACACCATACATGAAAACTTCAGGCATTTCAGCTTAACCCATTACCAAACAATAACAACATTTGACCAACTTTTTGCTGATGACTCTGGAAAACATTGCAAGAAAAGGAGAAATTGTTCTCCTTTTCCCACAATGTTTTCTGTCCTATCAGAAGATTGTTTTTCGATTACATTACATTTTGAAATGTAATCTGCAAACTCGTTGGATAGTCGAAAACTAGGGAATTGGTAAAGGGTTACCCAAAAAAATAAAGACATATCTCTAGAGGGTTTATCTATGGAGTTCCATTTAAAAACTAACGAACTGTGGGATGACATCATCATTAGCCTTTAGCACAATAAGAAAGATTGAAAATAAACTTTCATTTTTGAGTTTGGAAGAAGCCATGGGGTAAAAAGAAGAAAAAAATACTCAACTTGAGTAATTTCTTCCTTAGTCAAAATAGTTTCATAGGCTATCTGCCAAAGGTATGTCAAAATATATATAGAGGATGAAAAGTTCTAGTAAGACAATGGATTTTGCTTATTCACAGTGACCCATTCTTTGATGCACAAGAAAAGGCAAAATTAAATTAAGACAACAGAATATTTCAGCATTCTCTATTTATCATAAAATCTTTAACAAAGAATTATTGGTAATAGCAACTACCATATCTACTCCTTCACAAATCAAAGTGCAAGTTTATAACATTTCCCTCCATAGCACAGGTACCAGTTATAAAAAAAAATGTCTTGTACAATATACATTTTCTTTCATAACTGGTACCTGTGCTCAACATAAGACTTTTATTATGTAGCAATGTATCATAATTTAAGAAGAAACTTTACAATATATTTGTTATGCTCATAGATCTACTTTAAAAATGAAAGCTGCATTCATTTTTTCAATTTTTTTTATTTGAAACTTTGATTAAGTTTAGTTAGAGGAAATGGGTATAATGCCTTTACAACAGACACTTTCAAATTACATTTCGTCAAAAGGACAATTACTTCATGATTAATTAAGTCCCATAAAGTCAAAATGATTTCAACGTTCATAATTCATTCATACAGCTACCATTGGTATGAACATTTTCTTTGATGACTGGTTTCTAGTTGCCTAATCTGCATAACATTTACATAGGTTTACTCATATATGGAGTCACCAATACAAATATAGAATGAAAAGTTAATGGGAATTCTGAAAACAAAATACATTAGCCAATATTGAAGCAAACAGAAGAAATTCAGTGTGAGGTATATGTATATAAAATAACTTCTTCATAATTTTGAACAAAATCACTGTGAATAAAGCAAAAATTGCTTGTAACATGAAACAAAAATACTCCTTTTATACCACCATTTATCAGAGAAAATGTTCCCAATTGGCTTCCCTAAAGAGCTATGTTTCTCTTATTTCTTTTTAAAGATGTCGCCATTTTTCATCATTCAATTAAACAGTTACCATAAATTACTGTTATAGCAGAGATATAGAACCACTGTGACAAAATGAGATTTGATCATTAATGTCAAAGTATTCTACTGTAAAATTATTTCAACACATCTTCCATAATTGATGTAGTTTTTTCCTTTTCTTTCAAATTTAATACAATACACTGGCTCAGTTTTATGAACATGGAAAACTTTTAATAAAGCCACAATAATAAGACAGCCTGTGGAGAACCATTTCTTCATTCATCGAAATGGTTTCTATCAATATCAGAAAATGCAATTTTCAATACTGTTGTTGCTAACAGATAGAATGTATCATAAACACACCTAATGAAGGGATTGTTTGAACCATCACCTAACAATAATGACATTTGACCACTTTGGTGCAGATGACTCACACTGTGGGGAAAGGAGAACTTGCTCGTGACAAGCAATTTCTCCATTTCCCACAATAATTTCTCCACTAAGAAGATTAATTTTCAATTTCGTCACATTTTGAAATGCTGTCTGTAAACTCTTTCAATTTGGGACAGTTAAAATTTTGGCATTTAGGAAAGGGTTAAAGGTACATGCAATGATAGGTAGGTATATTTCTGGAAATGATGTAAACTACAATACTTTTCCATTCATATATACCCAGTGAACACATTTATATATATATGGATATTTTTTCTACAAAATACAAAATGAGATTTCTTAAAAACCATATTTAGCTTGGGTCTGTTTTCGTGACATTTTGTTGTTTGACCACTGATTCTTTAGCTCTAGTTCTCTCTCTTTTGCCTGAAAACAAACAAATTAAACACTAAACCCTTATTGTAACGGGTGACTTCATTAAGTATGTTTTAAATGGCGGTCTCATGAAAGACAATTGTTTCCTGTGGGTTAACTCGCGATTATCTGTTCCATAATCCTCATAGTTCTTGAACCAACTTCATGCTTATGCAAACAGGTTATATCCTGGCCAGCTGCCAAGTAAATTGTTAAAACAATTTTGACCAGAAGAATTTCGCTTAACCCCTACAGTGCCGAAACCAACTTTAAACTTATGCAAACAGGTTAGATCCAGGTCAGCCGCCAAGTAAATTGACGGTTGGCCTCTGATTTAACTTATTTGCTACTCTGAGTATCTTTCCTTATAAAAATTAAGCAGATATTTAAGGTTTTGGAAAGCGGACGACACAAAAATCTATTTTTAGAAAATTACCCAGCATTCTTAGGGTTTAATTAGAGTCATGATTTGTCCAAATTGAAAGGAACAACAAGACAACGATAAAAGTATAGATTATGGCTTTGTCAATTACATGATTGCAGAGTTGTGATTTCCAAGCAGAGGTTGAAAATTCCACTCGCCCGCTCGCATTTGCGAGTGAACTTTGAGGTCGGACGATCGGAAATTGGACAACGCAAGCCCTGCAGGGCGAGTGCTTTTTTCCAGTTCGGGGATAGAAATCAAGAGCTGATACTGAGAAGTGAACTTATGATACGCAAGCAGAAAGCGCTTAAAATTTGACAGACGATCATAAGAAATCTGTCAATATATAAAACCGCATCGCTAAGGTAAACAACTGATGACGTCACGGGCACTGTGTTTACTCGGATGCATTCGATTTGTGAAACAAGGAGAATATTATACAATTCAAAATGGTCGATCAATACCGCATTTTATAGCGAAGTCAGTAGCTATTAAAGTGAAACCTACGCACACAATTATTTGGAAATTAAACTTTATATGTTTCGTGTCTACTCTTAAAAAACACCTCTTTCATTGTTTGTATGGCGAAATGGTGAAATTTATGATCGCTCTGATTCATGGTAAGTAAACCTTGGTTACCAAACAAGCAGCCCTTATATTTTCGTCTGCAAAATGGAAGGATGGATACTAAAATTTCTCCTCCCAAAATGGTAGTTAGACAAGTTCATCAAAAGATGTGAAGAAATTTCAATAAATGACTAAACAATGTTTTAATATTATTTCCAGAATTTTATTCATATTCAATAAAACAGGCAAGGTCAGCAGAGTCATCCGTTTTTTTTTCTCCTGAAAATGCAGGGCAAGTGGCTATGGTTGCAGGGCGAGTGAATTCCATGAACCACTTGCCCTATAGGGCGAGTGGCTCTAAAAATATTTTTCAATACCTGCCAAGTATCTCAAATCACAGCAACTATACTGGTTTATCAGAATTTCAAATTTAATTAAGGCAAGACAAAAAAAACGACAACCAGGGTACAGTCATACTAAATAACTTAAGGAACATAGCAGTGTTAGTCAAAATGGATAAACATTGGTAGTATTTTAAATGAAAGTACAATATTGCAATGTGACACATTATTGGAAGCATCTCATAGAGTCAATTCAAATAATGTGTAACTTTGCAATATTACTTAACCCAATACTGAAAGAAAATGAAATAAATTGTTTTGAACTCACGAATTTTTTAACCATAACATGTTTAGTAAAACAGTACCCTGGGCTCCAACAAAGACACTGTGAAAAGGTTTTACCTAGTAAGCTTGACAAGCCTATAAGACAAACTCCTTTACCTAGAAATTATGAGTCCATGCTTCTTTATAACCAAAGGATGCCCTCAACATTAGAATTGGCCATATGCAGTCAAGATCAGAAATTCTATAACAAGGGTTTAACCTGAGACTGTTCTTTACCCAGAAAATAGGAGTCCATGCAACTCTATAATCATAGAATGTCCTTAAAATTTAAATTGGCCATTAACAGTCAACATCAGAGAGGGTCCAACCAGAGACTTTCTTCATAAAAAGTCTCCATTTGAACATAAAAAGTCTCCATTTGAACACTACAACAAATAACATAAAACTTACCTCGAACGCAAGATATTGGATCTGGTGTTTGCGTTTTTGTTGGTGTGAAGGCATATTTGCATCCTTTTTACGATGTGACTGTTGGGGCTGCTCCTCGGATATATATTTCGACAAATCGGAGGGACTAGTGAAATCATCTGCATTCACATCTACAATGTTGATTTCTTCTTTACCTCGCATCTTTTTGCCTTGAAGTCGCAGGAACTGTGTAATGAATTGAAGCCATGATAAGATGGTATTTCATACGATTGAATTTTGTTAAATGCTGTTTTCAACAATTTATAAGTATGCAATGTCATTTCCTGGGTCTATACCAGTTTATTTATTGATATGGGTTTTACATTGTGTCAGCATTATTTCAGTTGTGTTGCCATACCCGACTCCTACTGATGGAGGAAGACCCCGCACTCAAACTGCCCATAAGGGCTGGTTAAGCCGGGTAGACACATTGTCATTCAGTAAGTCAGACGATGTCTACCTCTCATGAGAATAATATATTTTTTCAGAATATTGTTATAAAAAGCCATGTATTTCATTTCAGTTAATTAAAATTGATGAACCCATTTCCAAACAATAACGACATTTAACCAGTTTGTTAGAAAACATGGTGCGAAAAGGAAAAATTGCTCGTAATGAGCAATTTCTCTTTTTCGCACCATGTTTTCTGCCCTATCTGAACATTATTTCCAAATGTCATCACATTTTGAAATATTGTCAGCAAGTTCTTTCAATTTGGGACAGTTGAAAATGTGGCGTTTGGTAAAGGGTTAAACAAGAAATGAATTGTACCTGCTCATCCTGCTGCAGAGCTTGTTTGTCATCTGCCTCAGGATATGAGTTGTAGCCAGCATATTCCTACAAATAGGGAGGAAATAGAATTATGATACTGTTTATCTTAACAGGGGTGAAGAAATCTGATTTTTATTTACATGTCCTTTAATACTATATCTCTTACACCACTTGTACATACAATGGTTTTATAGTATACATTGTATTTTATTAAATATCCACTTGTATGTCAAGGTTTCTGGACAAGCTGGGTAATACGGACAAATAATTTTGGCCACCGCTGTTTAAAACCCCAATTTAACTTGTAATTATTAGTATTTGTGAGTCCTCCAATGTCTTAAACCACATATGAAAGTATTTGATCAAATAAAAGTCCAAAAATGAAAACACTAACATATTCAAAAGCATGTCATATTGCCCCTCAATTTACCTAACACTGCCTTGTTTCATACACAAACATAGCCCTGGGTTTTCATTAAGACTTGAAATAACAGATCTAGGTTTAGATCAGCAAGACAATCTCTTTCATCAGACTTTATGACTTTTTATGAAGTAACCATTCAACAAGAGATTTCAACCGATGGTTTGCATTGGCAATCTGTTCTTCCCTAAAACCTTGATGGCCAATAAACCATGTCAGAAAACATGCTGATATCATGCCCAAGTCGGGGATTCAAATAAGAGGCCAAAGAAAAAGAAAAAATGTGCTATGAAGACTGTCAAGATGTACCATAAGATTGAATGATCAAATGGGGCTATGGTGGACAATCATGATAAGTTCCGTTTTATATACAGCCATTTTGGATTTTTATGTATACAGTAAACATTTGTAAATAAGATAATCTATTCTTTCCACCATGTTCAACTTTCATGATAATGAACATTTCCATTTCTTTTTTAATTAACCTTTAGACCTAGTAGACCTAGAGGTCATTACTTCATACCATTGAATGTGCCATTTGTTGAGAACCATCCCCAGATTGTGGCCTATGAGAGGTGCTTTGGTGTGGGTACTGACTGGACATGCCACCTTTAAAACTGAGCGGGGCATCAGGGTTTGTTGTAGGTCCGTAGGGGTTACCAAGGTTACCGAGTCCCGCAGAAACACCCTCACCACTTCCCACATCACACTCAGACACAATGGCACTTTTACCCAGGTCACTAGAAACAGACTGGTTTACATCTTGATTGTTTTTGACTGGTGCAGGTAAATTGAGAGAAGTTCTAGAAGTAGGAGAAGTAAGTGGCACAGTCTTCTCTACAGGTTTTATATTTGTCACTGTCCTCTTAGGATCATTTACGTTGTCATATCTAATGTCTGTTTTGGATGAAGACCCTAATGAAAAAAAATTGACTGGTTCATCAGTTTTTTCATCATTTTCATCACTATCACTTCCGTAATCAGCCAGACTGGTTGTTAGACTTTGAACCTTACTAGCGTTGTTTCCAACTGTTGGGACTGGTTTCTTCACAGTGGGAGCAGCAGGGTTTGGGTTTACCCTTTTTGTAAGCGTATATGGTAGAAGAATCCGGTTTGATTCCTTCCTTGGAGCGTTGACTGGTGCAGGTAGTAATGATGTCAAACCAGACTTTCCCTGTAAAAGATTTGCGCAAAAATAATTTTTGTTTAACCTATTAACAAACAATAGTAACATTTTACCACTTTGTTGCAGATGATTATAAAAACATTGGGCAAACGAGCAAATTCTCATTTTCCCACAATGTTTTATTCTGTATCAGAAGATTGTTTTCCAATTTCGTCACATTTTGAAATGTCGTCTGCAAACTCTTTCAATTTACGACAGTCGAAAATTTAGCGTTTGTGAAAGGGTTAAATGTTCCCTCCATGATGCCCAATTCTTAATGCATCTACAGATAACATCATGACAAATGGATACATTGATCCTAATGAGTAATTTGTCTTTTTGTTATCAAGGTTTCCACTCAATATCATGAAGTAAGTGTATTTTTACATGCTTCCATCTCAATAAGAATTAGTCACAATTTTTCATATCTGGGAAATGGTTTGGACTTCCTCTTACTAAAGAAAATTCAGTTGCAGACTGTTGTTACAAGATTCTTGATGTGCAGGCAGTCAACAGTTGAAAATGTTGATTGGTCAACAGTTTGTTGTGCATTTAGCTTACCAAATAATGACAGCTTTCCATTTTTCTCTCAATAAAAAAGCAACAAATAAGGAATTTACAAACATATAAGGCGTAAGGCAATAATTGAATTATATGATCTACAAGTAGTAACACAATTTCACATGGTCTGTATTTATAACGAGAAAAAGTACAAATACATGTAATGGATAAAAACTCACTGTAACCTTGGTATCACCGAGTTTAGCTTTCTTTTTGGCTGGTTCTTTCTCTTCATCAGAGTCCTTTAAAAAGAAACTAAGATTAATCACAATAAATATTACTTTTAAGTTTAAAAAAACCCAACAACATACATACCTGTATTCACTAAAGCACAATGACATAATATTAAATACTTTTTGTATAACTCTTTACAACTCATAACCTTCTTGGCAGTCTAGAATTAAGAGTTTGCTATCCAAATCAAAACAAATCTGTTGATAAGAAAGATGTCACTGAAAAGAAGAAAGCTGTTCCTATATTTGACAGGATTTGTTTGATGTTCATATAAAGTGAACTTATAACTTATTTCCCCTAGGCCAACATTCCAGAAAAATCTACACGGATGTGAATGTTATTATTTCTTTTGAACACTATTTATACACAATTGAGAGTCTTAGCATTGTCATAGACAACAAAATTGTGTGTATATATAGATTATGTTTTCACTAATGCCTTCTGAGAGTTCTCTTTGCTTGATCGATTAAAAAAGTAATGGATTTACAACTCACTGGAAGGGCTGGGATTGTTATCTGCACAGGTTTTCTTGTTTTCTTTGGAGGTGGTTTAGGAGCATCTGCCACTTGGGAGGCCTTAGGCTTCACTTCATCTTCCAGCTCATCATTCTCCTCTATAACATGTGTGGTCTGTGTTTTGGGTTCCGGTAAGTCTGAAAGAAATGCAGACCAGTTTAAAAACTTGTATTAATCTTCAGATGTGTCATTTTGTATGTTTATTTCAAACACAGAAAACTAATTATCTGATCTACAATATTTCTCTCATTAATGTACAGGACACACTGTAAAGTCTCAATGTTTTCTAGATAACAACAGACCAAACCATTGAATGATAAGACAAGATATGTAAATTAAACTTAAATACCACCAAATAATGGCATCAATTTCCGTAAAGCAATCAAAAACAGCTAAATTAGGTTTTTCACACTCCAGTGCCCATGCGCAAAGAAAGTCTATGGGGAGCAGAAAAATCATCACCTAGTGTTAATTAAACCGTTTTTATAAAGTAATATGCACAATACCGACATGTTACGTCTATGGATCAATTAAAAAGGAATTAATTTAAAACTGTAAGTAATGCCATTTGATATTTTAGTGTAATAATGAAGAAATTAGTGTTCAAACGTTGTGACAATAATTTCCTCGCAAATGGCCACCATAAAATAAGTGGTTTAAAAGTTTGATATTACGGGAGATACTGCCCGATGTAAAATTGTCTCAATGTTTCATGATCACATGAAAAAATTTCGACTAGGAGAACAAGTTGTCAAACTTATATGACGCAATTGGACAATAATGAGACTTTTTTTGTATTGGGCAATTTCTCTCATCACGTCAAACTTTCAAACGATTCATTTGATGGAGAAAAAAGCAACCAAATTTTTTCGCCACGTTTGAAGACCCTTATTGCCGTTGTTATTGAAAATCATTAAACTATTTTACTCACAGTGGTGAATTAATCCTTTTTTAATCAATCCATGCACTCAACATGTGTGTATTCAGCATATTACTTTACTTCGTACGTATGGTTTAATTTACACTAGGTGACAGCTTTTTTGCTCCTGATAAATTTTCTCTGCGCATGTGCACTGGAATTTGAAAAACCTATGAAGCATTTTCTAATTGTTTAACAGCTATTGATGAAATTATTTGATGGTTATATAAGTTTCTTTTACATATCTTGTCATATCAATTCACTTTGAATAGCAATTTTGTGCATTAAATCAGAAAATCAGAGAAGTCTGACACTATTTTGATCCTTCGAAATTTCGGCATTAGATTGCCCCATCTGAAAATAAAAAGCAATCTTCACGTCAAATCATTTTGAATGAACAAGCTGCCTTTTGTTGCACCATACCCTTGGCCTGACAGGGTTACACAATACTACCCTAGTCATACGAATTTGAAGCGATCAGAAAACATTGAGAATTTTTTGAATTCTCGCTTAACAATCCTTGTGTTGATCGGGATTGTGAATCGAAGCTTTGTATGTAATTGAGTATGAAAATTGACGAGAGTCAATTAAGTTGTATACAAAGAGATTGTTTTCAAATGTGTGAATTATCTTTTCAATGATTTACTGGCTAAAAACCAAGACATTGTTGTATTCATCATATGTTTTAAAATCGACTTTTTAGTGTGACCATCAAGGTAAAAAAGCAATTCAATCATGACAAACAGAGATAGCTCTGTCAAAATTCGAGGCAAACTTTAACAGGTAATAAATAATCAATGTTTTGAACTTTGAGTCGATTTGCAAATAAAAGTAATTTGTGTCTTTTAATTGGTTTGTCAGTGCCGTTATTTCACAGCAAGCAATGATGACATCTATATTCTTAATTTCCATTTCACAGGGTACGAGCGAAACTTTTCTACTTATACGGGTATGTTAAAAGACAAAATAAAAAGATTACTCAAATAAGAGGTAGAGGCATTTAAACGGTTATACTAACAGCGTAATTGTACAATTTATTAGAGTATAAAGGTAAGACAAACATCATTTTCTTGCGAAAATGCTTCCAAAAGCCAATTGCAATGTAAAACATAGAATTATCAATAATTGTTGTGATCTTATACAACGTTAACATTTATGCTTGTAGATCGAGAATTCGGTCCCAAAAAAAATGTTCTTGGGAAGTAAGAATTGCTTTTTCAACTGAACAAAGTGACCTGACATTCAGTTAGTTCTGTTCAGTTAGTTAAAGAAACAAATGGTTGATACACATTTTATTTGTTTGGTTAAACGGTTGTTATAAAGATTGTATACCAATGGTCAATGAATAAGAAATAGATGCTAGGGCAATTAAACCACTGACTTCATAAGGATGTTACTCAATACTCATGTTTTTCGTTGATAGTCTTCAAAACAATGTGTCAATGTAAAGTTACCTTATGGATTTTTTAAATCAGAGGAATCCAAATGTAACTAGGTATGTCTTATCAGTCTTAACTTCAAAAATGCACTAAACACCCAATACATCCAAATTACAGTTAAATAGGAATGAAATAAATAACATATAATAAATATTGTTTTATTTGTCACACTTATGAGAGGCACTTTTACAAAACGTTGCATACCCGTGTTAATGTGTAGAACGTTATCTCTGCTTCAAATCCACTCTTTTTACCCACATTTACCATGCCGTAAGATCATTTGGACTAGTTTAGGAGAATTCTTTCTAAATAATGTTATTTTAGATTCACACAATCGTCCAACAGAGCTAACACGTCGTTATTAAGTTTTATTTAATGTTTTAATCAGGCAATCAACTCTTCTAAACATATAGCAAATCACGACATTGAACCCCCGTTGTTATTGGCTACGCACTGTTGCATCTTGGGAATTTGGGTGAAAATGACCGGATATTCGGAAGGGAGAGTAGGGTAATATCTCCAGTCACATCAAACTTTCGAACCATTCATTTAGTTATGGCCATTTGCCACAAAGCTAGTTATATCACTCCATAGTCTCAGCTACCGAGACTGATTAAAGGCACTTGGATTACCGTCCCTTCATTACAGATTAAGGGCAGATATGATCGAAACATACAAAATGATCAACAACTTTGACAAAATCAACAAAGAAATACTATCCATGAATACAACAATCACTAGAGGACACAAATTTAAAATTAAGAAGAATCATTCTCGTCTAAACATTAGAAATTCAGCTTCAGCCTGAGGATCGAAGATACCTGGAACAGTCTACCAGGTAGTTGTAGAGTCATTAAGAGTAAATAGTTTTAAAAACAGTTTAAACAATGTGTGGAAATCCTTCACAAATAAATTCTTACCGTATTTCTATGGACCAGAAGCGGAATCGAAAAACAAACAATCCAATACGGATCAGAGAGGCTCAGCCTAGAATTGATCTCGGGACAAGGTAAACAAGGTAAGGTAAACAAAAGTTTTGTCGCACTGTTTGAACACAGATATTTCTATTGTTATGAAAGTTATCGAATTATTTTTCCCACAGTTGTGAATTAATCCATCTTTAATCAATCCATGCACTTTACATGTCTGTATCCCGCATATTAACTTTGTAAGAACAGTTTAATTAATGTTAGTTGACGATTTTTTGCTCCTGATAATCTTTTGCTGCGATAACGAACTGGAATGGAAAACCTGTTAAGCAGTTTTTTAATTGTTTAACGGCAATTGATGTCATTGTTTTGTGGTATATAAGTTTATTTAACATAATAAATTATCTTGTCATATCAATTGACTTTGAATGGCCATTAAATTTGGTACTGTAAATCAGAAAATTAGAATAAAATAGTCAAACATTATTTGGATCATTCGAAATTTCGATGTTAGATTGTCCCATCAGAAAATAAAAAGCAATCTTCACGTCAGATTACTTTGACTAAATACTACCCAGATGATGGTGGCATAGACCTGGTACATTAAGGCAATGGTACACTTAGTCTATCACCCGTAGCATACAATTGTAACGTTCGTTGAATGTATATGCAAATTAGGAACCTAATGCATTGTTTGAGAGAACATGCTGGTATATATATAGACAACAGAACCAATCAGTGAATGACAGGGTTTTTCACTGATCGGATTTGTTTGTGTCTTTGAGAGGTTCATTTGCTCTGTTTGTTACATTGGTGACAGCGATGGGATTAAGACTTCTCCTTCTATCGGAGTTGCCTTCCCCATATGTTTCCCAAGGGCCAAGACTCGGGACGAGTCTTCTTGGAAGTGGGAGATATGTAACGTTCATTGAATGTATATGAAAATTAGGAACCTAAAGCATTGTTTGAGAGAAGATGCTGGTATATATCGTGTAGGTCCCTAACTTCGATGATTTTCTATTTTGATCGCGCACAAGACGAGATTTACTCACACAACGAGATGGACCGTGGGAAAAACCTATGCGTAAAAATACATCAAGATCATTTAACACTCAAAATGTAGTTTCCAAAAGTAAGTTCACTATGAAAACATATGGTCTTGTACCTGTTACCGAGTACTTCCGGGTCGTAGTACCCAAAAGTAGTCCCATTTAGAAATTTTGAGTTCCGACTTCTGGTGCATAGTTTTGCTGGTAAGAGATGAGCTGGTAGAACACTGAGCCTCTATGTCACAAAGCCATATGGTTAACACATGCTGGAATAACCAGATATAAAGGTTGCGACCTTGCCTGTAGGACCTACATCAAGGCTTTGTCACCAGAAAATATCATCTCTGGTTTCAGACGTACTGGAATCCATCCACTGAACCCTTCATTTATTCCACGTGAATATTTGTTGCCATCCACTGTGTATAATAAACAGTCAGATTCTGACAATGACAGTCAAGCCACAGTGGAAGATGGTGAAGAGTTAGATATTTTTAAAAGAAGGGAAAAAGATCTAAAGAAAGTCAAAGGTGAAATCAAAGGCAAACAAAGAGACACTGTATGTAAGATAGTTGCGGGAAAGGAAATTTCAGAGAATGTCATCAAACAGATGGTGGTACATGAAAACAAACATAAAAAAGTAAGGAAAAGTTGTGAAAAAATGAAAGAGCAAGAAAACAAAGACAAAACTAGACATAAAATATGTGAAAAAAATGTAGTTAAACAAAAGCATATATCTATAGAAAGTCAGTTACCAGGGCCTTCTCATATCAATTTAGTTTCAGACAATGAATCCTCACATACTTTAACTGATGAGGATGATAGTCATGAAGAGCTTTGCTATGTTTGTAATAGGGGGAGCCCAAAGGAAATGAGGAAAAGCATTCCTCTTGTAACAGTTAAATGGGTACAGTGTGATGGAATACAAAACGGGTTGCCTTGTAAACATTGGGTCCATTTACAATTCTGTACTAGTAAGGGTTGTAAGGAGAGGCAATATATTTTTATGCCCTCACTGTACAGATGAAAATTAGACATTGCTTGACAATATTGGTGTAAATAGTATCAAATTTATTTATGTTTGTTGGTTTGACATTGTTTCAAAAAAGTTATTCTTTCATATTCAGTTATTTCCAAAATCTAACATTGATTAAAAAAGACCACTATTAACCCAACATACATTTCTATTGTGCCTATCTCATGAATACACTTTTGTTAACTATCAATGACGTCATCGAATCAAGGTACAAGCTAAAACTGGCGGACAACTTAGTTAGTGAATTTTCGGTGATGTTAAATGACCCTGTTTAGCTACGTTTGGTGGATTGACTTCGTAGAAATGGGATTTCAGGAAAGGAAAAACATTGTTTTATGAAAAAACATTGTTTTATGAGGTCAGTACATCTTTACTGTGTTTCAGTTACTTTTAAAGTGTTTTTAATTTATCAGTTTTCGCGACACACTTACATCATGGAAGTTTGGGACTCCGAGGATATATAGACAACACAACCGCTCAGTGAATAACTGTTTTTTACTGATCCGATGTGTTTGTCTTTGAGAGGTTCATTACAAAATTTCACCAACGTTACATCAATATAAATTGAAAATCTGTGTACCTCGCAGTTCTCCATCTAATGTCGAGCTGCCAACTTGCTTTGGAGACATTTGGTCAATACTGGTCAGAACAACAGTGGGCTCCAGACCATTTGGAGATTTAGTTTGGGCGACAGATGAGGCAGCATCCTCCGTGTCGCTGGTTTCACTTTCATCACTCGAACCATACGCAACTAGCCCCAACGACATATTCAAGGGAGTCTTAAAAGTAATTTATAGAATAACGGTCCAAGAATAACTTTATAAATTTTAGCTGCAAGTTTGGGTGATTTTCGGTTATTCTCACTCGTGTGACAAAGACAAAGATTTTTTTTGTATTAAAACATTGGTAACTGTAGATATAGATTATTTCAATTTTTGGGACGTTCTTGTAAATAGTTAATATTCACACGAGTTTATTTACACATCAATACATGTTAATTAGTTTATTTGTTTTGGAAGAAGGTGAAAACAACCGCTATATTCATCCTTTTTTTTTTAGCCCGAAACCGTCAGGTAATATTCATTGCTTACATCATGTAAGAAAGATATTACAGAGTTATCGGTTCCTTGACCTCATCACACAATTAAAAGTAGTAACATTGTTTAATCGGAAATAACTACATTTATAGAATAACCAATACAATTTTAAGAAGAGATTGTATACCATTATTCATTCTTTAGGTAATTTTGGCTCTGGATTTGTCATCCTATAACAGATCAACTATATGTTGGAATGCAAAATAATCTGATGATATCAATTCGCGAGATACCAGAAATAGTCCTTTTCTATCAAGTATTTACTCGGAGCGAGACCGGTCCGAAATCGCGCTCTCTAAATATGGTATATATCTTTATCTTTCAGCCTTTTTTTTATTCAAAGATGCAAGGTTATTGGTATATATTCATTCGTGCAACTTGCGATACAAAATTTATGAACATAAAATACACGAAATGATAAAATGCACACCACGTGGCATCATGTCCTGTATGTTATCAGATTTCGCGAGTCCCTCACTCCGCTTAGACCTTCAGATTTTTATTCTCCTCGACAGTGTAACGTTAATTCTTTCTGAAATATTTCTCTGATGGTGTGCAAGAAAAAAACTGATGTAATTTATTTTTAAAAGTCATGGTCAAGATTTAAGGAATTTTTTATCCCAACTTAATCACGGAATGTGACTAAACCTACAGTCAACTCGACAGTTTCGGATCATCGACAGTTCCGGATCATCTTATGTTTGTTGTCAAATTTCTATGAATGCGAAGAAACTCTGGCCTTAAAAACTTAACAGTCATTTAGAATATTCAATTAGCTCTTGACAAAACCAGGATAACATTTCCACTTCTGGTAAAGCGATCGGAATCAATTTGGAACAGTTAATTAAGACCTAGATACGATGTCGTAACGTCTTGTGGCTGCTATCTGGTTGCCAACGACGTTACGATTCCACGCTCATCACTTGTTGGAGCAAAATCAATTTCAACAACCACATGATAGATAACCTTTTTATGATAACCCTAGCACAGTATTGTCTAAAATATCAAATCAAACAGCTTGATAGAAGCTAAAATTACTTAATTAAGTTGTATTTCTTAATTGTTGGTGAAATTCAGTGTGAAACAAACTGTTAGTGGCCATTTTGATTTTTTCGCAACTTCTCGCACTTTCTGCTTTAAAAATATGGTAATTAGCCACTGAACATGAAGGGCTCATCCAATGAAAACACATTTTTTTCCCGCCTTTTTTTACAACCTTACTACAACTTCAAAATATGGAATACACATACAGGTCTAGCTCTGCCCAATTTGACCAAAATTGGTTGTCAATTGTTGCAGGATAGTCCTGGATATCCAAATGAAAACCAGAAGTGATGGATTTGAGAAATGAAATGCATAAAGATTACGAAAAATGCTTCTATTCGCTTACAATAAAGGAAAAATATTAACTTTTGGACTATGAGGTATGAGATTATATGCATATGTTTAAACAGGTGAAGTTTTGTTGCATTTTTGAATTATCGTAGCGGTTGTGATACACAACCGGCCTGCTCCAAAGAGCTAAGAGGGCGGATTTACTACCGTGTCCCAAACAGGACACGGTAGGAACATTACTTCTAATTAAGACCGAGACAAGTCACCGGAAGTTGACCTAATTTCAACGATATTTTTTTACGGCGATTTAGACGCTCATTCAAAAAGATAATGTGCACTCAACATTGATATCATTTGTAAGAAGAATTATAGTAGAATGTATTTATGCAAAACTCACGCTAAAACGGGTCTGAAATTGTATAATTGCAAGATGAATGAAGGCAGGTGAACTCGACAGTTTCGGATCACCTCTTTGATTTATAGGGGTCGTCTCAACATTACCTCCGGTCATTTTCGTACGCTCTTAAAAGGAAAAAGTAAAATGATTCTTTAAAGGGAAATCGCACAAGGTGCAGGGCTCACCCTGGCTGGAAAAAAGTCTGCGCCAGCACATTCGCCAAATGGCAAAAATAGGAGCCAAATTAAAGAAGTAGGAGCCAAATTCTGATCAAATGGCTCCAATTAAAATTTCTTCATTTTAAACCCTTTTTATGTTATATGTACATATGTGTTAAATCCTCTTGGTAAATTATTTCTGTTTGTTATGTTTCACCATTTTTATCAAAATTGTAATGTCATAAATATGTAATGTGTAATGTCAATTAAAATTTTATGTTAAAAAGAAAAGCCAAGACATCCCCCCACCCCCTTCCGAACAAATTTAAACCAAAGATGGTATAACTAAAGGCTACGCTTTGAGTGAAACAATCAAAATGAATCTTTTATCTCAGATAACATCAAATCATATTGAAGACTATACATTTCTGAATTGTCCGTTTTGTTATTTATTTTAGAAATGTCCGATAGATAAATGGAAAGTAAACATGATCTTAGGACTATTTGTTTTTACTCTCATCAAGACTCGGGTATGATGATTTGAATGATTAATAATAGAGGATCGCAATTTGAATAGTACCGTTGCATCAACAAAGGAAACGAACTGTCTTTATCAAAATACTTTACAAATTAACCCTCTTTAAATTCTCGCATTCTACCATGCATCATAAAACACTGGACGGAATGCGGTAAATTGTAATCGGTTTTCGTGGAACAACCGAATCGAGTCTACCAATCAAGTGTGTCGAGTTGTTTACACATAATAAAAACCCGATTAATACACGCCTCAGGCCTACATTGTTTGACACGGGGATAACAATTAGCGGATTAATTTGGGGTTTTCGGAGATACTGTTTAGTGTATCAAAAGTTATAACTGTCTGTAATGTCCGGACAGGTGGAAATATGGTAAAGTTGAAAAAAAAACATGCGCCAAGCAAATTCGCCAAATCAGGAAATCTTTCGCCAGAATGAAATAATATTCGCATTTGGCGCATTTGGCGACCGACAGCGTGAGCCCTGAGGTGTTTGATGAAAATAAAGTATTAATTGATGATATTATTTTCTGTTCTAATTGTCTCTTTGTAAAGTTAACCCTTTTTACAATAAATGATATGACAATTAACGTGATTCGGAACTGTCACATTTGATCCGAAACTGTCGCGATGACCCCAATCTTGTTTTCTTCAAAAACTGAAAAATGGTAAACAAAAGCGGTAAATCATTGGTATGAATAGACAGAGGAAGAATTTTTCTTTAAATTCATATGTTGATTTCTACAGTAAATTGGTTAATACAAGAAAAAACGATCTTTTATCTATTAGTGATCCGGAACTGTCAAGTTGACTGTACCTTGTTGCAGTTGTGCACATTACTGTACGAACTTATTTTGATTACCTAGCAGCCATGGTGGGTCTTGCTTCATCCAAATGGTATCCTTTATGAAAAGGATTCCTAAATGACCCAACAGGAGATATGATTCCCTTAAAAAAAGCACACATTTGCTAGTGGGGTTGGTAAAACTTCCTTCGATTTGTCACTGCATAGAAAATCCCCTTCGATTTGCCATTGCAGGAAGACTCTTTCATCGAATTGTCATTGCAGAAAAAATCCCTGCCAAAATCTTGATGGAAAAAAGAATCAAATAGCAGTTATTGTAATGTTCGTCATAACCGCTCAGTGTACAGCAGAGTTTTTCACTGATCGGATGTTTGTGCCTTTGAGAGGTTCATTTGCTGGGTTTGTACATTGGTGGCAGCGGTGGGATTAAGACTTAAGCCTTTCCAACCACAGGGAGAAAAATCATAATAGACCTTTATTAACACTATATATACACAAGGGAAACAACTTCAAAGAGAAACCAGTTCTGACGTTCCGCGCTTATCAGTCCGTAATTTTTTATACGAGCGCTAGTCTGTCAATTCTCTATATGTCCCGCATAGTCAAATGATTTCTGCGTCCAACAATACCACTCTCAACAAGATCGGTCCAGTCAACTCGGAGAAATCTGCGACGACACGCGACATTTTTTTCGAATTTGGTTTTATCGGAACCGATCGTTGAGAACAGAACCAGCCGATCATTCGGCTCGTAATCACCTCAATGAACGTTATTTCAGTGATGGCACTTAACCGGCACATGAAAAAATACTATTGGTATTGATCCAAACAAAAAATTCTAACCTGCACACTATATACAATATGTAATCCACAATTTTCTTTCAATTATTCACCGATTATCGGCTCAACTCCATTTTGACAGTTCCAAAACGAGGCTTGTTTGATCCCATCAGCCGTTTGTAAGAAGTGATATCATTGGTTTAAAAATTACAAGGCCAAATCACAGCTTGGTTCCGCGTTTTTCAGATTATTACATAAATAAAGCCTGCCGAGCGTGGTTCACAAAGCGTTACTACTGTCATTTATCTGTCAATTAGTCGCCCCATTGAGTTTTGGCGGTTAAATTTTTGCGATTTTAATACTGTGTTGTTATTGATGTTGTGCTTTGTGTACATACGAGTATGTGGCAAAAGAAAAAATTGCATGATACAAGCAATTTTGCATTCAAAGAAAAAAAAAATCAATCCCATGTATTTACTATAACTACAGTACTCAGAGAGTAATTAAGATTTTCGTCTGCTGCAAAATAAAATTTATAATCTGCAGGTGGTAAGTATTTTTTTATATGGGTTTTACATCACATCAACATTATTTCAGTTATGTAGCGATGCCCGACTCTTAATGATGGAGGAAGACCCCATACTCAACTGCCCATAAGGGCTGGTCAAGGCGGGTAGAACCATCGGCATTCCGTAAGTCAGTCGGGAGACTGCCTCTCATGAAAATCCATATCCCTCTCAGGATTTGAACCCACGCGGAGAGAGGCCTTGTGATTTCAAGTTCACAAGTAGTTTATAGGTGGATTAAACTGATATCATTTCTCATGTTTGAGGGCATGTGTTGTGACACATCAAGTAAGCCGAAGGAAGAGACATGGTTTTGTCCAGGCTGTGACAGTGTTTCAAAAGGAAAACAAATAAGGAAAACTAAAAGAAACTGAATAATTATCAAAACCGAGACTTTATTTTGTTTTTCTATTGCCTCCATTAAATCTTACCAAGTGACAATCATTTTCATCGATTCCAAAATACTTTATTTAGTGCTTGTGTGAGGCTTATTCAATTAGATATTTCTTATTTCTGATCGTGCGCAAGATTCTGTGTGTTTACAATATTGGTACTCGACGCCGCAACGCCCAGTACCTGAAAAACACAAAGCTGGGGAACCAGCACAATTGACCTTCAACCTGTTAATCGTTCAGCCAATCGTAGAGAATGTTACAGTTTAATTAGCATAACAAGATGGAGTCGAGAAGAAGCGGGTAAGCGAGGTCAGTGAATATCGAAAGAAAATTGTGGATTACATGTTGTATATAGTGTGCAGGTTAGAATTTCTAGTTTGGTCCTTACCAGTAGTTGTTTTTCATGTGGCGGTTAAGTGTCATCGCTGAAATAACGTTCATCGAGGTGATTACGAGCCGAATGATCGGCTGGTTCTGTTCTCAACGATCGGTTCCGATAAAACCAAATTCGAAAAAAAATGTCGCGTGTCGTCGCAGATTTCTCCGAGTTGACTGGACCGATCTTGTTGAGAGTGGTATTGTTGGACGCAGAAATCATTTGACTATGCGGGACATATAGAGAATTGACAGACTAGCGCTCGTATAAAAAATTACGGACTGATAAGCGCGGAACGTCAGAACTGGTTTCTCTTTGAAGTTGTTTCCCTTGTGTATATATAGTGTTAATAAAGGTCTATTATGATTTTTCTCCCTGTGTTTCCAACGTGTCTCCCAAGGGTCAAGACTCAGGATGAGTCTTCTTGGAAGTGGGAGTAATGTTACGTTCGTTGAACGTTTATGCAAATTAAGAACCTAATGCATTGTTGGAGAGTACACTCGCGTATATAATAGACAACACAACCGTTCAGTGTACAACAGTGTTTTTCACTGATCAGTTGTGTTTGTCTCTTAGAGAGGTTCATCTGCTCGGTTCGTTACATTATTTTAAAGCTATTTGATTTAAGATTTTTGGAGTTGTGCATTTTTTTCCTGTGACATCCTGAATATTTCCTTAGTAATTTAATATATGCAATTTAAACATTAATTACATGGTTATAACGGTTTATTTGCAGGCCCGTCCATTAATATCGGTGTACAATGACAAAGGGGAATTAACAGATTCCAATGTCAAGCTTCCAGCAGTTTTCAGGGCTCCAATCAGGCCTGACATTGTGAACTTTGTTCATTTTGAGATGAAAAAGAATGGTCGCCAGCCATATGCAGTTAACAAATATGCTGGTATGTTTACTAGTTCTTTTCTTATTTGTGCCACATAGACCCATCAATTTTTCTTATTTGATTGAATATTCAACTATTGAAAAGGGTTAATGGAAGTTAAATTTGTCTTGATTTAATTGGCCAAATGATTGTTTCTGTATGTCTGGAGAAAAATATTGCTTGCCATCTATATTCAATTGAACTTATTATTAAGAAGGCATAATTGAAATTATTCATAATCTGACAAGACTGCTATCTTTATTATTGTGAAACAAAATGATATAGATCCTTTTTGAGAGGTCAGACTATGACTTACCTTTCATACTGGATTATTGCATACAACTTATTAAACTTAATGTTTGCGTACTTTAGGTCACCAGACTTCAGCAGAATCCTGGGGTACAGGTCGAGCTGTTGCCCGTATTCCCCGTGTCCGAGGTGGAGGTACCCACAGATCTGGCCAGGGAGCTTTTGGTAACATGTGTCGAGGTGGTAGGATGTTTGCACCAACTAAAATCTGGAGGAAATGGCACAAGAAGATCAACATAAATCAGAAGCGTTATGCTATCTGTTCAGCTATTGCTGCCACTGGAATCCCAGCTCTTGTCATGTCAAAAGGTAAATTAAACTAAAAGGATCGACAAATCTTGGAATAAGTAGCGATATTGATTTTCAGAAATGTTTACCTTCATATGGTGGTGATTCCTTTTCTAGGCTCAAGTTGAGGGGTGGGGGAGAGGGGAATGTGTACAAACAAAAAGGATAACCATAGTAACCAAGAGATTTGATTATCAGAAATGTAGTTCAAATGATTTACCAGAATCGCAGGTTATATATGATTTAGCTTTTCTTTTGTTGTATTTGATTATTACATATAAAAACCTAGATTAAGTTCCTTCTTTCATTGTTTCAGGTCATAAAATTGAGGAAGTACCAGAAATTCCTCTGGTTCTTGATGACAAGATCGAAGAGTACAAGAAAACAAAGGATGCTGTTGCACTTTTAAGGAGACTAAAAGCATACCAGGATATCCTTAAGGTAGGAATAGCTAATAGTTATTTGAATGTAAAGAAGAAATTTAAAGGACAACAGAGGATGTTAATTTGATAACTTTTCATTATGTGGTATTGTTAAATACCCAGAGGTTCAGGAAAATAGGAATATAAATGTTAGATTGTTCAAAATTCACAAATAAAAGTAAATATGGAAGAGGTGTATGTTCGATTTCAACTTCCTGCTATAACATGAAAGATTTTGGTTGTAATCCTAGATTGAAAAAAGACAATAATATACAACATTTATATTGACTTTCAGGTGTACAAATCAAAGAGGTTCCGTGCTGGTCGAGGTAAAATGCGCAACAGGAGAAGAATCCAAAGAAGGGGTCCACTTATAGTTTATAACAAAGATAATGGAATTACAAAAGCTTTCAGAAATATTCCAGGTATGAAAAACTTGTGCCATGTCAATCCTTAGAGATTCTAAACCTTGCATGGCTTTTTTTTATCCAAATGATTATAAGCTGACAATTTCTACATAATCAAACACTCTTGAATGCCACTAATTTCAAAAATAGTATACAAGGCATACTGCTTAACCTAGGCAATAAAGCTTTGTTTTTCTAAGGCATGATGACATTAGGTCCGTGTTACTGATGGATATGATCAGACAACTGACCTTTCTGATATTTAGTTGCTTGATATTAGTTACTCAAAAAAAATAATAAATGTACTGCCACAAAAATGAAACTGCAAATATCCAGATGAATCAATTTATTTTTCGTAGATTTGTCATGAAATCATAAATAAGCAGTATGATGACATTAGGTCCGTGTTACTGATGGATATGATCAGACAACTGACCTTTCTGATATTTAGTTGCTTGATATTAGTTACTCAAAAAAAATAATAAATGTACTGCCACAAAAATGAAACTGCAAATATCCAGATGAATCAATTTATTTTTCGTAGATTTGTCATGAAATCATAAATAAGCAGTATGATGACATTAGGTCCGTGTTACTGATGGATATGATCAGACAACTGACCTTTCTGATTAATCATTTCTTTGTTTATCCTGAAAACTTCGATATTAACTTGATGCTATTTAAACTGAAATAAACTTCTTTATAAAAGTAGATCAATATTGTTTGAAGGATTGTCATAAGAATTGGTTTATATGATGACATTAGGTCCGTGTTACTGATGGATATGATCAGACAACAGACCTTTCTGATAGACATTTCTTTGTTTATCCTGAAAACTTCCAATGATATTTGTAATGCCACATAATTGATAAGCCTAAACATGAGAAGATAAATATTGTTCACATGTAGGCGTCATGAAAAATTGCTAATATGATGACATTAGGTCCGTGTTACTGATGGATATGATCAGACAACCGACCTTTCTGATGAGACAGTTGTTGAGTTATTCTAGGATCTTAAATGAATAATGTTATCCAACATGATTTAAGCTGATGGTCCTATAAATATGTAGATAAATATTGTTTTAAGGATTATCATGAATTGAATATTTACTATAATGATGACATTAGGTCCGTGTTACTGATGGAAATGATCAGACAACTGACCTTTCTGATAGACATAAAATTTTGTTGAGTTACCCTGGAAACTTAAATGATTAATGTTATGCCACATAAACTTAAGCAGATAAAATTTTGTATTGATTTAAGGATTGTCATGAATTCAAAATGTACTATAATGATGACATTAGGTCCGTGTTACTGATGGATATGATCAGACAAATGACCTGTCTGATAGACATTTGTTGAGTTATACTGGAAACTTGAATGATTAATGTAATACCACATGAATAAAACTGAAAAGTACCTTTATCCAGGTAAACCAATATTGTTCAAGGAATTGTCTTGAAATAAAAAATTGACTTGAATGTTGACTGTAAATCCATATTGCTGATAACTCTGACGAGAAAACTGATTTCTTCTATACACAAGTTTTTGTAAGCTACCATTAATATAGCCTCTTATATAAAATCTTAGATCGTTTAAACATCCAAACAGATTAAGGTTGTTCAAAGTGTTTCTTAATAAAAACTTTAAACATGATGGGTGGATATGATTAAACTTGTATACCAATCCTTCTGATAAAATTTTTGCAGTTTGTATCCCTGACCACATAGATCAAGATGTCGCAAAATTCTAATAGAAAGTCGATCCATGTCATGAATTTATTAGATCATTGATGATTTGTTACGCTTAAAAGATTTGACTCAAATGATGACATTAGGTCCGTGTTACTGATGGTTATGATCAGACAAATGACCTTTCTGATTTAAAATTTGTCAGGTTACCCTGAAAAGGGTGTTTCCAAAAAAAAAAAATGAACAATTTCTTAATCAATGCTTAATATGTGCTTGGTAATGAAGTTGATAACCCTGTAATGTAATAACATAAGGTTTGTGTGACTTGTTGACATATACTACCAACAAGCATTTTTAGTAAAATTTCATATATTTTTATGGATTGGTCAGACTTCTGGATTTAAGTACTCTTTGGTATATTGTTTTGAAATTTTAAGCTGCACTTTTCTTAAAGTAAAAGCTTGACTGCCTTATAAAGTTTATGTAAATGATGTATATCGAATTCCGTGTTACTGAAACGCTGATGAGAACTTTCTATATCTGATACTTTGAGCATCATTAAGAATAGATTATCTGTATAGTCGGGTATTTGCACTAATTGTTTTGCTGTGGGATTCAACCCAAATTCCTATCTTTACAAATTCAAGGATCCCTTTTGAGATTTGAGCTTTACATGTTTTAAAAGTAATGGGTTTGTTTGCCTTTCAAAATCCATATTGTAACACTCCTTCAAATTTTTTGAAAATACTGGGGGAAAAGCTCAATTGGATCAAAGCAAATTCCTGTTTGTCACAATTATTTTAATCGTTTTCAATCTATCATGCATGAGCTACATGTCCATAAGAAATCATTCAATGTCTATAAATGAGGGTAAAATTCAAGAATTTGCTTAAGCGCCCAAAATTAACTTTGAAAGCAAACCTGTAATGAGGTATTCATTTATGGATTAATCTTCATATTTTAATCAGAGCAGTAATGAAGCTTTTTATGATTTTATTACAAAAAATCAAGCATTACCTCAATTTATTTTATATAGATTTTATCTCTGTTCAAGGTATGTGATGTAAAATGAATTCCGTGTTACTGAACACTGATGAGAAACTTAACACTTCTGATACCTAGAGCATTGATTTATAAGTAAGATTATTTGGAAAAAAAAAGTTTTTAATATGTAGACTTCTTTTATATGTATTATTAAAAGAAAGTTGCATGTAGCTGAAGGTATGTGATGTATAATGAATTCCGTGTTACTGAAACACTGATGAGAAATTAATTATATCTGATACCTTGAGCAATGCTATGTACAGTAATATCTTAATTTACTTGTCCCCATGCAAGCCTTATTAGTGTGCAAGTTATTTTTGTTCTGAATGCCACATATAGACCATTTATGAAAGTAATAAGGTATGAAGCTGTTGACCGTCAGTTGAAATGAGTCTAAAAAAAATAATTTAAAAATACAAATGTGCTTCAACTTGTGCATGTGTGTATGTTTGGGGAGTAGGTTGTTTTCTGATAACTGTATAACATATTATTGTATCTTTTACTTGCAGGCATCACCCTCATAGATGTTACCAGACTTAACCTTTTAAAAATAGCTCCTGGTGGTCATGTTGGGAGATTCTGTATTTGGACACAATCTGCTTTCTCAAAACTTGATACAATTTATGGAACCTGGTCAAAGGGATCTTCACAAAAGTCTGATTTCAAGTAAGTTTTCTCTATTTTATAAGATTGTTTGATGATCATGAGTGCTAGTATTCATCAAACCTTGTGTATCGTATGTTATAATTATGGAGATAACGGCTACAAATATTTATTGACAAGTTCACATTCAATAACGTAATAGTCTTGGATACCATTCTAACTTTCTTTATATGCCTTGAGCTTACAGTGAACAAAACTCGTTGTTTCCCCTACATATACTTTCCATTTTTTTAATGTAATTGGTTGGTATTTACTTCTGAAGTATTTCTATTATAATGTTGGTAGGGTTTTTTTGTTGTTGTTTTTTTTGCAATGTCCACCATCTTACTCCTTGGAGATTCTTGATAACAGAACAAAGGAATATAACAGAAAACCTTTTTAAGTCGGTCAAGAAATGGTGTAATTTTATATTAATACCTCTTTTTCAGCCTTCCAACCAGCAAAATGACCAATGTTGATTTAATGCGGTTATTGAAGAGTGACGAGATTCAAGGAGCTATTAGACAGCCAATGTAAGTATTGCAGTATCTTAGAATATTCGCCTAAAACAGAATTATGTACAAGATGTCATTTTGGTAGGCATATTTGACCCATTTTGCTGTTGACAAAAGTTTCTTAACTTGGATGTGAATTCTCCAGAAATGGCAGGCAAATTTGAAAAATATTACTGATCTACTCCACATGTTTCTTTTAATTTTCAGTTTGAAACCTTGTTGAATCTTTTGCATTCATAATAGATGACCAAATGGGCTTTTTCTCCAAAAATATATGTACAGATCAGAAAACTTACAGCAGTGTGGCTGCCTTGGAAAGATTTGTATTGTATTTTACTTTGGCAAGTTAATATGATCTATTCATTAAGACAATTTTAATTTCTTAATGTGTGTCAATGTAGTATTTAGCCATGTTAACGCAATAGAGTAATATTGTTGTATACAATGTTAATGATATTGATGAAAGTCCAAATTTGGTTTCTGTTTCAGTAAAACGGTAGTAAGAAGAGGTTTGAAGAAGAACCCACTGAAGAACTATCGTGTTATGTGTCGTCTCAATCCTTACCACAAGGTCATGATTAAGGCTGCAAAGGAAGTTGAGGCCCAGAGAAAGAAGAGGAAGGCGGCCATTTTGGAGGCTAAGCGCAAGGGTGCCAAAAAGGTAATTTTGAATATAATGAATTATAGAGAAATAATTTACAAAGAACGTAAGAGTTCAGCGCAATACTAAAGTAAGTGCTTCATGTTTATGAAACACTTGCTATAGTCTTGCACTGAACCCTAGATAAGCTTCTCATAACTTCATGACTTGCTTTAATGCAACTACACGGAGCTGTGACAAAAGCTAGATTTAGTTCTGAATCATACAGTGGCTTGGTCATATTTGATTGGTTACAGTTATTCACTGTTTCATCCAGAAATTGTTCATATAAAGAGGTTTTTATTTTAAATTTGTGATGACACAGACAGAGGGACCTTTATTGACAGATGATTGCATGCCTGCTAATTGTCAAGCTTTCAGATTTTAATGTTTTCTTCATTCATATTGCAGATGATTAAATTCAGGCTTCAACTAATGATTTTCAGGATTAATCAGTCTTTAACAATATCAGGCCTGTCATTGCAAAATCTGCTGTAATTTTTAAAAGATCCAATTCAAGAACATGAATGCATGGTTATAGATGTATGGTTTGGGGGAAATATTGAAAGAAAAGGGGACAATGTATATTTCCTGAAGATCAAAGTGTCCATAAAAATGCCAATATGATATACCAAAGATAAAGTTGATTAAGTGGTTTGTTATTATGGATTTTTTTTATTATTTAGGTTGCCCCTCTTAAACCTAAAATGAAGGGAGTTGCACCCAAGAAGGAAGCTGTGAAGCGTTTGGCAGTCTTTGAAAAGGCTAAAGCTGAAAAGAAGGCCAAGCTGGTTGAGAAGAAAAAGGCTGCCAAGAAGACCAAGAAGTAAACTTGTAACTCAACTCTGACCTTGTTTCAGTGAGGATGATAAGACACTAGTGTAAAACTCTTTCAAAATAATGAAATGTCAAGGTTCCCTTTGATCCATTTGGTTTGTTGGATTATTGATCTGTGTGTGAAATGAAGATGCTTTTTTATTATTCTCATGTTGCTTTAAAATCCAAACTTCATGATGTAAGTTAAAACAGTCAGTAGCTGAAAGTTAGTTCCATTGTAACAAGTTGTCAGGGGATGATTTGTTCACAAGTTAATAAACTTCTGAAGTGATTATCTGTATTTGATTATTAATTTCCCTTTACCCCGGTCCTGTTAATTTATTTGTCATGGCCCACAGGGAGAAATATCATAATAGACCTTTATTAACACTATATACACAAGGGAAACAACTTCAAAGAGAAACCAGTTCTGACGTTCCGCGCTTATCAGTCTGTATTTTTTTATACGATGGCTAGTCTGTCAATTCTCTATATGTCCCGCATAGCCAAATGATTTCTGCGTCCAACGATACCTCTCTCAATAAGAACGGTCCAGTCAACCCGGAGAAATCTGCGACGACACGGGATATTTTTTTCAAATTTTGTTAATTGGAAATAGATCGTTGAGAACAGAACCAACCGATGTTTCGGCACTAAACCACCTCAATGAACGTTATTTCTGCAATGACACTTTACCAGCTTACGAAAAAAACAACTATTGATAGGGATCCTAACTAAAAATTCTAACCTGCACACTATGTTCAACATATATCCAACAATTATCCTTTACTTAACTCCCATTTTGCTTGTCTACTCCATTTTGTCAATTTATACAACAATCTTTGAATATTCATCATTCATTTGAACAAAGCGATATGATTGGTTTAAATTTAACATGTCGACATACAGCATGGTTCCACGCTTTTTGAATGGTACTATGCGCCGTTTATACTTGTTTAAAATTACATAAAGATGGAAACCAGCCTAACTAACCTTCAACCTTACACATTAAGCCAATCAGAGAGCTTGAAAGATATTGTACCATAACAAGATGAAGTAGAGAGATGTGAGGATGGTGGAAGATAATTCTAAATACATGTTGTGTATTGTGTACAGGTTATAATTTTTAGTTTGGATCCTTACCAATAGTTGTTTTTTAAGTGCCGGTAAAGTGGTATCATTGAAATAATGTTCATTGAGGTGATATAGTGCCGAAACATCGGCTGGTTCTATTCTTAACGATCTATTCCCAATTGACAAAATTCGAAAAAAAATATCGCGTGTCGTCGCAGATTTCTCCGCGTTGACTGGACCGATCTTGTTGAGAGAGGTATTGTTGGACGCAGAAATCATTTGGCTATGCGGGACATATAGAGAATTGACAGACTAGCGATCGTATAAAGAATTACGGACTGATATGCGCGGAACGTTAGAACTGGTTTCTCTTTGAAGTTGTTTCCCTTGCGTATATAGTGATAATAAAGGTCTATTATGATATTTCTCCCTGTGTCATGGCCCTAAAGTTTGTTTCGAGCATTGCATGGAGTGTTGCTATAGATACAAATTGTTGGCCCTGCGTTATAAGTGTTTTTAAGTCTTCATTATTATGATAAAGGCGGGGTTGTTGGCAATTGCTATAGCACATTCGTCCCAAGATATAACAAGAGAAGGCCATTATTCCAATCTTGCATGAAATTTTGGCAACACTTTGCTTGCCTGTTTTGACTGCTTTTTCGATTGTTGGTGTGGGGGGAAATGCTCAACATTTGGGCACTGCTTGTCCTTCGACAAGTTGCCTCTGAAGACAAGTCTGTTGCTGGTTTCCTTTAGAAAACTTTTGTATACTGTAAACTAAACTACGAATTGACACAGGGGTTAAGCCCCATAAAAAATTGAAGCTCAATCAACTTATCATTCATATCACTGGCGAAGTACAAACAATACTTTGAAGTCCTTCATCAATACTGAGATCGAATTGTGATGGATGTACATAGCAAAATATGTTCAGAAAGAGGCTAGCATTTTGCATTAGGATGAGCAAATAAAGCCCGGTGCTCGAAACCGATTTGAAAACTGTTAATAGGCAAACTTCTCACAGTGATCTCCCCTTGCTACGCTGCATCGACCACTGCCACCACATTTTTCATCCAGATTTGGATGAAATTCAAAAGATGCTGTTTTGTTAAGATATTACCGGATATCTTAGTTAATTTAGTAACAATATCTTGTATTGATTTCTGACCAGTTAAGTTGGGAAAAAATGGTTTTGTTAAATGAAGCACTAATGAATTACAATTTTTAGTTTTGCCGTCATCTTATATTTTTGTTTCTTAGTAGGTGGTCACGTGACATTTGTGATGGCAGTGATCCATCCCCATACAGGGAGATCACTGTGAGGAGTTTGGTAAGATGAAACTTCCATCAATATTGACACTGAACCTAGCGCTTTTTTGATGGGATTAATATTTCTCTCACACCAATTGCCCAAAATACACTTGAATAAGAATTCAGCTCCAAATATAGTGTCTGAATTGCTGGTTGTGAATAACTGAGCTCTGGTTTCACAGTACATCACAAGGCATAGCTAAATTTCGCAAGTGCTGAACGTGGGGTGGGGTGGGGGTAGTAAACCGAACTTGTCAGAACTAACCTCCTCCAATAAGGTATATAGACTATACTGAGCCGATTTTCATGAATGCAGATGTAATGTTATCTAATCTCATTCAAGAATATCGAACCAATGCATTCTGTAAGCCAAATGCATTTCTTAAAACGCTGTGGCCTAGTGGTTCAGGCACCCAGGATGTCGGAGACTTGAGTCCCACGGTAGGCGTTTATCCGGAAAATATTTCTCGTAGGACTTCTTTCAAAATTGCCGGTTCGAAACCCGCAAACCAGAGACATAGATAACAGAGATTGGCAACTCCTTCTTTACCTATAGCCGGTTTCTGCGATATCTCGCATGACGCGTTATTTAGCGAGAACTTTCGAGATCTGTCTCCATTGACGCCGTTTTCAACTAAACGCGAAATAGGCAACACAAATATAAGCGTGTTTTAAGTCATAATTGAATTACTTTCTTGCCGAATTCACTAGATCTATATTGTTAATGTTAGAAAGTTTCTCCATCCAACAAGATCAATCAGCAAGCGATTATCAAAGAAATAAACATAGCAAACTGCGACAAACTTGATTGAATTGTTTGTAATTGCGTGGTTGGGTGCGATAAACGTGATAATTGAGTAGTTTTAGATTCAAACTGTTCTAAAGGAGGGTTTTTCAAACATTTCCAATTCAAGTCCATTTTAAAGAAAGGGTTTGTTTTTCTACATTTCCAAATTTTCAGTTTGATATTCCTTGTCATTTAGAAGTTATTCCGTACTGAATATGTCCATTTTACAACCCTAATGAGTTTAACCATCTTGATTTACAAGCAAAAATTAACAAAGTTGTGCACAGTAAAACTAAAAAACTATGCACTGGATCATATCATACTTGACATTTTCCTGAAGGGTTATTTTTGTTTTATGGTTGCCCGCATTTTTAAAGTAAACTTCGCTTCCATAACGAAGTTATATCAGGTTTACTGAACCACATACGCATGATCATGATTTCGGCCATATTATTTTCAACCAAAATATTTCATACTTGTACAAAGTAAAATGTTTTAACAGAGGATTATTCAAACATTTCTGATTTATGTCCACTTTAATGGGATAATATAATTTTGTTGATTTCCAAATTTTCAGTCTGATATTCTTTGTCATTTAGAAGTTATTGCGTACTAAATATGTCCCATTTACTACCTTAATGAGTTCAGCCATCTTGATTTCCAACCAAAATTAACAAAGTTGTGCACAGTAAAACTAAAAAACTATGCACTGGATCATATCATACTTGACATTTTCCTGAAGTGTTATTTTTGTTTTATGGTTGCCCGCATTTTTAAAGTAATCTTTGCTTCCATAACGAAGTTATATCAGGTTTACTGAACCACACATGCATGATCATGATTTCGGCCATATTATTTTCAACCAAAATATTTCATACTTGTACAAAGTAAAATGTTTTAACAGAGGATTATTCAAACATTTCTGGTTTATGTCCACTTTAATGGGATAATATAATTTTGTTGATTTCCAAATTTTCAGTCTGATATTCTTTGTCATTTAGAAGTTATTGTGTACTAAATATGTCTCATTTACTACCTTAATGAGTTTAGCCATCTTGATTTCCAACCAAAATATTACATAGTTGTACACTGTAAAACTAAAAAACTATGCACTAGTTCATATCATATTTGACATTTTCCTGGAGTGTTATTTTTGTTTTATAGTTACTCACTTTTTTATGGTGATTGTCGTGTTTATAACGAAGTTATACCAGGTTTACTTTACCACACAAGCATAATCATGATTTCAGCCATTTTATTTTCAATCACGGTAGTGGACAATACAGGCTATGATTGTAAATTGCCACCCCATAAAATATGTAGTTTGATGTCATAAAACCTTTTGATGCTAGGGCGATTACACAAGAAGTGTGTGGCGCTAACCCTGTGTCCAATCTCTGACACCTCATTCAAATTTAATGACCTAAAGCTCCCGAAAACAAACTAGGGAGGATTTGTTCTGTTTTAAGCGTCTGTCTGGGTTTAAAGTAGTGTGCTTTGACTTAATTTCTCGTTCAGAAATGATAATAAAAACGAAGGTGCAAGACATACTATTTGCTTTAGCTTAGCATTCAAAAAGCTCACATTTCTTTTTCTAAAATCATTTCGGTCAGCAGCATGATAAGACCAGACCGTTACGTGTTTAAGAATAATTATGTACTTATTGATTTGCAATCAATATTAGAGGAATCTGCGGTAAAAGGTGTATTCGAAACTTTGCTCGTCAGTTTTTTCTTACGTGTCCTTTCGTTTACTAAAACCGCTTTAACAAAAATTCTCATCACATGCATTTTAACATCATAAAATACTTTTAATTTTCTTAAATTGAAACATTTGGCTTAAAATAATGACATGATAAAAAACGTGTTTTGTTTTGACAAAATTAGCACTGTAAACAGTTTTACGACACAAAATAAATAAAATGAAGTTAGAAAGCAATTTTTTCATATTAACGGAAACTATCATGTCTTAGTGGAAAGTTCATGCTTTGGTTATTAACTGCAACTAAATAGAGTCACTTGATTTATTACAAAATATTATTTAAACCTTTGCCTGAAAGACTTTGTCGTTATAAGTACAATTGCATGGTAATCAAGCCTGTCATTGAAAAAGAAGGCCAACTGGAACTTTTTGTTTTGTTTTTAACGTAAAATCAATTTAATAAAATGAAAATAAAACAAAATGTCCAGAAGTTTTTTTAGATAACCAATCAGATAACCAAAACATAGCTATTTTACTGTAATAAAAAAGTATCAATTTCGCTTGACATCTCCCATGGCAACGGATAGACAGGTACGCACTTTCCTTATCTCGCAGAACCTCGCGGCACGCGAGAGTTTGGCGATAATTCCGGAGTTGCCAATCTCTGTTATCTATGTCTCTGCCGCAAACATTTGAATTAATTGTTACCGTCTTGTATCCGCTTGAAAAGGTACTCGGTATAATCGGTGAAAAGCCAAACTGGCTGGCCCTTTCACTAGGGATGACGCTAAAGTAAACAAAACCTTAACCTTTTAAAATTCCACTGTTTATAAAACATTTGCACCGATTTTAACATCCTTGTGTTGCCGAGTGGTTAAGGTGGCGTACGTCGAAGAACTGTTCGAGCCCTACCGATTCCGTTGGCATCGTGGGGGTGGCCTTTTGTAGCCACTTCAGGGCCCTATTCTAGTACTGGCTGCTGACCAATTACGACATGTGTGTGCAGGTCTGCTTATTTTCAGGCCTGATCCAGGCTTCGAGATTTTACATTTTTCTTGTTTATATTGAAGATGAATCCAGGCTTCAAGTTATGGTTTTCAGGCTTGAACATACTTTAACAATTGCAGGACTTCAAACGAACTTCCTTATAACTGAAGAAAATACCTCTGAATAACGATAAATGTCAGTATACTAAATAAAATGATGGCAGTTGTCAATCTGATTTCATACATCTTTCATGAAAAAAAGGTTAACTGCTTAATTTTCCGTGGGCCGTTAAGCTGGGTTTTGCATTGTACATCGCGGCGGGCTGCGCAATTACCAAATCGACAGAACGCCTCAAAATAAATATTCATAACGATTTGATCCATAAATGTGTGTTCAGAACCCCGACAAACAAAAGTACGGGTGCACGTGGAATTGCTTTTAAAATGCTATTATAGTGAAACATCTCCAACATTGGCCAATCGACCGACAAAACCCCGCCCCAATGATTGTTGGAGTTGCTTACACAAGTGATATTGAGAGCAATATCCACGTGCATTTGTCGGAGTCGTAAGCCCGCTTTTTTTCGGTCAAAGCAATATGAACATTCATTTTGAGGCGTTTTGTCGATTGGTCATTTACCTGAACGCCTGGTATTCCCAGGACAACCAGTACTGTCGCTTGTGCTACCAATTGAATACGTTTCGTAATGAACATAATTGGTTATTAGACAGTCAGTGTATAACTATTGGTCAGTCTCAGTTTACAAGTTGTCCCCACTCGTAACTAATGCGTTGATGCTGGTCCGTATGAAGGGAATGTGCTCAGCTAAATTGAATTCGAGACAACTTTTCCCCACACAGGCAACATTGATCACCAATCGTTAACCCAACAACCATGCTACGTAAACTGTGAATATGTTTTATTTTGGTTTTAAATATTGTCAACAGTTTTTCAATTATGTTACGATAGTCAGGATAAAAGAAGCTCCAAAGAATCACTGTCCATAGCTTGATAAGCCTATTATATATCGCGGCAGTTTATTTTGGCGAAGATCAAGGCAATTCAGATATATCTGAGTTGTATCCCATGTGGAAAGGGTCCGGTGATGCCATTAATAATAGTATTACCCTTGTAACCCAAGAGTCGGCGAACCGTATTAGGCCTACTCACCCCTAGTTCACCATGTATCGCATTGATGGAGATTTGTCCAATCGTTTGTAGGCCACGATAAATCCTAGTTGCTCGCCATAGAAAGCATGTGTAGATCTATAGCTGATATTTGTTCATTTCACATAGGACTTGCTACCAAAAATAGCCCCTTTCCACATGGTGTGAAGCTACGAAGCCCTTCCTATCGCCGGCTCTTGCAAGGACATGTATATGTATTTAATAAACAATGTCAGAGACATTGATAACATCTATGTCTCAGGCAATATCAATTAATCTGTCTCTGGTTTTTGGGCTTTGGACTGTCTGAGCGAAGCTTATATAGTTGACTGATTTCCCCCTAATAATGGTTTATGGCCATATATTACATAAAATACATTTTCTCGTTTGTTGTCGTTTGCAAAAGCTTATTAAATAAGTTTATTAGGTCTTTATAGACTAGTCTGTTCTTGCTTTCAATTTGGATTAGTCACACATTTACACTTGGAAATGAGAACAGTGTGATAACAGTCATATAAGGTGGATCTCCACGATAATATGCTAATAAAAAAAACGCTTGTTTATTGCATATAATTGCGTCTTAATTATCCTCCTGTTTACTAAGAATGGCGGGAACTTATTTCGCAAATGGAAAACGAGATACCGCGCTGTTAGCGGGAGGGCAACTTGGGATGAGATTCATCGTTATGGGTATTCCGGTACTTTGATTTATCTTAAATCATGTGACTTCACATGACAAACAAAATGGCGACCAACATAGTTTTGGCTTTGATATCCGTGTTGTTAACAATTCTTCAAAATTGCGAAGCAGACAGAAAGGTGAGTTTGTTATAATCCAATTGATCGTCAGTTGATGCATATTCCTGTTCTTTTATGTTGAAACAAGGTTCAACTGAATCCGGAAAATGAAAGATAAAGGCAAACTTCATACAGACCTGAAAGATCAGGCAACTATTCTTATCAACGACTCTGTATTTTCTGAACCAACCTCAATCACCAAAGAAGAATTAAAAAAACAGAAACTTTATGGGAAGTGGGGCACATCAAGCAGCAAATACTACCAGCATCACATGTTAGGGCGTTCAAAACTACTAGAAAGTTTAAACTCACACAAAGCAGGATGAGTCCAAAATCATAGAGGACAAAGTCATGGTGGTGTCCTCATAGCAGTAAGAAATGAATTTCAAAGTTTTGAAATCAAAGAGAACAGATTGTGAGATAGTCTGGACTGAAATCTCCATACCAAATTCCCGAAAACTACTGGTATAGTCATACTACAGACCAAAACCATATGATGATTCCTCCCTTGAAAGCCTGAATTTATCACTTAGTAGAATAAATCCAGGCTCTAAATCAATTGTATTACTAAGTGGGGATTTTAATCTAGGCCACATAAACTGGGAAACATCAAGTGTCATACCTGGAGAACCCAACTTAAAATACCACCTATAACTCCAAGATATCATTGCTGATCACTCTCTCACCCAATTGGTCCATGAACCTATAAGAAATGATAACACCCTAGATCTATTCCTCACCAACTACCCTTCCATCATTCGAAACATAGAAACTGTCCCTCCCCTAGGGGAAGTAGATCATGATATCTTGTTCCTGGAAACGGCTAACACACTAAACAGGCCAAAAACCAAACCAAGGGAAATATTCAAATACTCAAAAGCAAATTGGAACAACATAAAACAAGACATGATGACAGCCCTCACATCCATCTCTAAAGACACTTTGACACTTTATGGAACACCTAACCCTAACCCTAACACCTGATTTACACAGATCAATGTCAAAAAACATTCCAAAGAAACTATGTAAAAATAAAGATAAATTGCCATGGGTTTCAGATGACCTACGCAAGAAAATGAATATCCTTAAAAGAAAACTCTTCAAATCAAAGCACTCAAATCAAGACAAACCTACCAAACTTAAAAACTTAAAGTCTGAAATCCAAAAACAACAAAGACAAGCCTACTGGAAGTATATAGAAAACATGATATTCAGCATACCCATACCTGATCAAGACTCTCCAGCACACACTCGAACCCCTAAAAATCTTTTTTCTTACATCAAAACTAAAAAAACAGAGAACAAGATTATTTCACCACTTAGGGATGAAGGCATCCTTAACTCTGCCGCACAAAACAAAGGAAACATTCTAAACAAACAATTTCAAAAAGCATTTACAAACATTTCTAACGTCTCCATCCCAGACAAAGGACCTAGGCCACACCCAGTTATGCCTGATATTAACATCACAGAAAATGGAATTAAAGAGTTATTAGATAATATTAATCCACATAAGGCCTCTGACCCAGATAATATCCAAGGACAAGTCCTTAAAGTATGTACATGTAGTTCTGCCATTGCTCCCATTCTTGCTTACCTATTTAAAGTTTCGCTATCAAGTGGTAAAATTCCAATAGACTGGAAACATGCCAATGTTTGTCCAGTATTTAACAAAGGAAGCAAACATGATGCCATTAACTATCGGCCAATATCACTGACTTGTATATGCTGTAAGATAATGGAACATATCATCTCTAGCAACCTTATGACACATTTAGAAAAACACAACATACTTTATGACCTCCAACATGGCTTTAGATCCTCACGCTCATGCAAAACCCAGTTGATATCTTTTATCCAGGACCTTGCACAATCAAACAATAAAAAATATCCAAACTGATGCAATAATCAAGGACTTTGCCAAAGCTTTTGACAAGGTACCTTACCACCATCTAAACTACAAACTTAGTTATTATGGAATCTCTGGTAATACCTTAAATTGGTTTTCTGACTTCTTATCTGATAGGACCCAAACAGTTGTTCTTGAGGGAGTAACATCCGACAAAGTACCGTTAACATCCAGGGTACCACAGGGCACTGTCTTGGGTCCAATACTCTTTCTTATCTACATTAATGATTGTCCAGACTACCTACAACGCAGCAATTTACGTCTCTTTGCTGATGACAGTATAATCTATAAGGAAATCTTTACTTTGAATGACTGTCTTGATCTACATTCTGACCTTGAGGCCGCTTTTAAATGGAAGCAGGACTGTCTTATGCATTTCCAGACCAGATAAATGTAACTTACTTAGCATAACACAGAAACGCAACACAATAAAATTTACATACAAATTACATTCACACATTCTAGAACAAGTTAACCATGCTAAGTATCTTGGTATTACTTTACAGAACAATCTGAAATGGGACAGACATGTAAACTCCATCACAAACAAGGCAAACCAATCACTCAACTTTCTCCGACGCAACCTTAGAATAAACTCTCAAAAAGTAAAAGACCATGCATACAAAGCCATTGTTAGACCCAAACTGGAAAATTCATCCTCAATATGGGACCCATACACAAGTACACAGACATCTCAAATAGAAAAAGTTCAGAGGCGGGCAGTCAGGTTTACTTTGAACTGTTATCACAGCACTAGCTCTGTCTCTGATATGTTATCTTCACTAAATTGGCCCCCACTTGAAATAAGACGAACAAGATCCAGACTCATTATGTTTTACAAAGTTGTACACAATTCAGTTGCCATAAACCCTCCTGAAAATATACTCTTACCATCAGACAGCAGAACAAGAAGTAACAGCACTCACTCATACAAGCGGATAATGGCATCCAAAGACACTTACAAATATTCATTTTATCCCAGAACAATTATCCAATGGAACATCCTACCCACCACAATCCAAACAGCTGACAAACGACTAACCTGTGTCTGTCCTTATCCCTTTACTCTAATCTGAGATACAAAATTGTAAATAGTTTTTTTTTTTAAACCATTTGTTTGCTTGTTTCTTATGTTTCACTGTTCCTGTTTGTTTTTGTTTTTCCCGTTTGGCACTGGCACATAATCTTTATGGTTGAAGGAGTGTCAAAAAACTATAAGAAGAAGAAGAGAGTTGGGACTTTGATGTACATTTTCCTAAACCCCTGTTGATAGTCTGTAATCATAATGTTACCGTCCATGTGTTGTATTGTAAGGCTATATACAATAGGCTCAAGCACCTCCCAAAAACAGAAGTGAAAGAGACTGGCCTCCAATTTCATTGAGAACCCCTATCACTTTTCTGGGAAGGGGCTGCGATGTTCGCAGATTTCAAATTAGCAGGTATTGCTGCTTGCTTTAGTGACACCTGGAAAAAAGTATATGGGCAAACAGTTTTGGGGGGGTTTTTGGTGAGCATTTTCACTCACACTTCAGAATTGAAAACTTTATGATAAACATGAGTAGAAAAATGCACCTAGTGAGGGGCTTTGACCTACAAACACCTTAACATAAGGGTGAACTAACCAATGGGCTGGTCCTACCCACACACACACTCTACATTTCTCCCCCAATCACTTGTATGCCACCGCGACTTTTTGAATTCCTGCTGTTTACTGCTACCACCTTTGAAGTATGATTTTATTAACTTGTAAGGAGTAAAGTACATGTTTCTTACTTGAATGATTTTCTGTATTCATGATTTGTGTAACTGCTCAGTTTAGGTTTAGTATTTAGAAAGGGAATAGTACTTCATCTGGTTTACAACCCTCTAAATACCAAGTTTATCATTGATGCAGGCTTTTCATGAGACAAATTCTCATTCACTTTTTTAAACATTTGGCCAAACCTGGTAGCTTTTACTATACTACAACAACATGATGTTAAGATACATGATAACAATTGCTCATAGTTTTGTCGTACTATGAAGCATAGTGGTCTATAGTTATCCTTGGATCAGTACTACGTAATATAATATAGCATATTTCAAAGTACTGACCTCAGCATAACTATAGACCATGGTTATCATTAAAAAAAAGTAACAGATCTACAGATTCAGCCAGACAACCCCCTTTTATCAGACTTAATGAATGTGCGTGAAGTAATGAATTGACAAGGGATTTTAACCGATGGTTTGTAACGGCAATCGGTTCTTGTTGAAAATCCTGCTATAGACCCCTGTGGTATGAAGGAGATGAAGAGTAAAATGGCATTCTGAGGTATTGAAATAAAAGATAATCAAGGAATAAAACATTGAATCAATCAAAATGTGGGGTCATTTGCTTTTCATAGTTATTTTCCCCGAAACCTTTGTTTCCATTTAGTACTGAGATATTTCAATTGGTATTTCCAGGTTTCATGGGAGTTGCTTAATGGGCCAAATGTGACCCAGCCTGATTACACAATTGCTCACATCACTGCTGCAGGAGCCACTGATGAACTGCATTATCTTCTATCAACTTTAGGTAATCCCCTCATTTATTCTATTTACTTAATTGTCATTTATTGCTACGCTCAAGAAAACAGAGTTGGACTTACTGTTTTATTTATAATTGAAACCTGATGTTTTAGTAACTCATTGAAACAATCTATAATCTGGATTGTGATATGACATAGCGATTTGAAAATGGACTTTTCTCTTCTTTTTATCTGAATCTCTAATGCTGTTCCAAAGAGATGAAATGATATTGATAACCCTTTTCTCAAACAAACAACTCTATATGCCCTAGAGACTGCTTGTTGTTGAACAAAGATAACCATTTTTCTAAGCAATTATATGTATGAAGTTTTCATGGACATTTTTTTATCACCTTGCTACTTGTTGTTAATTTCCTCTCTGTAAATTTTGATTTAGCTGGGTAAACTTTGTTTGAGCCTGGGTTTCCTTGAATAACTTTATTGTAAAGATATGCCATTTGTTATTCAATTGTGCTTTTTTAGTATAAAGTACAGCTTGCTTTGAAAGTCACTAACTTCTTTTTTTCTACTGACATACATAATAAGTTTTGATGGAATAATTTAGGTTGACCATTGTTTTACAAGTCTGTGTCATTTCAAATTTCACTTTTTAACAGCTTTTTGATAAAAGTCGTTTTTCGAGCACAAAGTTTGCAACAAATTTATCCTAATTAAGAATGTAGTTAAAGGCTTGGTTTTAACCTGTTCAGTGACAACAGTGAAGAGACAGTAAAAGCATGATTTGACCGAAGTATCATGGAAAGGTAAATCATTCATTGAAAGATGAAAATACTTGATCTGCTTTGGTTGATATGTTTTCATTACAGGGTTTCCAACTATCCTTGTGGCCCGTACCAAACCCTCTACCAAAGTTGAAGTAAACTGGGACAAGTTTATCAATGAAACTGAACGAGGAAAATCAATAATATTCACATCTGGAAATGTTATCTATTCTTATTCATTGTTCTTCACAAAGGTGAGTTTTGGGCCTTTAATGAACTTAATGATTCTTATGTGTCTTGGGAACATTTTTTTTCTTGTATTTGATAGTTTATTTTGTGTAATGATAAAAGGGTCAGCATTATCAGCATCTAAATAGTGTTATGACCAGTTATAGATAAAATACTCAGCATTATGAATTTAAAAATTTCTTGAGTGTATGATGTTCACAATTGCAAACTTGCCACTGGTTGATGGTTTCAATAAGCTGCCTTTGTGATCTTAAATAGACAAAGTGTTGCATATTTCTCCATCTGCAAGGAGGCCAGTACCGGTAATAGAGGCCCTTTGTTAAAATCAATGTCAAAATTTATTTTAATGTTCTTGGTGAGAATAGCATAATGAATATCAATCTTTTGATTGTTCCAAATTCAAATCAATTGCAGAAGACAACTTCATTTAATAAAGAGAACTTTATTTTGTGGAAAAGAGTATACCAAAAAGGGAAAATGGTGTGTCCAGAGAAATATTTCTTATAATGTTTTTGCAGATATGTATCAAAGAATGCCTGTATGAAATAGTGTAGTTGTCCATATAAGAAGCAAATAATGTTTTTACATTGCACTGTTAATTAGAAACAATTATTTGGTCAAATATACTTTTCTGGGTCCTCATTCGAACTGTCTTAGTGAGACACAAATGATGAGACAAACACAATAAGTACCCACAATATTAGGTTACGGGAGAAGTTAAAAGGTAAGCTAGATGAGAAAGCCATTTATCATAAGCTCAGAAGTAATGTTACTACCACATCCTGTTCTATGTTGGTGGTCAACCAAATATCAGCCGCTAGACGTTACGACAGTTATCTAAGTGATAGATTGAACAATCTGTGTAATCTTTTTGTTACAGCTGATTGACTATAATGACACAGGAGACTATTCCGATCTCACTAAATACACACCGGAGTCAACTATGTGGAACATCTATAACCTGAATGAGTTCTCTTGGGAAAGATTTGTAATCCCTCCATCAAATTCACAAAGTATAGAGTTTAAGGCTTCCAACAAGACAAAAACAGAACTCTGGCAATATAATGGAGTTTTCAGTATCAAGGTAGGACAGTGTGGTGTAAATGATCACAACACAAATCTATTTTTCATTGCCACACTTTGAGGGTTCATTGGCAGACTATTGTAAGAGCTTCACACTTGTGAAGCACTTACAATAGTCTTTCATTGAATCTCTATAAATTCAATAAAATAGTTTTCAGTATCAAGGAAGGTTGATGTATAAATATGTTTCATTTCATTGCCACATTCGTTGCTCCTTAAATTGAAAAGATTATAGCAGACAATAATTACAAAGAAGTGACTTATAGAATTTCTTTTTTGTAAAGCTCTTTAAAAGTGTTCTGCCATAGACAGATTGAATCAAATATCTATGGACAAAAATAATGTATCACTTTTGAAAGAATATGATTACCATGTCTGCCAGGTTCAAAGAGAGAAGTTTCCTTGTATGTGCCTTCCTACATCTACTTAAGCCAATTGTTTAACCCTTTATCAAACCCAAATTTTCGACTGTCCCAAATTGAAAGAGTTTGCAGATAACATTTCAAAATGTGATGAATTGAAAATAAATCTTCTAATAGAGTAGACAACTTTGTGGGAAAAGAAGAAATTATTTGTTGTAAGCAATATCCTTCCTGTCCCACATTGTTTTCCGGAGTCGTCTGCAACAGAGTGGTAAAATGTCGTTATTTGTTGGTCATGGGTTAGAACAAGTGTATTTATGGAGATAACATCACATTTGACCGATCTTCCTTATTTAATGTGAGGACTGATGTTTTATAAAAGATTTCTGAAAAAAAAATGTTTTATGGTAAGTTGTAAAAACTTCAAGTTATAAGACATCGCATAAAATCTTTGTCTGCTTTGTGGTCTTACTCAGTGTTAGATGAATTTTGTATTATATTGCTGCAAACCCTTCAAATAAACAAGATCAAGAATTTGTTATTATAGATCAGCTCAAGTGTTTTTCTCAGTAACTTTAACTTTCTTTAAACAGATTAATCTAGTTTAGCATTAAATCTTCTCCCTTTCAGCTTACACCATATGTTGGCTCGGGAAGGGAATCACAGCTTCCCCACTTGGTTTACAATGAGAACATTGTACAGTTGGATCTGACAATCGATCATGTATGGACAAACTTCAGCAAGTCAAGGTTTGCTATAGAGCTAGTAATGGTTGGCGCAGACAGTTCACCCATGAGAATTGATGAGAGCAAGTCTATTGATGATGAATATACACCTGGGGTGTTCTATGTAAGGAAATATTGCTTTCTTTTATTTGATTTTACTTCTGTTCACTATTTAATCTTATTCTTGTGAGTTAATCTGTTATCTCATTTAAATGATACAATGTACATGTATTTGAATGTTTAGTTCAGTTTTAGTTAAAAGTAACATGAATTATGCTTGTGGACAACAATATGACAAATGTGTGTTAAAGTGATGTTTATCATGACCAGTGAGAACGTCAGGAAACAGTGGCCTTATTTCGTCCCAAATTAAAAGTTTCGAGATTGAATAGCAATGTACATGGATTGAACATGAAAGTATTCAGGAATGTTCCTGATGTCAGAGGTTTGAATTTCAGCCCTTTTATGAAATAATGCAAAATTCAGTCTTTTTGAAAGCTGGGTCCTCGATCCTCGATCCATGGAAGCTTCGTCACAATCATCTCTCGGTTATCAATAAGTAGTCACTTGGTATATGTTACGCACACTCTGGAGGTTTAAGGATTTTTAAAATCTTGTTCATCCAGAAATATACTGCTTGGGTGGGATAGAAAGTAGTGTTGAAAAAGGATTAATTGCTTGTATGTCCAAAGTCTCCATTTTAAAACATGGGAGTTCGAAAGCTGTCTGCAGTGAATAAAAAAAAATCCTTTGATTTGTTTTAAAGTAAATGCATCATGTCATTAAAATGGCTGCAGTTGCTCTATTTTAAGTAGTGCTAAATCTAAGGAAAGCTTTTCTATGACTTAAAAGCTTTTGATACTGTGTAAGCCATTCACCAAATGCCAAATTTTCACTGTCCAAAATTGAAAGAGTTTTCAGACGATGTTTCATAATGTGATGAAATTGGAAAGGCTTCTGATAGAGTAGAAAACATTGTGGGAAAAGGAAAAGATGTTTTCCAAGAACAATTTCACCTTTTCCCACCATGTTTTTCAGAGTTGTCTGCAAAAAACTTTGGGGTAATTGTTTGTTAATGGGTTAAGCCCCTAAATGAAAAGAAAAAGGACCCTTTTTTCATGAATCTTTCAAAACATGACTTCTTTATTCTTGCAGATTAACAACCTTTTGACAAAGCCAGATAGCGACACAGGTGGGTTTTTACAATGGAAACCTGTTTGCTACAAAAAGTTAGATAGAGCAAGAAGCGACGCAACCTATGTGCGCCATTACCAAGTACAAGAAGTGGACACTGAAACAACTGATATTCTTAAATCATCTGTATTGTATGCTGTGAATGGAGATGGATTCGATAAGATGTCAAGAGTTGCGACAAATATTTCTTTTGGTTTAACTGAGGATGGCGGTTATAATAAAACTCAGGTCCTGACATGGTGAGTAAGCATACATGTAGTTTGGTTTTATTTTATGTCAATGGACTCAATTTTGTTGAGGACATTGTTCTAGAGGTGATGGTTGGCCTGGGGACACGAGGGTCATGGGTTCGAATACCGTTAATAGCGGGATTTGCCTTGCCACCTTTCATTAATCCATATTTAATGCAAGTACTGGTTATATATCCAGGAAGCAGTATTAAGAGTAATTTAACTAAGTCGCCAGAACTTGTTTCTTAATCAATGTAAAATAATATGTTTAACCCATTACCAAACAAAAATGACATTTGACCGGTTTGTTGCAGACGACTCTTGAAAACCATGTTGGAAAAGGAGAAATCGCTATTATTGATTAATTTCTCCTTTTCTCATAATGTTTTCTGCCCCATCAGAAGATTATTTTGCAATTTCATCACATTTTGGAATGTAGGCTGCAAACTCTTTCAATTTGGGACAGTAAAAATTTGGCGTATATTAAGGGTAAAACTAATAGGCCTCATTCATCTCCCATCATAATACTTTATGGCTGTTACAAATTTGACGGCTTTCTGATTAAAACTGTTCACATCCAATCTTAACCAATATTGAATTAAATATTTGTTGACTATCAAATTTTAAAGATCAAGCAATGTGGTCCAAGGGATTCTGGAGTTATGACCCTAGAATGATATAAAATGTCCTTATTTGGCTTGTCAACTCTCTAATATTAAAAGTCGACATCAAGGTTTTTTTTGCAAATATTTGTGTTCATGATAGATCACTCAATACAAAGCAAGATCAACATGTAATCTTAAAAAAATAGCTCTTGAATGTTAGAAACCTGATGTTCTTGTAGTATCTCAAACTCAAACAGTTCAGATCTAATACTTATGAAAATATTTGTTGCCATAATATCTTGGTCAAATATTGCTTAGATATAAAAGCCCTTGATTGATAAAAACTTGACATTTAGGTCATTTCATTTCTCTAACTCATAAAGTTCTAATCCATCTATATGTAAATGTTTGTAGCAATAAGATCTTCCTCAAGCAAGCTGGCGACAGAAAGTTGTTAACCCTAAGAATGCCGAGTGATTTTCTAAAAATATATTTTTGTGTCATCTGCTTTTGAAAACCTCAAATATCTGCTTAATTTTGATGAGGATAGACACTCAGAGTAGCAAACAGGTTAGATCACAGGTATGAACCTTATCTGTTTGCAAAAGCATTAGGTCTGTTCCAGCACTGTTAGGGTTATTGTATGCGTGTAAAAGGTGAAGAACTATGATTACCATACTAATGTAAACAATATGATTCCATGAATAATTATTGTCTTTTCTCCATTACAGGTCAGCCTCCATGGGCTACGGTATTCCTCCTAAAGATTCTGTTTCCACCATTGTCATCATCATTATTCTATCTGGTCTTGGTATACCAGTTGTGCTGATTCTGTTTGGAGGTGTGTTTGTTTGCGTGAAGAAGAAGTCTAAGTCCAAAAGTGAATACCAACGAATTGGAACAAATTGATGAAAAAACCCCACTTTAGGACAGTTCACCATTTTCATTTTTATGCAAGGCTTTTAGATCTATAGGCTTTATAATGATGTTTATGTGTATCAATAACCAAGAATCATTTTAAAACTATAGACCATTCTTGTCAAGTCTTGCCCTGTTCTGTCACAGCATTTTAGTCACAATGCTTTTAAATGTTATTTGCAGCTAGGGGCAAATTAGAATAAAGGTACCGGTACTTGAACAGTTAAAATAGAAACCTCAGATGATATATAAGTGCAGCTGAAATGTAGGGTACTGTTTTACTCAACGTTTTAAGGAAAATATTTGCGTAATTCAAACTGATAAACATGTATAGTATATTAGCTGAGAGTACAATAGTGCAATGTGACAAGTCATGGATGTTTTGATTCCAATGATGTGTTATGATGCATTATTGCTTGGCCCAATGTTGAAATAAAAGGGAATGCTGTTTTGAACATATACAAAGTTTTAGCATATAATATTGAGTAAAATAGTACCCTTTAACTTAAGTTGTTTTTGTTTATTGTAATACTCAATATATAACTATGGCTTTAGGATGAAAAAGTTGCTGATACAAGAACTTTGTTCTTATACCCTTTTCCCTTTTTCTGGTTCAGTTGACCCTTTGATTTTAGGATAGTATGTTCAAAAGTTATTTTTTCTATCAACAATAATGTGAAACTTAAAAAGGGCAGTGAATTTTTATAGAAAACAAATAACTGATACCTTACCACATTGACTAGAATTTATGTCGAATACTTGTCACTGGTTTAGAACTACTGGTGTACCAGAGCTGGCCCTTGTTGACAAATCGTTTTTCAGGTGCAACCGCTCCCTCAGATTTGAATGTAATTTAGTGTTCCATTGCTTCTTGACTGTGCCTTAAATGTGTTTGATTAAATAGATGTTTTAGTGAAGTGTTTCAATTAAATTGATATTTGATTTTTATGTTATGCATGTTTTAATACTGTTTACCACATTTTTTATGTTTCTAAATGAATTTTATTTGTGTCTGTATATAATCATCATGATCTCACAAATATATAAATATGAGTTGAGATGATCATCTATCAAATTTGTCTCATTCTTTTTTGTTTTGTGTGTGATGATTTATATGTATAATTGATGTGATATTAACTCTTTACCACCTGCAGACTACATTTATTTGTTTGAAGCAATGCCTTTTAAAAAAGCTTTGTAAACATTTAAAAAAACATCCAGTTGTAAGATGTGAATAGATTGAAAAAGCATTGAGACAAAAGGAGAAATTGCTTGTGACAAGTAATTTCTCCTTTTGCCGTAGTTCTTTTAGAAAGTTGTCTGCTGCAACACACAAAAATGTGACGTTGGATGGTAATGTGTTAACCTTTGCTTTATATACATGCACCTGAAGCAGGTTTTAGAAAGTATGATGACGAAAGAAATTGTAGTATGAGCTATTTTTTTTCTTTTTGTTACCAATGTCCGAAAGAAAATGTTTTTTCTTATGCCTTGAATATGGCAACTGTTGCTGCTTTCAATTTGGATCAGTGACAAATTCTAACATACGGAAAAGGTTTCATATGCATGCCTAATGTATTATACAATGAGATTCTGTTGTCTGTGTTAAATGTCTTAGAATAAAATGAACTGTATAATATGTATCATAATTCAAGTTATATATTAACTTAAATAAATATTTTATTTTGATTTTATTCATGTATTTTGTAATCCTTTCCTACCATGTGCTCATAATAGATTGGCTCAATGTGTTCTTAGAAACATGTATTTACCAAATGCATTAGGCAGTTTGATTTTACCAAATGCAGTAGCAGTTTGCTTTTTAAACTGTTGCTGAAGTAAAAATATCATATCAAGTTGAACACTATTTCCATCCAGAGTATGAACAGGTCCAAGAAATAAGCAATATCAGACCATGCACTTTTTGAAAGAGCATGTCTTAATGATGGATAACATTCTGACTCAATAATGAATTACATATAAGGAGCTATTTACCCTTTTGTCACAGTGTTGTTTAAAGACTTCTGTGGAAGATATGGCTAAAAGAGACACATGTTCAAATATACTCATTTCTTTTCATTTTCAATGCTCAGCCAAATGTGATAAAAGGAGAAAAGAATATTTCCGGGATGAGCCATTAGTTTTTCTTCAACAATTTAAACATACATGTAACCTTGTGTAATTTTCAACTGGTGTTTTTTTTTTTCTTCAAACGTTTAGAATTACCATTTCTTCTGATGGGGTTTATAGCTTGCATTAGCCCTATATCAAACAATAACGAGATTTGACCACAAGCAATTTCTCCTTTTCCCACAATGTTTTCTGCCCTATCAGAAGATTATTTTAAAATTTCATCACATTTTGAAATGCAAACTCTTTCAATCTGGGACATTCGATAATTTGGCGTCTGGTAAAGTGCTTAACCACATTTGTCACAAGTGCTGGTTTTGTGTCCAGGAAGCAGATTCAAGACTGATTGATACCAGTTGTCAGAACTTGTTTTGCAATAAATGTAAAACAAGATAACTAGGGTTGATTTTAGCTTGTTGCTCATTGTTTATTTTGATATCATTTTTAACCACTAATTCACCAAGGAAATATTGCATTGAGAATTACTTAGTGACTTTACGAGGATTTCATATGAGCTGGTGGTATCGTTTATATTTGGCAATGGTCAATATTTTCTAAGAAAGACAATAGTTTTCATTTTTGCAGTTGGCCTGATTGAAAAAGAATGAGTGCCCAAAGAAAGAGAATTTGCTTCCCGAGTAACTCTAATTTTGCCACAATGGTTACAATGCTGGCTTGAATAATGTTTTTGTCATTTCCAATAACCAGCATATGGTTTATGCCGATAAGCCAAGACAACAAAAAGGATCTACATTTTGGTTTATAAAGACTTTTTTTAAGTCATATCAATTCATTATGGTCAGTTATTACCATGATCCCATCTTAACAACCAGAAACTTTTTCTCAATCAAAAGAACGAGCATAGATTTGATTATTTACATTAGAATTCACTTGTGGACATTCTTCATTTTCTGCAATCACGTCAGGTTTAGGGGTACTGTGCTAGAACAATAAATCGAGCTAGTGTATGAAATTTTAATCGATACCCTATCATACCAATTGAAACAAGCTTACAAGCAGAACAGACTTGAAAAAAGGGATGGCTAAACAAATATATGAGAGAGTACAAAGACAGTAAACATACAGACACCTTTTCAACACTATTTTATTCTGAAATATTTGTTCAAGAAAAGAGCATGAACTTGCATACAATGTAGTTTTAAAAAGATATTTCAAGGAAACGCTTCTTAATGTTTATATCACACACTTAATCTCTTGCATTATCTGTTGACTTATTTCTACTAAATACTCCAATTAGTAAGTTTCCAGGAGCAATTAACTCTGCCTCAACTAGTCGCCTTTCTTTCTTTTTTAAAGCCTTCATTCTGTTTTGATCTTGCTTTTGTGATGTGTCCTTTTGGCTCATGATATCATTATAAACAAGAAAAACTATGAGATTACATGATAGAGTTAAAGAAAACACACATTCATCAATTAAAGTGGCATGATGCTCATCTTTCACTGTCAAATTACAGCCAAAATGATATCTAGGCTTAAAAAGAGTGGTAAAGTTGTTCTGAAAAATAATCATTCCTTTAAAGTGAAAGGAATAAATAAGTAATTTCTACAAAGATTTTTTGTTATAATTCTATGTTAAAATTTAATAAGTACAATTTTTTAAACTTTTAAATTATTGGTACTCATCAGAAACCTTTAGTCAAGATAGACATTATGGGAACCAACACTTTAGTTTTTGTTCATATTTTTTAATTGTTGTTTACCAAGTTGTCCGATACACCTATACCATTATTTTCATTCAATACAATTTCAAAATGTGAGAGAAACAGAGCAGAAATTTTCACATAGTGTCTCCCTCAATCATTGACAAAGAACTTCATGCTTTTAAGGTTCCATTCTGCCCAGTCCATCTTATCTTCAAATCAACTTGACAGTCTAAATCACGTAAAGCTGCTTTGGCCTCATCTTCACATTTATCCACCAACCTGGCCTGGTTGATGATTTCTTCTGCTCCAAACTCAAGAAACTGGTCACAATGTTCCCGGGTTCTAGCAACCAAGTTTCTTACAGCCATGCAGCCATGTTTCTGTAAGAAATACAAAAAATATATACAAACATTTATTTATTATACATATTAATGTACATAAACCCTTTACCAAAAGTCATATTTTTGACTGTCCCAAATTGAAAGAATTTGCAGACAACATTTCAAAATGTGATGAAATTTAAAAAAAATCTTCTGATATGGCAGACAACATTGTGGGAAAAGGAGAATTTCTCCTTTACCTACAATGTTTTCCAGATTCGTCTGCAAAAGAACTGGTCAAATGTCATTTGGTAATGGGTTAAATGAACACTGAAAACAGGTCATGAATGCAGATCTATCTCAATAATTTCTTTTTTGTTCACAATTTAAATTTTCAAAACATCCCATTTTCTGGTTACCTCGGATCTATCCTTAAAAAGGGAACTTATTACAAAATTGTTATAACATGCCTAAAATAGGACACTAAGAATAACTTGGCTTAGCTTTAGCCTAGATTAAAGATAGCCTTTTGTTGAAGTTTTGAAATTCCAAAGAAAGGAATCAATTTAACCCTTCAAATGCTCTGAAATTTTCTAAAAATATATTTTTTGGCATCTGCTTTCCAAAATCTTAAATATCTGCTTAATTTTGTTGAGGAAAGATACTCGGTTTTAATTTACTTGGTGAATGGCCTGCATCTAACCTGTTTGCATAAGCATGAAGTCAGTTCCAGCAATATAAGGGTTAAAGTGCTTCAGAAAACAACAAGAAACTTCTCTTTTTATCCATATTCTTTGCAATAAGCAGGTACTTGAATGGTTGTATGAATATAATTCTAGTTCGATGATTTCTTACCTGCACAAATTCATCAGTTTTATGTATTTTCATGGCTTGTAAAATCACCTGGTGCCCATTATTGGCCATGACCTGGCTACAATGGTCTGGTTGTCGTAACACAATGGTCGCCAAAGCCAGGCAGCCAGCTGATGCTACTTGTGGATTTCCTGTCAAATAGCGGAAGAAAATTGATTTATTTTGTATCTAAACTGATTTAGTCCTCTGGTCCACCATCAGTGATTAACCCATTACCAGACAATAACAACATTTAACAACTTTGTTGCAGACGATTCTGGAAAACATTGTGGAAAAAGGAGAAATTGCTCTTAACGAATAATATCTCTTTTTCCCATAAGATTTTCTGTCCTATCAGAAGATTACTTTTTAATTTCATCACATTTTGAAATGTCATCAGCAAACTCTTTCAATTTGGGACAACCTAACATTTTGCTTTTGGTAAAAGGTTAAGTAAGGTCCTAAGATTGACTTCCCACAACAGATATGTCAAACTGGATTTTAACCCTCCACATGAGTCAGTTGGGAAACTACCTCTAATGAAATAACCATAATACTAGTACAAAGGTTCAAAATAGGGTCTGATGAACCAAAGGGTGTCAAGTTCATTACTCTAACCAAGCAGCCATAGGGGCTCCAGAGGCTTAAGTTGAAATTTATTTCAAACACCTTACAGAACAATCCCAGGACTTTACAGGTCTGTTGCTTAATCTTTTACCAAACACCAAATTTTCAAAATGTGATGAAAAAGAAAGAAAATCTTCTAATAGGGCAGAAAACATTGTGGGAAAAGGAGAAATTGCTCGTCAATTTCTCTTTTTCCCACAATGTTTTCCAGAGATGTCTGCGACAAACTGGTCAAATTTTGTAATTGTTTGGTAATGGGTTAATACATGTGAAATCTATGTCGGGAATAAGCTTATATACAATTTCTCCTTTTTCCAAAAATAGTTTTCATTCAACCAGAATTACATCCCCCAATACAGCCAATTGTTGTCAGAGAACACATTTAATGTGGGATGATGGAAGAAATGCTGTTTGAAAATTGTCCCTTGTATTCCAAAATTTAAAGACCAATTGTAGCATACAATATTTGGAAAACAGAAAAGAAAAAAAAAACTTTTAACAGACACAAGCACAAATCCACTTTTTACTCTGACAGTCATAAAGCACATCAGTTCTGTAATCTTGAAAACTGTTTTACACTCATCTGTCCATTTCAACGCTTACTATACTTAAATATTTTGAAATGAGCATAATCTCTGCAATTCAACTTTTGGATAAGAGTTTGGCTGCGCAGCATTTGCAAAGCAAACTAAAATTTGACTGGAATAATGCTGTAGATGGTTACTGGGTAAAAGATCCTCGAAAAAAAAAAAATACAATCAGTATGAAAAATAAGAATAAACTTCATCTTTGCTGTAATTCAACTTTTGGACAGGTGTTTCATCAGCTTTAAGTCATGCAGTGTAAAAATTGGACAATGAGAGGCATTTGCACCCCTTTTACTATCATTTGAGACGCCTCCTTTTAAGTGTGAGGATGGGTATCATTCAAATGCCTTTGCTGCTCTTTTCAAACCCTTCTTTCTTTCATACAGTTATAATGAAGACCCTGAGGAAAGAGTAACTTTACCCTCTTGATAGACAGTATATTATCTTTGTCAAAGTAACAGGCTGTACATAATTATATCCGTCATGCAAGTCAAAAAGATAAAGCCTTTCAATTTGACAGTGGTAATAAGATTTTCCTCTTTCGACCTACCTTGATGCTGTGTCATGGAAAGCAGTATGAGAGGGATACCATTACTTTTCACAATCTCAATCTTAACTGCATCATTGCCTCCTAATGCCTTCAGAAGTCCCAGTGCCTTGATCGCTATACTCTGGAATTGAACATACAACATGTATTTTTTAACATGCACTTTTGAAAATTAGCATAGAATATTTCAATCTCTATAGTATAAATTATGTATTTTTGCAAACGTTTACCTTTTCCCAAATGTTCTTTTCTGTTATATGAACTCATTAAGAAATAAATATGGCTGTTTGTGCCTTTAAATGATTTTCCCTCATATTGAAGGTTTAGTCTTTGATTTAAAATGTCTAGTTTTCTCTCTTTGAAGGTTTGACAATTACATTTTCAACTAACTGTATGATTATACAAAAGAAACTTAGTACATTGCGAAGAACGAAGAGTTGCTTATAAATGTTAATTATTTTGCCCATATATGTATAACTAATTTAAAGGCATTCTAGATATGAGAGTACTAATTTTACCAATCATGCAACAAATGAATTAACCTTATTTTCAATGTTTTCCTGAAATGATTTCAGGATCAAGTCCAGACCTCCCATATCCTTTACGTCTTTACAGAATTCGTCTCTCACCACCAGTTTACCGAGTGTTGAAAACAGTTCCCCTTGGACTTCTAGATCGCTTGTAAAATCTATCAAATACATACATGTTGTATTAAAGGATCTGTTGTCTGAGAAAAGGTCATAATACTACTCTTAAAATAATCATTCTGCCATACCTGCATTAACCCATTATCAAACAATAGCGAAATTTGACAAGTTTTTTGCAGACGACTCTGGAAAACATTGTGGGAAAAAGAGAAATTGCTCTTAACGAGCAATTTCTCCTTTTTCCACAATGTTTTCTACCCTATCAGAAGATTGTTTTCAATTCCAGCACATTTTGAAAAGTCGTCTGCAAACTCATTCAACTTGGGACAGTCAAAAATTTGGTGTTTGCTAAAGGGATGTAAGTGACTAAGAAAAGAAAAGAGAAATTGATGATAGCTGGAAAAATTATCGATTTACCACTTCACTTTCACAATGAAAATAAATTGATTTTTTTTTTCAATTCTTCTGACTATGCATTTATTCGGTTTATGTCAAAAGAATAGGGGAAAGATACAAGTCAAGAATGATGATCATTTTCATGTACAATGTACAATGGACAAATTCTGATTTATCAGATACCTATCACAACTTCTGTGTGCAGTGAATAGTAATTTTCCCACTTTCGTCAAATTATGAAAGAAGGAAATAAAAAGTTTAGAAGACAGTAGAAACGTACCTTTACAGATTTCCAATAGCCATTTAAGAGCATCGCCTTCTATCACAATTTGCTTTGCATTTTCATGGGCAGAACCAAATGGTACTCTGACGTCATCATCCAAGGTCAACACTCCAAGTCCATACGCTATGGCTTTAACGATGTCTGGCTCTGTCCGATTCCTCACAAGTACTCGCACCAACTCTTTAATGATGCCATTCTTTACAAACAATCGTCGATTCATTTCATGTTTAATACAATTGAGTCTAATTAGTTTTATAATAAGGGAGGTAATTTTTGGACTGTCTGTCCTTTCCTTCAAGAGTTTCATTAAATACTCCCCTCCATCATCATCTAACAAATCTGGTTGACCGTTACACAGGGAACACATTGTTTCTAATGTCTTAATCAGCATTTCATCATCATTGGTACAGGCTTTTAATAACTTGAACAAAATCTCATATGCTTTGTTCTTACCAACAAAACATCTCCTTGTAAGATCAATATCACATTCTTTTTTAATAACCTCCAAATTTTCCCCTTGTGGTTTTATGTCAGACTGTTCAAGTGAAATGCTGAGGTTTTCAAGAGCTTTAATCGCAGGATGAACTGTTTTTTCACCACTGGCATCGTACATGTTTGGATCTCTCACTATCATACCAAGGAAAACTCCCTAAAATGGAAATATATTGCATTTATTAGCCCTTTATCAAACCTTTTTGGGAATAATTTTACGGAATACAACATATATCATTCAAAAATCTTTTCTCCAAAGCAGTGGAAATTCATCCTAGTTCCAATATCATTATTGTACATCCTAGTTCCAATATCATTATTGTACATCCTAGTTCCAATATCATTATTGTACAATGGTAGGTATATGCATGAGTATTCGGTGCACTGTTTTATAGAATGTTTATGCAAATTGAGGAAATGAATGTTCATTTATGTCACAACTGATCAGTAAACAACAGTATTTTTCACTCATCATTATCTTTATTGTGGTTTTGAGAGGCCTGTTTGATTGATTTGTAACATTTGTGTCAGTTTTTGGATTATGACATCTTCCAGCGGAGATATGCCTTGCATACACTTTTCCTACTTGCCAAGACCAGGGGTAGGTCTTTTTAGAAGTTGGAGCCATCAAATTTTTGTAGAACCATTTATAAATGCCAGTTAAGGGTTCACGAAATGTCGTAAAGGAAATGCATGTACATAATTATAATATATCTAGTCTTCTCAACTAGTCAGTGAATGACAGGGCTTTCTACTGATCAAATATGATTGATGATTGACAGGTATCTTTGCTTGGCTAAAAACACTAATAAGTTACCTGTGTTTCAAACTGTTGAACAGCATCATTGATTGCCTCTTCCACAGACATGTCAAACTCCTGTACATTCTCTTTGACCACATTGTCAAACGTCTCCTGGGTCACTTGTAAAGCCATCTCTGTATAAAAGGAAACCTCAAATTGAATACTGATAAAAATATATCATAAAGATTGAGCAGGAAATGGATGGGAGGAGAGATAGAGAAATTAATGGATGGACAGGGTGAATGGTAGATTGATATATATGATGGATGGAGGGAGAAATGGATGGATTGAGAGATTGGTGGATGGAGGGAGGGATAGATGGAATGAATCGGTGGATTGAGAGATTGGATGGAGGGAGAAATGGATGGATTGAGAGATTTGTGGAAGGAGGGAGGGATTGATGGATTGAGAGATTGGATGGAGGGACAAATGGATTGATTGAGAGATTGGATTGATTGAGAGATTGGAGGATTGAGAGATTGGTGGATCGAGAGCTCCATGGTAAAAGAGTGGTGGGTGGAGGGAGAGATTGGTGGAGGGAGAGATTGGTGGAGAAATGGAGAAATGGATGAAGAGATAGTCTCAATAATGATCCATGAACGAAGTTTTATTTCAACATTTGGACATTAATCATGCTTCACCAGCCAATATAGCAATAGCCTTTGAGACCAGAAACCTTGACTAGATGGAGAGATTGACAAGTGGATGGAGGGAGAGAGTCATGGATTGAGAAAACTTGGCCAGACTGGAGAAATGGGAGAGGAATTGGAGGATGTCTTTCAATGTGGACAAATATCACATTATGCACATTACCAAATCAAGAAAAACAATCAAGGCAAACTACACTCTGCACAATCAGTCCCTCTCTGTTGTACAACAAGCCAGATACCTTGCTGTCAAACTTTCATCAAATCTATCATGGACACCACACATAAACAAGATTACAAGTATAGCCAGTCAAAATCTTGGCTTTCTAAAACGTAACATACATTCAGCTAAACCTGAAACAAAAGCGGCAGCCTATAAATCAATAATCAGACTCTCATCAGAGTACAATTCATCTGTGTGGGACCCATATCATTCGTATAATATCCAAAAACTAGAAAATACAAACAAAGACGAGCAGCCCGCTTTGTAGCAAACAACTACTCAAAGGAGCCTTTTACAGTTACCAAGATGTTAAACCGACTCCAATGGGAGTCCTTAGAGCGCAGAAGACAAAATGCATGTCTAAGCCTTTTCCATAAAATACACTGTGGGCTTGTTGACATTACACCGTCCCAATACGTGACATCAAATCCAAGATCTTCAAGACATTGCAATCATCTGGCGTATCAAATACCACACTCACCATCAGACTATATAAAGTTTTCATTCTTCCCCAGAACTATTGTGGAATGGAACTCACTCCCGTTATACTTGGTCAGTACTGACTCAAACCCTGTGTTTAAGTTAGGACTGACTAGGTTGCCACAAATCCCTTAAACAGTATAGATTTCTTTTTACTATCTTTTAAACTGCACTAACAATTTTAATGTTTCACCACTCACAGGATGAGTTGCACTGTATAGGCAGAGACATAGATAACAGAGATTGGCAACTCCGGAATTATCGCCAAACTCTCGCGTGCCGCGAGGTTCTGCGAGATAAGGAAAGTGCGTACCTGTTTATCCGTTGCCACGGGAGATGTCAAGCGAAATTGATACTTCTTTATTACAGTAAAATAGCTATGTATTGGTTATCTGATTGGTTATCTGAAACAACTTCTGGACATTTTGTTTTATTTTCATTTTATTAAATTGATTTTACGTTAAAAACAAAACAAAAAGTTCCAGTAGGCCTTCTTTTTCAATGACAGGCTTGATTACCATGCAATTGTACTTATAACGACAATGTCTTTCAAGCAAAGGTTTAAATAATATTTTGTAATAAATCAAGTGACTCTATTTAGTTGCAGTTAATAACCAAAGCATGAATTTTCCACTAAGACATGATAGTTTTCGTTAATATTAAATAATTGCTTTCTAACTTCATTTTATTTATTTTGTGTCGTAAAACTGTTTACAGTGCTAATTTTGTCAAAACAAACCACGTTTTTTTATCATGTCATTATTTCAAGCCAAATGTTTCAATTTAAGAAAATTAAAAGTATTTTATGATGTTAAAATACATGTAATGAGAGTTTTTGTTAAAGCGGTTTTAGTAAACGAAAGGACACGTAAGAAAAAACTGACGAGCAAAGTTTCGATTACACCTTTTACCGCAGATTCCTCTAATATTGATTGCAAATCAATCAGTACATAATTATTCTAAAACACGTAACGGTCTGGTCTTATCATGCTGCTGACCGAAATGATTTTAGAAAAAAGAAATGTGCGCTTTTTGAATGTTAAGCTAAAGCAAATAGTATGTCTTGCACTGTTGATATATGTATTGAGTATGTGCTAATCTTACGTTATTGTAATTTTCATGATAATACCGTCTGGTAATAAAATTGTCAACATGGTGGCAGCGCGGGATTTTTTCTCATGAAAATTCGAAGTTTGCGGCCGATTAAAGAAGCTTCCGAGGCAGAAACTGCATGATAGCAGAAGATGGCAGAATCATCTTTCCGACTGCCGGGTTCCCTGAACGTGACAGATGGCAATGTCGCGGAAAACTTCAAGAGGTGGAAGCGTGAATACGAGGTTTACATGACCGCCACGGGATCCGATAAAAAGGATAAGAAGATCCAAACGGCGATCCTGCTTCATTGTGCCGGTCCGCAGGTACTTGAAATATATGATCAGTCCACGTGGGAAGACAACGCCGATAAAGATGACCCCGAGAAAGTACTGGGTAAGCTCGAGACTTACTGCAATCCACGTAAGAATGAAGTTCTAGAGTCGCACAGGTTTTGGACTGCACCGTATCAAGAACCATTTGATGTTTTCGTCACAGACCTGAGAAAAAGGGTAACGTCGTGCAATTTTACCGATGCTGACAGAATGATCCGTGATAAAATCGTCTTTACGACTACAGGAAAATTGCAAGAACTCTTATTAAGAGAAGATGATCTTAACTTGACAAAAGCCATTAAAATAGGTCGAGCCTTTGAACAATCACAGAAACATGTGCAGGAGTTAAGAGAGAAACCTTCAGATATGTCTGTAAATAGGTTGAACACTGCTAGACCCAAATCTGACAACCATAGCCAGAAAAGACAATATAAACAATATCCAACAAGGCCCATTTCTGGCAAAGCAAAGCAAAATGCTGAGCATAAGCAGTGTGATTTTTGTGGCAAGAATCACCCACCTAAAAAAGAGAAATGTCCAGCATGGGGTAAAAAATGTGCAAAGTGTGGAGGCAACAACCATTTCAAAGCAAAATGTAGGCGGGATGGTGTGAACTCTGTACAAGCTGAGAATGAAAATGGTAATGGCAATGATGAATTCTGGTTAGCTTCTTTTGAATCTCGATCAAAGGTAATGGCGACAATGATTGTGAATGACTGTGAAGTCAAGTTCCAAATCGACACTGGCGCAGAAGTCAATACCATAAACCAAAAATATGTGAGGAAATGTCAGGTCAAGAGCAATGCATCTACACTGAAAATGTGGAACAAATCGACTTTGAAACCATTAGGTGAAGTAACACTTCCGATGAAAAATCCTAAAACTGGTTCGACACATGATGTTAAGTTCGTCGTCGTCCCAAATGACTTTCAAAGTCTGCTAGGTCTGAAAACAGTTCAAGAAATGTCATTAATCAACATAAACACTGATTCTTTCATAGGGAAAGTAGGAATGGATCTCGGTGATCTAGGTGAGACAAAGCTGCACATTGAGAATGATGCAAAGCCCATAGTTTTGCCTTCACGAAAGATTCCTTTAGCTATCAAAGATCAAGTTAAGTCAGAAATCGACACTCTCGTCGAGAGAGCTATTTTGATACCAGTTGAAGAACCAACGGAATGGGTCAACCAAATGGCTGTTGTGCGGAAAGCAAATGGTAAGCTGAGAATTTGTTTAGATCCGCAGCCCTTGAACAAAGTCCTGAAACGAGAGAGATACAGACTAACTACATTTGATGATGTTCTTCCAAATCTGAATCAGGCAAAAGTGTTCACAAAGTTGGATGTGAAAGAAGCGTTCTGGCATGTACGACTAAATGAAGAATCCAGCAAATTGACAACGATGATCACACCTTTCGGACGGTATCGATGGTCAAGATTACCCAGGGTCTTCCCCAGCCCCGTAAAGCGCCGCGGCTCCGCTGCGCTTGACTTTCAAAATAAGCACTCCCGCGGCGCCTTAGCCGACTCCCGCGGCGCTCTAAATGTGTCCGCAGCGCTTTAGATTGACCCCAAATGGAGTCAACGTCAATGGCAGTATATTCTAGATAAACCGCCAGTCTATAAAGGAGTAACTAACAGCTGATAAAAAAGTCGATAGGCGTTTACACACTCGGTTTATGCGACGTCGTCATAGGTACAGACATGAGCGTGTGTATTGGCGTTATGGCACGTGCTTTGTCCTAAAAGGAAAGATCTATGATGCGTGTTAAAAGATCGCACTTGGAGTGAGAAATAGACTTCACTTAATTGACATGGCTTCTGTCACTTTCTATGATACTATAGACGGGAATTTTATGTGAAAACACCTGATTCAGACATCCATCTCCACATCGCCGATTTCCTTGGTTTGTCATGGTAAGTTATTAGACAAACTAATATGACGTGATCGGGAAATATTGAGAAAGTTTTGCATCCGGCAATATCTTTCTTCACATCGAATTATTTTGACCGGGTAAGTTATAAAATTCAGTTCCTCGGCAACTTAGTTTCACTATAAATATGCCCAAAACCGGTTTTGTAGTATCTGTATACATAAACTGCTAAGATGAAATGATCATCTGGTGGGGTCAGGCATAACGTAATTTTTCAAACGTCAAAATACTTGTTGAGCTCAATGTGACAAATACACCAAGTGAACCTGAGCAAGCTCCTCATTTCTGGAATTTCTTACGAACAATTTTATAATATGAGGACTATGTGTTAAGTGCCTCTTGTATGCAAAAATGTCTACAGGTATTGACACTGCAGCTATAGTCATGTTCACTTTGTTAAACAATGAACAAACCTCCAAGTGGTTAAGGTGAATGAATTGTAACTTGGAGTTTTTGTTTGATCCTTCAGGCAAGACATGACAGAGCCCTAGTCTCGTACTGTGAATCCCAGGAAACCCGTATACAATACATAAAATACTGTTGACAGAGAGTCAAATGTTGCATACAAAATAATAATTTGTAACACCATGATTATCTATGAACTTGTCTTTTTTTAATGAATAGACTAGTGAGAAATAATTTAACAAATTCCTAGTGATGCCCCATTGTAAAAGGCATTTCGGGTAGACATGCAGATTGCTATGTATTTGGCTTGTCATGACTCTGTTACCTGACATGAAAAGACGCATGCACAAAGAAGCAAAAAGACTTAAACCAGCCTCCAGACATAGGAATCCTGTATTAAAGTTCAAATAAGCTTGATCCTCCAAGCCGTATGGCTGCCTTCAGGAATCTTCACTGGTTGATGAAGAAAATTCACTCAAACCATCGTCGGGCATCGCTACATAACTGAGATAATGTTGATGTGATGCAAAACCCATATTAAAAAAAAAAAAAGCATGCTTGTCTCTTTAGATTTTCATTTTTTGTACAGGGTTCAAAGTATCTTCAGACACAATTCAAAAACATGTTCAATTCTGGTACAACAGAAACTTGTTGGGTAAAAGAAATTGCTAATGCATTTTTAATAGCAATTTCTCCTTTTGTTTAAGTACTATTAATTGAATTTGACAGCAGACATGTCAACAAACAGGCTTGTTCGAGCAAATTGTTATTAAATCTTCATGCATCTTTATAACAAAAGTCTAAAATGTATTGGGAAGAACTCAACAGATGCAGAGGCTAATCTTATAGTTCTGAACATATTTTATGTCTCAATTATAAAGTTAAAGGTTTTTTATTAGAATGTCACCCCTATTGAAAGGGCCAGCCAGTTTTGGCTTATCGAGACACTTTTCACTGATTATACCAAGTACCTCCCAACTTCTATCACTATGGCAGGGGCCAAGTGGATAGGTAACCATTAAATTTAACTAGTTTGTGGCTAATGAGCCGGCTATTTCGGAACAAGTCCCATGAGAAACATTGTCCGGACCAACGCCTCCCGTGGGGCATGAACCTTCAACCTTCCCTTTCTTTGGCAGACACCTTAACCACTAGACCACGGTTACAGTATATATACTTATATAATTATGTTATATAACATACAGAACAAAATAAATGTAGCATGAAGATTCATGTGGTGCATACTCAGGTAACTAATGAAAAATGGGATACTTGTTAACCCATTCCCTCACAGAAAACCCCTTTAAGGGGTCAGAAAATGATCAAAGGTAAATTATCTAGTATCTACAGATTAACTTAAACATTTATACTCAAATTAAAAGTTGCAGTAAGTTATAGAGGTGATAAAGCAAACTTAGCAGCAGGACTTCCCTATTGCACAGAAATAAGACACGGGGTCCTCCATATAGGATACTATTACATCATAGCAATTCTAATTATGTCAGCACTTTATGTTGTTTTTGAATGAGCAGCAGATAATTTGAACCAAAAATCAGACTGTGATTTCTGTGCAGTTTGATCTTTAGTATTCATGTAAATATCCCATTATGACCATTAGTCATTTTGAAGGAGTCCAAAGTTGATAAAAGGGGAAACTACTATTCTGTGAGGGATAAAGATATTGATGAAAGTTATGTCATGTTTATTAAAGAACATGTTGGTTAATATCAGACAAAAGGGCACTTCAGTCAGTCACACTTTATTATTAAAATCTTAATAGTTTTAATGAGTATTATTACATGAAACAACTTTCAAAAGGTAATTATATCAAGTAACATAATTTTATGCAGTTATGTTTACATCTAGTTTTCATGTAGTAATAAACAGGGGTGTGGAATTATAGAATTTTTCAACTTGTCCACGGACAAGTTAGACCCAATTTTCTACTTGTCCGAATCTAAGGTTCACTTGTCCAATGAAAAGAGTATGAATACCGTATAATGTTTAATTATTGTTTTATTGAACCTGTTATTATCAGTACCTGGACTAGTGCATGTTTAGAGGATCCCATACAGACGATTCTAAGAAGTGAGAGTGTCTTTCCTTTGTAACGCATCAATTTGCCTTTGCTACGAATAATGCCGTAATGTCGTATCGGAGCTTAGAGTACTTTGGATAAATACAACAGAAGAGTTCAGATTGGTCACCTTTATGCAGCCAGATCCCGCTGTAACTTTGTTTTGCGCTTTCCTGATTCATTGAACTACCTGATCGAATAACAAATTTGTTCATTTTGAGATGAAATACAATGTTTACTAGAGTGTCAGGAGGTTGCATCGATACTTTTAACTTATCAAAAACTTGTTTCGGCTCTCCTACTACGCAGAATGATTACTTGTTCTTTCCAATAGCAATTTAACTGCTTCCACTGAGAGACATCACTCGTGGTAAGTAGTTTGTGAATCAAGGGACATTTAGTGGTAGGAACATGGGTTATATTTTATTTCAAAGACATTAAAGATCAACTTTGAAATAAGAATTGAAAATGGGCTTTATGTTTCAGCAAAATCCACTTGTCCTGGGACAAGTGGAGCTGGAAAACCTTCTTGTCCAGTGGCAAAAAAGTCCCGGGTTGGACAAGTCGGGCAAAGTAATTCCACACCCCTGATAAAAAATATATATATGATATAGAAAATATGATGTGCCTTTGGTATAATTCCTGACACACAAAGAAACATCAGGTCATTGTATGTGTCAGCATTAATCAGAATAAGATCTTTTCAAAGCTGAATAAGTTTTATACTGTTTGGACTTGGAATTGAATCCCAAGATTGTCTTACACAAATGAGGAGATTCAATTTGCCGTAGCGTCACCGCAATGGTCATATTTAAAGCAATACTTATTATTTGGATCATTAGAGTGTATGCAAAAACTTTTTAATCCAGATATATATATTCTATATCTCTCATCATTGAATTACCCAGGTTGAAAATGGTAAAGTTGTTTGTGGTTAGTCATCTTTTATAATACAAAGAAGACCAAAATGACTTAGGTGTAAGTAACATCTCTTCAACTTAAAACAAGCTAATATAATGTCTTCATGGCTTTTGGCTAATGTTTTATCCAGTTCTTTCGATTTCTGAGAGCGTTTTTTGCTTTGCAAATCTTTATTGTATTCAGGTAACAAACTTGTTTATCTTGTTCTCATGCAATACTAAATGTACAACAGGAATAACACTATAATCTTTACTCAGCTGATGAAATCCAATATTGAATTCCGTTTTGAAAGTATTTCTGTAAATATTTTACTGATACTTTTGCTAAAATGTTTTTGTCACAATTCTCACAGTATAAAAAATACATCTTAGTTACACTTAAACCAGGTTCTTAATATTCTTTACCCTTTCCTGCAATAATTTGATACAATTGCACTGGAAAGGAAGTAATATGATCCCTAACCATAGAGGAATCTAAGTAAATAACTAGAGTTAGAACCGTTTCGCAGGAAATATTATTGCCATTTGGAGATAGAACTAAAGGACAAATCATTAATAACTTTTTTATTTATCAAGATATCACCTTGAATTTTTGTCAGTATATGTGTCAGAGGTTTAAGAACATAATTCCATCAAAAAGTGATTTTGTGAAAAAATGTTAGTTAGAACCGTTTCGCGGGCAAGGCACGAAATGTGTTGATTTAAATATATTATGGGACACTTTCTTTTGTCTCTTATTTTCAAAACATACCTTAAAACTCACCATTTTGGTACACATATATAAAAAAATTCGAAAAATGAGGGGGATGACCCCCTCCCTTGACACCATCCTCCCCAGCGCCTGAAAAAAATCCTGGGGAAGACCCTGTTACCCTTCGGTCTCAACGTGTCTAGTGAAATCTTCGCCAGAAGACTGAATGAAGCACTGAATGGTCTTGATGGAACATTTGTTATAGCCGATGACATTATAGTGATAGGCTGTGGTGAAAATGAACAAGCTGCGATTGCTGACAATAATCGCAAGCTGAAAGCTCTGTCACAGAGATGTGCAGAACAAAACATCTTCCTCAACGAAGAGAAGAAAGAAATCGGAAAGGAAATCACATTCCATGGTCACAAGATCACGGATAAAGGTGTTATGCCAGACGAGAAGAAAGTAGAAGCAATTCGCAAAATGCCGACACCTACAAATGTGACAGAAGTGCGGAAAATATGTGGTCTTGCACAGTACATGGCAAAATTTCTTCCAGATTTAGCTTCAACCCTAGAGCCCATGAGAAAGCTGACTCACAAAGATGCAGAGTGGAAATGGTCAGAGGAGTGCGAAACTAGTTTCCACAAAATGAAAGACCAGATTGCAAATGCACCAATACTAGTGTATTTTGATCCTGAAAAGGAGTTGGTTATCCAAGCTGACAGTTCACAGAGTGGTTTAGGTGCTGTCCTGATGCAGGATGGACAGCCAATTGAATTCGCTTCACGGTCCCTCACCACTTCCGAACGCAAATGGGCGCAGATTGAAAAGGAGGCTCTGGCAATCTTGTATGGATTGATGCGTTTCGATCAATACACATATGCACGCAAAGTGATAGTGCAGAATGACCATAAACCGCTGGAGACAATACTGAAGAAACCTCTTGGTCAAGCCCCGAAACGACTGCAAGATATCATTATGAAACTGTTGCGGTATGACATTCAATTTCAGTATGTGAAAGGCACAGATTTGGTAATAGCCGACACGTTAAGCCGTGCCTATACGGAAACAGGAGAACATGAAACATCAGACCGGATGGACATCCGAGGTGTAGAAATAGGTGCTTTCGATCAGTTTCCAGATGCGAGAATACTGGAATTAAAGCGTGCAACAGCAGAAGATTCGTCAATGCAAGAACTACAAAACTGTATAGTGTCTGGCTGGCAGAAGAAAAGTGACATTAGTACTAAACTCAGAGAGTACTACCCACTTAGAGATACGCTTAGTGTACAGGATGGAGTCATCTTCAAAGGTGAAGCTATAGTGATTCCGAAAGTGCTTAGAAGAGAAATGTTGCAGAGACTGCACAAAGCTCAGCTTGGTTTTGAAAGCATGGATCGAAGAGCGAGAGGAACTATATATTGGCCAGGTATGAGAAACGAGATAAAAGAATTCGCGAAAAACTGTGTTCAGTGTGAAGACAGAAAGCCGTCGCCTCAGAAAGAAACGCTTAAACAGCATGATGATGGACAAAGACCTTGGGATAAGGTCGGTTCCGATTTATTCGAAATACAGAACAGAGTGTACCTAATAGTTGTAGACTACTACACCAGCTTCATTGAAATAGATCATCTTACGGCGGCAAATAGTCAGCAAGTCATCGACAGAATGAAGAAACATTTCGCGAGATTCGGTATTCCTAGAGAGCTGATAACCGATGGTGGCCCCCAGTACACATCCAGGGAATTTCGCGAATTCACAGAGCATTGGGGAATCCAACATCATGTTACATCTCCCCATCACCCCGCGTCAAATGGGAAGGCAGAAAGCGCGGTGAAAGTAATGAAAACGCTTATTATGAAATGTCACGATTCACGCTCCGATCCACTGGAGGCCATACTGGAGCAACGGAACACTCCGCGAGCCGACACCAAATTAAGTCCAGCAGAGATGCTGATGAGCAGAAAGCCGCGAACATTGTTACCTTCGCGAGTGACAGTAGAGAAAATCAACGAGTCGCGATCGCGTCGTAAAGAAACCGTTAAGAAATGGTTCGATGTAAGTGCACGAGATCAAAGAAAGATTTGTGTTGGTGAAGCAATGTACTTTTTCAAACAGAGTAAAAAGCCTTGGCAAAAAGGCATCATCATAGGTTTCAGTGGAAATAGGTACAAAGTTCGCAGTGAGGATAATGGATTATATACGAGAAATCGCGTGCACATCAGGCCAACAAGTGTACCAGTTCACATTCGCGAGCAATCGCCACATTGCTATGGTGAACTATATACGGATCGTCATAGTGTGCGAAAAGATGTCGCGAATGCGCCAGCAACCGCTAATACTCAGGAAACAGTGAATACACCAGTAACTGAGAACGCGCCAGTAACTGAGAACACGCCAACATCTGCGTCATTGGGCGAGTCTCCTACTGCCGATACAGCTCCCAATACCAGCCCGGGTAGATACTACCTAAGACCAAGGAGAGACATTCAACGTCCACAACATCTGAGAGACTATGTGTGAAATAGTGCTGATTGATTCTGTGTGTTATTATAATGTAACCAGTATGGAAAGACTATCACAATCAAGATTACAACTTTTCATAGTGATCATAGTAATGGTTTAAGTTTTGGTTAATATTAAGAGGACTCATGAGAGTATGGTTAGACTTTGAAATTATGTTTAAGAATTGTGTGCGTTTTGTTAAACGGATTTTGATGTTGTTGTTGTTTTTTTGTAAGAGATTAATTGTCAAGGTAGACAAACTTCATTTTTAGATAGACAAACTTCATTTTAGATAAATTTCATATTTATCACAAGTTCAGCAATTAGGTTCCAGTCAGTTATTTTGTTGTTTGAAGGTATTGATGCCATTTTCCAGTAAATAATCAGTTCATACTTCAGGCTGTCTATTAATGATATTAATTCTCTGAAGAAAGAGGGATGTTGATATATGTATTGAGTATGTGCTAATCTTACGTTATTGTAATTTTCATGATAATACCGTCTGGTAATAAAATTGTCAACATGCACCTTCGTTTTTATTATCATTTCTGAACGAGAAATTAAGTCAAAGCACTACTTTAAACAGACGCTTAAAACAGAACAAATCCTCCCTAGTTTGTTTTCGGGAGCTTTAGGTCATTAAATTTGAATGAGGTGTCAGAGATTGGACACAGGGTTAGCGCCACACACTTCTTGTGTAATCGCCCTAGCATCAAAAGGTTTTATGACATCAAACTACATATTTTATGGGGTGGCAATTTACAATCATAGCCTGTATTGTCCACTACCGTGATTGAATCTATCACCCTTCGTTCTTCAAATGACACATTTCACTTGACATATTTGCAAGCGATCGGAATTAAGAAGTATGACGAAAAAGGATTTATCGTGGTGTTTCTGATTAAGAAGATCTATCCATTCTTTTGTCTATTAATTGAATGGAGTTTCTTCTTCTTATATAGGAATATCACTTTGAAAATACGGGAAACTATAGAACTTAGTCAGCATTTAATGCGGGATCAATTCAAACTCATTCAGAAGTTTTCAGTAATAACACGTTTGATAAAACCCAAGTCACACAATTTAAGTTTTAATTGATGCAAAAATGAAAGATTTTGATTGAAAATAAAATGGCTGAAATCATAAGTATAGTATGCTTGTGTGGTAAAGTAAACCTGGTATAACTTCGTTATGAACACGACAATCACCATAAAAAAGTGGGTAACTATAACACAAAAATAACACTTCAGGAAAATGTCAAGTATGATATGAACCAGTGCATAGTTTTTTAGTTTTACTGTGTACAACTATGTTATATTTTGGTTGGAAATCAAGATGGCTGAATTCATTAAGGTAGTAAATGAGACATATTTAGTACGCAATAACTTCTAAATGACAAAGAATATCAGACTGAAAATTTGGAAATCAACAAAATCATATTATCCCATTAAAGTGGACATAAATCAGAAATGTTTGAATAATCCTCTGTTAAAACATTTTACTTTGTACAAGTATGAAATATTTTGGTTGGAAATAAAATGGCCGAAATCATGATCATGCGTGTGTGGTTCAGTAAACCTGATATAACTTCGTTATGGAAGCGAAGATTACTTTAAAAATGCGGGCAACCATAAAACAAAAATAACACTTCAGGAAAATGTCAAGTATGATATGATCCAGTGCATAGTTTTTTAGTTTTACTGTGCACAACTTTGTTAATTTTTGGTTGGAAATCAAGATGGCTGAACTCATTAAGGTAGTAAATGGGACATATTTAGTATGCAATAACTTCTAAATGACAAAGAATATCAGACTGAAAATTTGAAAATCAACAAAATCATATTATCCCATTAAAGTGGACATAAATCAGAAATGTTTGAATAATCCTCTGTTAAAACATTTTACTTTGTACAAGTATGAAATATTTTGGTTGAAAATAAAATGGCCGAAATCATGATCATGCGTGTGTGGTTCAGTAAACCTGATATAACTTCGTTATGGAAGCGACGATTACTTTAAAAATGCGGGCAACCATAAAACAGAAATAACACTTCAGGAAAATGTCAAGTATGATATGATCCAGTGCATAGTATTTTAGTTTTACAGTGCACAACTTTGTTAATTTTTGCTTGTAAATCAAGATGGTTAAACTCATTAGGGTCGTAAAATGGACATATTCAGTACGGGATAACTTCTAAATGACAAGGAATATCAAATTGAAAATTTGGAAATGTAGAAAAACAAACCCTTTCTTTAAAATGGACTTGAATTGGAAATGTTTGAAAAACCCTCCTTTAGAACAGGTTGAATCCAAAACTACTCAATTATCACATTTATCGCACCCAACCACGAAATTGCAAACAATTCAATCAAGTTTCGCACAGTTTGCTATGTTTATTTCTTTGATAATCACTTGCTGATCGGTCTTGTTGGATGGAGAAACTTTCTAACAATAACAGTATAGTGAATTCAGCAAGAAAATAATTTAATTATGACTTAAAACACGCTTATATGTGTGTTGCCTATTTCGCGTTAAGTTGAAAACGGCGTCGATAGACAGATCTCAAAAGGTCTCGCTAAATAACGCGTCATGCGAGATATCGCAGAAACTGGCTATAGATAAAGAAGGAGTTGCCAATCTCTGTTATCTATGTCTCTGGTATAGGCAATGAAGGCCAAGATAGGTCTTTGCACATTTTCAACCTTTTGTCACTTTTTCTTTCAGGTGGACTGAGTAGCTTGAGAGGTTGACAACTCTTTCACTAACTAACCCCAAGCATGGCCATTATAGTCCATTGAGGACTGCTAGCCATTAATGAAGATGATGAGATGATGAGATTGTATGCAGGGAGGGAGAGATGGAGGGAGAGATAGATGGACAGATTTGTGGATGGAGGAAGAGTAAGTGTAATATTAAGGGAGGCAGACAAACAAACATATAGACAAACTGAGAGACAGATATCCAGACAAACAAACAGAGACAGACAGACATACAGACCGACAAACAGACAAACAAACAGAGAGAGAGACAGGCAAACAGACAGACAGACAGAGAGAGACAGACAGACAGACAGACAGAACAGACAGACAGACAGGGACAGACAAACAGAGAGCTTGAAAATGAGACAGTCACTCATTGAAGATTGTCGAAGTTGAAAAAGATAGAGATTACCTTGTTTAAGTTTTGTACCACTAACAATTAACAGAATAAAGCACTTGGGTACCTTCAGACGATAATACGATACCGCTCCGATCACCTAGAATATTCTATTCAATCTATTTCAACACATGAATCATTTCGGCATGTTTTGACAGAACGAGCGTTGCGAAGAAATAGACTGGTATCTTTCATCTTCGCACTATCTGATGTTTCTGCTTGGGGAGCTAGGGTACCACAACACCGGAACGTTCTATATTTAGCCATTATGGTCACACACCTCTTCGATTGCCTACCATCCATACCTAATCGATTTGCCCTTTGTTAAATCGAATCCCGCATTTCCCTGTCAAATGCACCCCAAATCTTATATTATAAGCCACACGTTGTTTATGTTTTAAGATAATGCAGTCGTTAAACAACAGAATAATGCATGGGGACTGGTGGGTCAAATACGCTGTATTCTTAACAAATTGGGAAATTCTTAGATCACAGTTCGCATTTTTTTTCTCAAAGTGCTGAAGGCACTGAAAGACTCGATGGCTTGGATGGGGTTGAATGCAAATTATTTCGCTTGTCAAATATGATTATCTTAAAAAGGTGATGATAATGGGATAAAATGTAAAATAAAGAAAGAAAAGGAAAACGAAATAGGGATAGCATTAATCATTAGCAACACTAATTCATAGACTAAATATATAGATCTATTACCACATTGCAAAGGGACAGGCCTACTCGGGGGCGGTTCCAAGCACCGAAACTCTTGGTTCTCTTTGCCAGGTTCTCTATTTTCTATATTTCATGAGATTATTCTATAACATTCTCCAGTTCCGTTGAGTTTATTTCTGACCAATGATTATCATACAGGAGCATAAATGCAAGTGTTTATCTATTTTGTTTTCTTAAATGAATTTATTGATGGCACTGAAACAGTTAACCGCCTCGGGAAGGCCAGACTTTCGAAATCCATATTGTAAATTTAGGAGTTCTTTCTGATGTTAAATGTACAATGTTGCGGAAAAGTCTGCCAACAATTTCGTCTAAGACAGTGTCTGGGTGAGAAATTGTCCCAGAATTTTATGAAGTATGTATCCCTATTTATATTAGGCCTATGCATAAATATATGGTTATGGATACTGTGATGTCGATATCTTCTGTAGGATAGGGTTGATATGGTTTCAACCGTCTTAGTTTTTCAGGATATTCCAAGTTCTTGAACCCTGGTAGCTGTTCTGTCGCATGCATTTGTACACTCTCAATTCTGTCTATATCCATGGCTTTAAATTCATGGACTCCAGTCTGTAGCTTATTCTAAATGAGTTTGAACAATATTATTATATAGCGGTTTACATATGTCTTATTGAGAAAGTGGAATGGTCTTCTAATAATTGCGAAAGTGACGTTAGCCTTCGTGATTCCTCGTTGATGTGTTTTTCGAAACCCAACTTGTCGTCAGTAATAACTCCAATGTCCTTCTCATGTGTAGATTTGTTTATATATATTCCGCTGGGATTGTAGTTTGTAACAATATTCTTTTTACCAACACGCATATGTTTACATTTATCTGGCTGTAATTTTAAAAGCCACGTTTCACCCCATTCAGACATCTTATCTAGATAAGATTGTAGATATTCGGAGTCTTCCATAACTGTGGTGATTTTGAAAAGTCTCTTATCATCCGGAAAGACGATTATACATGTATCCGAGTTAACTGACGTCGGAAGATCATTGGTGTATAGAATGAATGGTGATTGAAACGGAGTTTAAACAATATTTCAGTCAATGCGAACTCATCGGGTTTATCCACTGAAAACAGCTCACGGAAATACCGGAGAAGTTACGATTGTGTTTTAGTTGTTTTGTTTTGTTTGTTTTTCCATTAATGTACAGGACTCAGTCTTGAGTGTTATTGTACATAGTTACCCCAATATGGTCGGTGATCATACGCACGTTCCTGATATAGCTCCACCAGTACTGTTCAATGGTCCTACTAAGTCAATGACTAGTTCCCAATAATGATCTTATTGAGCAGTGAAGAAAAGCTAATTAACAATGTTGCATCGAATTTGGACAGTGAATTGGACAAGTCAGAATTTAGAACTCAAATGGACCACTGTATTCCAAAATCATTTCTTTCTTTGTTTGTTATTGGTGATTTTGCATCATTGTTACGGATCTTTGGTTATATAGTGATACATAGCTTCTAGCCGATTAACCCATTACCAAACAATTACCACATTTAATCACTTTGTTGCAGACGTTTCTGGAAAAAAAAATGTGGGAAAAGGAGAAATTGCTCGTAACGAGCAATTTTTCCTTTTCCCACAATGTTTTCTGTCCTAACAGAAGATTGTTATTTCATCACATTTTGAAATGTCGCCTGCAAACTCTTTCAATTTGAGACAGTCGAAAATTTGGCGTTTGGTAAAGGGTTAAGTAAGATGACAGGTTAAACTACCCGTTAGGGTCGGTCCAGGTGGGTTAAACCATCGGCACTCCATAAAATCGGCCGGGAAACTACATTTTAATCCAGACCTATCGTGATTTTAACACACACGAGAGCGTTCGTGCGCTTTCAACTTCTGTTACTAGGCTTTTGTATTCTAAAAAAGACACATTTAAGCCTACAACACAACTAAGCAAGCTAGGATGCAGAGCAAAAACAAACAAAACACTCTCTGAAATGACGTTTATTTTACATTTGAAGATTCAAACTATTGAGGGACGAGACTTCTCGGAAGTGGGAGTTATGTAACGTTCGTTTAACATTTATGCAAATTAGGGACCTAATGCATTGTATGAGAGAACATACTGGTATATATATATATATATATATATATATATATATAGTAGACAACACAGCCGCTAGCTGTGCGACAGTGCTTTTACTGATCGGATGTGTTTGTGTCTTTGAGAGGTTCAGTTTCTTGGTTCGTTACACTATTCTCATATCTTTACTGTATTTTGGTACTCTAGATTGAAAGTAATTTGTGCTTTAGGACGATTTCAGCCTTATATCTCTTCTATAGCGCGACCAACGTCAACATTGTGAAGACAAATGAGTTAATCCTTTACCAAACGCCAAATTTTGTCTGAAATTGAAAGAGTTTGCAGACGACATTTCAAAATGTGATGAAATTAAAAAAAATCGGATAGGGCAGAAAACATTGTTGGAAAAGAAGAAAATGCTCGTTAAGAGCAATTTCTTCCTTTCCCATAATGTTTTCCATAGTCGTCTGCAACAAAGTGGTTAAGTGTCGTTATTGTTTGGTAATGGGTTAATGCTACACTTTGCGTAAACACCCTCGAGTACCGTCGTTTTGGTAACCAAGTTACGAAGCGGAAGAAACCACTGTGAGGAGTCTGGTAAAGGGTTGGTACATTGCAACAGGCACAGGAAATGAATTCTAATGTGGATGAATTGATCGATGTCTTTATCATTAAACTTTATGAATCGACAAGAAAAGCGTTAAAACACACAACTTTAACATGAACAGCAAGAAACTAACATGTGTTCTGATGAATTTTGTTGATTTCGAAGCGCCTGCGCTAAAACACTATATGTACATGTTTACTGTAAATAAATATGTTCATAACTTGATAACATGAAACGAGAGACGATTACGTTAAGGACTCTTAAATTTAACTAAACCATTTTACTGTTGAAATGTATTCAATGGAATTTACCCCTTTATCTCATTCACGACTTTGTTATCTTTCCAAATGGAAAGCAAACACGTACGACAATTATTAAGTACTAAAACAATGGATTCCTCCTTATATTGGAAAGAAGTCATTGTATGAATAAGAGACACGCTATTTGTGAACATGATCATCTTTTGTCACAGTTGTTTAGAAAGAACAAAAAAACCTTCTTCTCCCGATACGCTGAAATGTTGATTTGACGAGAAAGCTAGTTCGTGTTTTTAAATGATGATGTAACAATGAATGAGTGAATAGTAACAGTATCGGTTGTTTGGTCCAAAAAGGTTTTTTAACCCATTCGCAGCCAATTTGCTTCGAAAACAAAATTGTCAATGCCAAATGATTTCCTTGAAATAACAGATAAAAGACTGGTTTCGTATCACAAAATCATTACCATAGTTAGCATTAGATTAAAACTTTAAAATAAAGATCGCACATAAATTGTTTTTGTATCATAGCAGCAAGTCGCTGATCTGCGATATTGGCAGCGAAAAAGTTGAATAGTATCTTATTCTGATCAGAAGCTGTCAGACCATTTCTTTCCTTGCATTTCTGGTATCTCCTCATACTCATTCCAAAACTTAGATCCACCTTTATTCACTGAACATTTCAGACAGGTGATATGAATACACGTATTTCTTGTGCTAATTTTCAATGTGCCAAACGGGAAGTTGAACATGCAATCCTTGCGGCACATGCAGCTGTGGTTACTGTTCAAGCTGATCTAAACAGCTTCATACCTTTTTGAAAATATTGAATGTATTAAACCGTTAAATCCATTTCTTGCAAATTCACGCCTATCATTTAACTTAATACGATCAAACTAAAAAGAATTTAGGGTTCGCCTGTAAAATGTCATCAAAATAATTTATAGAACAAAATCAGAAAACTAAGGTTAAACTCTAGTCCTTACGGTTATGCATTGTCACACCCAATATGTATACATGTACTCAAATCTAAAGATAAAATTATGTTTTGCATCTGTCTGTTTAATTCTTTGTTGACCAAACTTCCTTGGTCGTAATTATTTACAGATCACTTCTCTATTATCACATTACACACAAACCAAACAATTTGCTAAAACAAGGCTAGCTAAAATACAATAGAAAAAATATGTTGAAATTAAACAATTATCAGAGTTAGCTAATTAACCAATTGTTACCACAATTAGCAACACACGTGATAAGATATAAACACAAGTTCTGTTCAATATCAATGCTAAGTTTCCTTAACATATGCCAGCCATTTATGAATTTTGACCCTTACTCCATTTATATAACACCTCACTTTAACAAATCTTCCTAACCAAGATCTTAAAGTAAAAATATTTTTATGAAGGTTTGTTGTTGCTTTCAATGGAACCAATCGCAAATTGCCACATGAGTGTATGCCAAGGAATGTTGGTGGCGAAACCCATATACTAATATATTTGTGCACAGCATGATAAGTATTTGTATCGTTTTTTTTGATACAGCATTTTATTGCCATAAGACTTTGTAGACCTTTTTGTTCTATAAGGACATGCCCTCTATTACATATGTTCTTTCGAATCTATTTCAAACCAGGCTTGAACAAATCACAATCTTAATCAACCTATGAACAGTACTTTAAATGATTGGCACATTCAATGGTTAAATCAATTGAATATTTTAAAACTCTTATTGAAGAGTTTAAAACTCGTCGTATTTTTCTTTGATCCAGCCTTATCGTCCTTTTTGTCGGAATTGTTTCTTGGTGATCTCGGTCTATTTCTGAATCGGTCCTCCGTTATATACAGTGGTTGGTATGGAATACAGCGCTCGCCGCGTTCTTGTTGTATCGCATGGACAAGGCCATGGAAAATGTCCTCTACGTATTCATACTCCTCGGCCGCATTACACTCATAAAATAGTCCGTCAAATTCACTGGCAAGTGATTGGCCATCCGCTCTACTTATTTGCCTGGAATTGAATTTAATAACATATTTAAGACAGACTTATTGGGAAATATTTGAGGCACTGTATAGATGAATAGGGTTGTTTGAATATAGTATACTAATATATTGTAAATCTTTTGCACCATTGTTCCAGTCGGGTTACGCCAGGGCTGTAAATTGAGCCCAATTTTATTCTCTCTTTTTATTGATGATCTACAGTCAGCTATATCGAATTGCGGAGCTTCTGGTGTTCAATTGTACCCGGATCTCACCAAAGTTTTTATTCTTCTATTCGCAGATGACGTTGCCCTTATATCAGATACAGTAGTTGGTCTTCAAAGACAGCTAAATGCTTTATATGGATACTGCTAAAACTGGTGTCTGACTGTAAATTCTGCCACGTCAAAAATCGTTGTTTTTAAAAGAGGGGGAGGCTTAAGAAAACTGAGAAATGGTTTTATAACGGGAATGAAGTTGAGACTGTCAATGCATTCACATATGTTGGACTGGATTTTACATGTAGGCTCTCACTGTTTAAAATGGCCAACAATATGGCAATTAAAGCAAAAAGGGTTTTAAATTCAGTCTTAAAACGATTACAAGATTTAACACCATTGTCACATAAAATGTTCTTTAAAATCTTTGATTCGAAGATAAGTCCACTTTTACTATATGGTTGCGAGTTAAGGGGAATTAATACACAAGACTGTTTTGAGCGAATCCATATTTATGCCTGTAAACGTTTCATGTTTGCGCCTTTAAATGCTTGCAATGCTGCGGTAATTGGGGATTGTGTTTAAGTTTTGGCTGCGAATTTTAAGCATGCTTGATGATAGGTTCGTTCGGAAGTTCTATAACATGCTGAAACATTATGATGCGTTAGGGTATATAAATTGGGTTACTAAAATACGCCAATGGCTTTGGTTACGTATGGGAAAACCAATACGTCACAAATCAAGCTTTATTTTTAAATTAATAGATTGAAGGATCACATGAATGCACAAACAATAGAAAGTTAATACTATACACTAATTTTAAAACAAACCTGTCACCTGAATTTTATTTAAACTGTGTCGACATTATAAAGTTTAGGAAGAGTCTTTCATCCTTCCGAACATCTGCTCATGCTTTAATGATAGAGAAAGGTAGACAAATGACTTTACCGCGAGAACTGAGAACGTGTCCCTTTTGTGATCAGATAGAAGATGAATATCATTTTCTTTTCACTTGTACCATATACAACGATCTACGTAAATTGTACATACCAGAAAAATACTACACTTCACCAACTATCTATAAGTTCTACAGTCTTTTATCTTGTAAGAATGAAATTATCATTAGACGTTTAGCACTGTTTATCTATTATGCAATGACTAAACGAGACTCTCTTTTACAAAGGTGATAGATAGCCTAACCGTTATTTTTCTAATTCTATTAGTGGATCTAAACTTATTTTGGTGTATATGTGTTGGTTGATGCATAGCTCATTTTCCTTTGTTTTGTACCATGTCATTTCTTGTCACTTTGTAACGTTATAATTGTATACATATTAGTCATTCCATGTCATTTTGTAACTGCATATTATGTATTCTTTATTGTATATGGGCGGGTGGCTTTAGTACGTAATTAAAGTTGAATTAAAGTTCAATGAGAGACTTATAATTCGATTGCGAAAACTTATAGGAAGTTCTATAAAACTACAGTTTCGAAGGCTCTAATTAACAGAACATATTTCCTACAATGTACAGTGTCAAGTATTGGTATATCACACATGTTTTTATTGATATCGTTGAAAAAAACTCCGTAACGCTTGTTCATGAATATTGAAGTTATTGTGCCAAAAGGAAAACAGGCGCATAATTTGCCAGCTCATATTTTGTCTCTATATTTTCAATTGAGTTCTCCTGTTAATCCGTAAAAAAACCCGCACCATGCGTTAAAGACGATTGAATCAGCAATCCTTCCGTCTAATTGATCTACTCCGTTTTTGCTAATGCCAAGTTATGCCATAAATTCGCTGTATTTTTACATGATGAGTTTGGACACAGTGTTCATACCTATATCTTTCCAAATCAATCTTGTTCCCTACAAGCGATATTGGGCAATCTTTACTTGAGGTCCTGAGGAACTCGGTGACTTTCACTATGTAATCCTTAGCCCGCTCGAAGCTCCCTCTGTCTATTATACTGTACACTATCATAAAGGCGTCTGCCCATTTTAAATAGCGATTACAATTCGTGTCATCCTGTAATGATAAGAAAGTATGAAAATATCAATGAATAAATAACATGAAAGAAATTGACCAGCAGACCAACGTAAGCATGGTGGGAATTCAAATTATAAGGATAAATTAAATTTAAAGGCAATTTCAAACTGTGAGGATATATCAAATATAAAAGACAATTCAAATTATAAGGATAAATCAAATTTAAGGGACAGTTAAAATTATAATGGTAAATCAAACTCAAAGGGCAATTTAAATTACAAGGATAAATCAACTTTAAAGACAAATTCAAACTGTAAGGATAAATCAAATTTAAAAGGCAATTCAAATTATAAGGATAAACGACTAATGTAAAGAGTAAATCAGAAGACAACAAAAGACGAAGTTAATCATGAGAATGATTTCAATAAGGCATCGGCAGGATGTATACACGTCCATGCTAAGAAATAAAATTGTATCAGGTAATAGGAAAAATTCCAATCTCTTCTAACATAAACAGCAGGTTAGACCTATTGGAATTGTAAGTCGACATGTATTAAGATGGAAGACTCCTTCCAACAGTGTTAAAATTGGAAAAGATAGGTGTGCCCTGATGAACCCACGTGTGCGATATTTGTCAGTTAACGGGCTTATATCTAAAGCAGCAGTAAGGTCGAAGGTCCTATCAAAGAGCATAAGGTAGAATACCCATAGTCCGTCATTTTGAAACAATTCCTTTCTTCGGATTACTTAAGTCGTTTAGTCGTATACCGAGAACGACCGAAGTAAACCGATGAAAGAAAACGTTTCAAAATGGCGGATCATGGGTATTCTACCTAAACTTGAAGGATGTAAATATGTAGGGTCTTACTTAATCACATAAGAGTTAAAAATTGCAGCATAAATGAACTGTTAAAGTGGTGAAAAAGCTCAGTAATCAACAAATTATGCATTCAAACGCATCTTTGCATAGTGAGTTGTGTGACTTGCTTTAATCAATAGATGATATAAGTTAATTAGTATTGACTGATCTCATATGGACGTTTGAAACTATACATGTATGTACATGTACACGTAAACGAAGTTGTGTGAAGGCATTTTAATCGAAAACAGAAAGAAAATAATATCGTCATTGTATACAGTGGTTTCTTATGCTGTCTCTTAAAAGTGGAGAAAAAATGATGATGTGGATATACACGGGGTAATGGGTGAGTAATATTTGGATTAGAGGTTTATTTTTACTGTTTGATAACTAGGGGGTTGATAAAATCGACAGCTCTCGGATAGCGCTATCTGTCCGACAAGCAGAGGCAAACTCACAGCTGCGTTCAAGACTCAAGAGACATGGTGCTCTCAAACAACCAGTCGCTGGTACCTTTGCTCATAATCGCACGGTATTGAGTTCTTGATACAAGCATACTGGCATCCTTTAATCTGTAAACACGCTGTTTCTTAAGACAGGATACTTGCAAACAATCAATCGCTAGTGAATTGATACAATCTTAACGACTAGAGATAAATAAACATGACTTTGCGTATATTACAATATAATGATGAACCCAATACGTCCTATTACAACATGCTTGAAATCGTTAGTCTAGAAAAGAGGGACTATTTGGCGACCATGATTGCTTTGAACGCTGTGGATACCACATAACGTATGAAAAATGTGAATACTGGGCACACATGATTACGTTGAACACCAAATAACCAAAGAAAGAAGTGACTACTGGGCACAAATCAGTACGTTGAACACTGTGGATACCACATAACGTAAGAAAATGTGACTACTGGACACACATGATTACGTTGAACACTGTGGTTACCACATAACGTAAGAAAAGAGTGACTCCTAAGCACACATGATTAGCCTACATTGAACACTGTGGTTACCACATAACGTAAGAAAAGAGTGACTACTGGAATTCATCATTACATTGAACACTGTGGTCATCACATAACGTAAGAAAAGAGTGACTACTGAATTCATGATTACATTGAACACTGTGGTCATCACATAACGTAAGAAAAGAGTGACTACTGGAATTCATGATAACATTGAACACTGTGGTTATCACACAACGTAAGAAAAGAGTGACTCCTAAGCACACATGATTAGCCTACATTGAACACTGTGGTTATCACATAACGTAAGAAAAGAGTGACTCCTTAGCACACATGATTAGCCTACATTGAACACTGTGGTTATCACACAACGTAAGAAAAGAGTGACTACTGGAATTCATGATTACATTGAACACTGTGGTTACCACATAACGTAAGAAAAGAGTGACTCCTAAGCAAACATGATTAGCCTACATTGAACAATGTGGTTACCACATAACGTAAGAAAAGAGTGACTCCTAAGCACACATGATTAGCCTACATTGAACACTGTGGTTACCACATAACGTAAGAAAAGAGTGACTACTGGAATTCATCATTACATTGAACACTGTGGTTATCACATAACGTAAGAAAAGAGTGACTACTGGAATTCATCATTACATTGAACACTGTGGTTATCACATAACGTAAGAAAAGAGTGACTACTGGAATTCATCATTACATTGAACACTGTGGTTATCACATAACGTAAGAAAAGAGTGACTACTGGAATTCATGATTACATTGAACACTGTGGTTACCACATAACGTAAGAAAAGAGTGACTCCTGGAATTCATGATTACATTGAACACTGTGGTTATCACATAACGCAAGAAAAGAGTGACTTTTGGAATTCATGATAACATTGAACACTGTGGTTACCACATAACGTAAGAAAAGAGTGACTCCTAAGCACACATGATTAGCCTACATTGAACACTGTGGTTATCACATAACGTAAGAAAAGAGTGACTACTGGAATTCATCATTACATTGAACACTTTGGTTATCACATAACGTAAGAAAAGAGTGACTACTGGAATTCATCATTACATTGAACACTGTGGTTATCACACAACGTAAGAAAAGAGTGACTACTGGAATTCATCATGACATTGAACACTGTGGTTATCACACAACGTAAGAAAAGAGTGACTACTGGAATTCATCATTACATTGAACACTGTGGTTATCACACAACGTAAGAAAAGAGTGACTACTGGAATTCATGCTTACATTGAACACTGTGGTTATCACATAACGTAAGAAAAGAGTGACTATTGGAATTCATCATTACATTGAACAATGTGGTTATCACATAACGTAAGAAAAGAGTGACTACTGGAATTCATCATTACATTGAACACTGTGGTTATCACACAACGTAAGAAAAGAGTGACTACTGGAATTCATCATTACATTGAACACTGTGGTTATCACACAACGTAAGAAAAGAGTGACTACTGGAATTCATCATTACATTGAACACTGTGGTTATCACACAACGTAAGAAAAGAGTGACTACTGGAATTCATCATTACATTGAACACTGTGGTTATCACATAACGTAAGAAAAGAGTGACTACTGGAATTCATCATTACATTGAACAATGTGGTTATCACATAACGTAAGAAAAGAGTGACTACTGAATTCATCATTACATTGAACACTGTGGTTATCACATAACGTAAGAAAAGAGTGACTACTGGAATTCATCATTACATTGAACACTGTGGTTATCACATAACGTAAGAAAAGAGTGACTACTGGAATTCATCATTACATTGAACACTGTGGTTATCACATAACGTAAGAAAAGAGTGACTACTGGAATTCATCATTACATTGAACACTGTGGTTATCACATAACGTAAGAAAAGAGTGACTACTGGAATTCATCATTACATTGAACACTGTGGTTATCACATAACGTAAGAAAAGAGTGACTACTGGAATTCATCATTACATTGAACACTGTGGTTATCACATAACGTAAGAAAAGAGTGACTACTGAATTCATCATTACATTGAACACTGTGGTTATCACACAACGTAAGAAAAGAGTGACTACTGGAATTCATGATTACATTGAACACTGTGGTTATCACATAACGTAAGAAAAGAGTGACTACTGGAATTCATCATTACATTGAACACTGTGGTTATCACATAACGTAAGAAAAGAGTGACTACTGGAATTCATGATTACATTGAACACTGTGGTTACCACATAACGTAAGAAAAGAGTGACTCCTGGAATTCATGATTACATTGAACACTGTGGTTATCACATAACGCAAGAAAAGAGTGACTTTTGGAATTCATGATAACATTGAACACTGTGGTTACCACATAACGTAAGAAAAGAGTGACTCCTAAGCACACATGATTAGCCTACATTGAACACTGTGGTTATCACATAACGTAAGAAAAGAGTGACTACTGGAATTCATCATTACATTGAACACTGTGGTTATCACATAACGTAAGAAAAGAGTGACTACTGGAATTCATCATTACATTGAACACTGTGGTTATCACACAACGTAAGAAAAGAGTGACTACTGGAATTCATGATTACATTGAACACTGTGGTTATCACATAACGTAAGAAAAGAGTGACTACTGAATTCATCATTACATTGAACACTGTGGTTACCACATAACGTAAGAAAAGAGTAACTACTGGAATTCATCATTACATTGAACACTGTGGTTATCACATAACGTAAGAAAAGAGTGACTCCTAAGCACACATGATTAGCCTACATTGAACACCGAGGTTATCACATAACGAAAGAAAAGAGTGACTACTGGAATTCATCATTACATTGAACACTGTGGTTATCACATAACGTAAGAAAAGAGTGACTACTGGAATTCATCATTACATTGAACACTGTGGTTATCACACAACGTAAGAAAAGAGTGACTACTGGAATTCATCATTATATTGAACACTGTGGTTACCACATAACGTAAGAAAAGAGTGACTCCTAAGCAAACATGATCAGCCTACATTGAACAATGTGGTTATCACATAACGTAAGAAAAGAGTGACTACTGGAATTCATCATTACATTGAACACTGTGGTTATCACATAACGTAAGAAAAGAGTGACTACTGGAATTCATCATTACATTGAACACTGTGGTTATCACATAACGTAAGAAAAGAGTGACTACTGGAAATCATCATTACATTGAACACTGTGGTTATCACATAACGTAAGAAAAGAGTGACTACTGGAATTCATCATTACATTGAACACTGTGGTTATCACACAACGTAAGAAAAGAGTGACTACTGGAATTCATCATTACATTGAACACTGTGGTTATCACATAACGTAAGAAAAGAGTGACTACTGGAATTCATCATTACATTGAACACTGTGGTTATCACATAACGTAAGAAAAGAGTGACTACTGGAATTCATCATTACATTGAACACTGTGGTTATCACATAACGTAAGAAAAGAGTGACTACTGAATTCATCATTACATTGAACACTGTGGTTATCACATAACGTAAGAAAAGAGTGACTACTGGAATTCATCATTTCATTGAACACTGTGGTTATCACATAACGTACGAAAACATAACTACTGGGTACACATGATTACGCTGAACACTGTGGATACCACATAACGTACGAAAACATAACTACTGGGTACACATGATTACGTTGAACACTGTGGATACCACATAACGTACGAAAACATAACTACTGGGTACACATGATTACGCTGAACACTGTGGATACCACATAACGTACGAAAACATAACTACTGGGTACACATGATTACGTTGAACACTGTGGATACCACATAACGTACGAAAACATAACTACTGGGTACACATGATTACGTTGAACACTGTGGATACCACATAACGTAAGAAAACATAACTACTGGGTACACATGATTACGTTGAACACTGTGGATACCACATAACGTACGAAAACATAACTACAGGGTACACATGATTACGTTGAACACTGTGGATACCACATAACGTACGAAAACATAACTACTGGCTACACATGATTACGTTGAACACTGTGGATACCACATAACGTAAGAAAAACATAACTACTGGGCACATATAATAACCCAGGATAAAATTGACCCATGAATAAGTTAAACAATGTGTCTCTTGAGGCAAGATGCTTATAAATGTTCTTAAAAATCCACAGGGAACATATGTCTTGTGATAAATGTTCGCATAAGACAAGGTATATTGGCATAGTGTCATTAAACTAACGTACTGAGAGTTTGAGAGAAGCTGGTATAAAAACCAATTGAGATGTAAATAAACGTTAACAGTGCCCATTAACATTCTTCGCACCACACCTGTTCATACTTTGAAACAGACAAATTTATATTTCATTCAAAACAACAATTGATCTTATCTTTGAGAAAGCTAGGTGTAACCTATTACCTATAAAAATCTTTTTCAGATAGGCCTATATCATAACTATTTGTAAGACGGAACCTGGGAGGTAAGAAAAAATAACAATTTCGGTTTATTATCAAAACTAGCTCTTTTAGATTGAATGGTAAGTTGCTCTTCACGAGTTTCCTTTTCTTTGTCTTTGACCTAATGGATTTGAATGTCATTTTGTGTTAGCATTATACCTCCATATATGTATAGATGAAATATATAATATATATAACTTTGATATTTGACCTACTGATTAGGAATGCATTTGTGGAATATTTTAAGATTCAAGAAGCAAGTCAAACTAAAGTAAACGCGTTTTAACCGTTTTTGAAGGATGTTGAAAGTTTGTTAGCAATGCTATGATAAAAACATAAGAGAACATGCTGATGAATTGTGACAATACTTTTAGTGGCAATTCATAATTTATCCTTTTGTCGGTTTCAAAGAATATACACGTAGTTCCCTTTCATTTTCATATTTTGACATATGTTGTATAAGATGTGTCTTTTTGTTAGTTACAAAGAACGTGCATTTAGTCAATTAACATTTTTCTAACGTGTATAAGGCATACGATGAAGAGTATGTTCCGTTTGTCAGTTTCATAGAATTATACATTAACTGTTAAAGTGCTAGAACCGACTTCATGCTTATGCAGACAGGTTAGACCCCGGCCAGCCGCCAAGTAAATCGGCGGCTGGCCTGTGATCTAACCTCTTTGCTACTAAGTATCTTTCCTCGTCAAATTGAAGCAGATATTTTAAGGTTTTGGAAATCATACGACACAAAAATCTATTTTTTGAAAATTACAAAGCATTTCAAGGGTTAAGTTAACTTTACCTTTTCGTATGTGTCCATGACGTTCACGACAAAATCTTGGCCATCTAAACTCTCCTGCTTCGTGTATATGTCCTCTGTTACAAGAATAAAAGAAATCGTGGTTTCCAAATTGAGAAGATTTATGTCATTTTCAACGCTAGTTTTCATTAAACCAAGGTAATCAGCACAATAATTCATGCTCCCGATATTTTTTTTTTCAAACCAGATTGCTTCACCTTCTGCTTAGTGAACTTCGGCTGGAATTAGCACTGTGTGATGAGCTAGAACTGTATCAGCGGGGTTTTACACCCTAATACCGCCACGGAAGCTGGATTGGTCTTGCTCTGATGGTGCGAAAGCAGACTGGAAAACTTTTCTATTTTTCTTTTCTTTTGATACTGGCAAGATTATCTTGTCCGCTATTCTTCTAACTTTCCTATCATTTCACTTTATCTTTAAACTTTTTCTTAAACGCACCGTTATGTAATGGTCAAATCTGACAGATCAATGTATCAACGTAGAAGTAGAAGTAGTGATGACACACGAATATATCGATAGAAAATGGTGCCATTTTTTGACGGAATTATTACTTGCTGTTTTCGAACATGGACCATCTTTTTAAAGACTGAGCCATTGCTTAATGAGTAATAGGGGCTCGATGTTAAAAAGGATCGCTCTAAAAAGAGAGAGCGTATCTTATACCATGAGACGGTGGCAGAGAGATAACAATTCTGAGCTTGAAATTAATCCAACCCAAGCAGTGATTCGAATCCCCAAGGTGGAAGGTTTGGATTTCTTTAGGGGTTCGCATATTGACTGACTGATGTTATGCTGACTGTTCAACCCAGATATTTCTCCATCTATCACAGTGGTTCCCTAAGTAGTTTACTGTAGCAATGTCAATTCCCATTAAAGTAAAAGGATAATTAAAAAAAGGACACAGACACACATTAATTAACCCATTACCAAACAATAAGGATATTTAAACATTTTGTTGCCGAAAACTCTGGAAAACATTGTGGGAAAAGGAGAAATTGCTCGTGACGAGCATTTTTTCCTTTTTCCCTCAATGTAATCTTCCCTATCAGAAGATTATTTTCCAATTTCATCACATTTGAAATGTCGTCTGCAAACTTTCTAATTTGGACAGTCGAAGAATTGGCGTTTGGTAAAGGGTTAAGGAGTTACAAAGTTTATATTACCTATATATGGATCATATTCTATAATGAACCTCTTCGTGATATACTTGACTGTAAGAGCTGAAAAGAGAAAATAAAGTACAGATAGATAAGTGGATGACGGCGATCCTGTGACAGAGCATTTCGAGGGGTGAATGCGAAAAAAAATCTATATTTTACAAATCTGCATTTTACAAAATTTTACAGGAGAAGCAAAAAACTGTTCCATTCATTCATTACTGAAAATACTGCATTAATATTTTGAATGTTTATTGAAAATAAAGATTAAAATGTATATTGAATTGAATAATTTTAATCCTTTTCTATTTTGGGAGATATTGGAAAAATTATAGTCACTTGGTACGTTTTTGCACTAGGATTTGCACTACTCCCAGTAGATGTTGAGTGCGAAAAAGTTCTAAGTGATATCAAATATGCATTTATGTAAACTTTTCTCACAATCCCAATAAATCAAAAGGTAGCTTTTGTTTAATAGTTTAAATAAATACCAAAAATAGTCACGAAGAACTATTTATCGCTTTTGGAAATGCATATTTTTCCTAAAACACAAGGATCAAGATTTTCATAGCTGGCATGGGTATTATTCTATCAGACATTTTGTGGAGTCCTTGCAACATGATTAATCAGTCCCTCATCAATGATAAAAAATAATCATATGGCTTGGAAAGAATATTTTACTGTCGAGAAATTGTAAGGAGCATGGATAGGTAAACTAACTGCCATGAATTGTAATAATGTTGAAATTGGCCTTAAATCATACCAATGAAACATCATACAAAAATCTATCATGGTTGCATTTCCCTTTGAAATTGAAATCAATGTGATTTTCTGTTGTATTGAACAATAGAATGACTTTTTGAAAAAAAGTCTATTCTCCATACAATAAAAAAAATAATGCAATCTTCATTAAAGTAAAAAAATGCCAACATCTGCATCGTTCTACCCTCAAAACTTACATTTTCACAGTATGCAAAATGCAGGACATCATATTTCATCAAAATGACTTAACAATCATGAATAAACTTAGTCAAAACAATGTTCCTTAGTACTTATTCTGAGGTTTTAGTTATGACAGGTTTAGCGCGAAAAAGTTCTAACTACTTGATTTAGCCCTGCTCTTAATTACTTGGTACTTTTTCGCAACTTTTTGGTCATTGTCACTTAGTACTTTTTAAATAATATTGAATCATTTTACTATTTATCATTTTAGAAAACAGTGACTTTATCAAAAAATGTCACTTAGAACTTTTTCGCATTTACCCCTCGATATGCTTTATTGTGAAGTGGACGTGGGCTCGAATCCAAAGAAGAGCGAGGTTCAACTTCTGACTTTCCACTTATCCGTATCGGATACTAGCGTGATGTTAAAGAATGAAACTAGAATGGTACTTATCTTTATAGACAACTGTATGGCAAAGGCTCAATTTACGCATTGCCAAACATAATATACGTATCTGAATGAACAGATATGATAATACTGCGCCAAACCAGAGGCACAGTCAGTCCGTTACAATACGCGATACTTTTTTACTTAACAATTAAGGTGAAATATTTGCGTTAGCTAAAATGGATAAACATGAATAGTATCTTTAATGAACGTACAATATTGCAATGTGACACGTCGTTGGATGCGTCTCTAAGAGAAGCTTTTATTGATGGGGTGATTTGCAACATTGCTTCTCCCAATATTGAAATAAGAGAGAATGTTGCTGTGAACATACACCAATCTCTAGCATAAACTATTTGGTAAAACGGACCCTTACGATATGACACACACAGGTTTTTTAGAAATGTATGTGGAACAGGAGGACTTGCTCAATTTACCAATTTGCAGCGATTGGAAATTGTCCTTTTTTAAAAGCACTTTATTACTTCCATGGAGAAACCACTTTCACCCCTTACATCGTAATACCTCGCATTACCGCAATATGGTGCAAGCAACTGAAGAAACAACTATGACAAACGTGAACGTTTCTACAGTCATGCAGTTCAGCATTTTGTCACACTGGTTCCTTATATCATAAATATCTATGTATGTGTTTTATTTTGTATCATTTTCTTTGTTTTCAATTTGGACAAGTCCCAGACTTCCATTTTAGGAAATAGGCTGAAACAAACATCATATAAAGGAATAAAAGCAAAAACTATGACAGAAACTGATTTTCCTAACGATATTTCTTTGGTTTCGTTTAAAATGAGCAGGATTGCAATTATTTACAATTCGCATAGAAATTGTTTCTAGAAATTTTATTATGAGTATATGCACTTATTTAACAACAGCTGATCCATTTAGTACCGTTTCTGCACATTGGAGCCTGTTGTTATGCAATAGCGAATCTGAATTACCTGTATGCAACATAATACCTGTTTGTTTATCTGAAATACTAGAGGTCAGCACGAATTGTTTGACCCCGAATTCTTTAGCTAGCATTAGTAAGCAGGTTATTCTCATTGCTTAGCTATTTGATCTGAAGAAATGTGAAAGTTATAGAGGGATGGGAGTACTAAGCTTCGTTTCCACGTTGGTCGTAACTCTGAATTTCCATGATGCTCCCATTTATAAATCTTACTAACTGAGCACATTTTTATGAGACGTTCAGGTCATTGGCATTATATCATCGTTCATTGTGTCATCGTTGTCAAAATCGGACTAGCTTCACCCATGTCCCCATTTGGGTTAGCTGTGGACAACTTCCAGATAAGAGGGCACAATGTCTGTCAAAAAAATTGCACAGTTGTTTTTCCCTTGGAATTAGGTTTTGGAATTTAAATCTTTACCTGTCCTTTTTAACACAGCAATGTTTAATTATAACAAATGACTTATTTTCATTCGAATCTTTGATGTAGGAAAAAAATAGTTTTTATAGCTGAATGCCTGCAATAGTTTGACAGACGTAACTCCCGATTGCTCGGTCGTACTATTTAATGGTTAAAAAAACCCACACCTTTATGTGTGAATCCTAATTCAAAGGTATCGCTAACAAAAATTCTAAGGTATCGCTAACATATATATATTTAGCGATATAAATTGGTCGTTTTTTTAGATTCATGGTTTATAAAACCATCTGGGATTGGAGAAAATTAACTTTTAATCTGGCTAATATTCTAACCTTCAGTCTGTCAATAATAATGACGATCGCACAACTTCCCTCAAGTAATGATATTTCTCAAACATAAAGAACAATGCCCTCGATTTAAGTGTCATTTCCATCATTACACGTTTTTATTTCAAATGATGTGTGTACTTCTAAGATTCATCTGATATAGCGGATTCTATTGGAGTCAAATCGTGTGCAATCGCAGATTCTGTCAATGGACCGTTCCGCGACTTTTCAAATACTCGACGGCGCCTAGTTACTGTTGCTATGCTTCACAAGCTACGTCCAATATGGCGGCGTCAGTCTACGATACGGCTATCGAATCGCTTGAACTTATTTCTCAAGACATCACTGTTCGATATCTATCTGTCATGACAACATTGCCGATGGCATCCTTAATGTTGCTTTAAACTACTTGTCCCAAACTTACATTTACAAAACTACGAAGAAAAAGATTCTTAGATACATGAAATTAGAGTCAGTGCGAGATGCTGGATAAATCTGTGAGGGAGTGACAACTGGGTGGGTGTCTTACTATTGATCTTTCTCTTCAATCTGCAAAAGTTAGATATTTGCAATAACCCTATTCTAAATGATCTATCTTTTAGTCCGAAAAGATCAATTAAAATGACATGTATCTAAAATTTCCTAATCAATGCCATCATACTGTAAAAAGAGTTAAGAATAGTTAAATCCTGTATTTTTTCCATTACACAACGACTCACCAAACAACAACAACACAACAACCCCCCACACAGCAACGGTTGTCTTTTATGAAGAATATGAATCAAGCCTTCTAATTGATGCAATAAATTTAATAATTGCACCGATATTTCGATCCTTTCAAGTATCTATGGTATGTGTGTTAAATAGCGGTGACAACCTATTGAGAAGCGGGTTTTAATTCACTTCATATCCACTCCAAAAAAACAACCTTTCCCTTAGAACATATCACTTTGTTGACCTGATGGGATTAAAATTGAGCTGCTATGTACGGCGAAAACTCATCTGTTGTGGTTTGGGGCATGGAAAAGGGTAGAGGCGTATCACCTGTCTATTCTAGATATCTACAACCTACAAGACACGCATCTCGTACAAAACTATGTACCATTTTCCCCTTCTAATTACATTTTCAATCCGTCGCTTAAGCACCGCCTGTGAAGCATAGCAACAGACTATGATGCAGTGAATGTGAAGCTTTATTCTGATTGGTCAGAAATTTGGGATTCGGAACGGTCTATTCTGAGTGCTTACGATCCAAAGACCTAATAAACACAGATAAGCAACTCCCCATAGGTAAAGACCGAACTCCCTTATCATCTCGTGGAGGATTAGATTTCGGGAGACTATGCGAGACTTCCTAATCTCGTCTGCACTGAAGTGTGTCTGCCAGCTAGACGATGTAAACGAAGGCTGAATAAAGCGTGAAAACTAACGTTTATTTCATTAATTTTTCGATAGTTTTAACATTCCTTTATTAGTGTGTTGTTTTTTATTAATAATTGCATATGAGACAATTGATTTCCTTTTACCACTGGTGAAACACGTGTTTTAAAATGTGTATCATCAATAGAACCGAAAGTGCTATATGTCTAGAATTGAATGGGATGGTAGAGTATTTGTATAACTCCTCAGAAACAAAAACAAAATATGGGTTGATTAAGACAAACTTCGATTCATTATACATAGTTTTATCGACCAATTGAAGATCAAGGACTTTTATACATTTTTGTGATGTTGAGAGGCATTTAGATTCTCTTATCTGGTCTTGGTTATTTGAAATCATATGGTTCATGTTTTAGAAGTAGAGCAATAGTTTTTGTCTAACTCCTCGAAAACAAAAACAAAATATTGATTGATTAAGACAAACTTTGATTCATTATACATATTTTTATCGACCAATTGAAGATCAAGGACTTTTATACATTTTTATGATGTTGAGAGGCATTTAGATTCTCTTATCTGGTCTTGTTTTTTTGAAATCATATGGTTGAATGTTTTAGTAGTAGAGCAATAGTTTTTGTCTAACTCCTCGAAAACAAAAACAAAATATGGGTTGATTAAGACAAACTTCGATTCATTACACATAGTTTTATCGACCAATTGAAGATCAAGGACTTTTATACATTTTTGTGATGTTGAGAGGCATTTAAATTCTCTTATCTGGTCTTGGTTTTTTGAAATCATATGGTTGCATGTTTTAGAAGTAGAACAATAGTTTTTGTCTAACTCCTCGGAAACAAAAACAAAATATGGGTTGATTTAGACAGACTTTGATTCATTACACATATTTTTATCGACCAATTGAAGATCAAGGACTTTTATACATTTTTGTGATGTTGAGAGGCATTTTGATTCTATTATCTGGTCTTGGTTTTTTGAAACCATATGGTTGCATGTTTTAGTAGTAGAGCAATAGTTTTTGTCTAACTCCTCGGAAACAAAAACAAAATATGGGTTGATTTAGACAAACTTTGATTCATTACACATATTTTTATACAACAAGGGAAGATCAAGAACTTTTTTTCATATTTTTGTGATGTTAAGAGGCATTTAAATTCTCTTAACTGGTCTTGTTTTTGTTTTTTAATTTGAATTTATTCTTAGTGCTCTCTTATTGTATATAAACTGTATACATGTACGTGGAAGATGTAACGATATGCTCGTTTGGTTCAGCTGGAAATAATTGCCATGCAAAGAAAGTGTAAAATTTGCCGCTAATGACAGCATGTTTGTGTGTGCTGGAAGTGTATGACATCAACATGCTGCAAATCAAGAGATAAAAAGCAGACTCGGGTGCATATTTGTGCGCAGAAGTATATGGCTCTAGCTGAGAAGACACTCTAAAAAGATCTAATACAAAATGTAATTCTAAAGTTAGCCTAGTCTTTGGAATGTCTGTTATCTTAACCCCCACGGGGATAACTCAAATTCTTAGTTGACAATAAAGTACAATAGTATGATACAAGCTTCCTGTATATCACTTGATAAACAATGGGCACGTTAACCCTTCTTTTTCGAATTATCTAGAATTTTGATAAGGGAAAAATGAAGTTTTCATTTATTGAAAACAATGGTTTATATGCTAAATATTTTCTTTCTACAAATTCGTACATTAATTCCATTTATATCACATGTGAGGTTGCTTTTTGAGGTTAGGAAGCCAAGTCTGTATCTCTTTAAAAAAAGTCAGGCATACGTTCTTTCTTGTGCCAAGTTGTTTCAGAAATCTGACGACCGTTCACTGGAATGAGACTGTTTCACATGACAATGATCTACTTACAGAAAATTTCTTATTGAAACAGAAATGATGAACTTTCTTCCTGAACGTTTATCTTTATTTGAAAATTTATCCGAACGATCATTTTTCATTTATAAATAGAAATACACACGCATTTATTTTTTTATATCTAGATTTTATTAGAATGGATAAAACCTTTAGCTAGTTGTTGTTTGATAATATAATTCTAACATTGATGATGATGATGATGATGCAGATGGTGATGATGATGGTATTGAGTACATTTTTCAAAGAAAATAGAATGTCCCCCATTACGAATTATTAATTCATAGAATATTGTACATGATATGCCGCAAAAAAAGATAATTCCCATTTAGAGACCCATTCCACAAAAGTATAGATTTAAGCTAATATTTTAACAGTAAATTTTGCTGCTGAAATTTTCCTCCGTCATAAAATTTAGCGAAACATTTCAGTTTGACACAGTGCAATATTACAATAAGTTATAATCCCCGGTAATTATCACAGCAGGGCACCACAGCTGGTGGCCATCTGTTTATTGGTTTTTGGGGTCGGGAGGGTCAATAAAAGGGCTACCATAGCTGATCAGGTCAGAGTACACTGAAGAATTACTTCCGGAGGTCGTTGTACAGTAAAAAGTAGTTCTTGAAAATTTAGAATGTTACTTTGAGTGTTGATTTTATGCTTTTATGACATAAGAGGGGGTGTTTTTGACTGTTTTTGATATTTTGTGGGTGTTGGCCATGTTTTAAACCCCTGGTTTGTTGTTTTTTCCAGAACTACTTCTCGCGGAAGGCGAAGCGCTGAGGGAGACGTCCTTCGCTGACCCACCCATTTTTGTAGGCGATTTAAGAGGTAGGTAAAAAGTAATGGCCGGTAGTGAAAAAAGTAGCTGATCTTCGATATGTTTGCTTGTCAAATTCTGATTGGCAACAGAGTGTGGAATAGTGAAACAACAAGGATTAACTCTGAATCTTTTCATGAAAGGTACTGTGAACATGCCAAAATGACTGTTTTTGTATAGAACAAAGAAGGGCCAAAATAAGCCAGACTCCGTCCTAGATAAACAAGTTTAATTTTAATTTCTCTAGAAGTATGAGGGTAAGGACCCTGAATTTTCTCCCACAAGTTGGTCTACTCATTAGAAGCCTATGGATGTAAAAAAAATATTCAGTTTGTATTTTTTTTTTAATTTTGATGATTTTTGTAAAATATTGCGTAACGAGTCGGGCCGAGTGAGCTCCCCTGAATGAGAATAGGCGGTGTTGATGTAGAATTTGATCTTCTGCTACAATTCTTTGGACATTGTGATAGATTGAGACTATATTCACACAGAGGACAGCAGAATTTGATTCTAATTAGTTAAAATTGGATAATTTCCAGTGAAATACATAGATAGATATATATATATAATTTCATAACTTTGCTAATTGTGCTCTATACTGTGTTTGTCATGGAATCATTTCATGTTGAATGTGAACAGAAATTGAATGAAAACACTCTGATTCATGAGAATAGGGAATGTATTGTATGGAAGGCTGTGTTAATGCCCAGGTTTATGTTCAATTTTGATATAAGGATCCGATGGCTAGTCCCACGGCTGAACACAAGACTCAAACAGCACGGCCAGTTGCCTTGATGGTTAAACTAATGGATTTTTCTATTTCAGCTCAGGACCACGCATCACATTCACTGCAACAAAAAGCTCTGCAACACAGATCACCTCATATTTGAAACCAGCTGTAATAATTGCCTGCGGCGGAAGACATGTTTTCGGGTAGGAAGATGCAGCGAACATTTTAACCGAAATGAGAAACCGACTGCAGGATGCCGCGTGGACCTTTGGATTTACTCGTAAGTGATCACCAGAATTGTCTGATATTTGATTTCAATGTGATTGATTTCAGGCTTGGGGCTTGTTGGGTGGTCGGTTTGGTATGTTTATTCAGATATTCAGAGGGGGGGGGGTAGTACTTAGTATGAGGTGATGATGATGATGATTTTGATGACTTCTTTCTCTGTTTTTTTTTTGTAAATACCGTTTCGGCCAGCAGCAGGCCATCATCAGGGCTTTTGCCTTTAACCGGATGTTGTTGTTGTTGTTGTTGTTGTTGTTGTTGTTAAGCTGTCAATTTTTTTAATCAATTGAACATAGAGTATTTATTATTACTTAATGTTTTAGTCAAGCTGACCTTTCGCATACTCGCGCTCTTCATGCCAACTTCCTTTACCTAACGGACCCCTAGCTCTGGTGTACCGGTATTCAAGATTTGCTCTTCTTTCTTTTCATTAAGTTTTGAATTGTGCAGGTTTCTCTCTAATTTTCTTCTTAGTTTCGTGTTTGGAAATGTTTTCTAAATAATTGGTCTGGTTCGGTGACAATTTTTCCGGTTATCGATGAAACGTTTGCGTGAGTCGCATTTTCCGAACTATTGTTTACCTGTTAAGTTTTTGAGGCTAGCCTTCCTGCAAAATTCTTAGAGTGATTTATTTCCTTAGGAAGTGATAAAAGGAGTCTGCGGTCTCCTTACAATTTTGCGTTGTTGTGTTGAAAGAAACACTGTAAACTGCTTTCTCGCAAAGCGAGACCTCCAAAATTGTTATAAAGAATAACTTGTTATTATCGGCCATTTTCAGTTGATGGATATTGTGTGTCGGTAGGAACTCTGAACGTTACCACCAGTCCCCTCCACCACATTTGCCAGCAAAGAGGAGACTATCTGACCATCCATAGCTGAGATTGTTTCGGGCTGGTTTTCATCTTCAACGCGTCTCTTTCGGGTAAGAACTTATGCATTTCCCTGCTCGTAAAGGCTTCCTGCGGCTTTCCTTTCCAATTTTCATTTGGCCATAATAGCAGATAGAAATCTTGAATTTGAATGGCTTAGCTCTGGTCATGATCTTCTTATATAGTCCTAAAGTGTATTGGATAAGTATGCAGGAGAAGTCAGTTAGACTGGGCATGATATTAACTAGTGAATCAGCTCAGAGTGGCAGGTAAAGGATGTGGGATTAGGGGGTGAAAGGTGTGAAAAGTCAACACCATTCCCTCTAAATTCTTTCACCCTTGGACCAAGTGGGATTTTTTACCCTCAAATATGATTAAGGTATTATATGTAAGGAAAATTAATGACAAAACATCATAAATATTATGTTTTTAATTTAAAATAACATATAAAATGTCGAAAAACTAGGGAAAAATGCACCTTTTTTGGATAAATTCACTACCCTATTACTCCCATGTCAGTCTTTAAGGGACAAAAAGATCATTTTCAGAGAGAAGAACATGTTTCCAAACTGAAAATTGTGGTTTGGTGAAAATTCATAGATTTTTGAATGAATGAGAGTGGTTCTCATCAGACCCCCTTTTCGCATTGATTTTGAAAGTTCCGAGCCCAATTTTAACAAATCTGGGTACTTTGCTTCGACACGCATAGATCTGTGAAATATTGATAGAAATGCTTGCGATTGGTTCCGTTTCACTTGAAATTGGCTTAGAAACTTAAAAATATTTTATCGGAGCGATTAAACGAGATTTTGATTTTTATTTTGGTCAGAGTACACTGAAGAATTACTTCCGGAGGTCGTTGTACAGTAAAAAGTAGTTCTTGAAAATTTAGAATGTTACTTTGAGTGTTGATTTTATGCTTTTATGACATAAGAGGGGGTGTTTTTGACTGTTTTTGATATTTTGTGGGTGTTGGCCATGTTTTAAACCCCTGGTTTGTTGTTTTTTCCAGAACTACTTCTCGCGGAAGGCGAAGCGCTGAGGGAGACGTCCTTCGCTGACCCACCCATTTTTGTAGGCGATTTAAGAGGTAGGTAAAAAGTAATGGCCGGTAGTGAAAAAAGTAGCTGATCTTCGATATGTTTGCTTGTCAAATTCTGATTGGCAACAGAGTGTGGAATAGTGAAACAACAAGGATTAACTCTGAATCTTTTCATGAAAGGTACTGTGAACATGCCAAAATGACTGTTTTTGTATAGAACAAAGAAGGGCCAAAATAAGCCAGACTCCGTCCATCAGCGACGGCAGACGCTTTGATTAACAAAATGAAGCGTCTGTATTTACAGGAAGACATAATCTCGCGAACGAGATGTCAACGCGAGAAAGAACGGTATTTTGCAGAGTTGCTTATCTGTGTTTATTAGGTCTTTGGGTAAACACACATGGTTTGCATAAAAATCGATATGGACCAGTGGCTATGCCATGGCGCATGCGCATTTAGAGAGTTCAAATTAGTGCACACCTAGTGCACGCATGGGAGAAAATCTATCTTTTGAGCCGTCTGTTAAATTCAAATGACGATCGCAACATGTTACGATCGCACTGGGGACAATAATTAATATTGCATTCTAACATGAAAATATCACCAAACATGCTTTAAAGGGACTATTTAGGGACTCCTAGTCGAAATGAATCATGACTGTCTCAAAATATGGGTTGTGAGTAGAAGATTTGGGCCTTTGTGTTGTGATCGTTATTATTTTGACAGAAAACGGATGCGATTTTCCAAATGTTTGACGGACACATTATAGAAGTTATTAAGTGGACGTTTAATTGTTCTATGTCAAAGCTGTTTAAAAAAAGTAAATATTTCGGACCTTTGCTTCCTATACCAATGAATAAAACTGCTCATACACTCTGAAAAATATCTGAAATCGTTAAAAAATAATGTGCGATCGTCAGTATTGTCTGTCAAAATGTCCGTCAAAACCTGACGATCACAACATATTTTGAAATCATTAATATCTTCCTTAATTCGACTTTCGTAACTTTTTTTTAATGTGATTCCATTTCTTTCCACCCGTTTCTCATTTGTGCCAAATATTTTCACAATCCGTTGACTAAAATTCAGTGACTTAAACGGGAGTGTTTTGGGGCACTTTAATTGGAAGTTGTCTGTGGCTGATAAAAAGAGATTTGGCAAAAGCTATTGTGAGTAAAGGAATAATTACACATAAAGAATATAAATTAGTGTTTCTAACCAATACCAATTTGGAAATAAGACTTGTGAAACGTTAACAAGATCCCTGTGTGAAACAACATATCCTGTGGTGATGTATAATCAATGTAAATTAAGAACCCAGTATATCAAAGGAACCGAGATTAACAACACAGCGGAGAACAGCATTAAGAAAATCTCCCCGGAACATTTTGTTTACAAACTTGATTGAGATGAATGAGAAAATACTATTGAAAAATCAGAATCTTTGAAAGTTCCGTCCGTGTATCCCCATTTGGCCCTTAAGGCTAAAATTCTCCATGAAGCACCGTTTCAACTCTCTTATCACGATTCCCCTTCCTTTGTTACTCATGTTGCATTTACTTGCGATATTTGTGTTACACCAAGGAATTGTTTGATAGCTACTGATATCATACGTCATATTTAACATCATCCTTAGCATGCCAATACAGCATTGTTAACCGTTTAACGTTTAACCCTTAGAATAATGGGTAATTTGACAAAAACGGATTTTTGCGTCGTCTGCTTTTCCAATTTACTTGGCGGTTGACCTGGATCTAACCTGTTTGCATAAGCATGAAGTCGGCTCCAGCATGTGTAAGATTGACGGCTCGAACAAGCGCCCAGTTTCAGTCATCAAAACTCAACATCAACAAGGCAACGTTTTTACCATAGCAAAGGAAATACAAGAAACTCCCACATATCACCCCTCTCTTTATGACTTGTCACAGTTCATGCTAAACCCTTATAGTGCTGGAACCGTCTTCCTGCTTATGCAACCAGGTAAGATTCAGCCCAGTCTTCAAGTTAATTGGCGGCTGGCCTGTGATCCAACCTGTTAGCGACTCTAAGTATCTTTCCTCGTCAAAATCAAGCAGATATCTAAGGTTTTGGAAAGCAGGCAACACAAATATCTAATTTTAGAAAATGTCCCAGCATTCTTAGGGTTAAGGATAAAGGGTATTTGCCACTGTGGTTTATTGGGGTGCTTTACCATCTTTATAAGCAATCAAACCCCTGCATTACGGAATTCCAGATGTGTCTAATCTAAATAATCAAACTTTAACTATTATTATAATCGTAGGTGGCATCCAGTTGAAAGGTTTTTTTATTTATTTAGCCCACATAGTCTATGACCCGAATGATTTGTGGTTAAGATATTTACATAGAATCCCTGTAGAAAATGAAATATTTAGAGGAATTCGAAATTTATACGGACACGTCTACAAACTTCGTGAGTTTCTTCATTTCCGAAGTACTGCGGGTTCGTGTCATCGGTACCATCTACCAACGGCTTTAATCTCTTTTTACCAGAAACCTGTTACTGACTTAACGACTTAAGGAAAATGTTTGCGTAAGACAAAACCGATAAACGTGGGTTACATTACATTAATCTACTATATTGCAAGGTGACGCGTCATTCGAAGCGTCTCGGGGAGACGATTGCAATGATGTGTTACTTTGCAATGTAGATTTTCTAAATGTTGAAATAAATGGGAATATTGATTTGAACATACGCAAACTTTTAGCGTAAAAAGATTAGTAAAACCCTCCCCGGTGTTCTTGGTGCCCCCGACTGCTCTCATTTTAAAAAGGCAAACATCAATAACAAGGGTTTTCAGACGGAAACAAAACACACCAAGACAAAACAATAACGCGTTCAAACTCCCATTAAAAAGCGTAAATTTCCAAAGCCGTATCATACAGAGATCGATACTTCGTCTGTTTATGAAACTGAAATGGTTTTCCTGTTGGAAACATCGATTAACGTCCAAGATTACACTTTGTGTGGAATAAACTTGTAGATCGATAAGGAATTGCAACTAGCTCGATATCATACCGGATTTCGAAACCATATATATAGCTTCTACAGATCTTAACCATTAGAATGTTTGGTAACTTTCTAAGAATATATTTTTGAGTCGTCTGCTTTCCTAAACCTTAAATATGTGCTTAATTTTGACGAGGAATTATACTCAGGGTAGCAAGCAGGTTAGACCCCAGGCCAGCCGCCAATCTACTTGGCGGCTGGCCTGGATCCTACCTGTTTGCATAAGCATAAAGTCGGTTCCAGCACTATAATGGTTACACTCCCCATGATACACAAAAGTAAATGTAAAATATAAAATAGTAGCAATACCAACCAAATCATAAGAAATCAGAGATAATGACAAAGGAACGTTTTCTTACAGAACGAAATAATATTGAACAAAAAGTTAGTCACGGACAATCTCCTCTTCTTTTTTTGCAAAAGATTCATATGAAAATATTCATTTGATTTACCAACAAAAAAACACACGTCAAAAAGGAGCTGAAGAAAACAAACCAAAAACTGAGAAATAAATATTTTTTCGTGTTTGGACAGATCAAAAATCGACCAAGGTCTTCTTGTGGCCGTGAAAATTTTGGTAAGTGTAAAGCTAATAGTATAGCCACGTCATTATTTTAACCCTTTACCAAACGCCAAACTTTTGAATGTCCCAAATTGAAAGAGTTTGCAGACGACATTTCAAAATGTGATGATATTGAAAAATCATCTTCTGATAGGGCAGAAAACATTGTGAACAAAGGAGAAATTGCTCGTTTTCCCAGAATTTTTTCCAGAGTCGCCTGCAACAAACTGGTCAAATATCGTTAGTGTTTGTTAATGGTAAAAAGGGAGTACAATTGTACCTATAGAGTAAATTATTAAACCCTATATTTGAAGGATATGGGGTATTATTAACGAGTTGTGGATTTAAGTTCATTTCCCCATGACGCGCTTACTAAAAATAAACACTGAACGGACATCGACCCGCCCTATCAATCCCTGTTTGATTGATGATAACCCCAGCTTCTCATCACTTCAATCTCTAGACTAGACGGGAATGCATCAACATAGGCCTATAATATTGCCCCGTGGAATATTGTAGATAATACCCGCCTCGGTATTAGTCTAAACCAATCAGAACCCATCAATGAAAACACACCTGACGTGATAAGGAAGCCGCCATATTGTTTTATGCAAGACTAATTTCATTGTTCTTTCATTTTGAAATAAAGATCTTTTTTAATATCTAAATAGCCATTTAATTCTGTTAGGGAAAAGGATATGTACCACAACTTATAATTCAAATTTGGAGTTACCGCCAAAAAATAATGATTTTAAATTTATTTTCAACACTTCCATTTACATTGAACTACTTCACGTGGACGTTCCAAGGAAATATGTTATTAGATAGGGCAAATAAAAAGTGTGTAATTCCATGTTACCACTACATTGCATGCCGATATTGCAAAGAGTTACACTTTACGTTTATAGGTTTATCAAAAATAGTATTCCAATCATACACGATCTAGGTCGTTATTTGTCTGATATCAAAGAAATTAAAATTCTTAATTCATTTATTAGCACCATAGTCGAGAATAAACAATTATTAAGACACATGGTTAGTTTACATCTAAATGAAGTACTCGTATTCGATTGCAAATCTTCCATTTTTTTAAACCGATGCTTTTGTTATGATTTACTATCCTTTTAATTACACGGCGGCTGTAATGTGAACAAGCACCTTTATTTTGAGATTACGTTTGCTTTAAGTCAGCGCTTTTGTGTGCGTTTTTAATGAAAGAGAATAGAAATGTGATAATTGAGCTCGCTCGATATTTAAAATTAAGCGCTCAGATGTGCATTGTTTATTCTGAGTTGAGAGATCGTAACTATGCTCGTTGGCTTGAAGAAAACACTCAAAGGGGTGTTTAATACCTATTAACGGAAGATGTTAACTTAGCGCCTCGGTTTGTAGTAGAGATGAAGGGCTGAAGGGGGGCTATGTTATCAGCTTATTTTTCCGGTTCAAAACCGACACTCTCGCGCAATGCTTATTTTCATAAGGAGAACAGTGGTTCAGGGTAGAGGGTCGGCATCGGAACACGAGAGTCGGGGGTTCGAATCCCAAAGTATCGGGATGCCAATATTCATTTACATTCGGCGCGAGCATTGGTTAAGTATCCAGGAAGCAGAGTCGCAAGTGATAAATCTTAGTTGGAAGAACTTGTTTCACAATCGATGTAAAATGAAAAAGTTTGAACAACAAATCCATGTGTAATGGTAGACAACTATTGTGTGGGCATGTATATATCCATAATGCTAGATCATGTACGGTCGGATTCGGAATTCGACACAGTCGAATATGAACTTCACATCCAAACAGCGAATTATTCTTTTTCTGAGTTGAGCATGCTTGAGTTTCGTACCCCGGTCTTGTAGAAATACGTACCCACTTACCGGACGTCACTTATCATCAGCCATACGTTAGTGATTTCTTGTATCGCAATTAAGGGTTGATAGAGGGGATGAATTAGTTTCGTATTTACAAAAAGGCCTACAGACACGAATTGTAGTTGTACTATGGCTGTGTGCCAGTATAGGTTATTCCCGGAGTCTTGTTTGATTTAACCCCTTTCTTCATTTACCTTAACTCGCATTCACCATGCTTCTCAATAAACAACTATAAAAAAAGCGAACAAAGCACAAAAATGATAAAAAGAAAAAAAAAAGAAAAAAACAACAACAATGCTCCACAACTAAAGGCAGGGCAATTTCTCCTTTTGTAGCATGGATTTATATTGAAAATCACCATGAAATTGCTATTTCTCATAGTTGGTAGTTGTTAGTCTGTATTTACGTTGCATTTTTGAGCCCGTACAAAATCCCATGTGAGAGAAACGTGGTTTGCACCCCATGTTGGCTACCTGTGTTAATGAGGCGCACTCGACTGGGATTTGTCAGAGTTCCAAGCTTCAAAGGTTACAAATCGACACGGACAAGTTCAATTTCGAACTCATGAAATGATGTTCAAATCGATTCCCACGGGTAAAAAAAAGCTCTTATTTAGATTCAATTAGACTATTGAATGATGTAAGTTAGGTTCCCTTATGAGGACAAAAACGAATTATAGTCTAGAAAAAAGGATTTACATAGGTAGAATCATTTTAGTATTGAAAGAATATTAGATTTTACAAAATGAATCGATGAAATAGAAATCCAGGTTCCCTTGGGTGGAAGTAAGGGTTATGAATTAATAGAATTTAGTATCTACACTGATAGAGCCATCTCATTCCTTTTGATATAACAATTACAAAATAAATTGGAATAACAGAAACTCGTAATTCCAAGGGTAAAAATCTATAATATAAATCCGTTTTGATAATTGCCATACTGCTCTTTATTCAATATAATACAGGATACTTCAAGTTGAAGTTTGTTGTTTCTCGAGAAATGAAATCCATAGAAATCTATGTGAGATTGTATATTCGCATCTAACTACTGAAAACCTAGGTCCTTGTGGGAAAGCTGTCAGCGGCTTGGAAAGAATAGTATTGACCCCTGACAAGCAAATACCATGATCATGGACAGGTGCATTGGTTGCCGTCATATACATGGATTACTGTTGACAACGAGGATAAATCCAACTAACCTACCTCCAACTCAAATATGACGAAATGGGTTAATATTTTGGTAGCAGAATCCATATTGTTCTGTCAATAGCATATCAACATTGATTGGCAAATTCGGCAAATATATTGCCTTTCGTAAATTACATTTAGCTATGGGGAATTATCAATCAAAAGGTCTAATTTCCACCGTGCTTCAAGCAAGATTTCTTTTCAAACGTGAATGTTAATTCGACATGACTGATTCACCTCTCAAGACAGATCAGGTTCAGTGCATTCCGTAGATCATAAGACTGCGTTGTACTAGAGATATAAAACCGATCCATGTTTAAAATACGGTCGCCAGGAGCGAACAAATAAACTGTTCTTTGAAATAAAAGTAATATATCGACTAAGAGCAACCTGCTTGCCTGACATGGAGTAGCATTTTACAAATTTAAGTCGAATGGTCAATGCAAGAACATACATAAATGATTTACTATAGTCTTGCATAGAGCCTTCCAGATACAGGATGAATCGTAACCAATTTCAATTCAAAGACATTTCATTTCTCAAATCGATGTACAAAGCATGGGTAAGAATCTTTTTAAATAACAGATTGTTTATTTCGAACACGTAACACAAATCTCAACTATAAGAATGTGTAAGGTTTCAAGTGTTTTTGTGTTGTTTTGGTAGAGAATGAAAGAATGAGCATACATAATATAATGGTTACTATATTTATATACTAAAATGGCCGTCAACCAGTTACCTAGCTTAGGTCAACATAATCGTGATTCAGCCATTCTTTTTTTATCAATCATTGCGTGTTGTTGCATTCAGTTTGAACTTCATGTAATCACAAAACCCCATATGATGAAAGAAGCCAAGACCAAATGACAGCCGCTGAGCGCAAATTGATCGGTGCTCAGGGATCATAATACGTACACTAAACATGTCATAGAATAAACGTACTTTAAATTGTTTTGTTTTTTTAATAATAGATTATTGCTGAATATTATTCACTGTACTATTTACTGTCTGTCATGGTTTTTCGTAGTCGTTTTTAAAGCAGTCATTTTGACTTCATTATGCTAACATGAGCTAACAATCCAAGCAGAAGTTGTGTATATAAAATGACCTTTGTGAACTATATAGGAAGACTAATGTAAGTGTTTCCAATGAAAGGACGGTATCACGTAAACACACTTCCAATTGCTTAAATTTCTCGTACATTTGTTGATAATAAAAAATCCGCCTAGTTAATTGTTAATCAAGTATAATTACCTCTGGTGTTGAAGGGGGTGAGTCGCACCAGGGGAAACGGTCCTGAGACCACCATTATGTTAATTCTTTACGTATTAGTTAGAAGCTAAATATTGAAATTTAAACGACATACCCCAAGAAAGGAGCTTACAAAAAAAAATAGAGTTTTGAAATGGTTTTATTTTTGTTTGTTTGTTGAGATAGCCTTCTTTTACTACTTTCGAATAAGTTGTGTTTACTTTAATAAATATATAATGACATAACTATCATTTTGAATTAACGATGTAATACAATTGTATCTAAATGGAAATGGCCTCCGAGAAATTTGTTTTTAAGTAACTCAAAACACTACATTGGTAAGAAAGCTTTCTTTAACGTCGAAACTCCTTGATATACTACGTTTTACTAGCTTTAACATTCAGGCTTTTGAAAAATGGACTACTAAGTGTTCAATACAAGACTACAGCAAGTCATTCACTATTGTGAAAGACTTGCTTTAGTCTTGTAATTGAAGCCTTCCTTTATTCAAACTAAAATAAATAAAAAAATCAACGTTCTTATGGGCTTCATGATGCACTCATGACGTTCCGAAAGATGAATTCGTTCAAAAGAAACTAAATACCGACGAGTGCAAACGAACAACTATCCGGGCCAAAATCGTGTTCTTTGATTAAGACAGATACCAGTGACAGAACTCCTGCGAACACACAACCTTCTGAACGCAGCACTTCACTCAGGTTACGGACGCATGATATCCCCTCCCCGCACCAAAACCTCAAGACATTAGATCATTCATGGGCAGCGGACAATGGAAGTTGATTATTTATTTGATATGTATGATTAGTATTTGAATGTTTTCACTTAGTTAAAAAGAAAATACTGAAGCGGTTAATGTTGTACAGGTGGGTGGAGAAATGGGGGGGGGGGCATCATACGCCCTTTACCTGTGGCACTGTAATAGCATGGCTTATGGGTTATCCTAAAATCATGGATAGTACTCTATTTAGGACATCATAATAAAAAACGACAGCAAGAATGATCAGAATTGTTTGTGAAACCACCTTACAGTATGGGGTAACTCAATGATTTCCTCACGAACAATAAACTCATTACCGTAGGTCTTTGCAGTTCATTCGGTGGAACCAGCACAATTCCCCGACAATACTACGTGGTATTCACAGAATAGACCTGCTTAATGTTTTAAAATACCATAACATTCTGATAGTACGTTCGTACGAAATGCAAAGTAGTCTATACATCATCATGCAATTTACCTATCAGCAAAATACACTAAATGTTGATATTAAACACAACTGCATTAGAGAAATGTTTCTAATTGCTGGTGCACGTACTATATGAATTCAGGCACTGTGTATGCTTTAGTCTTTTTGTATGGTGTTTAACGTCGTACCAACAAGCTTTCAGTTATGTAACGGCTTTCCTGGATCAACCAGTGCTATGCTATGGCTCTGAAAGTAGCTCCCACGAAGCCAGACGTGTAGATGGGGCTCATACCCGGAACCCCCTGGTTCTAAGTCCACTACCTTAACCACTGAGACACGTAGGGCACCCGAATGACTGTGTATGCAACATGATTTCCTACATTTGACGTGCTTTGTTGTACAATGATCGTTAAGTGAAAGTATATCATTTCATAAGAGAGCTGCTTTGAGCAACCATTTCAATAAAAACCAAACGAGTGCACTAAATTATCAGAAACAACGCTATTTTAGGAGTGCGAATTGGAACAATGTCAGCCAAACTCTTTCTCAAGCAGCAGACGAAGAAATAGACATAATGATTTACGATGTCTGTTGAAAGGAGAACACTTTAAAACTTTTGATGTGCAATTGTTGCCTTTTTAAAATTTTCAGTTTTCAAGTAGTAATGTAAGCTTAGTGGATCTTTGCCACTTAAAAACGAAAGATACGCCTCATTAATATTGGAAATAATGACTTCTGTCTGGAAACATTGCTTTTCCTAATTTACCATGCCAACACCACAAATGTTTCATGGCAACGAATAGATGATGTATGACTTGCAGGAGTGCAAACTTGTGGAAAAATAAACAAAACCATTGAATGAATAGTTTTGAAGCCATATGTTTTTGTTCTCCTAGAAACGTGTTTTGTTTCCCTAAGTTATTAGTATGAATGCATGGAAAATAAGCATAAATTCTTACTGCAGACACGAATTTCTATTTACAGTGGCATTTACAGCCACACTCTTGTCTGTTTGAAATTACATTTTCCGTCAAATAAACTCGCATATATCCACTTGTAGCAGATGATTTAGGAAACCACGGATTCGAAACATACATCGCCTGCGACGTGTAATTTTTCCCTGATGACAAAGTTCCGTAAATCCAATAGAGATACAATGATATTTCTCATTCCTCCTGAAAATCGCCTATTGTTGCTTTCAAGTTAGAGAAATAATACTATCCGATTTAAGGGAATGGGTAAAAGGGTTACGCACATCTTTAACCCATTCCCCATTTTGAGAGCATCTGACTTGTTGAAAGTAGAAAGTAGAAATAGAAAGTAACAAAAGACTATATCAAAAAAAAACAAAAACTACGCACAATATAATTCCTTATTTCTACTGGATAAAAGCCATTGTGACAAAAGAGAATATCAGTGTATCTTTCTGCTAAACGTGCGTTAACGTGAGTTAGTGTGAAGTTAAAGTTAACATGTGACCTAGTGGTAAGGATATTTAACTTGAAAACTTCACGCGACTGTGCGTGGGTTCAAATCTCGGTTCCGCAGTAAACTATCGGATTATTCCTCAACAAATATAACCCATATGTCACACTAAAACAGAAATACTTTTAATGCAGTGTTAACGTAATATTTAAATGAATAAATGAACGAACGAATGAATGAATGAATGAATGAATGAATGAATGAATGAATGAATCAATCAATCAATCAATCAATCAATCAATCAATCAATCAATCAATCAATCAATCAATCATCAATCAATCAATCAATCAAGCAATCAAGCAATCAAGCAATCAATCAAGCAATCAAGCAATCAATCAATCAATCAATATATAAATCAATCAATCAATCAATATATAAATCAATCAATCAATATATAAATCGATCAATTGATCAACCGATCAATCGATCAATCGAGCAATCAATCAATCAATCATTCAATCAATCAATCAATCAATCAATCAATCAATCAATCAATCAATCAACTTACCTGATTTCCCGACGCCAAGAGCACCTAGCAGCACGATGTTATAGTCGGCCCGGGTCCGTCGGCCACTCATCGTGACCCGTAAAGGTTGTTACTTGTACCAGTATCCCAGTGTCATTTCACAGTCCTCATCTAATGCTGGTCTGGTTACTGCAATAAAAGAAACTGGTCATTTCAATCGGTACAAAGACCTTAATTCAGAGGAATAGTGAAAACATACAAAACAATTATTCCAGATTAATAATCAAGTTTGAAATATTGTAGGCTGTTACTAGTACTTTTACTAGAATTCGAATGCTTTTTTCATTGTCGTCATCCCGCGTTCAATAAGGAAAGACGTTTTTGGCGAACAATTTGTCTCACGGAAATCTCTATTGAACGGGAAAAAAACTTTTCGCAAACGAAAAGAAAGTTGGAAATTGGCTACGTATATGTATGTGTGCGAAAATGGACAAAATTGTCAAAAAATCCTTTTATGGATATATGGCAAGATGTGCATCATATTTCTCATGATATAAACTAAAATTAAAACAACTGTAAAATGTTAATTTCAATTTTATCATTAACAACCCTTTATTCATTACACAATCAAAGAAAACATTTTAACAAGGAGTGAAAGAATCCAAAGTCCACCATTGTTGTTCGCCTGTTTGTAAGTGGCGAGTTCCACTTCCGTTTGCGAGATCCACAAGCGCTCGAGAAGATAATGTCTTAAAATCTTAAGGATTTACGGTAATTCGCAAACAATTCGCAAACGTTTTCCTAATTGAACGCAAGGCTAATGCTAATCTGTAAATAACATCAAAAGAAACTACCCATTTTATACGAAGCGGCGGGATAAATTTGGTTCAAATTAATATATCAGCAATAAAACACAGTTATTCATGATTAACAATTAAGTTTGAATTCGCGCCAAAAATGCTTGCCGATCATCAATAAATGCTTTTTGTAAGCTGCATACATTTGATTGACCATCACTTAGTAAAAATCTCCACCTCTTGGATAAAAGATTCTGTGCTCTTTACACAGACCATGTAATACCAAACACTAAAACGAATGGGTACCAATGTCTTCTTTAGGGTAAAGCGCTTTGAAACGATAAGCCAGTTCTAGCGAACGACAGGGTATAATACGACTATAAACATCTATATTCACAAAACTCGTCTGCGGCTGCTTTCAATGAAGACCATCAACAAAGCACAAGAAGAACTTTAAATGCTGTTCGAAAATGATCACGTGATCTTCAAGCTAAAGTGCGACCCGTTATCTATGGTGTTATTCTGTTCATAACGCACACTCAGCAAGCTTAAAACTTCAACTTTATTACTTAACCCATTAACAAACAATAACGACATTTGACCAGTTTATTGCAGATGACCATGGAAACATTGTGGGAAAAGGAAAAATTGCTCTGAACGAGCAATTTCTCCTTTTCCCACAATGTTTTCTGCTCTATCAGAAGATTATTTTTGCATTTCATTACATTTTGAAATGCCGTCTGAAAACTCTTCCAATTTGGGACAGTCTAAAATTTAACGTTTGGTAAAGGGTTAAAACAGTCAAACGTTCATTACAAATAAAACGAAGGTTGGAATTGAAGCAGAGTTGGCCATCATTTCTCTGGAACACATCATGCCCGAAATATTGTTCGAAAAGGAGAAATTGCTCATCTTCTTTCTTTTTGTATTACATGATCGTGAGTTCTTGTTGAAAAGAGGTTAGTCATGATAAAGAGCCCCATGTAAAATCCTTTCTCTGGCACATTTCGTGCCGAAAATGCTGTTCAAAAAGGAGAAATTTCTCATTTTCTTTCGTTTTTTTTTTTACATCATGATAATACATTTTTGGACTTGTTGAAAAAGGATTAGTCTCAATGATAAAAGCCCCATGTAAAACACTGCGATTGATGAGATTGGAAACGAGACTGAAGCCAATTTGGTTTATCAGTTGAATGTCTTTTCTCTTTGAAAACGATATAATTCAGTACAAACAACCGTCAGTCAACTTGACGTGGAATAAGCCATTTCAAAGAAACTCCATTATAGATCCCAATGCGATATCTATCCCGGTAATGGTGTAAACCCCAAGGTTCGCTTTACCCGAAACATCATGCATACTCTAACTCTGTTACAGGAAACTATCTCTATGTTCATGAGTATATGAGAAACCCCTCAAATGAGAATTTTCTAAGTACTAACAATATGTGAGACGAGTTTCAGTGCAACGCGTTGAATTTTTAAACAAAAGAAACGAAATAGTACGTGCTTGAAATTTTATTTTTGAAAGTGTCGCGCAAAAGAGGAAAGAAGTTTGATGCAACGCCTTATGTACATTCATTCTCCACAAAAAGAGAAATCATACAGTCTTGTAAAGAGTCAAACTATTTTTTCGACAACAAGTTTTGTTATTTTATATTTCGTAACAAAGGAATGGCTCAAAAAGGTGAAAATAATGCGCAAAGGGAAGAATTTGTTTCTATTTCATATTCATGCCGTTAACAACCGTAGTTCAGCAGTTTCACGGACGTATACACCTATCCATGCTTCTAGTAGTTGAGGAGGACATGTCGGGAAGGCTTGGTCTGAGAGATGCGATATAAGCACACTAGTTTTCAATATAATAAGGCCGAAGAGGAAACTACTGTGTGGACCATGAATCTTGCAAGAAAATTGTTTGAAATAATTCGACAAGGATCAGTCTGAAAAGAACCGGGTTTCCCTGTAAAACGTGAATTTGCTAAAAGATAATGCAACAAGAGTTTATGCACGTACCCTACTGGGAAGCATCTACAATTTGCCAAGAATTTTAAATGTTTTTAAGTTTTTATTGCTCTTTACAAGTACGCCTTTGTCTAAACCCTTAACTTCCAATACACCACAAATTCCTGTTCTCTTACTCGAGTTACCGCGTTCATTTCAAGCACAGATTATCAATTTTGGAGGAAACTTTGTCAGCTTCCCCGACTTAATGGTGCTTGCAGATTATTCGCTGCGATTTCACTTGGTTATGATTCGTGTTTAACCCACTACCAAACAATAACGACATTTATTCATTTTGTTGCAGCAACTCTGGAAACCATTGTGGGAAATGGAGAAATTGCTCGTAACAAGCAATTTCTCCTTTTCCCACAATTTTTTCAATTGCATCACATTTTGAAAAGTCGTCTGCAAACTCTCTCAACATCGGACCGTCGAAAATTTGGCGTTTGGTAAAGGGGTAAAGAAGAACACTTTTCTAGGACATTATCGAACAAATCGGACATAAACCACTGAATCATTGTACAATCCCCATCTCAACACTCATTTTTACGAACTCAGGATGGGGAACAACTCGCAGCGGGAGAACCTTGATAAAACTCTCATACTTTAAACATTCGATTACGAAACCAGATCTAAAAACGTTATCACTTTCTGATCTGCATACCTGATAAACTACAAGTTATCGCGCCAACTGCGTGGATTTATGAGAAATTACACGGTTTCCCGCATACAACGAGATTTGAACACTGCATCTTTTCATACAGAGTTCAAAATATTCTACATTTTATGATTGATGTTTAATGTGAATTTGCAGTAACACACAAACAAAAATACACGGTTCTTTAGTTAGTTTTAAAATGTTTAATGACAAAAGAGGACACTCAAGCGAGCAATTTCTGATTCCAAGTAGTGTCATAATCGTTTATTCCATGATATTTAATGTGAATAATCAACGTCGGGGGTTAAAAGCTACATCCATCTTATCTCAATTCATCATCCCTAGTAACTGTTGAAACTAAGAAAAGATAATGGTGTTTCTAAAGATAGAGGATAATTCTCGTAAACATATAAAAATGGAAGCTTTTAGCCCCATTTAGTTTCATCGTTTCGACAATGAAAAGTGTGCTTTCTGTGTTTTAAGCAAATGGTTAGACGATGGTGTTAGATACAAACTCACATCTTTATAATATTGCATGATTCGTATGATTTCTATATATATTCGAGAAAAAATCATTTACATCGCTGCTTTAAAACAAATTTGGAAAAAAAGAGCACTACGTCAGGTAGATTCTTTATTTATAACTTTAACGCCGATTTTAACAATTCTTCGTTGTTTTACAGCTTCTTTGATAATCTACCAACACAATGCTTTGAATTGGTGTCCTGATAAAGGACACTCCTCTATGAAATGATTGGTCGCTGTCGGAAATCTAACCGGAGTTGTCTGGTCTCTAATTCTAGACCCTAACCATGCCACCGCGGATCCAATTATTGACAAGCCTCCACAATTGTATGATTATTGATAAAATTAACTTACTTAATCAAGATCGAACGTGCTCACAGAATGGGAAATCAAAGCCGGGGTCAGGCGAGTGGTGTAAGAAGTATTGTGTGCAAGTTCAACTTATTCAAAGATAGAGAAGCTGTGAAGCAGAAGCGCACTGAGTTAAGGGGTACCGGGCATTATATTAATGAACAGTTCCCACAGGAAATAGTTGCGAAGCGGAAGAAACTGATGCCACAACTTAGGAAAGCAAGATCAGAACACAAGAACGCTTGGATGGTATACGACACCTTATACATAGATGGAAAGCCAATAAAAGCTGACTAGGGGTCACAGGGGAGTGGACCAAAGGTCATTGTTTGGAACTGTAATGGGTTGACGGGTGATAAACTTAGAGATAAGGATTTCATTACGATTCTAGCAGAAAATGACATCATTATTTTGCTAGAGTCATGGACAGATGAGAATTCAGTATTAGATATTGAGGGTTTCAATTGCTTTAATTATTATAGGAAGTTTAAGCACAAAAAGGCTAAAAGAAACAGTGGAGGTGTCACAATATACATTAAAGAATACATAAATGATGGAATATCAATTATTAAGAATAGATTTGACACTCTCATCTGGCTTAAACTTGATAAGGATTATTTTCATTTCAATGAAGACGTTTTTATATGCGGTGTATACATGTGGTCCGATGTATCACCTGCATCAAGATTTATCGATGTGGATTTGTTTGACATTTTAACACAAGATATATACTACTATAGGCAAATTGGTAGCGTATTTATTGCAGGAGATTTTAATGCTCGAACAGGCAAGAAAAACGATTTCATATGTAATGACTCTTGTGTTGACGAACTTGACTGTATTTTTTATGATCCGGACCTGCCCCTCAGTCGGGCCTCTCTTGACCATTTAAGTAATGCACGGGGAAATCGGGTGATTGAATTGTGTATTGCGACATCACTCCGCATTGTAAACGGTCGAGCGGGGTCAGATTGTGGGACGGGTGCTTTTACATGTTTTAATTACCATGGATGTAGTATTATTGATTATGTATTAACTAGTAATTTTGATGTATTGCATGATTTTTGCATTCAAGAATTTAACATGTTTAGTGATCATGCTCCATTGCAATTTAGTTTACACAGTATGAATTTTCCGGATCCTTGCTATACCGACCCTGAATGTGTAAAACGTTCTTTTGTCAAATGGAAAAGTGAGCACAGGGATGAATTTAGACGGGGTATTATTAGTAAACTGCCTAATTTTAATAGCATTATTGATAGAAGATCCTCAATAAATACAGACAGCATAGATGTAATGGTAAACGGGTTCTCGGATCATATATGCAGTGTTGCCGATCCACTTTTCAAAAGAACGCTGAAATGTAGTAAAAAGTGTAACAATCACCCTATAAATAATGAATGGTTCGATGCTGACTGCTTTGAGGCTAAGAGAAAATATAAAGAAGCTCTTAACCGTTTTAACGTATGTAAGAGCACAGTTACTAGAACCAACTTGTGCTCGCTTAAAAGCAGTTACAAGAAGCTTATCAGGAAAAAGAAATATCTTTACAAACTAGAACAAGGGAATCATTTAGAAAAGCTGAAAACGAGCAAACCTAAAGACTTTTGGCAATACTTTACGAAGAAAGATAAAAAAAAATAGATTCAGATATAGACATAAGTACATTTAAACATCATTTTGAGGACATTTACTCTAATATCAAATCTACTGTCATAGAGGAAGTGGAAACATTTAATAATGAAAATGATTTTAACTTGAATAACCCAACATTCGAGGAATTAAGTGTACCCATTACTATTCAGGAAGTTGAGAATGCTATTCATAAACTGAAAAGGAACAAAGCACCTTCCCCTTCTGATAATCTGTTGAATGAGTATTTTATAGAGTGTGCTGATATACTTAAGGGACATCTTACTGATTTGTTTAATATAGTATTTGATTCTGGTTATTTTCCGGAAGCATGGTCAAAAGGTTATATCGTACCTTTGCATAAGAAAAATGATCCGAAAGACCCAAATAATTATCGTGGTATTACACTCTCAAGTAACCTAGGTAAACTTTTTACTATTGTATTAACAAATAGAGTCGAACAGTGGTTTGAGGACAACAATTTTATCTCTGACTGCCAGTTTGGATTTCGCAAGAGAAGGAGTACGGTTGATGCGATATTTGTCTTACATACTCTGATTGAGGATGCATTGAGCAAAAATCTAAGATTTCCTTGTGTATTCGTTGACTTTAAAAAGGCATTCGACTCTGTTTATACCAACGCACTATGGTTCAAGTTATTTAATATGGGTCTAGATGGTAAATTACTTATTATGTTTAAAGCAATGTATGCAAATGTCAAATCATGTATAAAACATTGTAACTCATTCTCAGACTTTTTCAATATATCAGTGGGCTTGAAGCAAGGCCAAAATAACTCACCAGCATTTTTCGCACTCTTCCTTGAAGACCTTGAACTATTTTTACAAGATAACGTTAACTCTGGTATCAGTATTTCAGAACTATGTATTATGCTACTTTGTTTCGCTGATGACATGGTAATTGTTGGAAACTCTACCGAAGATTTGCAACTTAGTTTAAATAAATTACATCTGTATTGCTCCAAGTGGGGTCTTGAAGTAAATACATCAAAAACAAAAATCGTAGTTTTTCGTAAGAAGGGTCGATTACATAATAACGAACAATGGTATTATAATAACTCAGCCATAGAAATTGTTGATAATTTCAACTACCTTGGAGTTACTTTTAACTACACGGGATCATTTGTTTTAAATAATCAATGTCTAATTGGTAAAGCTTCTAAAGCAATGCATATCTTATATCACAATGTTAATAAATATGATCTGAAACCAAAAACTGCTATGCAATTATTTGATGCATTTGTTGCATCCATTATTAATTATGCTTGCCCTGTTTGGGGCTTTACTAAATCTAAGGATTTTGAAAGACTTCATCTTAAATACTGCAAGATGATACTTGGAGTAAGGCAGAATTCATGTAACGATGGAATTTATGGTGAAATGGGACGTTATCCGCTGTACATCAATAGATTTACTCAGATTATAAAATATTGGTTAAAACTAGTTAAAACAGACAATATCATATTAAAATATGTTTATCAATTATCTCTTCAAAAAAGTAATAATGGAAAGCAAAACTGGGTTACTAAAGTAAAAACATTGTTAAATGACTATGGATTTTCGTGGGCATTTACAAATTACAATGTTGTTGACGAAAATTCATTTATATCAAGTTTTAAACAAAGAGTTATTGATTGTTTTCAACAAAAATGGTTCACTGACATGCAATCTAATTCGGTCTTAAGCACTTTATACATTAATATTAAACCCAGTTTTGGCGAGGAGAACTACCTTAATATTGTTGTTAGTAAACATCTTAGAAGATATATCACATGTATTAGAATTTCATCTCATGATTTAAGGATTCATTCTGCAAGGTATGGAAGAGAAAGAATACAAAGAGATGAAAGAGTATGTCTATTGTGTGAGTGTCTAGATATTGAAGACGAGTTCCATTTTATATTGAAATGTGATAAATATGATGATCTCAGACAAAAATATGTAAAAAGATACTTTAGAGAACGCCCTAGTATGCAGAAGTTTGTCGAGCTTCTATCATCTACAAATAAGCAAAGTCTGCTCAATTTGTGTTGCTTCCTAAGGGAGGCAACTAAAAGGCGAAATAACTTATTACTCTCCTTACCTAGGGATCAACCATAACTTTATAATTCTGGTTTTATTTCAATCCAAAATCGACATTTTTATCTGATCAGTCCATTCTCCAAATACTAAGATATATATGTCTTATTGTTAATGCAAAAACATGAACATATATAATATCTTATTCTTAATGCAACTGTCGAAATATGTAATTCTAGTTGTCGCTTTAATATATAAATTGAAAGAAAGTCAGTGTATAGATATACATATGTATTAGTATCTAACATCAGAACATAAGAATTTATCTATAAATGTGTTTGTTGAAATGTGTTGGTGTGGGTGTGGGTAATTGGATGTGTGTGAAGGGGTGTGTGGGTAGATGTGTGTGGGGCTGTGGGTGTGTGGATGTATGGGTTTGTGTGTGAACAAGTATATATATGTACGACTATAGATGTATATATAGATGCATACTAACGAGAGGGTATTTAGTATTAAAGAATATATGCCATTGTTTTCATGTGATGTATTAATATGTAACAATTGTATGTGTATGTAACAATGTACTATTGTATAAGTTACAAAACAGAAATAAAACATCTTAATTATAATCATGATAATAATAATAATAATAAAAATGATAATAATAATAATAATAATTATAGATTGTATGTGTATGTTTATGTAAATATATGTATGTATGTATGTATGTATGTATGTATGTATGTATGTATGTATGTAGCAACGACATGTAAATGTTATGCTAATAAAATGTTTGAACTTGAACTTGACAATAACACTAAAGTGCTTTGCGTATGGGTTTAACGCAACGTCAACCGTTTTTTTATTCATTATAAGGTTTTCAGAGACTCATAAGTACCAGGCTAAGGCTCTGAAGTAAGTGCCTTGTCAAAGGATACTCCCAAATAAAAAACCGCTACACCATTTCGTAATCAAAGCAAGGAAGAAAGAACCGGTTTGAAAAGATGAGGCTTGAATGGGTGAACTGTCGTTGCGCAAAAGAAGAAATGCTTTCGGAACCAGCATTAACCCTCACATGAACAAAAACACTTACTTTGCAGTATACAGCTCTGGCTGTTCTGATGTCCAGGATCAACCTCTAAATTGTGAATTCTCTTTTAACCCTTTCCCAAACAACACATTTTCTAATGTCCCAAATTGAAAGAGTTTGCAGACGACATTTCAAAATGTGATGGAATTGGAAAATAATCTTCTGACAGGGCAGAAGACATTGTTGGAAAAGGAAAAATTGCTCGTTACAATGTTTTCTAAAGTTGTCTGCATCAAAGTGGTCAAATGTCGTTATTGTTTGGGAAAGGGTTAAAAAAATGTAAACCGACGGTTTGGTCGGCATGGTCCAATTAATTGATAAACAAGGATGTCATAACATACCTTCACACGGAAAAATATGACTTTCTAGCATGAAAACAGCAGCATAAGACTACCAGAGTAAGAACGAAAACAATATCTTTATTTGGTAGACACCATTGTGACCAAAGGATAGGTCGATTATTTTGCTCCATTTGTACCTTCGGTAAGTATCTAAAGGCTTCTGCCGACTTCTGATGCCACGAAATGATGAAAAATGAAGAAAGTGGTCAAATGCCATTATTTCTTACGTAACTACGAACCTATCCACTTGGTTTGAGATAACGGATACTCCAGAACAGATTGCCCCGACCAGATTGAAATGTAAGCTGAATCAAACAGATATACGATATTATTGGCCATCTGCTTAGTGTTAAATGGTACCACCATCTGTACGCTATATCGATGCTATATGTATTCTATTAAGGGGTTATTTCTGATATCCCACAACCAGCTGATTCGGAAAGAGAGCGTAAGTTAGCACGGACATGCCCGTGTCGCCCTAACAAGCAAATCCGGAACGAGGTGTTCCACATGTATATGTTCCACCTTTGCACAGGATGTTTTTTAATAAATTGGGAAAGGACCCAGGCCTGCTTATTTTGGAAAATTTCGTCGTTGAAATTGCTGAATTGGGAAACCAAAAATCTAGGGTGACTTTGAACTTTTGGGAAACTGCATGATTTTAAAGAAATTTCCAATTGAGAAGGTGCTTTTAATGGGCCACTGTTACATAAAGTGAAAAAGCCCCATTGTATGTTCTACCTTTGTATGTTCGGCCCGTGTATGTTCTACCTTAAAATGTTTTACTTTGGTGTGTTTTTTATTTCATGAAAGTTTAAATTCGATTCATTCCTCTTTCACAACTAAAACTAGGTTTGAAATGGAATATTGTATCATTGACGAGGTATGCAAAGGGAGTGGTAGATAATACCTAGTACAATTCTCGTTTACTGTATCTTGATGTGTTCGGTATCTCAGGATAACACTTTTAAATGTAAAGCTATTCTGTAAACTAATGCCTATTTTAAGATATTATTTAGATTGCTATGTAACGTTTATAATACAATAAATAGTATATGCATGTATGAAGCCCAACAAATAAGGCTTAACGACACTGTGTCAGTGATTGGTAAGCCGTTAATCACATTCGTTTATCTGAAGGTGAACACTTTCTCATCAAAATCAAATTATGAACCCTTGTAGTAGGACAACTGCAAGTGCCGATCTTGAAACGAGTTCGTCAGCGTTGGTCAGTATGCATGTGCAGTTTCTAACATCATCATTACAGAATTAAGACATCGTTCGATTATTTTTTCCAGTGGTCCAGTACGGCCAAATGTCGTAAATGACTTTACACCATTCGATCAGAGGTTTGAAGAATTATTTGTTTTTCTTATTAAATAGATGCGACATTTTGGTGGAAAACCGGCGAAATGAAAGAAAAATATAGAGTTGCGAACGAATAATATCAACACTAGTATCTGGTAGCAGAGACTATCAACCAAAGAGCAAAGAAATGGTTGTGGCACTAACTTTGAGGCGACATTTCCTTGTGGATTAGTTCTCAAGTTGATAAAAAATATTCTTGGTTCTAAGAGCACAGCACGGTCGTTTTCTATTCATGTAACATAATGGATAGGTAAAATCCGTTTCGAATGAGCAGTTATTGTTTATACGGGTTCAATCTGAATAACCATTTTAAAAAAGGGCCTTTTTGTTAATATGAATCTTAGCTTAGCAATTTTAGCGGTTAAAGAACGGCTCTCAGGGCACATTTCTATATTCTTTGTATTTCCCCATGGAGTGAACTCTTCCAAATTAAAAGTAAACAAAACATGTGTGAGTAATTGTGCATCAAAATTAAAATGCTTCATAATTAATTTCAAGCGGGGTTGAACTATATGTTCAATCCTTTCCTCCATGACATTCGGGAAAAGAGCATACACGTTTCATTTCTTCGTAGGAAACTGTAAAATTGGTAACACTGCTCACCATGAACACGCCTTTCTTTTGTCTCAAAAGTTTCTTCCTAATATTACTAAATATATGGTATTTTTCTTTTGGATACTTTTAGATGTTCCTTATTCATTTGAATGTGTATAGGTAACACAATCTCATATGAGGGAAGAGGTGAATTAATGTTAAAAGATGCTCCCATTTCCGGCCTAGCGGAGATTTCCTAATTTGATAACGGATAAGCGATGAGCTACATGTTGTAGCAAATGTTGAAAGATAAAGGTACATACAACAACAACAAAATCGCACACGTAGATTCAAATCGCAGCCAAGAAAAACATTGCTTAACCTTTACTTTTTATATTAATTTTGTAACTTCCATTACATTTAGACCAAAGGTATTTCAAAACAATTTTAGTACACTTCATTTTCACACGATGAGCAATTTCCCCTTTTATATCACATAGTTATCTATTCCAATTGTTCTTATTTTGAAGGCTACTATACGGTTGTCTTATGTTTAATCATCATTGTAATTCATAACGTCTCGTTAAATAGTCCTGATATTGGCTTAAGCAAAATTACCAAGAACAGAAACGGGTCAAACAGGAAAGAAAAACAAGTAGACTATACCTCTTTTAAAGGCTATGTCCAGGTAATCAGCTACACAAAATAGAAATCCTAGGTCCTTTCACTTTCTGGTATCCGAATCACACGTAAGGTCAGTCAAGTAATAAAAACAACGTCAGGGGATAGATAAATCACTTTTCCTAATACATCCCATTCATGATATCACATAAAAACACTCTGTATCCGAACATACGGTAAAACAACACTAATCGATATACCTGTCTTAGTAGACTATACCTGGAGTCTGCAATCTGTACCAGGAAATGATCACAACTATCAGAGGGGAATGGTGATCCTTTACTTCATATGTGCAGACGTTTTACACATTTTCTATAAAACTTAGAGAATTTGCTGTAGACTGTTTTGGGAGCAATTGTGACAATTGGCGCTAAAATGCTCCTTGTGAACAGTAATACCGAGAAAATGTTCAGTTCTTATGGCTGACGACTCCTCAAAAATAATTTCTCCTTTTGAGCAATTTCTTCTTTTGTCACAGCGGTTTCTATCAAATATCACGAATAAAATGTTTTCCTTAAACTCTTGAGTGTTGGTTATCAAAAAAACATCGACTCAATTCGAACGGTTTATGGTTGGTTCTGCAGCCGAAGACATGTCCTTGTAAAGGTCTTTTTTGGTCTTCTCCTTGAGGAAATTCATTTTAAATCTTCATAATTTGTAATTTCCAAGTTAAAAAATCCCGACATTTTATTTAACCAGAGCAGGTAAACAACCCCCTATAAATGTTAATAAGATTGTGCCAAAGTCATTACAACAAACGACAGTCATGGCGGTGTAGAACGGGCATTTTCTTTGATATTTGAGAGAAAATATAATGTGATAAAAGGAAGAAATGCTAATAGCTAAAGAAGAAAGATATAGATCTATCTTTATCATCATTATATCGTCTTTCAACACACTTATAACTTAAAAACGCATGTTGCATGAGTATTAACCCTTTCCCAAACAAAAACGACATTTGACCAATTTGTTGCATACGACTTTAGAAAACATTGAGGGAAAGGGAGAAATTGCTCTAGCGAGCAATTTTTCCTTTTCCCACAAAGTTTTCTGCCCTATCAGAAGATTTTTTTCCAATTTCATCACATTTTGAAATGTCGTCTGCAAACTTTTTCAATTTGGGACAGTCGAAAAATTTTTGTTTGGGAAAGGGTTAAAACGATTACGTATAGCGAAAATGGATACACAGGTTCCTCGGTCAGTTTTGTAGTCGTGTGATGCAGCTATCTGGCTTGAGGAAATTAGTAAGGCCATTCACTCGATTTGGAATAATTAAGTTAAACATGATAAATGATTGTAACCTTCAGGTATAATAGGAATTCACTGCGTTAAGTGTAACCATTTCCAATATCCATGTGCTTTATGATAATGCAAATTACAAAAATGATTGGAAATTAGCTCTTATAGGTTACAGGGCGGGTTGTTACGACGAAATTACGTTTCATTATTTGTGTATGGGTCGGTTGCCTTATTATTACAACAAAACTTGAAAACTAAAAAAAAAAAGACAGACAACGTGTTCAGTATATCGGTTTCTTTGGGCAAGCAAATGTGTGTCTATTTTCGATACGCACGAAATTGAAACTATCGAGTTAACCCCTAGAATGCTGGGTAATTTTCTAGCAATAGATTTTTGTGAGGCTTGCTTTCCAAAACCTTAAATATCTGCTTAATTTTGACGAGGATAGATACTTAGAGAAGCAAACAGGTTAGATCACAGGCTAGCCGCCAAGTAAATTGGCTGGCCTGGATCCAACCTGTTTGTATTAGCATGAAGTCGGTTCCAGCACTATAAGGGTTAAGATTAAATTTGGAACAGGCAAATCAGATTTTTAAGAGGAAAAAGGGAAGGGAGGAGGATCACATAAATAACCTGTAGAACTCTCAGACGAGCTTCTTATCCGGAGAACTGCTACACGCACGCACGTGTAACCAGAGTCCATAATTACATTTACCCCCACTCCAATTCGGCGAAATGCATTCAACCCTTTACATTATTTTCACGCGTTTTTATCTGACATGCAACATATGCAAGACCAGAAACAATTGTGAAAAAAGAAGAAATTGCTCATAACAAGCAATTTCTTCTTTTGTCACAATGGTTTGAATCCAATATTGGTCATAAGGAGCAATTTCTTCTTTTGTCACAATTGTTTCAATCCATTTTCAACAAAAAGGTACGTTTCTTTTCGCGTTTTACAGTTACCCTTTTGCCAAAGTTTATTTGACTATTTACCAATGCTGTGTACTGTGTTTTATATGCTCAATTGGCAAAACAACTATGTTTAAACCAAAGACCTATTAAAAATTGTTTATTAGTTCATTGTTTAAACTATTTTTTGTTGTTGTTGGATTAGTACCATTAGTTACACTTGGAACTCGTTACAGACTACGTTCAAGGTAATGCATTATAAACATAGGCCTGCACAGTAAACGGTTTTCAGAAATACTTCGATAGAATAAGAAAGTCATTGAAGATGTATATTGAAGCAAATCTATATATGGGATGTATTTAATAATCCCGTTTGTGTTTCAATTCGTTCAAAGTTCTGGGAAATCTATACAGGACAAACGCAAATCAATAGCAGCTCTGTTTTGCAGTCTTCGAGCTTCAAGCTTTCTACACAATCGATGTAAAACAATAAGTATATGATAAGTTAAAAGTAAACATCCTATTTGCTTATAATATGAACCATTGATAAATGATAGCGTTTGGAAAAAATGAATGGAGCGCTATGAATCAAAATATCATTTTTTTTTCCAAACACTTGTTTAGATGGTCGCTGTTTCTGAATACCATCAAACGTCTGTAGGTAAGCGTCAACGGTTAAGATCGTGTAAATGTAGAGGGAACGGGATGTTAAGATCGTGTAAATGTAGAGGGAACGGAATTTTTAAGTGCATAAAAGAGCCTAAACCTCATAGTACTTGATCCGTTATGAGTTTGCCCCCATAAAACCGCCCATACATGATACAATGTGTGTTTGGTTATTTGATCTGCCCTAGAAAAAGCTGTATCAAATGTTAGTCAGGGATTCCGGCGCATGCCTTTATAACTCGCACTATATGTATTTATACGCACGGGCCTGGACCCAAGGCTACATCAAAAGTGAACCAGGACTAGTCTGTGCTGTTCGACATTTAATGGTTTATATTTCAGGATCAGGAAGCAAATCTTGTAAACTTTTGTTTGAGGATGCATTTAGACTAGAAAGTCTACTCTTGCTTCCAATACGGTCTGGTAAATAAGGCCTTTGTGGATGGAACAAATGTTTCATAAATGCAATCATATAATCAAGCCACAGACTAAGTTGGTCTTATTTAGATAAGTTCTCAAATGAAACGATTCATAAACCCTTTGTTTTGAGATTATAAAAGCCAATGCACGCTGTGCACACGCAAACAATGTTTTCTGAGTTTCAATTGTCTAACGAAGTATTCATGGCTTGCGCCATATATTCTGCTATAATTTAATTCACCAATTATGGTCACATCACACCTTAGACGACCGCCTTGCGGCTTAATGTAAGACAAAGGCTGTATGTGTTACAAATTGAAATACCTTAAGTTAATCTTAAGTTAATCAATCCTTTAATATTACTAAACAATAGTCGAATTGCAGTTTTTGCTACAGACGACTTTAGAACCCACTATGACTTGTTACAAATGTGTCTAACCTATACAATATAGGCATGCTTAATATTGTTGTCTGTCGTTTTCAATTCCAACCTAATACATACATATCAGTTTTTTATCACACCAACCTTATTTCAGTTGTGATGTCCAATTCATGATAGAGGAGGAAGACCAAACACCTAAGAACCATCGTTATTCTGTAAAATGGTTGGCATTCTGTAAATCAGTCGGAAGACAGTCCCGAATAAAACTCTTAATTTGAACCAATAAGGAGAAGGGCAATATTTAAAGTTTTGTACTCTAAAGAACTGACCACAGAGGCACCACATCTATTACAAATTTCGAAATGAGGTAAAGGGTCCATAATGGTACTGCCTACCTGCAGTGTCAGCAAAATGCATGGACATACTTGATGGGGGCATAGCCAGCCTCAAATCAATGTTAAGCACCAATGGGATGGGGACGTACCCCTCCTGCTCAAAGGGGTGTCCTTCCCTGCGAAATCTTTTTAAGTAGAAGTGAAAATGGTGGGATTTGGCATATATTTGGAATTTTAGGGCAATGCATAAATCAAACTTTTTGATTGAAATTTGATAGGTTTTTATGCCAAACCATTTACAAAGTGTCATATATGAAATTGATCTAACAAATAAGCCTATCACTGGCTAAGCCCCTGCTTTAGAGTGAATCAATAATTAGGCATAGATGGCTGCAGAATAAGAAAAGTTGGCAGAGCTGGTGTCAACATATTGTGTAGAATGTGATATAGAATAAACAGTAGTTTTCAAAATCATTACTTCATATGTTTACAACAAGACATATTATTTTATCCAAAAAAACTAATTTGGTTAAAAAAGTGACAAAAAGGTATGTATAACAACATTCATAACCAAATAATAACAGTACAAAGCAATTAAACCCCATCTTAACCAATCCTTCGTAACAAAGATATTTAGACAACATAATCAATTTTATCAGTGTTTACCTTTTTGTTGATGTGGTGGGCTCTCTTAGGATTGCATGTTGTCTTTGCATTAATCCTTTTGATTTATCAACATGTATACATGTTCTAATTCTAACATACCTATAGTTGTAATAGTAAAATAACCGCTACAAATTACCTTTTGGCCGTTTCAAATTCGCGGTGATATTAAGAACCCTATTCAGATTTTGTTTATGCCTCTTCAACCAATTCTTATTGAGAACACCACTTTAGTATATGAATAAAAAAAAAACAATATAGACAAATGTAGTAACACTTTCAACCAAGCAATTCCCTCTGGTATAAAAAAATGTTACTTTTCATACCTCATGCATGTCGTCTTGGGATGTCTTCAATTTGGATCAGTCACAAAACCCTTTATGAGGGAATGGGTTTAATGAGACTTTCAGTTTAACATGCAATGTGGATAAAAGATAACAAAAAAGAGAGAAGGGAAAACACAACAGAACAAGTTTGTTCTAAACAAAGTGCTTCATTGTTTCTTTCTTCTCAAATGTTTAAACAACCATGACCCATTTTCAGAAAATGCCTTACAATAGGTTGTTCTTGCACCATTCTTCAAAGTAGATATCAAGATAATAATGGCTCATTCAAAATATAACATAAACACATAACAAGGAAATATTTATCACATGGGACTTTTAGGATAGGATTTATCTTGTCAAAGCATTAGTAAAGATATTCTTTAAGTACACAGTTGGATAGAGCCAAAGAGTGTTATATATGAGCAGTTAATGGTTTCCCTGGCATTTTCTCTTAAAGCCAGGATAAGTTTCCTTGAATTGTAAAGAAAAGAATTTGATGTACACAGTATTGAATCTCTTTTATTCCATTGGCCGTTTGGCATTTGTGTTGCACTAAGGAAATCTGAAAGTGGTGAAGGAAGGGTTAAGCTGTGTTAAATACCTATCAATACTTTATCCCACTCACTAATATGTTAATCAAAATGAAAATAAAGTACAACTCAAAACAATTAAACATACATCCAAATTGAAAGCACATATAAACATCAATTACAACACCAATGATGTAAAAACCGAAAATTTGCATCAGATCTGCTTCTGTTTTTGCCACAATGTCAATTTGATTCTTGTGTTCAGTGTGTCAATCCTTTTAAAAATTCTTAAGGTTCGCAACTGTAACATCAAACATTTTCCAATGTTTCTATACATAAAATAACTCTCATAGCTTTAAAATATAATGCAGTTTACATACAATGACAACAGCTAAAGAAGTGCAATTTCTTTTTTTCCATATTAGTTTCTACAAAAATATGACTAGGAAAAGTAATCGCAAATACCGGTATCTTTGTTATAGCAACTGTCATCTGCAAATGCTTTCAATTCAGAAAAGTCGGATAAACCCTGTATGAGAAGGGTTATAAGAGGTACAGATAAGTTTACTTATGAGATTTGCATATACTTAAAAAATGTACTTATTTCATTTTTTTAGTATATCCAATGAAAAATGGTTGAGAGAAAGAACAAGGAAATTAACATGTAAAAATAGGCCTCTTCTGAACCTAAATTTTTTCACAGGATTGTATGTAATATATCAATGATAAATCAAAACATCAATCTATATCTGCATCCTCCACTAAAACATCCACTATGTCTTCATTCAGGTCATTAAGATCATCTTCGTGAATGTTCTCTTTATCCACATCACCAGCAGTCCCATCATCCATCTCTTCAACACCCTGTGACTTGTCCTTCGCCTTGGATATTTGTTTTCTAGCCGCTGCAAGCTCTGCTTCAAAGTCAAACCCTTCCTTTTTATTTCTGTCTGGTTTTTCATCATCGGATTCGGACTCATCATGTAGACTTTCATTTGATCTGGTTTTGTTGCTTGAAGGTGACACTGACCTTGAGTTTGGATTTGACCTTGACATAGCTCTCTCACCTTGGCCCTGGTTTGTCTTTTTCTTCTTATTTCTTGATTTTCTATAATTGTACAAAGCGTTATTTTATTTCAACAATATTTTATTTGAGCTAGTCTTCAAGGAGAGCAAACCTTAGCAATTTATCAATGATAAATTTGTAGATGACTCCTGCATACTATAAAACTTATTTGATCTATGCTAATTGTTGGAAATTTGATAAAAAAGATAAAGTTTTTACAAAAGTTTCTATTATTTTTCACAGTACTTTATGCAGAATAGAAATGTGCTTAGTTTTTTCTATGAACATGATACTTGATGTCTGCTTTTGTTTTCAATATGAACCAGTCTTGAGATCACACAAAGTAAATGGAATAACTTCTGTCAATAAGAATCACAAAGGTCTTTCCAAGACATTGCCATATCTAGTTAAGGGAAAGACAAATGCAAAGGCTTTTAAAGTTCTGTAATGCTTCTCAGGAAGATTTAAGATACTCTCCTAATATTTACTTAATTCCAGGATCTTTTTTAAGGGAGCCTTCCAACAAAGATGGCATACATCCTAAAATCTGTAATGAATACTGAAACTGACCAGTTTTGGGTTCAAATGAAAACTATTTGAATATCATACAGGTTTTGTGGGGAATGAAATATTAATTTTCCTAAAAAAATTTGTGAAGAGAGATCCAAACTAACCTTTTTCTTCTCTCTTTCTTTTCAGCTGCCATTCTATCTTGATCCTCTTTGAACACAATTTTCTTCACCTCTGGTGTGAACTCTGGCTGCTGTTTGGTAAGCTGAATAAAAACACCGCCTGGTGTCCGCTTTCTGGTGCCATCCTGAAACAAGATAGATAACTCAGTAATCTTGATGTCTTGTTTACCATGGTTTGATGCACAGGATTATGTTTCACAATTATTAATTTATAATCAATTAAGAACTTGGTTCAACTTTAACCCTTTACCAAACAACAGATTTCCAACTGTCCCAAATTGAAAGGGTTTTCAGACGACATTTCAAAATGTGATGAAATTGAAAAAATATTCTTCAGAAAGAGCCGAAATTCTTGTGGGAAACGGACTCGTTACGAGCAATTTCTCCTTTTCCCACAATGTTTTCTAAAGTCGTCTGCAACAAGGTGGTTAAATGTGGTTATTGTTTGGGAAAGGGTTAAAGGAAAGGCAGACATAATTTCTAAATTCTAAATAAGGACACAGATCATTGCCATTCTTTATGTATTACTTTTAGAAATTGTATAATATTGTAGGAAATAGGGGTACAAAACATGTACTGTGAGCAACAGCAAAATTGAGCATTACTCCTCATTGATTGTTAAACAGTCTGTCAGATTGGACTTTACTTGAGTTAAATATAACTGAAAATGAAACCACATTGCAAAATTTATGTAAAGGAAGACAAGAAATAACACATATCATACTTGGTTAAGTTAGTTTAGTCATTTTTCATCTATTGTCGACAAGTTCTTAAAACTTAGATTAATCAGTCTCAATTCTTCATTTAGGTATAGTCATCATACTACATAAACATACATCTGACGAACAGAAACAAACATTTCCTTTATTCTATTTCTTTATAAAGGAAAGTGACTGGTCAAAATTAAACATTAGCAGAAAACTGTTCTCATGAATAATATTTTCTTTTTGATACTTGGGTAGGAACCTCTCTGACAAAAAGAGATATTTATTGTTTCAACTGAAATCTCCTTATGTCACAACAGTTTCAGAAGTATTGTGGTGCACAACCTAGGTGAGCTAATAATGAGTGAGGTTTATATTTCTATAATAATACTTGACTTACAAAGGTATACATTCCCCCAGCATGTTCAACATCTCGTGTCATCTTTACAATTCTGATAGCTACCTCTTTACCCATTGATTCTGCAACTCTCTCTAGAAAGGAAAACAAAACAAACTACAATTTCAAATGTGTATGAAGATTAACATAAGGCCAATTGAATTCCATTTATCCAGGGGAGTTTCAGTCTAAAGATGTAAAGACAAGAAGGAATAGTGCATGTTTCATAGAGTGTATTGCATCATTCCCATCCACTTCTTAAAAGCTCAATAGACTTGCATAGTTGAAGCCCACCCATTTTGAAAATCAACAGAGAGGGTTAAAACTCTATACCAAAAACTTCTTTTATTAACCAAAATTAAAAGAGGACAAAAATTTGAAATAGTTTTGGTTAGCAAAGATATAAATAAATCTTAGTTAAAAAAAGAAAATACTTGCTGCAAGCATTTTGCCTAATCCCCTAACTTAATTAGCCAGCTGAAGCTAGCAAGCAAAGAGTCAGAGAAATTATGAAGAATGTAAGAGAAACGTTATCTGTTTAAAATCATCAGAATTGTTCAATACAAATCCATACAATGTTCATATTCATTGTATCTAAAATAATACAGAAGATAAATAACCCTTAAAAAATATGATAAAAGTTTGGACCTCTGTTTCAATGAAACAATTTGAAGTGGTAGATGTACTTAAACAGGATAAATAATCATTTCCACATTCATATGGCTTTTAAAAGGACCAAACACTGCCCACTATCTTAAACTTAAACTACAATTATAAAATCCACAATCAAACCAAGGATTTTCTAGATATTTATTTTCTTCTCCTAATGATGTCAACTCTTTAGCTTCTGCCATAGATACTTGGCTGTTGAACCAAGGTAAAGTTATTTGGCAATGGTCTCTCGATTTACATAAAAGGCAAGAAAATTACTTATTCTTAGTACTAAAACACTTTTAAGCTCTCAAATTGCATAGAAATGAAAAGGCGACACCACACAAAGCTTTTCCATAGATCTGTCAATGATACCAGACTCTGTTTAATCAGTTTCTATTTTCTAGTCTGATAAAAACTGCATGTATTAGAGATCAAGGTAAGATATGTATTCCTCTTGCTTACTTCTTTACTGCTACCATATATTGTCAAGACTATTTCAATGAATGCATCCAATAGATTTGGAAAAAAAACGTCTGAAGAAGACAGGGTTTTCATTAAGATCTGAAGTAACAGATCCAGGCTGAGATCTAACAGATTCAGTCAGGAAACCCTTTTGCATCAGCAATCGATTCTTAATGAAAACCCTGATAAGACCTTAATAAGCCCCACTTATAGAGACTACTTTCTAAATTGACAGGTTTACCTATGAGTTCAACTTTAGGTTCATGTAGGAAATCAGCAATTTTGGCCACTAATTCATCTTTTTCCATATCTTGAGAAACGTCTATCTCTCCAACGGAGACTGTCATGGCCTTCTTTGTTCCTAGTCTGTTGAATATTCCACTCTTCTTGCGTTCAGGTTCAGGCGAAAACTTTCTCTTTTTCCCTTGATTTTTTCTGTTTTTGAATGAAGTTGAATCTACAGTGTCTTCATAATCAATGATTGAACGTCCAGAAATCCCACCAGAATCCTTATCAAACATGTCTGTCGGACTAGGTTTGGGAATTTCAACATCTTCAGTTCTTTGTGGGCGTGAATCTTTATATTTTTTTCGATAATCATAGCTTTCAACAGTGCGACAATCAAAATCAATGTAGTTCCTATTTTCCACACCAACACTTTTAGATAGGGACTGCGTAAGGGTCTGCTCTTCAAGCACTGATCCCCAAATGTCATTTTTCTTTTTACTCGCATTGTCTGATGTGTTCATGCTGTTTGGTCTACGGTTGTTTGTGTACTCGGGAAGTGTTGGACTCGCCCTCATGTCCATCGGACGATCAGTATTCTGCCTGTGGAAACACAAAACTAAATCAATTACAACATTCAACATATTTTGAAAAGCTTGTAAAATGTCATTTGATTCTGCTTCCTTGATACATGACCAATATTTGAACTGATTTATAAGTTAGTCCCTGCAAACCACCTTTCTGCTAATGAAGATTGAATTTACAGAGGCTGATGTTCTACCGCTGTCAATCTCGTTACCCATTACCATACACTACCGACACTTGACCAGTTTTTTGTAGACAACTATGAAAATTATTATGGGAAAAGGAGAAATTGCTCATAATGAAAGATTCAAGTACAACTGGTGAGGCTTGAAAGAGCTTTGGGTTACAGGATCTCAACCATAACCTATTACCAAACAAAAACAAAATTTTTACCACTTTGTTGCAGAAGACATTGGGAAACATTGTGGGTATGGAAGAAATTGCTCATGAAGAGCAAATTTTCCTTTCCCAACAATGATTTCTACCCTAACAGAAGATTATTTTCCAATTTCATTACGTTTTGAAATGTCGTCTGCAAACTCTTTCAATTTAAAACAGTCGAAAATTTGACGTTTGTTAAAGGGTTAACCACTGGGCAACACAGGGCTCTGATACCAATTTAGCTTGACTTCAGGCAGGATTTCATACAGACAAAGGAAAGACTGGAAAAACAAAATGAAAACCCACATACTCTCCCTGACCTCCCTGACGATGGCAAACATGATTTAACCCCTTACCAAACAAACAACATTCAACCACTTACTTGCAGACGACTCTGGAAAACATCGTTGGAAAAGGTGAACTTGCTCGTGACAAGCAATTTCTCTTTTTCCAACAATGTTTTTGCCCTATCAGAGGATAGTTTTTCAGTTTCATCACATTTTGAAATGTTGTCTGCAAACTCTTTCAATTTGGGACAGTAGATAAGTTAGTGTGTGGTAAAGGTTTAACTCCAAAGATAGAAAATTTCAGAAACTTCAGGCTCTTCTAGTACCTTAAATATTTCTGTTTTTTGTGTTTCCATAGCGGTGATTCCTCATCAACTTCACTGTTTGAATCAGAACTACTGTCACCACCAGCTCTGTTGGACCGGTAGGCTGTAGAGGAGGCATGGCGGTCTACAAAAGCTGAACTTTGACCAGCAACATTTTTTCTTTCAATCATGGAATATGCAGAACTTGTTCTTGGTTCTGGATTTCCCTGCAATAGAAATTAGAAAAAAGTGAAATCTTGTTGAGGATATCCTTTAAAACTAGGACTAGTCCCTTATATATTGACATTACATTCCATACATATCTTTATTATCATATGTGTTTTAACTTGAGCTTGTTTCTTTACTTGTCATTTAAAAATGCTATTACAACCTGCAAAGCTAACTTACCCAGTAAAAAAAAACTATCTCAGTACAAGACTTTTTCATGTCATATAATAGGGGCCAATAAAAGGCACCTTCTCAATTTGAAATTACTTTAAAATCATGCAGTTTCCCCAAAGAATCAAAGTCACATCAGTTGCCCAATTCAGCACTTTTATTGCTGCAATTTCCCAAAATCAACAGGCCTAGATCTCTTCCCCATTTAAGGACAAAAGACCCTGCAGTATTGCGGAGCACTGTAGATTCAAGACGAAAACAAGGTGAACGCATGATTACTTTGATGCTGGGTGCAATTTGTTCTTCTTGTGTTTAATTGAAATAACCATCTTATCTAAAGTCCCATGCTCATTTGGTCTTCCTACCAATTTTTTACCTGTATACCTTGTAACAAGACTTGACAAAATATGGCCAACCGTGGAAAATAGCCAATATTACTGTGTTGAGTGTGATACATAAGCCTAATGATTGTCTGTATAAATTGCCTGACGAAAATAATTTTATTTCTCCATTTGTGCCATTTAAACAAACACAACTGCATTTGCTTCATATCAGTCAACACAAACATGCGTAAACATTCTTGTTTAAAGTACTGGAAACCATCACATTATCAATGGATTTAAACGAATATGTAATGATTCACCACAATAACGATTTGCCACTTACGATTCACCACAAGTTCATATAACGATTCACCACAGAGAAATAACGATTCGCCACACAGTATTAACGATTCACCACAGTTTATAAATATTGAATTGTACTTAATTTGATGTCAATATCAATATTGGCACATTATTTAAATCGGAAATCTTTGTTTTATAGTCTTTCTTTACTTTAAACATATCTTATTGCCATAACATTTTACAAAATATACATGTACATTCAATAAAATAACCGAGTAATAAGGCAAAAGGGTTTGGCCACCAGTTTTACCAACTTAGATTCGGCCATCCCCTTGGCAGGTATTTACATATTGTAGTTATCAAGAATGTTTTCATATGTACAATGTATTTGTTAAATTATTGATTACTTAATGTTCCGGTAATTTTGGAAAAACATCTCTACTATATGACAATAAGGAGATAACAATTGAAAAAGAATTATTTGGAAAGAGAAAAAAATGAATAAGTGAAATAAGTGAAATAAGTGATGTGAATCGTGTGCTACTGGGGCCCAGGTTCTACGACCGAAGGAATGATTTTTTTAATGAAATACTACAAGAACCTTTTGCTATCCTTAATGAAGGTATGTACTGCAAAGAACATTTTACAGTTGTCTTCATAATTAAAGTCTACAGAGCCAAACAACAATTTACTTGTATTCAATGGGTGATAAATGTGAAGTTCAGAAAATCATTTAAGCCTTTGAGCTGAGAATTGCTCGCATTGAAAGAAATAGTGTTCGGCATCCTCGAGTGAATGACCACATAAACATAAAGTGTCTTGTGCTAAATGATTAGCAAATAAGTCTGATCGAAGATCACTGCATTTATTTCGAATTCTAGTATGTAGTACTGCTAGCTTACGTGCACCAATGAAAAAGTGTTTTGGTACTGCTGCTGAGGAAAACATGTTCCTTATCTTATTTTTGAACAGGGAATTGATCGACCTGATGCCAAGGGGAATCGTTCCATCTAGAGACAGCTGAAGGAATAAAAGAGTTTGCAAATATTTCAGTTCTCCTGCTTATAATGTCTATATCTGAAGCATTACGCAAAGGATAATCAGTTCTAGCATCAACCGTAGAAGGGAAAATGTTGCTTAGATAATTTGGACAAAGTCTTTCTTTCTTTATATAAATTGTAACGTTCGTTGAACGTTTATGCAAATTAGGAACCTAATGCATCCTTTAAGAGAACATGCGGGTATATCATGGTTGAAAGTTGAAAATTTTCAAAAACCTGAAATATGTAGTTCATTATCCTGAAAAGGCATGTTTGCTATAGCATTATATAGGAACAAAAAGTCTCAAAACCCTGAAATTCAGGAATAATCCTGAACACTTTCACCCATGGTATATATATATAGACAACACAACCGCTCAGTGAACGACAGTGTTTTTCACTAATCGGGTGTGTTTGTGTATTTGAGAGGTTCATTTGCCCGGTTCGTTACAAAATGATTAAACATTATTTGTATATGGTCCTTAGAAAAAGTTGTCGCGTCATAGGTGTGAAAAATATCACAATAATTAATGGATAAGGTGTCTTTAATCATTGTTCAGTAAAGACTAAATAATACAAAAGTGATAATCCTGTTCCTTAATTATCAGATAAATGGATGTTGATTGAATGTTTAAAGGACTTGAGTTTACCAAATTTGTTACCTAGCTGTGAATTATAAAAGGAAATGTGCCGCTGATCAATGGTTTGGAGACAGCTGAGTATAAAACATGTACACCAATTTGGTAACAATGCATTACAACTAATACATTGACCTGGCATTTTGTGAACCATTAGTGTAAAATGCCTGTTCCGCCAGGTTTTTCTGCGAGAGAATGAGGATTGTTTCAAAATAATGATATAATGTCAATGCACATTTGGCGAGAATCTTTCTCTCGAGTTTCTTTTTTTATTATAAAAGTCTTTTCTCCATCAGATTGAAGGTAATAATTGAATAAAAGACACAATGTATTAAAACAAATCTCTTTTAATCGAACACTTCATAACACTTTAACAAAAAAACTCGAACTCAGCAATCCAACTCTGGTTCAGAACATTTAATAGCCTTCTTGTGAAGGCGATTGGCACCAATGCTGATCTATTTTAGAACCGTTGTTATAACAGCAACGGTGCAGCATCAGAAAAATGTTTTATTCATGGAAAAGCAAGGATATTCTGATTGTCAAAATAAGAAGCATTGTTTCAAAAATAAAAAAAAAAATAGAGTTTTCACTGTTGCAATGATAGGTTGGTTCAGAAATCACTGTAAAGAATATATCAACTCCCAGGCATATCGGCTGCACAATACGACAAAGCGGTAGCTGAAGGTTGTGATCTAATATTCACGTGCATTGCGTGCCGTCATGAGCCCATGATACAGATGATATAGAGGTCGCAAGCCAAAGTCCACTATCAGGCCGTTGAAAGCAAAAGCAAGACACCACAGACTGCCCACTTTTTTTAATACGTCGAAGACACATGGCTGCGAAGTAACGTCTGGGCCATTGGTGTCATTACCCTCGGACAATCCCGACTACAAGCACTAGCGCAACCAGGAAAGGGAACTTACCATTCTACATCACACTGTTCTTACTCCCTACTATACACCGATGCCAAAGACCGCAATATTCGGTTACGACTTGTTCGGGAGGGAAAAGCGGGCACAGACGAAAATGACCAAGACAATACAAGGACGAATCTGGGCTTCTATGGAAGCTTTAGTGTCAGGGTGAAATCACCATGAGTGATCTCCCAAAAAGTTGTTCCAACATGTACAAGCTGATTAAGATCACACTTTAATTGTATATGTGCTTGAAAAAGTCTGTTGAATAGATGTTTAAGCTTTATGTTGCGTGTTCCTGTGAATAAATTGGATTGTATGTATTGATAAAAAAGAATAAATTCATTGTTGATTTGTGTTGTCCCTGTATCGAAATAAATCTCTCATAATAGATTGTTTTAGCTTTAGCAGTCGTACCTGTTATTATAAAATACAACAACTATTCTAATGCAATTTCATGAAATATTGTCGGACAAGCATCGCCGTTTTCAACAGATTTAAGTTTTATAATTGTTTCAATTAAAGGAAGACTCGTTAACTGGCCGTTAATTAGAACATTTAAAGACTGTGGCGAATCATTATTGGTTTGTGGCAAACCGTTAATTGGCTTGTGGTGAATCGTTATCATTTGTGGAGAGTCGTTATTGTGGTGAATCGTTACATTACCATTTAAACTAGGTCAGTAAGTGAGTTTCTTTTCATAAAACCAAATTTGCATTTTGATGTCAAGTCATATGCTAATTGCAAGATGTTTCAAGTATGAAGTGTGTTTTTTTACTGGATGAATTCTTCAACATCAATAAAGATCTTTGGGAATCTTTCCTCAACCTATTAACATTTGTTTCTTGTGCATTTTCTAATGTAAGATTGCGTACAGAGGCACATAAATGAAACAAAGTGATACAAATAGTCTATGTTGATTGCGCACAGAGGCACATAAATGAAACAAAGTGATACAAATAGTCTATGTTGTGTTTTGATATTGAAATGCAATTAAAACTATCATGGGGGATTGCCTTTCATAAGCTTTTCACCTTTTGTCATTGTACTACACAGAAACCATTGAACGCTGTTGATTCAAGATTTTCTGTAGATAAAATGCTGTTTTATTCAATACCTCTTGTGGCTCATATTTCATAATTTGGTTGCAAACTGACATTGCAATTCCAAATTCATCACATGTTGGAGCAAAATCATCATTTGCAGGGGCAATGTCAATTAAACTCTTATTACATCTAAGTCATCAATTTGAAATGTTGTCATACAGCTTCAAATATGTATTCAGTATCTATTTGCTTGTTTTTATCAAAACTTCCAAATATGGAATTCTAAGTCTTGTGAATCACATCCATCCTGTTCCAATGAGATAAATGGACAAAGTAACTGGCTCTCAGAAATTACTGCCATGTCCAAGTCCAGCAAGGACACAAGATATCATGTGGGCGACATTGGTGCAGGGGTAGAGTGTTGGGCTGTTGTTCCGAGGGTCTTGTGTTCATATCCCCGTTAGGCGAGGTGAAAATTACTGGACGAGTCCACACACCGGGGCACTCACTGGTTTAGTATCCAGGAAGCAATCATCAAAGTGGCTTTGAACAAGCTTTAAGCTTCCTTCACAATCGATGTAGAACAAATATGGTGAAGATATCAACATTTCTTCTAGATTTCTTGTTGTCCAACAGATCTTATTTGGTGTGAAGTTTTGTTCTATCTGTCCAAGAGACTATTTGAATGCACTTAAATTCAATTTACCAAGTCTGTTGTAACCAAAAACACTATTTTCATACAAATTGATTCCTATTTCATTATCATTGAAAAACGTAGTGAAACGTTCCAACGCGAAAACCAATGACTAAAAACAAAAACTGTAGACTGACAGCATTGCCAAAATGATAGAATGATTAAGTAAAACACGCATTTAACTCATTATAGAAATTTATGAATATGAATAAGCAATACCATTCCATTGTCAGAAGTTGGAGAGTTAGAAAGTTCGCCTTCCTCGAGCGTATCCATTTTGTAAATTCCGAGTTACGTCCCCTACTTTCTTGAGATGTACAAGATATAGAATAAATATCAAATCACAAAGAAAATCTAATTCATGATAACTAAATAGGTCATATATCGTGATAAAATTCATTTTTTCTTGATTTTTTAATTTTTTTTTGGCCAATTATAGCAGATTTCATCTAAATGTGATGTGCAAATCATTTTCATTCACAACAACAACAAAAATGGCTGACAATATTGACGTTTTAGAAAGTCGCCTCGCACTCTTAGAAAAGCGTGTTTTTGGTGCATCTAACAAAGATGCGATGTATCCAAAGGTATTCTTAATTTTATTCAATCTTGAATGTTTTACAAAGAGTACATTTTAAGCCATTGTCTGTACTTTATTCCTGTGCATTTCTCCTGTTCTTTTCTGTCTTGTTTTCTTTTTTCTAAGAGGATTATTTTAAACCATAATGTCTGTGTTTTTACAAGGATGTAAGGATGCTTCAGCATGGACCACAAATCTCAAATTTGATAAGGCATACACTGGTCCATATACCCTTCAAAAACCTTTGAAATTTACAGCTTATTCAGACTGACAGACATAAATAAATTTGATTGACTCATGGTTGGTGTTACTGTTAAATGGAAAGGGATCTGGGTCTGTGTTCGCGTTTACGTTGTAATTAAATCAATTTACTCAACAAAATTCGTTAAAACGCAATATAGTTAAATATGTTATGTACATGCACGAGACACAAGATAGATTTCAGATAATTAGCATGTGATTTAACTCATGACAAATGTAGATGATATAAGATCTATCTTGAGCTACATACGTTCCTCAGAGAACCCAGCTCAGTAATTGGAAGAAGAAGAAAATCTGATGTCAGTTCTATACAATTTTTACAAACATTAAATCTGTTTATATCAAGTCCATGTTTTTTCTGAAAATGTATTATATTACACACACACACACTTTCTTGATGGGTATCATAATTTTCAACTGCTCTGACTGTTTACCAGAAAAGTCAGTCCAAAAACAGTTCCATCTTTTGTGTGTGTGTGTGTGTGTGTGTATTTGACTGGCTGAACATAATTTACCTATCACAGGATGTGGGCATTCATTTTCATAAATAGAATTTGGCTAACAATTCCATCAACCATGGTGTCTGTGTGGAGAAAGAAAAACATGTCATGGAACTCAACTTTTTTCTGATGGCTTGCGCCCCAGCCACTCTGAAAAATCATACACTGGATACTTTGATAGAATATTTCTTGTTTTTCTCAGGTTAATCAGGTTGACAAAATATTTTCCTGCACCGGCTCTTTAGCAAACATTGCAACAGTGGCTACTTGCTTATGTTTGGATGATGTATCTGCTTATTGTTGAAAGCTTGTGCCCAATTAAAAAACAGAGCTGGCTTACAGTTGGGTTTTGGTTGGTTCACCCTTATGGTCATAGACAAAAACCAAGGATGAGATATCTCCCTTAGCATTTTATCTTGATCTTTTAATTTTCCTGTTAGGTTTGACATAAATAATTTTATCAAACAAGTTCTTACTGAATATTGTACATACATTGTTTTTATTATCAGGTAATGTTGTATCATTTCTTATTTATGTGTTTGTGTTGATCTTGCATGACTGCATGTTTTACAAGCAATTACCAAGACATGCATTTTCATGTTACTTCTTTTTTCTCCTATAAGGCCAAAAATGTATAATAGATCATGAATGTTCCAAATTAAAGGCACATAATAACATTGCTTTGAATGCTTTTTAGGCTGAAAGGCTTCTTTTAGATAAACCATTTAACGAGACACAAAGCTGTCAATTCTTAAACAGTCAATTCCTTTTTGATCTTGAGTTAAACTAATGAAGACTACTTAAAAGTATGTTGCTTTCTTCCTTTTTTTTATTTGTTTATTTCAGTAAGTATCCACAAGCTTTGAATGAATAATCAAGGCTATCTATGAAGAACAAGAATACATTGCATGCTGTCATTTGTAATCTTAAAGAATAAGGCAACATCTCAGTGGAATTTGGAACTCAATATTTTCCAAAAACAAAGTAGATAGATTCAATAAGAAAATATCGAGGATGTTTTATCTCAGCTCTTATACACACTATATTTTATAATTATAAGTTGTATGATTTCTTCTTTTGACTAAATAATAATCAGCTCCATCCTGATTCTCCATAACTAAACACCTTTCCTTGTATCAAATTGTAATACTAATAAAAAGTTTGAATATGTCTTTTAAAGTCTTTATTCTTTACCCCTATTCAGATTAACATTTTTAAAGTAAAAATATAAGGAATCTGAATTTTACCAAGGTTTCCATTATGTCGCTTTTAAACTGCAGATACAAACTCACATTATCAAGAAGTAAAAAGCAAAAGACTTCAAATATTAAACATTGTGGAAATAGGAAAAAAAGTTATTGGAAATTTCTAGGTATAAACATTTTTGAGAGGAGAACACGATAACTATGAGTTACTTTGCCTTTTTCAATATACGTTACTTTACAATAAACAATTTTGTGAACATGTGCAGTTCAATTGTTTGCAATATTGCCTTATAATATTATACTTTGCAATAGGTAAAATGACTGACAAAATGAATTACAGTTGATCTGATTTTATTTTTGGATCACTTCATAGTAAATAATCTGTAATAAGCTTTCACATACATGAACACCTTTTAGGCTATCAAAAATCCTGAACACGTATACCGATTATAGACTGGGCTAAATTTTATTTAAAAAAACCCACCTAACATCTGTTAGTTATTTACCACTAACATAGATGAAACATTTTACAAAGTTGCTTTAACCCTTTACCTAACAACAAAATTTCAACTGTTCCAAATTGAAAAAGTTTCCAGACAACTTTTCAAAATATGATGATATTGAAAAATAATTTTCTGATAGGGCAGAAAACATTGTTGGTAAAGGAGAAATTGCTCGTCATGAGCATTTTCTCTTTTTCCAAAGCGTTTTCCAGAGTTGTCTGCAACAAAGTGGTTAAATGCTGTTATTGTTTGGTAATGGGTTAAACAACCTTTGAAGTGTTTGTATATAGATTTCCTTCATAAGAGAAATTTTGTCAAGTTCTATCAAATCGATTTTTTTAAACCTTTCTATAAGCATTGTGGGATAAATCAGTGCTCAAAGCAAGACTATATCAAGTCTTTGACAAATGTTGGAGACTACTGTAGTCTTTCTTTTACCGGTGACTTTAAAACATGTTAAAAAATGGAGAACACACAACCCAACTCAAATTTCAGGTATTTACAGGCTTTTAGTTGAGGCAATTAAAACCATGTGATTTTGAAGGGAAAAAATGGATGGATTGTGTATAATATATATAGGATAGAAATCCTTTATTTGTCTTGTCTTTTTTGCAAAAATCTTTTTATATTGCCTACATATCCAAATCACTTTCTTTCATAGCAATTTTGTTATCATCTTACTTACTTACATACATATTTTTTTATGTACATACAACAGGATTTTGAAGAAATTAACATGACAAGATAAAAAACTTCTTGTTTTTAAACATTCCTCCCTTTTTTCATAATGATGATTTTTTGAATTTTTTGTAAAGGTTTTCTTCTTGAGATTTCAATCATTTATTTTTGTGCAAGCGGATTTCACTAGATTGATTTTCTGTAGAGATGAACCAAGTAATTCAAAACTGACAAGTACTTAAAATCCCAAACATACATACCAATATTCATTCTTTATTAAAATTTTAGGAGCACAGAAATACTGTTAGACATTTTCTTATGCATTTGTCTCCTTCTGCAGCAAAGCCTAACAACAAAAGACAGTTTCTTAAAACATTACCACAATGGTTGTAGGGGAGTTTCTGCTTATGGACACATTTCTTTTTCTCGGCCTTGTTCTCAAAGTATAATGATAAAATAACATAAATGAGTAGTTGTAACACTGAAAGTGTTGAAAGATATCATCAGTTGCAGCCGTCTTAACCCTTTGATTGCTGGGTAATTTGCTAAAAATAGATTTTTGTGTCATCTTTCCAAAACCTTAAACATCTGCTTAATTTTGTTGAGGAAAGATACATAGACCAGCAAATTGGTAAGATCACAGGCCAGCTGCTAATGTACTTGGTGGCTTGTCTTGATCTAACCTGTTTGCATAAGCATTGAGTCTGTTCCAGTACTTCAAGGGTTAAACATGTAAGATGATAATAAGTAACACAATGGCCTATCATAGCATGCATCTTTCTATATCCTTTTGTTCTTCAGTTTTGTGCATTATGAGTGCTCATGTACTGTAGTTACCTTTTATAACATGTATTCATTTTGTTTTATGACTGTCAGTTAATCGTTGTGCATCTTTTTATTCTTGTGTGTATCCAGGACTTGCCACCATTCCAGGTATGTATTCACACAGAACGGAAGCAAAGGGGCTACTTCTCTGATATCTGTTCCATTCAGTTACTGATTAATTCTTTATTTTATCCTGTGTCTTTTCAACATAGGCTTTAACCCTTTACCAAACGCTAAATTTTCGACTGTCCTGAATTAAGAGTTTGCAGACGACATTTCAAAATGTAATGAAATTGAAAAACAATCCTCTGATAGTGCTCAAAACATTGTGGAAAAAGGAGAAATTGCTCATTAGAGTAATTTCTCATTTTTCCACATTGTTTTTCAGAGTCGTCTGCAACAAACTGGTTGAATGTCTTTATTGATTGGTAATGTGTTAAAGGAAGAATTGATTGGTAAGCAGAGGAAAGGTTCTACTTTGCTTTGGTTCTTATGCACTTTTAATCACTAACAAATGTAATCACCTAACAGTATATATTGAAACTGTATTGTTCCCCTCATAGTAAAATGCTTGCCTGAAATTAAGTGCCATCATATACCGGTAATCGTTTGTTCCAAATTCTTACCTTATTTGATAAATGAATATTTAAGGGCAATATTTTTAAAATCATTAAGATTTAGAAAGACCAGAAAAGTTCAGTGCATGTCTTATGTAAGCACTTTGCTTTTGTAAAGCACTTGCTATAAAGTCTTGTACTGAACCCTGAAAAAGATGTCTTTTGAAGAACAACAGTTCTGGCTATATAAATGTGGTTTTTAATATTACTCAGTATTGAGCATAATTGACCATTATTACTCATTGTCTCTATGCATATCACACTGATTTAAGTTGTTCCTATACCAGACAATTTAGTAAGTCTATGTGGTTGCTGCAGACTACTTTTGAAGATAATGTGAGAACAAGAGAAATTACGAATACAGGTTGTTCCTGGTTTGTTTTTCTCCTTAAATTATACTTTTTATCCCAGCAGAAGAATGCATTCCATTTTCTGTATGTAATAAATTAATTTTGCACCTATAAACTCTTTTTACTTTTTGATTATCAAAATAGTTTCATTAGGTAAAGTTAGCAAGAAAAGATGTTTGCAGTAAAACTATGATGATATATACCTTAATTATACCAATTTGTATTCCAATAATCATCATATAAAGAAATAACAGGACACCTAAGTAGTAGGCTATTGCAGAAAAACTTTTAACATTTTGCATTTTTTTTTTTTTTTTTTATTATTATATGGGTTTTACATCACATCAACATTATTTCAGTTATGTAGCGATGCCCGACTCTTAATGATGGAGGAAGACCCTACATAATGGGGTTATGAAATCTTTCTGTCTTACATAAAGAGGTCTTATTTGCATGTTTAAAGTTAACATTACAAATTTCCTTTTGACATTGTGTCTGCTAAAGCAAGAGGCTTAATAAATGATTGCAAGAAAAAGGGGTATCGTTCATAACAAGAAATTTCTTCTTTTATCACAGTGTTTTACCTCAGATTGCCATCAATATTATTTCTATAAATGTCTGCTGATTTATTTATTTATTTAGTTCCACTTTAACAGTGATTTGAACAACATGAGTATACAATAGAACAGTTTGCACATACTTATATTTGTAATAAAGTAAATATTATTTACAGGATCATTCACACTCGGCATGACATAGCTATATATACAGCTACGCACACCGAGGGTAAATGTTCAATGCAATGTGTTTTCTGCTCATTCTTTTCATTTGAACTCATATCACTGTTGTGTTGAAAGGAATTGGTTTACTCGGCTTAGTGGTCCAGACCTGTGAAAGCTTTTAATCTATGACACCTCACTTTCCTGCATCTTATACAGACAACTCTAGAAACCACTGTGACAAATGGATGACTTGCTCCAAATGAGCAACTTTTCTTTAGCCACAATGGTTTCTACCCACTATCATACTAAATTGGAATTTGTTCTGCTATGTTTATTGTCCACTGTTGTTGTATTGACCAGGTCCTGCACTACATAAGTTTTTCTAGGGTCTCAATAAGTTCAAGGACAACATACTATTAAAACCATGCTTTTTAAATTGAAGTACCGGTGCATCATATTTCATAATGCAATTTTGATTCATCTCATTTGATAGATATTATCATCTTAATCATATAAATAAGTTTCAATTAATACAAATGTAATTGTAAGATTAATGAGGGGAACGTTGTTTAATTTTACTAACAAGATGTTTGTTTGATTATCAAGAATTAACTTAATTACATACATTGAGCTAGTTATGCATATTTGTTATTCTAGATTAACATGGCATTGGTTGATTTTAGTTGTCAAACAATTGTGTTTACTTTTTCGATCTCAAAAAATCAACCACTTTTGATGCCTACTAGATCATTCATCAGACCATTCTCTTTTGTGTGTTGATTGTCATCTGCTTTTCATTTCAATTTGGAATGTTAAATATTGAGGGTTCAATGCAAGGCTATATAGTAAGTGCTTCATGTTTGTGAAGCACTTTCTATAAAGCCTTGCTTTGCATCCATGACATTAAGTAATAGTGGTAAAAGTCATGGTAACAATTGTGGTACATTCAGGTTATAAAGATACACAGCTATATTGGATGGAATGATGAGTAATTATAACCTTAGTGGTTGGTATTTTGAAATATTTGTTTTAGTTTGCTGGAGAGAGTTTCATAGTTAACTTCCACTATTTAGTGCAATTGTAGTTAGACATTAAATCTGATTACGTAAATGACTTGAAATATCCAAGAAAATTTTATATTGCTGGCTAAGATTGAACCAAATATAAGCAAACAAGAATCTGCTTTTATGAGCAAAATTTGCCTTTTGTCACAGAGTGATGAAATGTCATATGCTTACAAGTTAAAGGAGCTTTTAAGTTTTTTATTGTTGGCTTTAAGGACTTTATATTGACAATTTAAGCTGGATGTTGTTCAATTCTTTAAAGTAAGTTTGAAATTATCGACAACTGCCATTTAGCAAGAAGTGATTCTTCCTTTTTTTTTTAGTTAGCAAATTCTCTATTTTATTGGTCATGTTTACCAGGTAGCTGTTTGCTTTAAGGTGCCAAGACGTATACCAGTATATCTATGCCAGGCTATTGAAAGTTGCTTATCACGCTTGAGTCTTATTGCTAACCATGCATTGCTTTAGATGGCCAAACTTAATCATATAACACATAGTTAACTTCTTTTGTTTTGTTTGTTAGAGAAAGTTGTGATGTTTTTGTTTGGTGTCTGTGTATTTGTCTGTTTGTCAAACTGAAACTCTCTATCTTCATTCATTGATAACAATTGGTGAATTTTGCAGCACACAACTTTTCTGTTTAGGTATTAAATAAAAAAGAAATATTGCTTTGACAAAGACAACAAATTATTTCCAATAACAAAAGATTATTAGAATATATTCCAATCACAATGATGATCTTTTTGAAAATGATATTTCTATTGAAAATCAGGGAATTTTAGATTATGTCATAAAGCGAAGACTTTAACAGGCGAATACCATTTTCTTAGATTTTTCAAGAGTTAAAATTTTGCAATTGTTCACCAGTTACTGGCCAGATTTAAATCTGTTTTGAAAAATATGACAACCAATGTCTCAATCGTATCAACTCGGCAATCCCTGTCACAAGTCGGTAGATATACCTCAGCGCATGAATACACCATCCTGGGGTAATTCGCCTTATTTCCGGCGGATAACGCAAAATGCACACAGGCACTAAATATGTCTTTAAATACACACAAATTAGTTATTTATTACAATTGAATGGTTTTTTTTACCCTTTTCATTAAAGATGATCATATCAACACATCTTTGTTTCATATTTTGTCAATTGGCTCTTTTCGGGAATCCCCGGCTTGTGCCGAGTAGATACAATTGCAAACGGACATGCCCTTCGTTGCTGACCTACTTTCAAAAATGGCTCCACATTACCTCCGAGGTTTATTTTAAGAAATGGCCGAGGTGTTCCGAATGCCAACGTCTGTGAAGATATACAACTTTATAAAATATTTATATATTTTACCAGTCCTATAAGGTTGGGAAAATTTCCCATCAACAGGGGCTGTATTTTAGAGACAATTCTTTTCATGCCTTTCAATGGCATTTTGTAAACAGTTTAAGATGAAAGCAATAAGCTATGACAAATAAAGAGTTAAAAACCAGCTTTTGAATGACATTAGTTAGAAACCATTGTGTCAAACAAAGGAATTGCTTGTTAATAGCAATATCTTCTTTTTCAACAGTTATTTTCAAAGCCTTTTTTGAGGCAGATGCTTCCAAATATAAAGTATGAAGATGAAGTAAAAGGTTTTTGCTGTTTCAAACCCTAATATCAATTATAGAATGCTCTGTAGCCAAGCAGTTCATGTATCGCCTAGAATGGGGTTCTTGTGGCAAAGTGGTTACGGTGGTGGACTTAAGTTTCATAGGAGTGACCTTTGGCAAGTCACTTCAGATCCCTAGCCTAGCACCGGTGAATCCAGGAAAACTGTTACATAACTGAAAAATTGTTGATACAGCGTTTAACACCATACAAACAATCGCCTAGAACAGTATTGTTAGATTTCCAATGAACAGTGCTTGTTAAAATTTTGCCATAAAAAAGTTTTCAGACTACTTACACGGGTAACATATCAAATAAGTAAACTACATGTATCACCAATTATTTCTGTGCAGTTTATAAAAACTAGTCTTTTGATTTAATTTAGTCTTCCTTTTTATGAGTACATGTGTTCTCATCTCCATATAACAATTGTCATTTTTTACCCCATGCTCGTCACAGATTCCCATTGTATAAACAGGACTTTAAAGGCACATAAAAGGAGACTAATGCTTTATCAAACTACATTATTTGGTAAACGTTGCGACAGATTCAAATAGTTTTCACCTAAAAACCCCAAACAGCACCACTTTAACGTGAAAGCCAACTAGAAATAACCCAGATTAGCGAGTTTAATAATTCAGATTGTGTTATTCTTCACCTCTGACCTTGACAGTTGATACACAAATATTTGAACCGACTAATCATACTTCGTTGTTTTGGATATGTAAACAAACAGGTTGTTGATAAACATGATTGAATTGGAGACAGCTGCATTTCAAGCACAAAATAACTTATGTTAAAGGAGCCTTTTTAATAGGGTCTCAATGCATTCGTAAATTAATTCTCATAACTTATATGAACATAATAAAAGAACTCCATATATTTTTTCAGTAATATATTTTTACTCGTCTTCTAATATGTGCCTTTAACTCTTTCCATTATACATACTTACAGTACCAGTAACTCATCCCAGAAAAAGTGTAAAAAACTATTGCGACAAAGGGAGAAACACTAGCATTGTAATTATGATATAAATAGAAACCATTTTACCAAAAGAAGATACTGTTCATTATGAGCAAATATCGTTTTGGTCATCATTCATTTATTGACGGTGCATCATGATGAGTTTGTTTAACCCATTACCTAACAAAAACAACTTTTAACAACTTTGTTGTAGATGACTCTGGAAAACATTGTTAGAAAAGGAGAAATTGCTCGTAACGAGCAATTTTTCCTTTTCCAACAATGTTTTCTGGCCCATCACAAGGTTATTTTCCAATTTCTTCACATTTTTGAAATATTATCTGCAAACTCTTTCAATTTGGGACAGTGAAAAAGTTTTAAAGTATTAAGGGAAGGATGGATGCAGCTGAGGCATGTGCCTGTTATAGATGTATAAAAGAATCTTAGATAATAGAACCATTTCATTGGGGATTGGGTTAGTGAACCCTAAAACTATGGTTTACATTGATTAAAGGTGCTTGTTCACAGAAGAGAAAACTTGAAAGTCAAAATAAAATGTTGTTAAAATAATTCAGATTTTGTATTGATGTTTGAAATACAATTAAAGTACGTATTAAAAGCGTAATTAATTCAGGAAGTGTGATTTATCTAAAATAAGTATGTACAGTTTATATGCAGTAGATCTCAAAAGGGATGCTATGCATTTTGATTAAAGTACATGATGATTCACTGAACACACTTAAAATAATTAGAAACAATCCAATTTTGCTTCCATCTACTATTCATCAGTGTATCATGTAACAGTACAGCTGTTGTGCAGTTTTAAAAAAATTGATTTTTAATAACTTCCAAATTTCCTCACATCTGTGAAGAAGCACCTTCAAATTAGCAAAGACATTAAGAATTGTCTTTATTGGGAAAGGGGTTTAGTTATTATGTCATGTGTTTCTTTTCAGTGCACTGATAGCCTTTCAAATGTACATGGTAAACTTGCCAAAGCTGTTACAGGCAAGAAAAAGATCAACAAAGTCTTTGACAGATGTAAGTCTACTAACTCTACGGTGTAGTATATAGTGAGAACAAATTCAACCAACGTTGATGACCTCTATTATCATAAATTCACACTATGTTGGGTTTCTTTATTTATCTTCAGGACTGTCCAACAATATAATAAACCTGTTATAAGATTCACAGAATCTCTTAGCAATTATTGATTAATACCACATCATACCACTCTAATTCATTATTACTTAAAGGTAAGCATCAGGTGAATTCGTCCGCACTATATGTTTTGTTTTATTGAGGTTTTAATTCATTTTAAAAGTTTTTCAGTTCCATTGATATGCCAATTTTTCAATTCATGGAAAAAATGCAATCTTATTTGCCCATGAGGGGCTGGTCAAGTAAGATAGATTTGAATCATTGACATTCTACAAGTTGCCGTGGAGAAAACATCTCATGGAACCCAAGTCTACCTGTATCAGAATTCAAACCATTATCTAGAAGAGTGTGGTGAGTTCATGTTCAGCTTTCAAATCACTCACCCATAAAATCCCCTTTCTACTGTTAACCCTTAGAATGCAGGGTAATTTGCAATGAAACCATGACAAGGAAAAGCTTCTTTCAAGAGACTTCTTTCCAACAAAATGGAAGAACTTACTATGGTCTTGCAATGCACCCATGATGTAGAAAAGTTGTTTGTTGACCTTGCTATTCCATTTTTTTTTTTTTTTCAGTACAAGAGTTACAGACATGTTTGGATCCTGCGAAAGCTGATGAGATGACCTTGTCTGATGCTGCTAAGACAGAGTTAATTTTAGCAGGTATATCTCTATTTAACCCTCAATAAATTCATCGTCACTCTAACCCACTTCACCATATACACTTTGCGATTTATTTATTCTGATAGAAAGTCATCTACAGTATTAATGATGAAATAAGTACATGTATACATTGAGTTGCGAAAAGACTATCAGTTTTGAATTCTTTTTGTGCTACTGGTTTTTGTTTTTTTGTTTTATACATCCAGAGTACATGTAATTTAATTCTTTGCTAGATAAACACACTTTCATTTAACGAATACTGGTCATGTATACAGGAAGCAGTCTCTGACTGTTAATTTGATAAGCTCCAAGCTTTTGATACAATCAACGCAAAATAGATACATTTTAAGTTAAAACTTTAACTTATGTTAATATGCTTATGTTAAGAATGGATTGTTCTGTAAAATAATTAATACGGATATTCGGATACCAAGTACATGTATTTCAATAGCAATGAACTATTTTGATACCCATTTATTTAATTATCCATACTCATCCTTTGAAATAAATCTAGTTCAAAGAGATATTTGTTATTCTGTCTGAAATGTGAAAATGATATAAAGACATCTGGATAAAAGTGATGCAGGGTAAAGAGTATGTTTGTTCATTACAGAGGAAGACTTCCTTCTCCAACAATCTGTGAGGTTGGAAACACTAAAACAATTGGAGGACACCCTGGATAGTGAACACATTAAAGGTTAGTTGTTGGTGCAGACTTTATGTACCATCCTTGTACATAAGCTTTTATTAACTTTCTCATGAAGCGCAATAAATGGTTATTTATACTGATAGAGGAGCGGAGACTAAAATATATAGAGCATAGTTGAAAAATATTGTTTCAAAATCGACGTAGATATATAATCTGTAAGCATGAACATTACGTTATCATTACTCATTCAGACTTTTGGATGTTAAGATAGACAAATACTCTTCCAAACAATACTCGAATTATCCCTCAAACAAATATATATTGTTTGTTATTCGATTTGAATTCAAGTGATTCGAACAACTCGATTCCAACAGTGTGTGGTTTTTTTTAATTCTAATTCCATCGGTTAATGGGAAACATAATATTTGGACAAAAGTATGAGTTGCCCTTTGAGGATTATCTTACAAGCAATGCCCAAATAAGGTAATTTATGACTGGGCCAAAATAAAAGCAACAGCCAACATCAAAGATAATGAGAAAAAAATGCATAGCTATTATGATATTGAGAAGAAACAACTATGACAAAAAGAGAAGTGCTCAGTATGAGTAATCATCCTCATTACAACAGTGGATTTTTAAGTTTTATAAACAAATGCAGTAAAGTGAGGTGTATTATCTAGTAAGGAGGTTTAGCACAATTTCCAAAGAGATGTTTGCTGTAAGATGTTAGAATTTATCTGCATGGCTAGCCATAATGATCATTTCCCTCTTTTTCAGCTGTTCCAAGTCTGACTGGAAAGTTACAAGATTTGAGTCAATTACAGATCAAACAACAGGATCATGCGTCCGAACTATCAGATGATATTAGGAACCTTCTAGCTACCTACAACTCTGTAGTATCCTTTCTAATGAATGACCTACTGGAGTTAACCATTAAACCAAACTATGCTGGAATTAAAATTGTGTTGCATGCCAATTTTCTGTTGGAAATGGAGAAATTGCTCATATGAACAATTTTATCTCTTCATCTTCAATAGTTTTCCTAAGCCTTTTGCAGCAGAATTAAGATACCAGGATTTTTTCCATATCATGGAGTATCCATCGCTAAAATGACAAAAGTGTCTTTCAACCCATGGTAAGGCCAAAACCCATTTCCACATGAGGGGGTTTTGTGACAAAAGATATCATGAAAAGCTAGCATTTTTTGTGTGATACTGGGCAGAAACAGTTTTGAAAAAGATAAAGGGCTTATAAGGAGAAATTATTTATTCCTTTAACGTTGTCATTTCTTAAGACATATGCTGTAGATGGATCAAAGTAAGGTTTTATGGTGTTGGAGTGAAGCCTTTTATTCTTTTTTTCATATTCTTGAATTAAAATGCATCACCCACTGTGAATGAAGAAGTTTTTCATACTGAGCAACTTTTCACACTGACATGGTGGTTTATACTCAAAACCATACACAAAAGCAAATTTTCATAATCTAACCTTTTCTGCTGTAACATGTACTTTATATTCAGATAGGGGTAAAATTCTATATGGAAATAGTAAAAAACATGTGTATGATTGAAGTTGTCAACCTTTTATTCCCTGAAATAAATTGTGTCTATAACATATCTTGTCACTATATTTCTTTAGTTTCCTTAACAGATGATTTCAGGTCAACTTATTATCCAAGCAGTTTGCCCAATGGGATGAAATTGTCACAAAAGCAGAGATGGCCAAGCAAATGAAGAAACCTTTAGACTGAAACATCAACATGGAAATGCAAATTCTGATTAACAAAGACAATAAGAATCATGGGATCTACTGCCCTTTATTGTATTGTGTTTGATATCTTTATGGTACAAGGGAATCCTTACTGTGAATTGAATTGAGGAACACAAAGGGGAGGAATAGAAATTTGATTCGTTACCTAGGTCCTTCATGGTCCAGTGGTTAAGGTCACAGACTTGGTGGTCCCAGGTTGGAGCCTCACCAATACCTCTGTTTTCATGGGAGTGGCCTTTAGAAAGTCACTTCATAGCCCTAGCCTAGTACTGGTGGATCCAGGAAAGCTGTAACATAACTGAAAAATTATTGATACAGTGTTAACACCATATAAAAAAATTGTATACCTATCAATCCCAAAGTTTTGCATAACACAACTGGTTAGATAATTGTATGAAAAGGGTGAACTAAAAGAAGTCCTCTCTTTCAAATAATAACTTCTACCCTACTTTTTCAGTCTTAACTGTTGTCTGCAAGTATTAATACTTATGGATGTTAAACAACTTGTTTCTTAGTGGCAAGGAAATTTCATTGTAATTATTTTTCAAGACTAGTAAGTTCTGAAGGAAAAGTTCCCCTTTTCTTAAAATATATTTTGGGTGTATTACTATTTATCCCATGTTTATCATACAGCATAGTAAATTTATATGGTTTTTATATGAAAAAAAGCATCCAGGAATATCTTTGAATAACGTGAACTGATGAAAGAATGGTATGTCCTAATGTAATATGTGCAATATTTGTATTTTTTTTTAAATGTTCTAGATTCATTCTAACAAGATGTATCATTAAGAAATGGTCTACATGTATATGTGGATTCTGGAATGGCTGAAGGCAATTTTTAGCTTTTGATACAACTATTGACAATAATAAGCTATTGGTATACTAGTATTAATTTTGAGCTGATTATGAAAACTTTTCAACCAATATATTTTCATTTACTGAAAATGATTATGTGGTTCCATATTAATCTAGCTGAATTCAGGGGAAGGGTGTCATTTTTGTTTTACTTTGAGTATAAAACTCTTCAAATGCTTCATTTTCATTTGAATATGTGCTACATGTTATTTTGAGTTGTAGAGATCTGTGTTTGACATATTAATGTAGCTCTTGCTTTAGGTATGAATTAAAAATATTTAAGACATATATTTTTTCTATTTTTGTATTTCCTGTTTTACAAGTTGTGCCAAGGTAACTTTGAGGTCAATACCTAATAGTTTCTGTATAGTTAATAGTTAGGATAATTACTAGGAACCAATAGGACTGGATAAATTTCCAGTTTAACACTTTTTTTAACAGTATCACATTTATTCTGTGATGAATTGCTCACCTATCCATGCTACTGGTTATCTATTTACCAGTGCTGCTTACTAGTACTTTCAATCTTTCTATATGTTTGAGGGAGACTTTAAATCTCTATAAAGTAGATCTTGTGAGTGCACACATTAAAGGTGCTTGTTCATAGATGTGAGGAAGCTAAAACTTAATTTCTCTAAAACTGCACAATAGCTGAAATGCGCTGAAGAAAAGGTATTGATATCAAGATTAAATTGTTTTTGATTTTTTAAAGTGTATACAGTAATTTGACATGTATTTTAATCTAAGCTTCACATCGCTTTTAAGATCTACCACATTTAAACTGTACATACTTAGACAAATTAACCCATCCTAAAGTAGTTATGCTTTTAATAGCTACTTAAAATTGTATATCAAACAATAATACAAAAACTGTGTTGTTTCAACAACATTTTATTATGACTTTCAAATATTATCTTCTATGAACAAGAACATTTAAAGTGCTTATAGAAGACACAAGATAATGATCATGGGACATAATTGTCTTTTCATGGGCATTGTTAAAAGAAAGTCCTGAATGGTCTTGTGTCTGATACCAAGCATTGGACATGAACTGTCAGTTTGAAGGTTCAGTTCTATACTTTAGTAAGTGCTTCATGTTTGTGAAGAAGTTAATTATCTTTTAGTGAACCATCAAGTTGTGATCAAGTTCAAACAGAGGGATCTGTCATTAATATGGGTGCCAATAATGATTATCTCAGTATGTGAATCAACACTAACCCAATACCAATCAACATCCTGTGAGTTACAAAGACCAATTCTTATTTGTAGAAAGCAGCCAAATGGATCTAGATCTAACTATATCTTATATGCATATTATGCAGAACACATGCTTACAATTTTATTTCTGACCAGAAAATGTAATTAAAGATCCATTAAAAATGCTGTCAATCTTTTGAATAGACAAAATAGGGAGGCTATTCATTCATACATATACATGTATAGTATCTCGTGGACATATCAAAACCAATGATTGTCAATATCAATTTTGTCACAATCTTAAACCATTAGCACCACCCATATTCTCGTTCAACCATCACTCCAATAAGGGGAATAACTAATCCTATCTTGATTTATCATATGGTAAGAGTTACTTCCCGTATCATGCAAAACCGTTTGAGATTATCCCTGATGATTTGGCTCATTTTAACTGAAGGGGAATTAATTTAATTTTGGTAAAGGTTGTCTGCTCTAAGGAATGCATTTCTTGTCCATGAGAAAATCCCTTCAGTTGTACACTTCGTAATATCGTGTTTTCTGACCACTACTACGCTTTTAAAATAATCGGGCTATAAAAAGCTCTGCGTACTCCCGACACACCTCTGCCGGGGAAATGAACTAATCTCACCGGAAATGGCTTCTCTTGTCAGACTCGGTTTCAGCACGGGGAGTAAATTGATAAAGAACCGGATTAATTTGGCCCTTTACAGTTCTGTTAGAATGTCGTCGTATCTCATAAACGATCCGAAATACGCTTGGTTGAAGGAACTTGGACTGGGTGAAGAAAATAAAGGAGTTTACTGCGGCGAATGGATTGGCAGCGGTGAAGTGCGTGTTTTTGTTTTTTCAGTCTCTGTTTGCACTGCGCTGTTAACTAATTGCCACGTATTTAACGTTATTATGCCATGTCACGTTAGATTTGAAGTTGCAAAGACTAATCTGTTAATTTTCAACTAGTTTGGGATTCATCTATTTCATGACAGGTGCATGACAATGCTTAAAATCTTCTTTTTACGAGTATTGTCCTGATTTAGTCAAGACTGATAGTTCAAGGACGTTTAGAGGTGTGCTCGAACGGAGTTATCTGATTGGCTGGTTATAAATGACCCTTCCCTTGAGCTGAAGATCATAATTTTATGTTTTGGGAATTTCGGTCTTTTTTTTGGTCAAAACAACAAATTAAGTTGTCTTGATAAATATTCAATTATTCAGTTTTTATTGATTTATCATATTGTAACATGAATATTTATTGAAAAACATAAACATTGCATAACAATGACACCCAAAGCTGCTGCATCTCTGCAATCAATAACTGATCTCTATTTTGTCACCTTTTCTGTGTGCAAAATAGTCATGTTAGGTTTTTTTTATTTTAATAATCAACATAGAATTACTTTGCAATATGCTACGTAATAACAAATTCATTAACTTATGGATGCATCCCATCAAATGAGGTGTAAACAGTTTCCGACTGAATGTATGGCAGAATGCAGGTCTGAAATAATGATAAAAAAGAAAAAGTAAGAAAATCAACAAATACCTTTTTCTTATAATAAATGGAATAAATGACTTCAAGAAACGAAAACCTACTTCGCTTCCTTCAATATCAAATCTATAACCTCTTAGCATTTTGCTTTGAACGTAATTACTCCCTTTGATACCTGGTATAGGAAGAGTTTGAAAGTCATTATGTCAAAAGGATGTATTTTTTGTGTATTGATAATGTTTTCCTGTTTTTGTTAAAAAATATTTCTAATTCATAAAATTTAGGTATATTTTGGAATTTAAAAGCAGGAAATAAAGTATTTAAACCAAGTCAAATCAAAAGTGCAACTGCTTTTGACAAATTTTAAGCGCAAGTTGGTCAATTAAGGCTTTGGGGAGTGCTTATTTCAAAATTATGGCGCTGTGGCCCCACATTGCTTGCCAAGCCTCCGGAAGACCGAGTCAAAATAATTTGACGCGATCGGAAAATATGGAGATGATTTTTACTATGGGAAGACCCTGAGTATCCTGCAAACCCTGTTACTGGCGATATCTAGGAAAGCTGTTCAATAAGTGAAATACTGTTGACACAGCATTTAACCTCATATAAAAAAACCAACAAACAAATGAATTCAGAATGATCAATGATATATTTTTCATTAGCCATTTCAGTTTTAAGATTGATTTCCATTCTTATGATAGTATGTTGAACTTTTTGTTTTAGGAAGTGACATCATACTCGCCAACAACTAATCAGCCAATTGCCAAAGTAACGCAGGTAGGTTCTACTTAATATAATCAAAATTCAAATAGGGCACTTCTATGTCTTTAATCATATGGTACTTCTGAAACCATTGTAAGAAAAAGGATAATTTTCTGACATTAAGCATTTTATAGAGGTACCTGTAGTTGTCTAACTTGTAAGCTATGTAAGTTTATAAGTAAATTTCACAACTCAATCAGATGTTTAAGATATATTTGTTATTGTTGAAGTTAGCTGTATGTTACTGTATTCTACATAATGATTAATTGTAGAAATTTAAACTGAAGCATATTTCTTATCAAATGATAAGCAAGTTCCCCTTGCCATCATAATTATTTTAAGGTTTGTTTATCAGTTGTGCATTTCATCATTGACATTCTAGTCTTTTTGATGATCAGTTGAAATATATGCAACCGAGAAAAAGGTAGAGTCAAAGAATACACAGCTTTCACTTTCTTATTTTCTGAATAATTATGTATTTTATATCTTGCCTTATGTCAGGGTAGTGCAGCAGACTATGAAAAGACAGTTAAAGCAGCCAGGGCAGCATGGAACATCTGGGCAGATGTAAGTAATTGAATATTCACTAGACTCCTTACTCAACTAACTTTGAATATCCCTTACATTTGGTCTACTGTTACTATTTAAATACTGGGGCTCAGGATTAAGTTATTTAAAACAGAAATGGGCCCCGAAGAATGGTAAAAGGAATAAAGAATACCAAGATAGAAGTCAACTTTAAAAAGAGTCTTTATTAAGAAACACAGGTTAACACTATTACTATGATCAAATATACCTTTATATGGCTTACTTTGTTACATCATTAGAAGATAAAAAGAGACATCTAGTATGAAAAATAGCACTTTCTTATACAAATGAATCCTTGAAATTGTGAATGTGCATTGAAATCTAAAGTAAATAAACAAAAGAAAAGAAGAAGTGATAGTGCGCCTCTTACATAGTTCTAGTTAAAATGGAGTAAATTGGTATAAAGACTTATTTTTCAAAGAATTCTAAATGCTCATTTTGGTTCAACTCAAATAAATTTCAAAGACCTTGGAAGAAATGAGATGTAGTCTCCCGGTTGACTTGTACACAATGCGACTTGACTAGCCAAAAGGGCATTGCAACATAACTGAAATACAATGTTTCTGATAGGGCAGAACACATTGTGTGAAAAGGAGAAATTGCTCGGTATGAGCAAAAATCTCCTTTTCCCACAATGTTTTCTTAAGTCGTCTGCAACAAAGTAGTCAAATGTCGTTATTGTTTGGGAAAGGGTTAATCCATATCAGAGTTAAAGGTATTACGTACATGTGTTTCAGCCCATTCCTTTTTAATAATCATTTTAAAAAAAGAACTTGCGAGTGAAATTTTCACAAGGGTTTTCTTGGCACAAAATGGGGCATACAATTCTTCAATTCCAAACCAGATTTGTGGTACTTGGTAAGTAATTTAATGGCATTTCAACAGTTTCCCAGTTATACCACAACATTCTTTCTGTACTTATAGAAGGACAAATAATAGCTTTTGGCAAGTCTCTTCAGAGCCCTAGAATACTATTGGTGAAGCCAGGAAACCCGTAACGTAACTGAAAAATTGTTTACACAGCATTAACACCATACATAATAAATAATAGATATGAGAGAGATATGAAATGCATCAAATGATCTTTCTGATATCTTGTTGACAGATTCCCGCACCAAAGAGAGGAGAAATTGTACGACAGATGGGAGATGCCCTTAGAGACAATCTAGAACTTTTGGGGAAAATGGTAGGAAGGATCAGAAATAGTGGTGTTTTGCTGCTTATTTTCTCTATGTAGTTGTTTTCATCACATACATGCTACAAATGTAAAGCACATGAAGCAATCCTTTAACCTTTTCACTACCAGACTTTGTTTCTCTCTCGTATACCAAGGGAAACTGTGGAAAATATGGGAAAAGGACAGAATTTACCCCTGCACCGCCTGTAACAGACGCTCAAATGATGTTACTGATTCATAAAAATTGATATCGAGTTTCACAGTACACTATATACCAACGTTCTATACTCTAACATGTACCTAGTGCTTCTATACATACAACCATATTACACAGTTTATTAACAGCGGATATGGTATGTAAGGTGCTTTAAGTGTGCCGGCACTACAGGTAATGAAAAGATTAAAGAAAAAAACATTGTGACAAAAGATAGAGATTGCGCATGATAAGTTATTTCTCCTTTTGTTACAATGGTCTCTTTTGCAATTTTGTGAAATAAATGAAATTTTCCTTACATAACTATTGTTGTCTGCTGCAGCTTTCTTTTTGGGATGGTCACAGAAATCCATATGGGGTTAAGGCCTAAATGAAAAATCTTGTATTTAGAAACTGTAATCTTTTTTGATTTGGGAATGCTATAGTTTGGAAGTTCAGCAAAAAAATTGCCTCATATGTTTTGTATATGTCAAATATGGTGTTAGAATGTAGATGTTAAGAACTTTTGATTAACTAATTGCTGCAAGTAGACATACGATATTTTAAGAAACCGTTATGACAAAGAAATAGCTTCTGATTAACAAGTTCCCGTTTTGTCCCAATGATTTCTATGCAATATTTCAAAGAAAATGTCATTTTTCATAGTTTGTAAGTGTTGTCAACTGTTTCTTTCGATTTAACAAGTCATAGAATTTCATGTGAAGGATTTTGTTCTCATCTAGAGTAAAGCATGAATCTCTTAATTTTTCCCCCATTTGTTTGATCAGGAGTCCCTAGAAGTTGGTAAAATCCTGCCAGAAGGTATTGGTGAGGTACAGGAGTATGTAGATATCTGTGATTATGCTGTCGGTCTATCTAGGATGTATGCTGGATCTGTGTTTCCCTCCGAAAGTGAGTACCTCTATTACCTGGTATTATAGTTAACAAACAGAGAAATGAAATATAAAGTAGTGGCAGTGTCCAGACATTTCCTGGTGGTGCTATCAATTTGTTGTTTTAAACTTTTATATTTATATTATTCATTTAAAAAAAACACCTGTTGTAGAGGAATCAAGAAAACGATTGTGACAAAAAAGAAATTGCTTGAAAGATTTCACTTTTATAACTTATATTGCAAACAATCTCATTTTTCATAAATTTTAACTGTCTGCTGTTGCCTTCAATTTGGTCAAGCCATAAAATCCCATGTTTGAATTGAAAGATGACTGATAAGTGTTGATATATGCTATTTTTCTAATTAGAGGAACTAGAATGAATGATCTTATGTCTGAGCTTATGCCCTTTGAGATAAATAGAAATTATACGAGCAAGGGAAATGTTTTCTTTTGACATGTACTACTGTATTGGAGCAGAGGTAGGCTTTCTGCAGTGTGTATGGAAAGTTAGGCATTTTTTTTTTTTTTTAAAATGACAAAAAAAAAACAGTCATGCAATGGTTTCCTTTATGACTTTTTGGGAAAATGGGAAAACATTGTTACTAGGATTGTGAGTTCCTAGTCAATAAAAATTTTGATCAAGTGAACAATGAACTCCCAAAAAAGATTTGAAAGTGGCATAACATTAAAACACAAACTTACGATTATGTGAAAAATAATCCTAAGCTTGAGATAACAGGAGTAGAAAACAACACAAATGTTATGTTACACCTGATGTATTTAACAGGAGAAGGACATGCTCTACTAGAACAGTGGAACCCTCTGGGTATTATCGGATGTATAACAGCTTTCAACTTTCCTGTTGCTCCTTACGGTTGGAACAGCTCAATAGCACTCACATGTGGAAATGTCATGTTATGGTTAGTAAATCTTAAATCCATTCCGTCATATGGTGATATAGGGTCCTGCATGGCTCATTGGTTAAGGTGGCCTGCTTAGGGGTCCCGGGTTCGAGCCCCACCTTTGGTTTCATGGAGGTGTCCTTTGGCTTGTCATTTCAGAGCCCAGTACTAGTGGATCAAGGAAATCTGTAATATAAATGAAAAACTGTTGAAAAGATGTTAAACCCCACTTAAGCAAACAAACCACATGGTAATTTGTGACTGCTCATACCTGAAAGCAGTATTAGAGGATAATTGTTTTTTTCTTTAGAATGAAGATGATGGAAAAAAAATCATTGTGACAAAAGAATAAACTGCTCGTGTAGAGCAATTTCTTTTTATGTCACAATTGTTTAATGAGTTGCCTCTAGTTCAGGTGTATTAATCAATTTGCATAAGACAAAAATTTTGAACTTCATCATCAATGACTTGTTTCCTATTGAATGACAAAACAGTAATATGGCTAAAGGGTGTATTTTTGCTCATTGGATTTGTCTAATTATACAGGAGGTGTTGTGTTGCGGACTTAGAACTTAGGGGTCCCCGGTTAGAGCCCCAATGACACCTCTGGTGTCTTTGATCTGAATTTTGACAAGTCACTTAAGAGCCCCAACCTAGTACTGGTGGATCCAGGAAAGCCGTAACATAACTGAAAAATCTTTGATTTGATATGTAACACCATACATACAATTAAACAGGCTTTACCATATGAATTTTGAGATACTACGTTGTCTCTCATATGCCCCTTTATTTAGACACATGAGTGTACAATTTATATGTTTGAATTAATTCAATATCGAACAAGTTATAGTTCATGGCTTTGTTTTACAAAGATATTTTAATGTCAACATTTTTTGTTACACCAAAATCTCAACTGCAACACACATTTGTTCCAAGACATCTGGCATGATTTTGTTCATTTGTTTTTAATTTTTGATTAGTTATTTTTACATTAGTTTTTTTAGGTACTTATTCCAGGCTAAGATCTATACTTTCTAGAAAAAAAGTATTTTACAGACCTTTGTGAGATTGTGTTGTGTTGTTTTCATTTACCACATGCATGTATTTTTGTCCTTTAGGAAGGGAGCTCCCAGTACACCACTTACAAGTGTTGCTTTAACAAGGTATGTATCATTAATCCTTTTATTTGAACTCATTATGATATGGTTGTAGCAGATTTAAGAAATAAGTGTAATTTAACCCTTATAGTGGGGGAACTGACTTCATGCTCATGCAAATAGGTTTGATCCTGGCCAGCCCCCAAGTAAATTGGCTCCTGGCCTGTGATCTAACATGTTTGCTACTCTGAGATCTTTCCTCAACAAAATTAAGCAGATATTCAAGGTTTTGGAAAGCAGACTACACCAAAATCTATTTGGAGAAAATTACCCAGCATTCTAAGGGTTAAATAAAAAAGTACTCATAATGAGCAATTTCTTTTTGTTACATATTTGTTTCAACCCTTTATCATTATTTTTCATTAAGAAAATGTTTATTTCATAAAAAATTATTCTCATCTGTTGTTGCTTGGGCAATTTAAGTTAAGTTTGATGCAAACAAAGACAAGCATCTATATTTGCCACTAATAGTTATCCTTCATGCACAGTTTTCCAATATTAGACTATGCATGGTCAACCCTGGGCTAAATGACCTTAGTTTTTGATGCACCTTAAAATGCCATTCATTTATTTATATTTGATCAACCCATGTGCACAAATTATCAAATAGTAGGATCAGTCCAAAAAGGATGCTTTACAAGAAAATATTCTGCTGTACTATGTAAAATTTAATGACAGTTTGGTTAATGGATGAGTTAAATCAGTATCAAATTATAGAAGGATGGGATTCTTTTAATAACAACATGTTACACTCTTCTATTAAATTTCTGTTACAGAATTGTGGCGGGTGTTTTAGAAAAGAACAATCTTCCTGGTGCTATTTGTTCACTGGTATGTGGTGGGGCTGATATTGGGTAAGTGTTCTGATTGGCTCATTTTATTCAAAGTGTGAATGTTGAGACTCAATCGCGGAAGCTTAGGTAATATTTTACCTGTTGAGCCAAATACTTTTAAATACGTTGGTGTTTATATCTGGGTGTATCTATTCATAGTGCTTTTTTCCTGATAAATATATAAGGCTGGCTCTCATCTTAGGCATACCTAGTAGTTTCACGACATTGTTTATCATCTATTAATAGTGTAGTGTAGTTTGGTTTCAACATTAATAATGGTTAATTTCTTTTCAGAACATTGATGGCAAAAGATGAGAGAATACCGTTGGTCTCATTTACAGGAAGTTGTCAGGTATGTTGAACATGGTGTGATGCCCTTATTGATGTATTGGTTAACATATTCACAACCAAACCATCATTGTTCTTTCTAACAACTGTAGCAAATACTCAATATATAATAACCTGTCTTCATAACTGAAGAAAAATGTGTTCATAAGCAGTTCTTGATTTGAGACTGTAAGAAATGAGATATAAATACATTGATGTCTCGTTAATCCGAACATGTCCATTCCCAACAAAATGTCCGGTTTACCGAGTAATCCGGACTAATGAAGCAGAGCATGTTCTTATACACATTAAGACATAAACAGTCTGTATGCACGTGTATACTTATAACCCTTTAGCAAACATCAAATTGTCGACCGTCCCAAATTGAAAGAGTTTGCAGACGACATATCAAAACGTGATGAAATTCAAAGATAATCTTCTGATATGGCAGAAAATATTGTGGGAAAGGGAGAAATTGCTCGTCACGAGCAATTTATCCTTTACCCACAATGTTTTCAAAAGTCGTCTGCAACAAACTGGTCAAATAATTCCGTTCCCTTACAATTTCGTTCGGATTGCGAGACATCCGGATAATCGGGGTCCGGATAAACGAGGCTTCACTGTATATAATTCAAAATAATTGAAGAAATATGCACTGGTGCTATAACTTTATTATATAAAATGGTTTGGCAAAATCCAAACCAGCCAGTCAACCTCAAACAAGATCTGTTCTGCTGTTTATGCAGCAGAAAGCTTTGGAATAACAGTATTGAAAGAATTTGCTTTCTTTTGGTTTGTAATCATTTGATATCAATGATATGGTAGCATGATTATGAGAATATTTATAACTGTTGTAATATACAATTGAATAACTTTGGACAACATGTGTATGGAATTAAATTAGAATTTTGTTACTATCAAAGTGAAGATTTAGTTCTGGTCTATTAGTATTTCACAAGAATGCTTACAAATTAATTTGTTACCAAAATATTCATTTATCATTGACATATTCTTCTTTTGCTTTAACCCTTATAGTGCTGGAACCTACTTCATGCTCATGAAAACAGGTTAGACCCAGGCCAGCCGCCAAGTAAATTGGTAACTGGCCTGTGATCTAACCTGTTTGCTACTCTTAGTATCTTTCCTTGTCAAATTTAAGCAGATATTTAAGGTTTTGGAAAGCAGACAACACCAAAAATCTATTTTTAGAAAATTACCCAGCATTCTAAGGGTTAAATTTATTTATAGATAAGCTTGTTAATACACTAAATTGACTGCTTACAGTATATAATCTGATATAATGCAGGACATGCAGCTAATGATCACCATTTTTATTTTGTTTCCTTCTTATAACAGGCTGGCCATAAAGTATCAATGATGGTTCAAGAAAGATTTGGCAAATTTCTGTTAGAGCTTGGTGGAAACAATGCCATCATTGGTAAGCATTTAAAATAATTCCTTCAAACTTTTTCCAGTTTACAGTAATTTGCAGCAGACACCATTATAAACAACTTCAAAGTGCCAATTGATAGTCAAGGGATAAATATAGAAAGTTAACATACATAAATTGGAATTTGTAAACATTTATGTGAATCAATAAGTGGATTGCTCTGGATTATTTGGCGGCCGCATCTGAAACTAAGTTGTTATTTATGATTTTGCAAGAGCTATTAGAACCAGATAAAAATTCTACCAATCATTTTGGTTTTCATTGCCGTTTCCTCCTTTCATCCTTTAATTCAAAGATCCAATATAAGGATATCATTTTGTTTATATATTTAATTTTATTTAAGCTTGACAATCATAGATTTTTTGAAAAAATGAGTTTGTTTGACTTTGACAGTACATGAAGATGCAGATATAGACATGGTTGTCCGAGCGTCTGTGTTTGCTTGTGCAGGAACTGCTGGCCAGAGATGTACAACAACTCGACGACTTGTAAGTCTCTCATAGACCAGGATTATTCTTTTATATCTGTCAGTGGTTCTTCTCACTGTCAGGTAGGGGGCAATTGTTTTTATGCCTACATATCAAGTTATTGGAAATACATGGTTTGGGCTGGTAAATCTATCAGTTTTGTCTCAAACTCTGACCTTGATGGAAACAGCTGAGCATTGGTTGATAAAACCTTGTTGGAGTATGTTCCCTAATTTTTTATCTATGATCCTGATCTGCTTTAAGGTCACATGATCAAATGTCACGTTCCCTAAGTCAAATGTCAAACTATATCTTTGGAAGCGTTCGTGTTCCCTGTAATACATCTTGTTAAAAATACCTTGAGCACATTGATTAAGGAAATATCGGGAGCATTGAAAGATAGAATGACTGCTGTGATATAGCTGAAACACTGTTGAAATGTTGCTGAGTTTTAACTAGTAGATTGCCTTATAATGACTTTTCCATATAAAAGTCATTAGCTGCTGCCTTCCGCTTTTATCACAAAAGGTAAAAATGAAGTGTAATTAAGATATTAATAATTTAATGATCTCTTTGAAATGTCTTTCTGCAAGTGCATTTTAGTGAACATGATGGAGTTTTGGGTTAATTGATTTACCAATTGTTTCTATTACAGATTTTACATGAGAAAGTACATGATGAAGTAGTACAGAGGCTTGTTAAAGCTTACTCACAGATTAAAGTGGGTGACCCATTAGACGGTAAGATAGACCCATTATCAGATTTAATCTATTCCAACCTATAAGATTTGGACTGGTCCAATTTGAAAGCAACACCAGAAAGCATATATTAAGCATGGAAACATAACATCTTCCTTATGGTATTTGTAGAAACCATTGTGACAAATGGATAGATTATATTACTAGCACTTTATTTTTTTTTAACAATTGCAATTTAGATGTACCACTGCAGATGCACCATTTTCTTTAAACTCAGGTGTCCTGAGTCCGAGCCACACTGGCAACTGGTTTGTGGAAGTGTAGTTTGTTAAGCCACTTCAGAGCTCTAGCCCAGTACTGGTGAATCAAGAGAAGCTGTAACATACTTAACAGGATAATTGTTGACATGATATTAATTCCATATAAAAAAAACGAGAAGATGCAACAAAGAGAGAAACCATAGAGGAAATGATTTATATTTTGCAATATTTAGATGACGCTAATTAAATTCTGAAAAGGACATTTTGACTTGGTTAATTGTTTCTTAAATCCTTTGCTACAGATGTGTTTGAATTTCATGCATGAAGGAAAGGATAAACATTGTGGCAAAATAGTTAACATGCAGGTAACAAAACCAATCAACGGAATATGATGGTGTAGTATATCGCTAGGAGTTTGTATTTGCTCTGAGTTGCTAGAGAAAAATGTGTATCTCACAAAACTGTCATTTGTTTTTGGTCTGTGTGTATTTGCACCATAATAATCACTATTGTAAATTGATACGAAGTATGACTCATTTCAGCCGGAACTTTATATGGACCTCTCCACAGCAAAGCGGGAGTGGATATTTACAAGACTGCTATCGACGAGGCTGTCAAACAGGGCGGTAAAGTGGAATGTGGAGGAAAGGTAGATACTCTACAAACCAGACTGGCAAAATAAATCTTCCGTTTAGAATGTGTGTGTGTAGGGGGGGGGGGTGTATCTGTAGCACTATCAAATGAAAATACCCAAGATTGTATAGTGTTTTTCTACATTTTATTTAAACTTTTTTAATACAATGGTGGAAACACATTTGTCCCACTATGATCCTTCTGGTCGGTGTCTAGCGAGAAAATAGATGCCTCTGTGATCGCGGGTACCTGTCATACCCGGGTATGCTGGGTTCCTACATCTGGTTGCCCAGGCAACCAGTATACCTATATGACAGGCATTATGGTCTCAAAGGTCTTATAAAAAGTCAGTTGCTTTAAACATTTTGTTCTTTAATAAGTAAAAATTTAGGAGAAACACTCTCCCATTATGATTGTTTTTTCAAAAGCTTCTCACTGACTGTTTACATGTTAACTGTCAACTTTGTTTCATCAGGTGATGGACCGACCTGGAAACTATGTGGAGCCCACGATTGTATCTGGACTTGCCCATGATGCACCCATAGTTCACACAGAATCCTTTGTACCCATAGTATATGCTATCAAATACAAGGTAGGTGCTCTAATGTTCCATAAGCCAATATTGATATGTGATATTTTAACGACTTTAGAATCAATACAATGCTTCTTCAGGAGTTGATTTTGTAGGTATTTACTATTACAAAAATTTAATAATGATTGAATTGCAAAAAAAGTAAAATATAAGTCTAATGTGTCAGCCAAATTTGAAATTCATTTAATAGTTCTTTTAAATAGTCACTCCATCAAGTAGTTATGAATCAGACTTTCAGTCCTTGAACCTCAGAAACCATCAAAAATAGATCAGTTGTATGTCTTTTAATATTCCTGGTTAACAAATCTTTTATTAATGTCTTTTTAGCTCACCTGAGCACGTAGTGCTCAAGGTGAGCTTTTGTGATACCGAGATGTCCGTCGTCCGTGCGTCCATGTGTCCGCGCGTCCGTGCGTGTGTCAACAATTGCTTGTGAACACTCTAGAGGCTACATTTATGATCCAATTTTTATCAAAATTGGTCAGAATGATTGTCTCAATAAAATCTTGGCCAAGTTCGAAACTGGGTCATGTGGGGTCAAAAACTAGGTCACTAGGTCAAATAATTTAAAAAGTTTGTGAACACTCTAGAGGCCACATTTTTGGTCCAATTTTGATGAAAGTTGGTCAGAATGATTGTCTCAATAAAATCTTGGCCAAGTTCGAAACTGGGTCATTTGGGGTCAAAAACTAGGTCACTAGGTCAAATAATTTAAGAAGTTTGTGAACACTCTAGAGGCCACATTTATGGTCCAATTTTGATGAAAGTTGGTCAGAATGATTGTCTCAATAAAATCTTGGCCAAGTTCGAAACTGGGTCATGTGGGGTCAATAACTAGGTCACTAGGTCAAATAATTTAAAAAGCTTGTGAACACTCTAGAGACCACAATTATGGTCCAATTTTTATCAAAATTGGTCAGAATGATTGTCTCAATAAAATCTTGGCCAAGTTCGAAACTGGGTCATGTGGGGTCAAAAACTAGGTCACTAGGTCAAATAATTTAAAAAGTTTGTGAACACTCTAGAGGCCACATTTATGTTCCAATTTTGATGAAAGTTCATCAGAATGATGGTCTTAATGAAATCTTGGCCAAGTTTGAAACTGGTTCACGTGGGGTCAAAAACTAGGTCACTAGGTCAAATAATTTAAAAAGCTTGTGAACACTCTAGAGGCCACATTTATGGTCCAATTTTGATGAAAGTTGGTCAGAATGATTGTCTCAATAAAAATGTTGGCCAAGTTTGAAACTGGGTCATGTGGGGTCAATAACTAGGTCACTAGGTCATATAATTTAAAAAGCTTGTGAACACTCTAGAGACCACAATTATGGTCCAATTTTTATCAAAGTTGGTCAGAATGATTGTCTCAATGAAATCTTGGCCAAGTTCAAGACTCGGTCATGTGGGGTAAAAAACTAGGTCACTAGGTCAAATAATTTAAAAAGCTTGTGAACACTCTAGAGGCCACATTTATGGTCCAAATTTGATGAAAGTTGGTCAGAATGATTGTCTCAATTGAAATCTTGGCCAAGTTTGAAACCGGGTCATGTGAGGTCAAAAACTAGGTCACTAGGTCAAATATTTGAAAAACCTTGTGAACACTCTAGCAGCTATATTTATGGTCCAATTTTGATGAAAGTTGGTCAGAAGGATTGCCAAAATGAAATCTTGGCCATGTTTGAAAGTGGGTCATGTGGGGTCAAAAACTAGGTCACTAGGTCAAATAATTTAAAAAGCTTGTGAACACTCTAGAGGCCACATTTATGGTCCAATTTTGATGAAAGTTGGCCAGAATGATTGGATTATTTACCATAAGCTTGACTGTCTTAAAATTTTCCAAATTTATTTACTGTTGAAAACCAATAAACGACTTTGAGATACATTTTCCAATTGTTATTATTTTAATTTGCCCAACCAATTGTTACTGTCCCTGCTTTCACAAACCTAAATTTCCTTCATCTTAATTCTCTTTGTCTTGGTGAACATTAACTCAAGAAGACAAATACAATACACATAAAAAAATGTTAACAAGCAAGAGCATTGGCTTAGAGTATTCAATGCAATTAGCACTTAGAAGAGTTTGAAACATACCAACCACTCTGTCTTAAATATACCTCTTTTTCAAACAGAACTCAGGTGAGCGATAAAGGGCCATTATGGCCCTCTTGTTTTAACTCGATTCTCTTGCTTTGATTTGAAACTATGAAATTTCATTTGCAATGATAGTTTTAACCCTTAGAATGCTGGGTAATTTTCTAAAAAAAGATTTTTTGTTGTCTGCTACCCAAACCTTGGATATCTTCTTAATTTTGATGAGGAATGATTCTATGAGTAACAAACAGGTTAGATCACAGGCAAGGTGCCAATTTACTTGGCGGCTGGCCTGCATCTTACCTGATTGCATGAACATGAAGTCGGTTCTAGCACTATAAGGGTTAATTTAGTTAATTTGTTTATTTACAATTTTAGACCTTGGATGAAGCCATCGCCTGGAACAATGAAGTGAAACAGGGACTTTCCAGCAGTCTCTTCACCAAAGACATGGGAAATGTCTTTAAATGGATGGGGTAATGCACTTGTTTTTTGCTTCAGACCTTTTGACAGGAACAATTCCCTCATATAAGACATTGTCAAAATTAAGAGAAAAAAGAGCAGATGATAAATATAATGTATGAAAATAGCATTTACTTTATTTCACTGAGAAGAAACTGGTGAAAAGGGAGGAGAGAACATAATTATAAAACTGCTTATTTTGAAGAATAAAATTATTGATTGACCACAATGCAGGTGCATTACATGCAAGTATATATGTAAAGGAGGCTGAAATCAAATGTTCTTACATGAATATAAATAAATAACAGATTCATGTGGTATTTAGATATGATATGGTATAGGGTCAAATTTATACGATTTTCATAAGTGGCAGTTGTCCTCCAGGCTGACCTACAGAATGACAATAGTTCTTATGTTTAGAAGAAGTCATGATGACAGAAGGAGATTGCATGGCCCAGTGGTTATGGTACCAGACTTCGAACATGGGGGTCCCAGGTTCGCGTCGGATTGATACCTCTGATTTCATGGGAGTGGCCTTTGGCAAGTCACTTCAGGGCCCTTGCGTAGTACTGGTTGATCCAGGAAAGCCACACAACTGAAAAATTGATGACACGGTGTTAAACAGCATACAAAGAAAAAAAAAGGAGAAATGTCTTAACTAGGACATATTGTTACATGTTGTAATATGATTTAGAATTGTATGTCCTGTTGTAGACCAAAAGGCTCTGATTGTGGAGTGGTGAATGTGAACATTCCAACCAGTGGTGCAGAGATAGGCGGAGCTTTTGGTAAGTGAATTAGACGCGAGGACTGATAGATGTGTCGGTGAATGCATGTATTCTCTCAACCCTTTACCAAACGCCAAATTTTCGACTGTTACAAATTCAAAGAGTTCCTAGATGACATTAAAAAATGTAAGAAATTGAAAAACGATCCTCTGACAGGACAGAAAACATTGCAGGAAAAGGAGAAATTGCTTTCCCACAATGTTTTCCAGAGTCATCTGCAATAAAGTGGTTTAATGTCGTTGTTTGGTAATGGGTTAACCCTATGTTGTTGGCACTCAAGATGATGCTAATGAGTACCGACAATAAACTATTTCCTGAATGATTTTAAAAAAAAGCTGCTTGTAAAGGATTCTGATACACCACCATTTCTAGACCTGGATGCGATGTAAAATCTTTGGAAATATAAAGACAAATATATGACTGTGAAACATTTTCTGTAGGATGTATGAATAATCCTATAAAAGAAACAATTGTTTTTAAAGTATTAAGACCATGTACCAAAATATATGCCTGAATTAACTTCTTATAACTGCATTTTTTACTTAACATGTGTAATCTTTCAATTTAATGATGTATTTTGTCAATAAAACTTGCATTTTGCAAAGAACTGTGAGAGATTGTTTGAATAATGAGTATTTGAACTCAGAATTAAAGCTCTTTTTCACTATAATGGGTTTTCTTATAAAACATTTTAAACAGCTTTGCCTTCTCATCAATTGTATTTAAACACAATTAAGGAGATATGATTTAACTCTTTACCAAACGCCAAGTTTTCTACTGTCCCAAATTGAAAGCGTTTGAAGACGACATTTCAAAATGTGATGAAATTGAAAAGTAATCTTTTGGTAGAGTAGAAAACATTGTGGGTAGAGGAGAAATTGCTTGTTACGAGCAATGTCTCCTTTTACCACAGTGTTTTCCAGAGTTGCATGAAACAAAGTGGTCAAATGTCGTTGTTGTTTGGTGATAGGTTAAACATTTTTGAGAATGTAACAAAATAAAACTCTAACTTAATTAGATAAATATTACGATGTTTGTAGAATTGCTATATAACATGTTATGTCTATAATGCAATAAATCCTATTAATATGTTATGTTATGTTAATAAGATAATTTGGATTAAACGGGGATTAAAACAAAACAAACCTGAATTAAGGTATTGTATGAAGTATAATTTATATATTCTGCCTGTATTTTTCAGGTGGAGAGAAACACACAGGTGGTGGTCGGGAGTCTGGAAGTGATGCTTGGAAACAGTACATGAGGAGGTCAACTTGGTGAGTGGACCCTGTTTGACTAGACCATAGTTTTAGTGTAGACTGTCGCTACTGCTGGATTATAAATTCTACTTATTTAACCTGTTCCATATTGCCCAGTACTTGCGAGGACTGTTCATTTAGACTTTTCCTTAACCCCTGACGACTCTGAAAAACATTGTGTGAAAAGGAGAAATTGCTCCTAGCAAGCAATTTCTCCTTTTCCCACAATGTTTTCTGTCCTATCAGGGGATTGTTTTTCAATTCCATCACATTTTGAAACGTCGTCTGCAAATTCTTTCAATTTGAGACAGTCTTAAATTTGGCCTTTGGTAAAGGGTTGAAGCTCATTTATGTTGGATTATACTGATGACTGATATACGGCCATAATGCTAGTGTAGAAGTGTCCATGTGGTTGAATTGGACATCCCATGATTCTGCTCATATAGACTGCAGTTAGAGTACAGAACTTGAAATCACTTTACCAGTCTTCAGACGGGTTCAAATTTGATTATCTGTATTTGGACTTTCAAGATATTTAAAGATGTTTAAAGGTATCGGTAGTCTCTTGATTGATTTTGGCTAGAAGATGGTTCCACCCAATTTACTAGCCTCTGTGGTCTTCCTCCAACGTTATTATCTAGGCATCACCATATAACAGAAATACTGTTGATGTGATGAAAAGCTCTAACAACCAAACAATCGGACAAGTAATTAAGACTGGTCCATTAAACAGAGTTAAGCATTCCATTAAGACTGTCAACACTGTGTTTATTTAGACTGGCCCTTTATGCTGATATAGACTTTTCCATACCGCTCATTTAGACAGGTCAACACTTTTATTAAGACTCTACCTTAATGCTGATATAGACTAGTCTATATTGCTGGTTTTGATTAAGCCATATTGGTCATTTATGCTTGGTTAAGACTAGATACGATGTTGTAACATCTTGCGTCGTATATTTGGTTGGCCATCAACAGGACATGGTAGTAACATTACTTCTAGGTTGAGACTATTGTCTTATTTAGGGCATACTGATCTTGAAGACTTTTATTTGGCTGATTGATACTTTTCCGTATTGGTCATGTAGAATTATCTATACTCATTAATGTAGGTGGGCCCTAAAAACCCGTTTTGGTTTATTTATAGCTTTGACAAATTAGGACAACGTTATTTTTAAAAGGAGTTTTTCTTTGATTAACCCATTACCAAACAGTGACTCTGGAAAACATTGTGGGAAAAGGAGAAATTGCTCTTAACGAGCAATTTCTCCATTTACCACAATGTTTTCTGCCCTATCTGAAGATCATTTTTCAATTTCATCACATTTTGAAATGTCGTCTGCAAACTTATTCAATTTGTGACAGTCGAAAATTTAGCGTTTCGTAAAGGGTTTAACATTTTCTTTTTAACTAAAATTCAATAGAACATTAATTTTCTTCTTGTATTGTGACATTCTGATCCATTACAGGTAAATGACATTTTTATTTATTTTATTTCCAGCACAATCAACTACAGCAAGGAATTACCTCTAGCCCAAGGGATCAAATTTGAATAGTGCTGCAGGTCTAGTGTGATGCCTCATAATATTATTGAATGTCTCAACTATGATAGATTCATAAATATAACATAGGTTAAGGAGACCTTACTCGTGAGCCAGGCATAATGGTTTTGAGGAATGGTTGCTTACAAACAACCCTATCTATTGTTTTAAAAGTATTATTTTCTTCTTTTATTAAGTCAACATTTAATGCTAACATAACAGATGTAATTTGAAAACAACGCTTGTTAAAGATAAAAATTAAACTTTTTTTATGCTTTTTTTTTTTGAGAAGATTACTGTTTCTTTCTCAATCATTTATATAGGAATACAGCAGCCTCAGATTTGTTAAGAATTTTAAGAGGTTATTATTTTGAGATGCATTCTGATATCAGATTTTAAATCATTATACAACTTTCACTAATGTATGTACTATGATAGAATATTAAATGATTGAAATCCCTGAGTTATTACTCTAGTCTGAGTTTGTTTCCGTTTAAACAGTTCATATTAGTCAGACAATGTTTAAACTCTGGCGCAGATGAAATAAGTGAGTTTGCTTGTGCTTAAGTTTAAGGGTCCTTATCGGATGAAATTTAATATGTCTGCAACTAAAGATGGTTTGGTCTTAACCTGCTAGTCTACCTTCTCATTTAATCTTTTGATGTAAGCCATATAGTATTATCTTCTAGCCTTACTTGAATAATTCAAAGTCTTACTAACATACATGTAGCATAACCATTTGAATTACTTTGAATGGAGTAAAATGCTAAAAAGTAGTGCTACATATGTATATCAGTCATCAGTGTGTTACTTGTGGAATATCAAAACATGGCAAGTCTTTAACATAATTCTTATCATAATTGAAACTTAATTGTTTTAAGTTTGAAAACCATGTCAAAAGAATAAATCATTTTTTTGGAAATATATACTTTCATTAATATCTTATGGTTTTGGAATCTGTTGGGATTGGCATTATTCGTTGATTGCGTAAACTCTTTATTTTTTGATAGACCAGTTAAGTATTACATTGTGTGCCTATGCCAAAGTGCATGTGTGAATATGAACAATTGTGAATGTTTACTAGAACAATTTTAATATTGTGTATGTCAATACTTGTATCATTTTGGGGTTTTGGAAATAAAACGACTATAAATCCAAATGTTTTGTGTTAATCACTCTCTCCCTTCAACATAGCTGTTCTCCATCATTTTATGTTGAATCGCTGTGAAATGTAGGCCATTTATCCTTATTCTTCTTACAAGTTTCTGTTCAAGACATCTTTAGGAAAGTTCTCAAAAAAGGATAAGTTGCTCCTAATGCTACGATTTCAAGTACATGTACTTTATATCCAATACGCTTCCCGGTCAATTTGTACCCAAACCAATTCGTAACCACCCAAATTTGGCCAACTCGTACCCACATTTCGGTCAATTCATGCCCATCCTAATTTTTATTAAGTCAATTCGTTAACATTCTATAATTTAATACGAAATATAGTACATAGCAGAGACATAGAGATCTATGTCTCTGTACATAGAAAATGAAAAATGCATGGATACTAGGTCACCATATAAATGAATTTCTGAATAAAACTTTTAATCAAAGAATCGACAAAATAGCAACATATAAAAATAGCTTCTCTTCTCTTATAAAAATGGGTTTAAGCCAATCACATCATGACGGTCTTATTTGTTTTTAAAGAAATTTATCTATAAGATAATACATAACAGATTGTTATAATTGTGTATGATCCCCTTTTGTTGTAACTGGCTTATGATTAGTCTATTGATTAAGGACATCAATTACTGGAACAATTGATGCTGCATGCCCTGCAACCATTCTTTGGTTTGCACGTGATGTAAAGAATCCATATCAGTTGATTAAAAATAAGGTAGGTGTGAAAAGCAAGAGAAACGTACTGAATAGTTGCATAAATATTCGAAATCTGGATATCAACTGGAAACATATTCAACTCAATAACAAAACATAATCAACATACAAATAAAATGCACGTTTTTAGACCAAATAAATACTTGGTAGTCCTTTTATAATGGAGTATCATCAAAGGTCTTTTATTCAGTTATGCAGCGATGATATATGAAACTTGTAGTAAGATATATGATCTTCTAATGCGAACTATAGAATAGTTACAAATTGACTTCTTCAAAATTAGGATGAGTACGAATTGACCGAAATGTGGGTACGAATTGGCCAAATTGTGGTGGTTACGAATTGGTTTGTGTACGAATTGACCTGCTTCCATTACCATAGTCTTTAGAAAAAAGTCCTTTTTGTAATGCTTTATTGTAGAAGGGGTCTTTATTTGCAAGGTCAAGTTAAATAAGCTGAACAGCTGTCTTTAGAGCATTTCCATGTGATACAGAGGTCCAGGGTTCAAGTCCCTGTCTGGCTGCATGTATTTATCTACTTGTTTCCATTTTTGACCTACATAAATAACCCACAAGCACTAATGTGATGGAGACTAGAGGTTTGCTAAGAATCAAACTAAATAATTTTAATTGTTCTCTGGAAGTATGCACTTAAATGGTTATATTAACAAGATAGAGTTAACCCTTTTAGTGCTGGAACCAACTTAATGCTTATGCAAACAGGTTAGATCCAGGCCAGATGCCAAGTAAATAGGCGACTGCCCTGTGATCTACCCTGTTCGCTACTCAGAGTATCTTACCTCATCAAAATTAAGCAGATATTTAAGGTTAAATAAAAGATGACACAAAAAGCTATATTTAGAAATTTACCTAGCGTTCTAAGGGTTTAATGCAGGCTGAATAGCTTTATCGATAGGGTACTCACATGGTCAACAGATCAATACTAATATAAATAATCTGAGAGAGCTTGCGCAGTATGAGCTACTCATGGTTTGCATTAAATGGAACTCTGAGACCCCAGATATTCATGACACTGTGTGGAGGGAGTATGGTAGGGGGAAGGTTATCCTAACAAGGTAGGGTTAAACAGTAGGCAGGCAAAATGACTCGACTAAAGGAGCATTTGTACAGTATGGCAAGGTTCCGGAAAAACCAGCATGCTTTCTCACCTTGGTTACACTTCTTTTAGTACTCATGAAAAGAAATGGTTTAGTCTATCCCATGTAATGGACTTATTCAGGATTAGACTTAGCAATCCACAAGGATGAATAAGCATTTGGAACCAAGCAGAAAGTAACAAACCAATAGACAATTGCTAGACTTTTTTACAAAGTTTTCTCAAGTCATTGGCTACAGAATGAGCTAGATAGTAGCCAAAAAGAAAAACAAGCTAAAACCAATGTAGGATATAGAAACAGCCTTGTTTTGTCTCATCCAACAGTTCCAGGTTTGTTTCTGGTACAAAAACAAGCTAAAACCAATGTAGGATATAGAAACAGCCTTGTTTTGTCTCATCAAACAGTTCCAGGTTTGTTTCTGGTACAAAAACAAGCTAAAACCAATGTAGGATATAGAAACAGCCTTGTTTTGTCTCATCAAACAGTTCCAGGTTTGTTTCTGGTACAAAAACAAGCTAAAACCAATGTTGGATATAGAAACAGCCTTGTTATGTCTCATCCAACAGTTCCAGGTTTGTTTCTGGTACAAAAACAAGCTAAAACAAATGTTGGATATAGAAACAGCCTTGTTTTGTCTCATCCAACAGTTCCAGGTTTGTTTCTGGTACAAAAACAAGCTAAAACCAATGTAGGATATAGAAACAGCCTTGTTTTGTCTCATTCAACAGTTCCAGGTTTGTTTCTGGTACAAAAACAAGCTAAAACAAATGTTGGATATAGAAACAGCCTTGTTTTGTCTCATCCAACAGTTCCAGGTTTGTTTCTGGTACAAAAACAAGACATTCATAGCACATGATGTTTCACAAGGTGGTTGATCCTCCAAACTTGTAATTACTGTTGGCCCTCACAAGTCAATTGCCCCCATTCTCTCATAATATTTGTAGTATGAACAAATATACAAAAAAGACAATTGAAATATATGTAATGAATTTATTTTAACTTTTTAGTCAATCAAAGGACCATAGAGCACAATATTAAGTTTAAAAAAAGACGTATTGTTGCTGTTTCCCTAGAAGTGAGTTCATCATAAAAATAAAGCATATATCTGTTTTAAGGCTGGACCAAAAATAATTCAATACAGAAATTGGCTAGTATTCAATTATCCTACTATAGTTTTAATTCAATAGTTAATGTTTTAAGCCACCCTTATCTTAAACAATTGGATATCGCAATTCCCCGCCCCCCCAAACAACTCATAACATAATAACATATAGAATTACATATATGGTCATTAACTGAATTACAGTTTCAAGTAATTTTAAAAAAATTTTGTAAATGTATGACAAATTATGAAAAGTGAACGAGAATAGTATGAAAACAAATGAAAAAATTGCTCATTGTGAGCAAATTATTCTTATGTTCCTTTTTTTAGTAAATTGAATTCAGGTCAGAAGATAAACATTAAGGACATAACAAACTTCAGGCAGTCTATAACATGCAGACCCCTTTCATATGATACAATTAAAATATTTATGTTAGAATATAGATGAAAGTTTCATGAGTTCAAACTTTTTGTAAAAATCGGTTCTGTTTGATCTTTTGTTGTCTGTCGTCAAGTTTATTTTCTATTTCTTGTGGCAGCTCAGGGTCAGTAAAATGATCTGAAATGATTAAATAAAACGGTCAATCTTTGTTTAAACTTATTTTTTTTGCCTCAATTGTGTGTGAAGCAGGTTCTTACAACTTATCTAATCTCTCACCATCTTCATAATAGGTATAGTGTTGAAACATGTAAATACAAAACTGATGACAGAAATCTTGTTATTTTATACATGAAGCCAACGAGAGAGAACATGGTAAAATACGGATAATAGTATTAATACAGCTTTGATGAAAGAATCTTCCATATGCAATACTTCTAAACCCTTTCCTTCAAATATATATTCCTTTAAATAGTCTGATTTGAAAAACTATGATGACAAACACTAAAATTGCTTGTAATGATAAATGTCTTGTTTAGCCACAGAAGTATCTACAGAACATCAAAAATGAAAATGTGAAAAAAAAACAAGAGTTAAATGATATCAACCTTTTCCTCTTTTTCTACCAAGCCTCAATAACTGAGTTGGAAGTGTGAAGATCTTGGAATAAAGGGGTCCTGGTTCTAGAACCAATTTGGCCATTTCTTTCCATCACATCAAATAAAGTCAATGTGACATAATTCATTTGTCTCTCACTACTTATCAATCATGTTCATGTGAAAAAGCAGACAGCAACTTGGCAATAGTGTTGTGCATATCTAATGAGAGTAATTAATAAGCATAGCCAAGATATGTCTGAAATACTGTTGAAATGAGTGTAAAAGTCTAATTCAATTTATTTTTTCGAACAATTCTTTCTGTCTCTCGCATGAAATTTCTTTTATTGTTATTTTTTTTAATGATAACTGTAACCTTCAAATTCTTCAGATACAAGAAAAAAGTGTATGGTAAAAATGATCAACTAAAGAATATATTCTGAGATACATCTTTTTAAAATTGAACATTTCCCTACTATTATGATAATTCAAAAGAAATTTCAAACATTTTTTGTAATAGCTATAGCCTATAATGTATTATGCTGTTTAGTTTTTCAAATGTATGATAATGGTGATTACCTGCAGCAAATTCTCGAATATCTTCAGGCCGTCTCAATAACACTTGTCTATGTAAATGAAGAACAGAAAAACAACATAAAACAATGTTACTATTATTCATGACACTTAATATTGGGTAATTAAGTCCGTAACTATATTATGCTAAACCTTTAATTAATCCTTATTGTGCTGGATCCAACTTCAAAATCATGTAAACAGGTTGGGTCAAGGCCAGCTGCCAAGTAAATGGTAGGCTGACCTGTGATCTAACCTGTTTGCTTCTCTGAGTTTCTTTCCTCATAAAAATTAAGCAAATATTTAAGGTTTTGAAAGCAGATATCACAAAACTCTTTTTTTAGAAAATTACCCAGCCTTCAATGGGTAAAAAGTCTCAAGTTACTTCTGCATCTTGTTTGTATCGAGTTGTGTTGTAAATTTGAAGCATATCTTATATTATGTTGCTAATTGTTACAATGTTGACACAAACAAAATCCTAATTAAAATAAAAACACATTGTTAGAACCATATTATATATTCCATACAGTACTTCATCGTACTTGATGTGAGATCAGCAAATAAAGATGTAGGAAATAGAATTATTGATTTGGAATAGCAATACATGAAAAAAATGCTGATCCAGTAAATGAAAAAACTCATTGGTATTAGATTTAACTCTTCATAAATGACATCATTTTTGATTATTCATGTAAAAATAATTTGTTTCCGTTACATAAATTGGAAATCAACTGTGGCATTCTGAAAGCTTACTCATTCGAAAAATTCCCTTCATCATGATATTGTGTTTGCTGAAAGATGCAAAAAGAGATTTGCTGGTCTTGAAAATTAAAACTTTATCCATGTATCAGATTTCTTTGTTTGTTATATTTCCAAAAGAACTGACAATTTTGTTACATTGATTTTTATTCCTCTCAAAATAAACCATGCACTCAGTGGAAATGCTTTGCTCGTTTTGAAATAATATTTTAAGTTTTTATATATATGAGAAACAATTGTGATTGTGGAAATGAGATTAAAAGAAGTTGAATATCCCTCTTTTTTATAGTACAGTAACTTGAAAATAGGTAACACTCACTGTAAGAACCCAGAAATCAAGCATTCCACCTCCGGATGTTCTCTCAAGTACTTTTCATTTTCAATTCTTGTCTTTATCTGTAAAATAGAAATGGTTCAAATAAAGAAAGGATTAAAAATCCCTTTGAGACATCATTTGGATGTCAAAGAATGTTTTTCAATATGTGCTAAACTGAAATATCAATATGATTTTATTAGAGTTTATATCCATTTTGATCAGTATTTCTGCCATATTGTTGCCGTCATATTAAACAACTATAGATGCGTCTAGTATTTTCTTATCAGTACTGCAAATTATTTTTTCCAATCCACTCATTTCTATTTCACATAATATTATACAAAATCATACAGTGGTGATTTATTAAAGGAATAATTTTACATCACTTAAGGACCTTAATATGAAAAGGGACAAAACATCAACTTCTCATTATGAACTATTTCTTCATAAGTTCCAAGTTCTTACTATTTAGGGTGAGTAAAAACATCGCACATATTGGTGTAGGTTTATAAAAGTGTAACAAAGGTGAGAAATACATGCAGCAAGAAAGGGACTCCAAACTTGGACCTATGCATACTGTGTGAATACTCTATGGACTTGGCTATCCTAACAACTTACATATTCAACTTTTCCTTGCATATAAAGAACCCATATACATACTCCCCAAAAAAAGTCATAAAGAGCACACTTATGCTTTGAACCACAAGCATCTATGAATCTGGATTTACAGATGTGAGCTGTGGGCTTTCTATAGCAGTTCAATGGTCTCAACTTTGATGGGGTTCTACATTACCCAAAGGCCTCTGGTCAGTGACTGACAATTTTCCAAGGGAACTTGTAAGGTTAAAATCTGCACCCCAGTAAGATCAATAGATTTCACAGAAATTTTATCGTAACTTCATTACTCGTGTGTTTTATTATTTCTTTGCTGAGAAAAGACAAAACTATGATGCAAAGCATCCAAATGGCTATTCAGTTTTATCAGGTCCAACATGTGTATTAATTTGATTGACCTTCTTTATAAAAATAAAATCAAATTTTACCAAATGATATTTTAACATTTTCTTTTTTCAAGTGGCCTCATAATAGATACGATGTCGTAACGTCTTGTGGCTGATGTCTGGTTGCCACACTGGCGCCGGATCCCATAATAATAACCTATATCTATAAATAACACATGGTACGCAACGGCGAAAACACCTGCCCCACCTCGCCGTAAAATTCTCAACTAATAATGACTTTTGCACAGTTTTTGCGACATAGTTCGATTAAATAGATGTTTACCTTACTATTTATTATACATGCTCCTAATAAAACCGCAAAAATGTCAAAGAAAATCGATGTTTTACAAGCGATATTTTTAGCGTTGACTGCGATTAGTTTGAAACTTCCAGTTTTATCAACCATAACAAGGCTCTTTTGAAACGGATGATTTCATTGGACTATGAAAAGAATGTTTTCGCGCGATGTTTCCCGCGATCTGTCAAACGGTATTCGACAGATGAATGCTTTTAGAGATGTTTACAACAACCCAAAACGAAGCTGTAAATTTAATAACAAAGGGTCACAATGTGTTTAGGATAGGTCAGGAAAGACATTTCGCATACAAGAAGCATACATGATGCCTACAAACCAAGGAAAATTAGGATACATGCTATGCACTTCTGCTGATATTCAACCAAACAGATTGCTCGTAACATTCCAAAAAGGTTATTCGAGGTCACAGGAAGTCCGACTCAAATGGTACACAAGAATAAATGGTAAACACAATCATTTCCAGGGGTAAAAGCCCCTTTTCAGTATGAATTACAAATTTCCCGAGATGATTTTATAATTAACATTGAGTTAAATGTATATTCAATCGAATTTCGCAAACACTGTGCAAAACTTTATATTTTTACAGAAATTCTTGCCGATGCGGGGACAGGTATTTTCGCTGTTGCGTACCATGTGTTATTTATAGATATAGGTTATTATTATGGGATCTGGCGACAGTGGGTTGCCACCATGTCCCAGACAGACACGGTAGTAACATTACTTCTAGCCTCATAATTGTTTCACCTGTACAAAAACAAACTTTAACACAATCATCGTAAAAAATTGAGTTCAACAAATTAAGTTAGTGATTTATGAGTTGCATCCAAGCCAACGACCTGGCAAATTTGTTGAAACCCCTTCTTACTTCTCAGTATTTTAAAGAAGATTGAAATTTTTAAAAGGAGACTTCTGTTCTCTTTTAAATCTTATCCTAGAATTATGAGTCAGCTTAAAGAAATTACCTTAAACCTGTTTAGTTTTTCCTGTTGCTCCTTACTTAAGGCACCAAGATCTCCCTCTCCCCCTAAATCGTAGGGTTCCATACCCTCTGGGTGGTCATGTTTTGGTTTTTGATGTGCAGGGTCAGCCATTTTGATACATAATGAGGTAGTTTATACAGACGCTTGGTAAACGCTCTGCCATTTCGCTAAATTCTAATTTCAAGCGTCTAGGATTTCAGATTATCACTAAGGAGATCAACCAAATATCCGGTTAGGGGCCATCTCAAAATAATTCGGAACTGTCAAATATGTACGGGCGTTTGTTGAACACGTGCAGATGTGCATTCATACACATTCCAGCTGTGTTCGTCAAGGTCTTTAGCTCGTAATCACAAAATTGAAACGATTTCCTATGCATCCAGCTAGACTATATATGTATCGATAATATAGGTATGTCAAACGACATATTGGTTCCTGTGTTTGTGATTGGTTGTTTTCTCAAAAGCCTAATGAATATTTTGGTCTCATGCAATAATTCTAGAATTTAGTCAACCATGTTATAGGCTTTTACCAGCAAATTATTGTTTCCTTTTATCCAATTAAGCTTTCAAATGATAAAAGATCGACTTACCTAATTGAGCATTGGGTTATCTCCCAAGACGTGCACATTGGAAACCAATTTCGATTAAAAAACTAATTAAATTTTGAAACACAATCCCCTTATTGTTGTATTAACTTTCCAAATCAACCCCTACTCAAAACTGGTGCACAGAATGAAATGCTTTCAATCCCATACTTTATGGATATTCGTTTTAACCAACACACAACTGAAAGATGCTCGTCACAAAAATGTCTATTCAATATCACAACCAAATTCTTTTCTTTCTTAAAGTTGAAGCTTCATTATCAATCTTTGAATGACTTGCATTAATAAAATAAATTTTACGTGTCCATGTGCAAATGCAAAGGAATTTTACAAAGTTTAAACATGTAGTACAGACTGCGTAAATGCGTGAATGCTGGTGCAAAAGAAGGACACATTACTTGGTTGTACCAGCACATGGTTTTGAAGATATAAAAACGTTGCCTTCTAAGGAAAACATTGTGTCTATATGAGAAAGTGTGGAGTAATTCCCAAAATCACCTCCTACCTTTAGAAAAATCAAAAAAAGAAAAAAAGATCATGACAAAATGACAAGATATTTATTATTTTTAAAAAGTCAGTCATTCCAAAACAATACTATACAAACATATATGTAGGCCCCTACTTGAAGTTTTATCGTGCTCTGTGAACATCGTTTGCCTGCTGTAAATATATGGAACATTTAGGGCCATGCAATAGAGAAAATGTTTACACTCAAATTAATCCCCGATATCCTTCAGCTGTCATGCTCTTTATAAAAAAAAGTTGAACTTTTATTCTTAACATGAGCTATTCGAAGGGTAGTCAAGATTTCTGGTCTCAAAGGCTATTTCTATATTGACTGACGTCTTCGAGTCGTAGCGAAGCACAATAAATGTCAAAATGTTGAAAAAAGATTCGTTCACGGATCATTATTGAGACTAAATCGAAACTAAAAATGGGATGAAATTGGGAAAAAATCCTTAGATAGGGTAAAAAACATTGTAGGAAAAGGAAAAATTGCTCGATACGAGCAATTTCTCCTTTCCCCACACTGTTTTCCAGGGTCGTCTTCAACAAAGTGGTTAATTTCGTTATTGTTTGGTATTGGGTTAAACTAATACAATTTTCGGAAAACTTTAGACATACTTGACATCTGCGAAAATTAACGTTTCGGATAAGAATGTGAAGCCATCTGTGCTATTCCGGTTTAACACTTCACAACCTTAGACTGTTGTATGCTCAAAGAAAAGTTAACATAAACATTTATTGCTTTTACCCATGGATGCATTTTTATTTCTTTCTTTCTTTCTTTCTTTCTTTCTTTCTTTCTTTCTTTCTTTCTTTCTTTCTTTCTTTCTTTCTTTCTTTCTTTCTTTCTTTCTTTCTTTCTTTCTTTCTTTCTTTCTTTCTTTCTTTCTTTCTTTCTTTCTTTCTTTCTTTCTTTCTTTCTTTCTTTCTTTCTTTCTTTCTTTCTTTCTTTCTTTCTTTCTTTCTTTCTTTCTTTCTTTCTTTCTTTCTTTTCTTTCTTTCTTTCTTTCTTTCTTTCTTTCTTTCTTTCTTTCTTTCTTTCTTTCTTTCTTTCTTTCTTTCTTTCTTTCTTTCTTTCTTTCTTTCTGTTCTTTCTTTCTTTTCTTGATCTTCTTTCTTGGTCTTCTTTCTTGATCTTTTTGGTCTTCTTATTCTCTTATCTGGAAAGGGTAAAAATATAGCACGTTCGGTTATAAGGCTGTTATCCTGTGTAAGTTTCAATCAGGAAAACCCACGTATTTTCCGTCTATAGTGTAATGGGTAAGATACATTTTAGTGGGTCATTGATTAGACCGGTACGTATTTCTAAAGCCCAGTCCTCGTGTTTTACGAGGATCCTAGTGATAATGCCGGCTTTATGTAATCGCCGTATATTTAATTATTTATACTTTATGGAAAATGTCTAATCAGATCGCTTATTGATTATTGGAGGGTTTTACTTGTTGGTTTTCACTAAGATAAAGAGATCGATTTAATTCTAAAAGATCGTACTATCCTTATTATGTTTAGGGAGGTACGATTGTTTGGGCCTCGAATGACGATGATATGATGACAGTGAAACGTGACTTTAATCGTCACCATAGTTCAAATTGTATAAAAGGTTCCAATTGAACATAATAACAAACAGTCATTGAAAAGTGTGAAACATGGTGCTTTCTTTGTGAAACTGGTTATAAACTATTGCGAAAAACCGGACACAACCATTCATCGTGAGCAATGCTTCCTTTTGTTCTGCTGAACGTGCAATGAACTGCAGTATATGTATGTGTAAAGGGGCTAATTCGTTATCTGCGTTTAAAACTTTAAAGCATGTAAATAGGCCTATGCAAGTTATGATAGGACCGCTAAGGATGCATCTTCCCGAAACTGATCTAAAACGTTGTGACGAAAGAAAAACAAATTTCATGCCGTTTCATTTTCATGACGAATGTTTGGTTGTCAAACGTTACGCATTCTGGTTTGATATGAAAGCAAGAGTCTGATTTGGTCATTAAAGTTGTGTCAGCGAATGGATAAAGACGGGTGAAGTGAAGCAAACGGTATCGAAAAAAGATCTTCACTGGCGAAGCGTTTATCGGAGGGTGTGTGGTTGATTTGAAAAACAAAGATCGATTTTCATTATTTCTTAAACTTGTCCATGCCTTTTTAGTCATTTATGTCTTTAAAAGCACATGAACAGGGGATATTTAGTGAAAGTTTTGACGTAGAGACACATTACTGCTCGGAGTTCCTTTTTGACACCACGGCTTCTATCCAATATGATGCAAACATTATTTATTTTCAATCATCGAGTGTCGTTTAGTGTTGTTTAAACTACTTTTAAGCTCGTTCTAATTTACAAAATCTTCAAGAGAAAACGATCTTTGGGTGTGAAAGTCTGTCGTATCCAATTGCAGTCTTATGGACATTGGATTTTAATAAAGAACTGAATAAAAGATGGGAAACATCTGACCAGAACTATAATAAAAAAGTGTTGGACTTTTGAATAGTCCATTCAAAACAGCGACACCCTTATAACAGACAATGGTATACAGACTCGGAGGAAATGATGGTGTAAGATAACTACGGACAGAATAACCTGTTTGAGTGTTTTTGTTCGTGCTCGTAAGTAATGTTCCGAATTTTACTTCAATATTTGGAGGCTATCTCCCGAGCCAATTCTTTAACATAGAAACTACAGAGCATATCACCTCATCTGAAGTTATATGTTAATGTGATTTAGTTTAAAACAATTTAATCTGCATCGATTATGAGACAGGTTCCTACAAGTTAGATTATTCGCTCTCGATGCTGTGTCTTGACTGTAAAGCTATCACTCGTGCTAAACGTGGATGAATGAAAGGTCGCAATGGAAAGATCGCTATTTGTAGGGTTCGAACCCAAAGCTATGCCACTGTCATTTAATATAGTTGGTATATAATTAAGATTGTTTAACCAATAACACACTCAATGAATGAGTAATAGTTGTAATTGAAAAAAGCTTTATAGACTTCTTGATAAAAATATGAAACGTATTTGGGTATGCTCCTCTGACAAGTACTCATGGGCTGAGATTCTTGTGGCGAGAAATTCTCGTGGATAGAAACACTCTCTGGGAAATGTTCAATGTGAAGAATAAGAGTGATAATCGGGAAATTAGTAAAGCGTTTTTTTTCTAGCAACTTCAATGTAACTTTCTATGATTTGTTGGGTTACACGATTCGCTTAATACAGTTTACAAACCATGCAGTAACCTTTTCCAAAATGTGGCCCCTGTTTAAGTAATCAATGCATTATTTAATTTATGTAAGGCTGAACACGGTCCATACTGTGTGACTAAATCAAACGCGGTTCAAACTGATAATTAATACTCGTTTAGCACCGTGTCAACATTGTATCAGTTATGTTGTGATTGCAGCCTCACTATGATGAAGGAAAACCACATACTGAATTACCCACAGGGGCTTTTGAACTCAAGTAGGATCACCAGCATCCCTTAATCAACCGTGAAGTTACTTATCGTAGAAATTACAATGCCATCACCGATAATTGTACCCACACAGAGAGGGGCGGTGTGATTTCAAGTTCTGTACCCTAACCCTTAGACCACAGAGGACCCTCGTTCAAACTGAATTCGATGGGTTTTGAAAGGCTCTTCTAATTTGATTATGGTTGTTATTTTGTATCAAGAAACAGAAACATAAACTATGCGTTAAGTGGAACCGTCTTAAACAACCGATGGAAGGTATCATTGTTTTGAGCGATTTCAGTGAATTACATCATAAACACGCCCTGATTGTGATGTTTCAACTCGCATGATACGAACTAACCAGATGTCGCCTTGAACCAGTTTGATAGGTATTAATGTTATTAAGCACCTCTATTAGAAAAATAAAGTGGTATAACATGAAACGTTTCATTCCCTCTTAAGCTTTCTCAAGCCTATAGAATGCTTGGTAATTTTCTAAAAATAGATTTTTGTGTCGTCTGCCTTCCAGAACCTTAAATATCTGCTTAATTTCGTTGAAGAATTGTTTAAAGATATCCAGAGTAGCAAACAGGTAAGACCTCAAGCCAGCCGCTAATTTGACGTTTGCATAAGCATGACAACGGTTCCAGCACTGTACGTGCTTCTGATACTTCTGAATTCATACGTGGCTAACTATCGTTGTAGAAAATTGAACATACATTGCGTGACAGATAACAACCGGAAAAGAGCCCTCACCTTAAAGTTTCTATCCTGTACATAGCTCTTTGACACCAAGCGTCATGATACATCATTTTGCATCATCTACTTCAAAAAGTTTTAGAAACCCCATGGTCTAAATGAATATTTGCTCCTATTAATAAAATCATTATTTTGTCACAATGACATCTACCAAATGCAATTGATATCTTTTTGTGTTGTTTTTATTGTCTGGTGTTGCCTTGAATTTTGGCAAATCTCACATTTTCATATGTTTTCAGATTGTATCTAGACAAATATAGACAAGTGTGATTTCCAAGGGTTTTTTCCCTCTGGATATCCCAAAACGAATATGAATAAAACAGTACCCGGGACCAGTCGGTTATGTTCGAACAGGGGGGATGTGAAAGAACGTGCAAATGCCTGCTGGGACTGCTTAAGTTAAATGAGTGCAATCTCCCTATTTGCAAGTTGGAAGCAAATTTGCCCCAAGCTACAAAGTTGAATTAAATAGAAATAAGCTTGACTAAAGAAAACATGTCTGTTGCTCGCAAGGAACTATTTCCCTCTTTTGTCAAAGTGGTTAATAACGCCTTTGATGTAGTTGTAAACGACTAAACATGTCAAAAGTGGTTTGGTTTGTTGGTTGGATTTAGTTATTGACTCATTTTCAACAGTATTTCAGCCACATCACCGCGATCGATGCACCTATCTATGCTTATGGTGCTTCTGTACCAGAACCTTACAGTATTGTTTCCAAGCCATCGACTGCTTTCCCACATGAGCACGATGGTCAATGGTGACAGACGATTAAATCACACAACACTGACTCAACTGAAATAGGAATCAAACCTGAGACTCCGAACACCGGCTAAGATAACGAAGCTTAGCCTCAGTCAAACAATTGTGTGAAATGATCGTTCCCATGACCTATATGATAACCCTTTACCAAACGCCAAGTTTTCGACTGTCCCAAATTGAAACGGTTTGTAGATGACGAAATTGAAAAATAATAGAATAGGATAGAAAACATTGTGGGATAAGGAGAAATTGCGAGCAATTTCTCCTTTTCCCACAATGTTTTACCCGAGTCGTCTGCAACGCACTGGTTAAATGTCGTAATTGTTTGATAATGGGTTAAACCAAGTATGCCAGCCTTGAATGATATTTAGAGAGGCAAGCCAAGAACACTAATCGACCCGTCTGTCAATCAATAGAAGCACTTCCTTTATATCCAAGAGTCATGGGAACGGGCCTCTTGTACCGGAATCCATTGACAATGCCGTCGGACAGTAAATATTGACGTTTAATAGCATGCAGACCAACTTATTCGATTTTTCGGCAGATGATGGTAATAAAAGCTGCAATTTGAAACAAAATGTCGTTAAGATACATAGACGTTTTGTTCACTGCATGACGAAACTATTAGATGAGCTTTGCTATTGGATTGCATCAGAAAATGTGGATTTTTTTTGCATGATACACGTACGATCATTTTTGTTTGTTAATGTGCTTTGATAAAAAGAAAAGTTTGATATACAACTTTGTCAAAAGGAGTGATCGAGTGTTTATCCCATTACGACATTTGACCAGTTTTTTCAGATGAGTCTGGAAAACACTGTGGGAAAAGGAGAAATTACTCGTGACGAGCAATTTCTCCTTTTCCCCCAATGGTTTCTTATCTATCAGAAGATCACTTCCCAATTTCATCTCATTTTGAAATGACATCTGCGAACTCTTTCAATTTGGGACATTCGAAGATATGGCGTTTGGTAAAGGGTTAATTAAGAAATGAATATATTAGACGGCATGTTTTGCTAACTAGATAATTCTCGAGTTCCTTTCCAACGTTGATAAGGAATCGATACACCCAGTTCAATTCTGGAACGTTTCAAACCCTTTACCAAACAATCTTGCTAAAACAACTTTTTTTAACGTTCGTTGAACGTTTATGCAAATTAGAGAACCTAATGCATTGCTGTAAGAACATACTGGTATATAAATCGACAACACAACCGCTCAGTGTATGGCAGTGTTTTTTACTAACCGGATGCGTTTGTGTCTTTGACAGTTCATTTGCTCGATTCGTTACACTTAAATTCGTGGTAGGGAAAACAGAAATTGTTCATAATTGTTTATTTTGTTTTAGTGAATTCATGCCATGACCCCGCTATCACAGGAGCTCATACCTATGTGAAGGCGATATCATGGTAATTAGATGACTCAATCAATGACTATCACTTTCCTCTCGTTAAGATAAACAAATACATGTATAGTACAGTTAACTGCTTTCTTAGCAATCAACGACTAAGAAATATGTTATATTACATTGCCATTGACTTGTTTTTGTAATTTAAAATGATAAATGCATGTATTTGTGAGCCTGAGGCATCTGTACCACAATAAAATGTCTATCAATCTGTCTATCTATGTGACGAAACACGATGGAAGCGTTTTACTAACCATGTAGCGTCCATTTTGTATACGTTCAAAACAACATTCCCACTATTTTCATTATTGAGATAAGCAATATTGCAAAGTAGCACGACATTTGAAGCGTATCTCTCGGATTCCACTAGTGCACATTTATCTAAGACGTTGGCAGTGTATAAAGGTTTTGACTTACGCAATCATTCTACTGAGGTTGTTACGTAAAATAGTTCCCAGTCTACATCAATATGCAGAATCCCAGGCCTTACGCAGAGGTTAACCCTTTACCAAACATCAGATTTTCGACTGTCCCAAATTGAAAAAGTTTACAGACGACATTTCAAAATGTGATGGAATTGAAAAACATTTTTCTGACATGGCAGAAAACATTGTGAGAAAAGGAAAAACTGCTCGTTACAAGCAAGTTCTCCTTTTCCAAAAATGTTTTCCAGAGTCGTCTGCAACACAGTGGTCAAATGTCGTTATTGTTTGGTAATGGGTTAAGATAATGTTTACATCTTTATTTCGTCCAAACACCCAATAAGTTGGGCACAAAGAAGAATTTTCTATTCGAGGCAACGCTTATGGGTACCAACAACGTAGGATACAGTGCATAGATACAAGACATTTAGTACGCTTTTTGTCCGAACCCCGGTGCATTGAGTGTCAACGGTTCAGGACTAAACGATTTCATCAATAATTCAGAACTAGACAGTGTTAGCTTTGATGTTGAGTTAATCGCCACAACAGATTCAACATGCGAGAGAACTAGATCGTTTGAATAATTATATAGTTGATGAAGTCTCCGATATGTTCGTATGAAATTGAAATCCGTTTTCTGTTTACGTGTTAATTGTTTTACAATGACATCAGTTCGAAAGCCGATGTTCTCTTTATCCCGAACAAAGATATCCTTTTTTATACCTTGATCTGGCTTTTCAGTAATATCTTTATTTCTATTAGCAGTTTTGACATGGAGAGATCAACTTGTTTCGACTCACAATGTTACACTTTCGTTTGTATAGTTTGTATTACACGGTTCGGGCAATGTTCGCATTTAATTAGGTTACTATTCCTTTAAACATTGACGGTTAAACGCTGACAGCTTACCAGCAAACTGTTTATCCTTAAAGGAAAGTTAATCATTTTTACATGGAATGATGACAGTACACCATCAAAAGCATGTATTAGGCGAAGTGTCGAGAAAGCCCATTATGCCGTTTCGACGAGGATTAGTAGTCTAGTTACGGAGCGTATGAGGGTCTCATACATGAAGCATTTCAAAGCATTTTAACCCATTATCAAATAATTACCATATTTGACCAGTTTTTTTCCAGACGACTCTGGAAACCGTGGGAAAAGGAGAATTTGATCTTAAAGAGAAGTTTTGTTAATGTGTTCTGCCCTATCAGATGATTATTTTTCAATTACACCACATTTTGAAATGTCGTCAGCAAACTGTATCAATTTGGAACAGTCAGAAAAGTGGTGGTAGGTAAAGGGTTTAATGGTTTGATTCAAAGATTCCCTTTGTTCTTATGGGACCTATTGATCCAGAGATGATAAACCTATCAGAACACAAGATCTCGTGATTCGCAATCTAACATACACGTAACTGCTTGGGTGATAAATCGCAGTTTTTTTTTCGAATTTCACCCGGTAACGTGCCATACACAGTCGTTACAGCGTATTTTATTGGTCTTTGCAATGAAAAGAAAGACAAAGAGGCTAGTGAGAGAGGAACCACTTCATTTGATATAGAGACATAATTAAATTATTCAAGGGTGAGCATAAATCAATATCGGACGTAAAAAGTTTTAAAGCATTTTCTGGGTCTTGTACGTTCTTTGATGGACCTGTTAAATCTTTTCTCTCATACATATCTGCATATCAGGTTCATTTATACGGACATTTATCTGAGGTTCAATATAGTACCCGGGTAATGCTAGTATTTCCGAAGTATTTCACAACCGTACCAAAATGTTCAAAATAATACATATCAAAACTGTATTGATATATATGTTAAATTAAAAGATATTGCCAAAACGAGATTATGCTTTCGAGGAGAAGAATTTCATGTTCTTGGTGTCTTATTGCGCTTCGGTAGTACGGTTTTTGTGACATTGAAAAGATTAAACCCTCGATCTTAAGCAAATAGACTTTAATTCCCTTAAGTTGTCGTTATCGTAATATTTGTTTTATTCCTGGCGACGACTATTTACAATCTTTCAACGATATCCCATAAAAAGAAAAGTGAGTTTGGTGAAATTGGAGGCATTTGTTTGATATTACATTAAAACTATTTAACAATAAATACTACAAATATATGTTAGCTATACTTTTTGAATCAAGATTCTTTAATTTATGTACTAGCGAAGTAAAAGTCGTTACTTAACAGCCAAGTAAAAAGAAAATAGGACTTCAGTGCTATATCAGAATGTCAAAGCTTTAGCCATGATTTCCGTTGGTTTCTTATTTCGTTGTTTTGTTTGTAGCGTGCCCGACTCAGTTATCGAAGGCAAGTCATTCCCCATACAGGATGGAGACTCTTTCTGTATGCTGGCCTAGCGGCAAGATGATTCGTTAATCCTTTCATCAAAACTGCGTATGTGACAAATTGATGAATTGTTCTAATCAAGAAAAAAGAATAAAACTTCTTTTAATGCAAGGATTAGGGAAAATATGTGTCCATGTTCTATTTTGGTTAATGTTGTTGCTTTAAATTTGGACCTTCCCAATTCCCATTTAAATATTGATAAAGGGACTTCAGCTGGATATGGATCGGTCCAAATTGAAAAGCTCTTTAGTTGAAGAAGTAAACATTTAGACAAATCATTTAAAGCCATACTTGCGCTCATATACACTTAAATTATGAAAGTTCTAGAATAATTGAAAATTTACTTAAATGTACTTTCAATTCCCTTTTGCAGAGAAATCGAGACTGAAACACGTTCACATGATGCTTTTAAAAAAGTGAATACGATAAGGTTTGTTTACAATTAGCGAAAAAACAAGGTCAGCCGAGAAACATCAGGAACCAATAATACCCGAGAAATGCTCCATTTTGAATGGTCACGTTGTTAATATTGAATCTTTATGTGTTTCACATGATTTTTCTAACCAGGTGATCGCCACTCATTAATCCTAGCGATTCTTGCTATTTTAGATGTTACTCAAATGTAAACAATGAAGTTAGATTGGTGGGCACCAACTTTGTAAAAAAAGTACCTTAAGATAGATATGATAGTGCAGGGGTTATATTGTCATGATCCCCTGGTTTTAAGCTATGTTTCAACATATTCTATCATAATTTATAACTCATATTACCAAGTTTTGCAGCTTTTTCTAAGCGCTAGTATGCTTTTAAATAAAATGAATTCATGAATAAAACGTACTCATAGATAAAACGATCCCCAATTGCAGTATACCCCATTACCAAACCATAACGACATTTGACCAGTTTGTTGCAGACGAGCAATTTCTCTTTTTCCCACGTTGTTTTCTGCCCTATCAGAAGATTATTTTCTAATTTCATCACATTTTGAAATGTCGTCTGCAATCTCTTTCAATTTAAGGACAGTCGAAAATTTGGCGTTTGGTAAAGGGTTACGACTACGTACGGATCAGACTCGCGGTATATAAATCATGTTAATCTTCTCGTTTCAATTCATATGCGTGGGTAGAGATATATTTGGAACTTATTACCTATTAATATGACTGATATTGAAAAATTTAACCTCATAATAAAAACAATATTGAATTGGTGTTAACTACTCTAATTCTAGAATCCGATTAAAAAGTCAAATTGCGTCGTTTTGTAACTTGTAAGCAAACAATAAACAATCATGAGACCATGAAAGTAAGAAAAAATAAATTAGTATAGAATTGGCCGAGAGAAAGACGCCACTCCGCTGTAAATGCAACGGTATCTTATGTATAAAAAAGGAAACGATCCCTTTAATTCAGAAAAAAATATTTTGAAAGAAAGAAAGTTTGCCTTAAGCATAGTTTGTAGTTGATAGCAAACTTAACACTGTTAACATGAATCCAAGTGACTGCGATGCATCTGGGAAGAAAGGATATTTTAATGGTGTATTATGTTTAACTACAAATAGTTATCTAAAGTATCAAACTTTCTACAACATGCAGACGATCTAAGACATCTTGACCCTGAACACTATCGTGACTATATGGGAGGTGCTATATTGAGAAACGTCTGCTTCTTTCAGTAATATGTCGGTTGGTACTGACTCCATTGTGTTTCGGCACATAACATTTATTATTCAATACCTTAATAAGTATCGGGTTGTACTCTTTTAGTTACACCCAGTTAATAATAATCCGATTAAAAAGTCAAATCAAGTCGATTAGAATGAATCTAATAAACACTTTAAACGACAACTAAAGGATTTAATGGAAATTACAAGACCAATGAATAAAAGAAAGAAGATTTGGCAATTCAGAATTATTTTTACCACATTTCTCGGTTTTCGCCAATATTGATCAAAACATTTTACTCTATACTAATTATATAAGAGACATTTGATGTCAATGCAACCTAAAGAATACAATTTCAAAGTATTGTCATGAATGAAATGCTATCTTACCTTTGACAATCAATGTTCTCTGTTGCTTGCTCGATATTGTAGTTACATAATCGTATCAGAGGCTACGTCCATAACATGGATATGTTTCTCATGACAGTTTTGTTCAATCATTTTGCATGCGTATATAGCAGTAAATGGCACTCAATTTCATCGTGTGGCCAACTTTTTGACGATTTGATACAGATGTTTATATATTCGTGACAATGACATTTGAGCCCATCGGATAGGTTTCTCGCCAAAAGATTTTAATTCGAGGTGTCGGGGATGCGTACAAACCCGTCTTGTTGTTCAAAGAGATAAAATATTATCGTGGAAACCAAAAATGGAAAGAAAGAGATATAACGTAAGACGTAGTGGACGACATTGGTACAGTGGTATAGCGTCGACCTAATGTACCGAGGGCTCCGGGTTCGATTCCCGTTAGGAAAGATGCAAATTGCTAGGACTTACCTCAAAATTGGGACCAGGAATCAATAAAAGCGAGTGAATTTAATAAGCGTTAAACTTCCGTCACAATTGATGTAAAATAAATATCATGTTTCAACAGCTTAACACGATGATATATTTCATGAGGTATTGCTCCTTCCAGTAAAGTGTTTTGAACATTGAAAGTCAGGTATCGAGAGCGCGCCGAGAGTCGCCTGAGTGTTATAAAAGAGTAAACTTTATTCGCTATTATCGACTGTTTGTAGCCGCTCAGTAATTTATTTATTCGTTAAAGAAATACGTAAACCATTTAACCCTTATTATTGCTACCAATATTACATGGGGTCCTGAAAACGAGCATGTTAGAGTCATTGCGTATGAATGCGTGATTTTCCCGGTTTTTTTTTAATGAAGAACTATTTGGCAAATTATTTTTAAAAATTAGCCTGTAAACCCTATACTGTTGGTACTCGTTAGAATCGTCTTGCCCAGACAATTCTGTCGAGTACCAACAATATAGAAATGAAAAATAAGAAAAGTTGTGATAGGCAAGTTCATACACACGTATATGTCTAACCCATTACCAAACAAAAACGACATTTGACCGGTTTGTTGCAGACGACTCTGGAAAACATTGTCGGAAAAGGAGAAATTGCTCTTAACGAGCAATTTCTCCTTTTCCTACAATGTTTTCTGCCTTATCAAAATATTATTTCTATCTTTCATCACATTTTGAAATGTTGCCTGCAACATTTTTCATTTTGGGAACCATCAAAAATTTGATTCCGTAACACATATTTTCCTGTCGTATAAAACATGCAAGAAACATATAATCACTTCCCAGACTCTTTTCCTTTTATGTATCACGAGGCCTTTAATTCCTACTTAACGTTTCCTGGCGTCATGCTACGCCATATAATGGTTTAGAAACTATCAATACCCTTTGTCTTCATGTCGCATGGCCTTATTGGAGGAAAGGGAAAACGCCGCTTTCACGTTCTATGTTTACTGAATTCCTAATCGAACATTTAAACTGAAAGGCGAGGGCAGTGTAACGCATTCAAATATTTTCATTTGAATAGTTTATCCCTCTTCTATACAAGTTGAAATGTACATGTGAGTGTTTAGATGTTTTGTTCACACAAAAAAGGGAAATAAACACAACAGATCATGTTAATAGGTGTCACTAAACACTGTCAATATACTATAGGATTACCATTGTGTTTAATTCATGAAATATACCATCAGGAGTGTTTGTAAAAACGGAAACTAAGAAATAGGACCGACATAGATAGCGATCGTAAATTACTGTGTGTCACTCGGTATTGAATATACAGTAAAACGTGAATTAAATAACTACAATAAACCCACGATCCATATTCACTCATTGTAACGCGTTCTATAGCATATCATTAGATATAATCAAAAAGATCTTTCAGACAAAATAAGAAATTGCTCGTAAACCGCATCTACTTGAAAGCACTCAGAAACTTTGGACTTTGCATACATTTATCGGAGACATTCCTGTGGTAGAAATGCATTGAGAAAAATGGAAAACATGTCTATATGAGCAGCTACCTCCGTTCCTCATTTGTCTCAATCAGATATTAAGTGAATATGTGATGTGAGACATTAAAAATTTGTTTGGAGCTATAAGTGGTCCTTCTCTTTCGTCGCTGGATGGATGTGTGATATTGCAAAAGAAACAATTTACGAGCTATAAAGAAGGTTGGTATTTATCTTTTCGTAACAATTAATTATTGCATCAATTTCTTTTGAATAAATTATATCAATATTGAGCATTCGTGAAATACCATTTGGGAAATGCATCAAGCCAATCATCGATTATGTTAAATGGTTTGTGAACGAATTCTGTGTACGAACTTTGGCTTAAAATTGAGCTCTTTACCAACCAGACGCCAATATGTTTCAAGTTTTTCTTTTGTACCGTAGTTCTTATGAAAACAAAAATATGGTTCCTATCCGTCAGTATGTCGCTATGTATATCTGTCTGAGTGTATGTATGTGTGTCTGGCTACATGTATCTATATATCTGTTCGTCTGTTTACTTGTCTGTGATTGTACGAGTGCCAAATCTTCTGTATGCTCTCTCTCTCTCTCTCTCTCTCTCTCTCTCTCTCTCTCTCTCTCTCTCTCTCTCTCTCTCTCTCTCTCTCTCTCTCTCTCTCTCTCTCTCTCTCTCTCTCTCTCTCTCTCTCTCTCTCTCTCTCTCTCTCTCCTCCCTCTCTCCTCCCTCCCTCTCCCTCTCCCTCTCTCTCTCTCTCTCTCTCTCTCTCTCTCCTCTCTCCTCCCTCCTCTCTCTCTCTCTCTCTCTCTCTCTCTCTCTCTCTCTCTCTCTCTCTCTCTCTCTCTCTCTCTCTCTCTCTCTCTCTCTCTCTCTCTCTCTCTCTCTCTCTCTCTCTCTCCCTCCCTCTCTCCTCTCTCTCTCTCTCTCTCTCTCTCTCTCTCTCTCTCTCTCTCTCTCTCTCTCTCTCTCTCTCTCTCTCTCTTTTATCTCTCATTCTTTTTTACTATCCCTCTCATTCTCTCACTTTCTCTAACACTCTCCCTGGCACTCTTTGTTGCTTACTTTCGTATTCTCGCTCTCCGTCAGTATTTGTACAACATAAATATCCAAATCGCCGTATGAAGCCTCGATAAAAAAGGATTGATGGATATTACAAATATATAATCAGCTTGCTCTCATAACCTCCCCAATCGTTTCTTTAAAACTTCCAAATGTCAATATAAACAACTCCTGTTCAAATACGTTACTTAAACACGGCATAAAAGGCGATAAACCCTGTATAAGAAAACCATATTCCTATAAATCCAGACCTACTTTTCCTACTGCCACAACTTAATACATGTATACAGATAATGGTAAATTGGGATCAATTAATGCCGAAATATATGCAAACACGGTTTGACAATAGTATTAAGCCACATTCATACAAATCGACTGTCACATCTTTTTTATGAAAATAAAATGAGCACACATTCGGCCATGCCCTTGTTCGTGACGAGTAGATCGTCGATCGATTTAAGGAATTAAGTATTGCCCTTGTGAAAACAATAATTAGCAAATAAAAACCACTTTAGACGTATTATAATCAGGCTTTGAAAAGGAAATAACTTAAACTTTCACAAGGTCTCGTTAGATTTATAAATCTCACAGACGGTTGATAAAAGATTGTGATCACTGGAAAGCCCGTTACTCCACACATATGTTGTCTGATGCAGAAGAATGAATGATAAACTAATGTGACAAAAGGAGGAATGTCTCGTGTCGGGCAATTTCGGTTATGTCGTTTATGTTTCTTTTATGGCACAATGATTTTAATCAATTTTTAAATGCAAAATTTATTTGTCATAGTAATTGTCTTCTGCAATTACTATTGATTATTTTTAAATTCGACAAATTATAGAATAGCAAACAGGGGAGTGGATTGAATAGTACGATCTGATTTTGTGTCTTTCTAGATCTAAATGATTTGATGTTGTTGACCCTTTGTCTGTTTATTGCAGGAGTTTACAGATGTGTCAAAGCCGTGTCCATTCTTTTTCATCCTTTTCAATAAATGAATAAATAAAAAACCATTGTGGTAATATGACACATTTCATACAAGAGCAACATTTCCTTTATATGAATGATACTGTCGTCTTCGAACCTTCTCAATTTGGACCATTTTGTGCTGTTAAAACAATACAGTCGTTGGTATGCCATTCGCTAGCCAGGAGTAGAGGGGTCTTTCCCACAAGGATTCGTAACTTTACGTCTACGTTAACAAATTGCTCTAACATATATATAAAATTGCTCAATGTGACCTATTTGTCCTTTTGTCAAAATGGTTTCTGAAGTAGTTTGTAGCAGATGCCATAATAACAGGTATCATTGATTAAAGGAATTTCATGGCGACATTACTATGTCTATGTTGATTTCAATCGCTCATAGGCGACACAAATTAAAAACATAAATAAGAATAAATGCCCTTGGAATGTGCTGATAAACATTACACATACAACAAGGTTATCAATATAACCTCTATTTTTGAAAGTGAGACGCTTGGTACTTGGTCCCTTTTATACAGAAGAAGGTCGTATTATTTCCATATACTTGAAAAAATAAAATCGGTATTGAAGTAATTATCACGTATCTGTAAAGTTCACGGCTTATAAAGAGAGGCATTTTAAAATTAGCCTGGGGTCTTGGCCCGTGCGTATACCCTGTACATCTTGTTTCCGGCACCACGAGACTCTTGATAATGTATATATCATCATAACAGACAAACCAATATTTCCGATTAAGAAAAGAATATATATTAAAAAAACAAAGAAATGTGTAAATCTGGTTGAGAGCCGATAATGATTTAGCTCCGTGCGTTTTAACGTAGAAAGGTTCGTATCTCTATTACTCTTACAGCGAATTGCTTTATGCATGCAATAAGTCAATAGTTTGGATTTGGGTTTTAGGCCGTTTTAACAATATTTCATTCACACCACAGATGTAAACACTCACATGCATGTTCCTGGTTTTTCTTCATCTAGTTCATGAACCTAGTTGATCAATGGTGAAGGACAAATAAACTTAAACTTTGCCACAAAACTTGGTCGACCGGAACTTGAACTCAGAACTGCCCTATGCCAGGTCTGGCACGGTAACTGCTGCGAACATATTTGGTATTCTACATTGGTACTAGTCTGTTTACGAAATACTGTGTGTACGCCAGAACCATGTGACGATATCGGTTCTGGGAGGCCTGTGTCTACTCCACAAGAAACTATTTATTACCTTTTGGAGCCAGCAATCTATCAGACCAAGAGATTGTTTTAATTGTCGAAGCTGTCCATAAATATATAAAGTTGACAAAACGGTTTGATTTTGAATTCCAAATCGAAAAGGTCCTTGTTATACTTCATCCAATCATTCCTCTAATTTCTGCACTCTTCTGCACTAATCTGAAATGTTAAATCTAGACTGTCTGTTCGCTTTTGCTCTTCTCTATTTCTTTCAGATACTAGTATCTTATGTGTTCTCACGATTGCTGTAAGTTTTTGATTTTTCACATGAATACGTATGGTTTGTTAATAACTCATTGTGATATTGTCATGGCCTTTGCTGCAACCTATATACCAGAAGGGGAGATATGTTACAAAGTTTTAGAACGTGTAGCTCAACCCATTTGCTAATTATGGTCAGTACTGTATTTCCATATTTTGACTAGGTATATCTTGGACAATGAAATATGTTTAAAGTAAGTAAGAGCATAATTTACACATACGGAGAGTTCAATGCAATACAACAGTTAACCCTTCATGAGTGTGACTCACTAGCTACATCACTGTATTGATCCTGTCCGTAACGATATGTAGCCAACTTCTTCTTTGACGCCCATAGAGAAATGAAATAACGAATTTGCCCAACTATAAATGACAATTTTCAGGGTCGTGATATTTGCCCTTCTGGTTTATAGCATTTATTACATTCTAAGTTTGCTCTTTCTTTATACACGGAAGATTGACTTTGAACATATGGATAATTTTAAATTAGATAAGCATGAGAAATTTGCTCACACTAACTAGGGAAAAAACTGTAAACTTTTATAAAACACCTAGGTCTATATTTATCGCGGTATACACTTTAACAGTATAAGGGCGTGATTCGAAAAATGTAGATCCTGATGGGACAATACGGCATCCAAAACTTTTTTGACATAAAATGCAATTGTTTAAATATAGTAAGTACAAAACATCACTGATATAGAACATTGAACAAGTTACTGGTAAGTAAATAACTAACATGATGCTGATGATAACGAAAACTCTAGTACATTTATGAATGGCGTGCGTTTTGATTAAAGTTCTTTAGCCGTTTTGCTATAATGGGGGCTGGTTTAGATAATGAATAAGTGAATAATTCAAATGTGTTAAAATGAAAGATACAGGAGCAAGTAAATTCTCTGATGGTAAAACTGTTTTCACACAGTTCTAGATTTTTCATTCTTTGTTATTGTCGTCTGCAAATGGTTTTAAGTTGAAACCAGTAATCAAATTAAGAATGGAGTGAAAACTAATAAGTTAACCTTTTAGATATCTTCTTGTTGACATGACCACACAAAAGATCGAACCGTTCCCCCATTTAATAACGATATCTTAATGACTCCCAAAGGAAATGCGATTTTTCTTATTCATGATTTGTGTCGGCTGTTGTATTTTAATTCGCCAAGTCAAGAATCTAATTTGAGTTAATGAAATAAACTATTCATTTTGTTTCATTTTTAACTGGTCGCCATGATTAACAAATAAACACAATGTTAAACACCCATGGTACTTTCACTTAACATATACCCATTCAAAACTATTCGACAAGAACAATCAATCGGTCAGATCAGTATTGTCAGCAATGACAGGACTAGTGATTTAAATACTCCCAATATTCTTTATTCGCTTTGTTTTAAACTAACCATTTGAAAAAAGTCAATGCGCGAATACAATAGATGTGTGTTTGTTTGTTACTAATACAAATATGGTCAGTTACAAGGAATAACGAAGGGGCGCCTTTGTTATTTATGATTTCACTCCATGAAAATAGAATGAAATCCCTTTTAATAAAACCTTCAGTAGAACAATTGAGTCATGGTCTTAATGAATGGTTTGTCTTTTTTTCTTATGAATTGAATATGATTTAATTAATTTCGTTTGTTCTGGCAACATGGCATGAACAAATGTCATAGTCAGCTCATAGTCAGCTGTTTGTATCAGTATTGATTTTCTATGTCTTGAGCCTTGTACAATACATTGAAAGTCCACATTTTCCAACATTTCATTGAGCGCCATTGCTTTACCCGATCTCCTATACTGAAAAGTGTTCGTCTGGTCCAAATCGGAAGCAACAGCACCCCACAAAAACAACAACAAAATCATTTTAAGTTGACAATCTGGCGTGATCTTATGTGAAAAAGGTATATTCCTTAAAAGGAGCAATTCATCAATTTGTCACCGTGGCTTACTTTACTTTAAACATATTTTATTGCCATAACATTTTACAAAATATACATGTACATTCAATAAGATAAACTAAGTATCACAATCAGATGTGGTAAATGAGACACAATATTGCCTGCCCCTCTATAACATGTGTGTTTATATTTACAGGTAGATGCGCGAAACGATGATGACGGACCGCTGGGTCACATCCCCGCGGAGCTCGTACCAGGTCCGCCCGAGGTCCAACCGCGAGGTTTACCGGCCATCAGTCCAGGATCTAAGCCAACAGGCGGCCAGAAATGGACAGAGTTATCAGCAGGGTAAAGTCTTATTTTCTCTACAACATCTTAGGATTGCAGTTCGACCAATCCAGACTTGGATATATCACTTAATGGTTAGAGCCGTTCAGTACATGTATTGTGCTTGATATGATGATCTGGACGTCGTTTTCCTGAATCATTGTTTACAAAAATCAAATCAGATAACATTCATCAGTATTTGATTTATACACTGATTTGTATCAATAGTTTTGCCAAAACTTCCATTCCAAAACATTTTGACAAACATTACACAAAGGAAACTTCTTCTCCCGGCATCTTTAAACCGACAAACGTTCGTCTCTAAGGAAAGTGTCCTGTTTTCGTTCTTTTTGTTACCAATCAGGATCCTGCCTTAAAAATGTGTACCATACCGGTCTCTATATTTGGCGCGCTCTTCAGGGGTCTCTACGTCAAAGCGCACCTGTCTAACACAATGCTATATTTGGTGGATAAGAGACCGTTTCCCAGTCAACGTTATCAGCAGTCTTTCAGTTAGATCACGGCTCCTCGGGTGCAAACTAGTAATATTATTTTCTTGGATTCCTGTCCTAATGCAACCTCAATTATCAAAAGCGCCATTGAGAGATTATTGCCATCTTGTTTATTTTAGTTTGACCTGTGGGTGACCATACACATATGTTGATTTATGTATAGAACATGTCTCTGTCCTCCATATCATCAATCCGATATTCTATTTAAAACTCATTATACCTCGTAGGCCCGCCCATTATTATAACGATCGAACATACCAAAAGGTATACAATAATGAACATACACTCAATCATTTTTATTTTATAATAATCTTTATTCTGAGCATTTCTTATTTTTTAATTGTTGACATGTAAATCAATACCGAATCTTTCAATGAAGTTAATCATATAATCAAAATAATGCATCATTGTTCATCTGGGAGCCTGAAAGTCTTTTGTCGTGTTTCGTCAACCTTAGAAAAAGCATTGTGGCAAAAAGAGAAATTGATTGTGACAAGCAGTTTCTCCATGTGTTTCAATGCTGTTTGAAAGCCTTCTGCTGCAAGACCAAAACATATGGCGTTAGTTGGTAATGTTTTGGTGAACATAGAAATCGCTGCATAGAAAGGTAAGTTTGCTTATGACGAGCACACTACAAGCAATGGCTTAAACTCTAAATGCGTTCAAAGTTGTATCTATATCGGGGACAAGAGTCTAATTTCTCGTTTATTATTTTTTCTAACCCAGACGAACCCATTTTGAGTGTGACCAATGCATACACACCCAGATCCTCCCGTCCAGGGACAGAGACATATTCGGAACGACTTCGGCCTCCATCGCCTCTCAGCGTTCACGATGACGTCATCAAACCATCGACCAATCAAACGCTTTGTTTCAACCAACACAACCAAGACTACTACGAAGACCTTCACCGCCAGAGGGTGCTGGTTTCCGCGCATCATCGCCGGAAGTTGCACTCGATTAGACGCGCCAAATCTACGCCAGCGCCCCACAGCAGGGACGGAAGTGTTTCGGATTTGAACTCAGCAGCGGGACAACATCGTAACTCCTGGCAGGCGCCAGAGGAGGATAGAAATAAAGTAGAACTAGTCATTACCAACAGTATGAAAGCGGACGATTATGAATTCAAAGAAAGGTATCGATTTGTTCGTTTTTCTTTTATTCTATTCCGCACCTTGTTTCAGTTACATAACATAGTTCATAAATTCTTAAACAAGAAAAATACCTTTGGTCTCGAAATTGTCTTTACAAAAAGTATAAAAGCGGGAGAATTCATGTGCGTCTTTTGTTGAGCAAACGCCGGTTTTTTTTTTACTAATGGTGCGTCAGTACCTTAGTCCATTGAATTTACATACCACATTTTGAGGGACGGTACTTTATCGATACACAAACAGCGGTCTGACCCCAATTGCTCATTAAACATCCGCCTTCATTGTGCGAACTAATACCTTCTTGGAACTAGGAATGTAGTCCGGATTTACTCGCTTTGTTTTGCTTTATATTATCATAACTGTTGCCTCATGAAAAATCGTAATATGTCTAGATGTTCGAAAAATAGACTATCGTTCAGTCTCTGTTCACAGAGTAATGGTGGTAAAAAGAGCAGCTGTTTTCCTCGAGATGTTGCCCAAAGACATTTTCAAATGTATCCTTTAATCATCTTGCTTTAAACGCACCTTAGTCATTCAGCGCTTTCAGCGCTTTGATTTTCATTTAGTGTCATAAGAATTTCACATCTCACCATATGCCAAATGTTGACTGATCATCAAGTATGAAAAAGAGCGCCATCTATGTGAAGTTAAGTAAACAATAAAATAGGTTCAAATGACATGACCACATGCCACTGTGCATTCTGAAATGATTTAGAAATATGGTACATAACGTAAGGCAGCATTATGGTTTGGTGGCTGTAATACTAATGTTTACACTTAAGTTGGAATGAACATAAAGGAATTCGAAATGGGGAGATATTTTTATTCTTGTGCATGGGGAATTCAAATAGTAAACTCTTAGCCTGTGTAATCATTTAACCCGTCTCAACGAGACGCTTCTGACAAATAGGCTATAGTCATAACACACACTATTTTAAAGTGGTCAAATGTTAAGACTTACCTCTCTTAGCTCGGTCTGTTTAAACATGTTGTATTTTACCGAGTATTTGAATAAAACTTTTAAATTGGTCAATATTTCAGAATCAACTACCGGTTAACCAGCCGTACGAAGCCGAAATCAGCCAAAGCGGGCACGTTACAGGCGACGGGGGCGCCACTACCACTGTTAAACGGCTATAGTCAGACACTCATACAGAACTATCCCATGTACACCCAACAGTATTGTCGCTGGCTAACACACGGACTCAAAGTACAGAGTTTCCGTGGACACCCCGTGGGTACCCCCTATACCCAGTATACCCAATCTCGACCCGCCCCGACTCTTGTACAGTATTTAAATCGACCCAAGACATATCACGGGAGGCGCCCGACGAATAGGGGTGCCCAAAGTGTTGACTTTAATATTGTGGGCGTGCAAAAGGGAATGAAACAATCGGACAATATTGCGCAACAATTAGCAAAGCATGGGGAACGAAATACAGAGTGTGAGTGAACGGCATTCAGTATTGTCTCAAACGACGACTTTTGAGATGGCATAAACGTGGTGTCACAGAACAAGAAGATCTTGATAAAGGAAGTCAGCCCTTTTCAGAGCTCTTTTAAAAGCGAATTACAAATACTTGCTTCCTGTTTCAAAAAGTGATATTAGATTCAGGGGCTTTTCTCGAGTAAGTTACTAATAAGAAATAAGTGAAATTCCTTGTACTGGGTGAATACTCATTCAGACCTGCCCAATCACTAGTATACAGTACAATCTAATCCAAACCAATACCTATAGTGGGATACATTTGACGAACCAGGGTACCCAAAGCGTTAACTTTGATAGTGTGGTTGTGTAGAGGAGCAGGAAGCTTTCGAATAGCTATGTGCAACATTTTGCAAAACATCGTGCTCTAATGTAGTTTGTTATTGGCCAACAATCTTGTAAAAGTCATCATTTTAGAGAATACTTCAGCGCGCGGTTCAATCAACGAACAGCTTCAGTCAGGAATGACTCAGGATGTCGATAGCTCTTATAAGATCTTTCTAACTGGAAATAATTCAAGTGTTTTAATCATTCCTGACTCAATGACTTCACAATAACTTGCTATCGGCGATCGCTTAACTCTTTGCCACCTGCAGACGACATTTTTCACTTGAAGCAGACGACATGAGAAAAGCTTTGTAAACATTTGAAAAACCTTTCAGTTCTGCTGTTGTAATATGTGAACAAACTGAAAAAGCATCATGACAAAAGGAGAAATTGCTTGTCACAAGGTTTTTCTCCTTTTGCCACTATGATGTTTTCTAAAGTCGTATGCTGCAAAACGCACACATGTGGTGATAGGTGGTAATGCGTTAATAGAATCGTGCTGCATACCCTATATGATTAACCTCCATCCAGGTACACTCCGACTTAAGTACAGAATATAAACCGTTTTAATTAAACACAAGGTTGTATGAGCGACGGTAGATATGCGGGGCTTTTCGAATTATTGCCATTGATAGTGTTGGTGCACAGAGGGACACGGACAATAAAGATAGCGTTGCGTAATGCTTTGTGAAGTGCATGGACCCAAGTGTAATTTGTATATTAGTTAGAGGCATACTCATTACAAGCTGCCCTTTATAGTGCTGGAACCGACTTCATGCTCATGCAAATAGGTTAGATCCATGATAGCCGCCAAGTAAATTGGCGACTGACCTGTGATCTAAACTGTTTGCTACTAAAGGAAATCGTTCCTCACCAAAATTAAGCAGATACTTAAGGTTTTGGAAAGCAGACGACACAAACATCTATTATTGAAACAATACACAGCATTCTAAGTGTTACGAATGATTTCAAAGGGAAATTTAAAAATAAAAACAGGATACACGTTGTTATCCAAACAAAGCTTCGTTAAAGGCTTCATATATCCGGTGCATCGTGCATCAAATGATAACAAGAGTTGACAGTTAAGAGTTATCGAATGGCTGTCCTTTTAGAAATGTTTTTATTTGTATGTCTTGTGTCTTTGTGATATAGTGCTTAATAAAACATCTTCGAGAAGTTTGATTCCAAAACAGGCTTAAACTGCACAGACAATAGTTGTTTAGATATGCCTTTCAGGTAAATCAGGAACATAGCGTGTTTTCGTCGAGCAACGCCCCATTGATCCTGACAAGTAATCAAAGTAACATATTTGATAGCAAAATGCGTGTATGCCCGTGCACCGTTCTATAACCGGTATTTTTTGCATAAATGCATCATTAAATAACTCCCGAAAATACCTATTCCATACATCTTCATACATGTAACCTTTATAGCCGGATTAGCAAGTGTGCTTTACAGTTCGAGACCACTTCAGTCGTTGTAACCATAGTCGCCATAATCTTCATTTGTACCAGCATATGGATATTATCACAGGCTGATCAAGAACATTACACTTTTTTGGAAATGGTTTGTAAACATACATGTGTATTTTGTATACCAGACCATTCCTAGTTTTTGTTTGAATAAAGATGGATAGTGAATTTTGCTATAGAAAAAAAAAAACCTTTAGTTTTAGATCAAGTTTATAACCTTTCCACCCAAGCGAACATCGTGAATGATTCTAAGGAATGCGAAACCACATTTAGTGTACAGTACAGGAGTGAATAAGGTTCAACATACACTTCTAGACTCGGAAGGGAAATTTCTTAACTAAGTCGGAAATGGTGCGCTAGATGATAGTGCTCGTAACACATATGTATTTCATTTTCGTTTCCCACACGACACTAAATATAGAGGAAGTGGTATCGTTCTTAAGTTGGGAGCAATTCCATTATTTTCGCCGACTGTTATCGCTTTGAATTTGGACCACAGGGACCAATGTAGTCTGACGTACCTACCGGTATATTATCATATAGACAACAAAAAAATATGTCAAACGACATTGGTCCCAGTGGTTCGGACCAGCCAAACTCTCCAACAATGCATTCGTCAGCAGATTAGACTTGTTCGTCAGGAATAATAAGAAATTAAACACATTATAACACTTTTCATGTTTTATTAAGTATCAACGTTGTGGCAACGTTAGGAAAATCCTGCATAATAAATCACGACAATGCTAACATTTAAGCCATTACTGAATCATCTTGCCTGTTCTGCATACATTTCTCCTACAAATTGAGCAACATGATTTTCAATCGGTTAACAAATCACCAACAAAAACCTTATATACAATTTTTGTCAACATTTACTCAACGCCAAACCACAAACCACAAGGATCGGGCCGATTCCAATAAGGTATTTAAAAGTGTCAGTTTCAAACTTCTTTGGGACAGATTTCTAATTAATATACCAGGAGTTGCTTTAAAAAGGCAACTATAATTCATCCCCTTTACATGCTAAAAACAATCAATACATTAATTTCTCTTTGAACACAATATTGTTTACAAAAATTAATGTTCATAGAACATAAAAAGCATATGAATACCTCAAATAATTCCCTGTCACCGAAATAATAAATAAACAAGGAAAAATATGCCATCCAAATCATTCGCTGTCATGGGTATTGGGCAAGTCTTTGAGAAATACAGTTTTACTAAACATCTCATGCTAAGTCTAAGCATTCTTCCCTCTTATTTCAATATTGCAAAAAAATCAAAAACAATATTGCTATATAACACATCATTGTGCTTGTCTCAACAGGACGCCTCCAATGACGTTTCACAAGGCATTAATGCCATTCTGCTTGAATTAACCCTTAGAATATTAGGCAATTTTCTAAGAATAAAGTTTTACGTAGTCTGTTTTCCAAGACCTTTAATATCTACTTAATTTTGTTGAGAAAAGATACTCAGAGTAGCAAACAGGTAAGATCACATGCCAGCCACCAATTAATTTGGTGGCTGGCCTATGATCTAAACTGTTTGCATAAGCATGAAGTCGGTTCCAGCACTATAAGGGTTAAGGTAATTTGAAGCTTAGTGCTTATCATTTCAACTTACTTTTTTTTAGACCACTGCACCATCCATCTATAATTCTAAGATTGAGCTAAATGGTGTGTTTGAAAAAGTAAACTACCATACAAAACAGATATTCTTATTTTGTAAATCCGTACAGAACAATCTAACAATACGAATATCTTAAAGGGAATGTTATTTTTCTAACTGAAATTATTAGAGCAATATATTCCATCATACAAATAGGGATACATAAACACATTCCCTTAATATTTTATATTTCAATTAAACCACTTCTCATATACATGTACTTATTTGAATTTTTCCTAAAATACAAATATTTATAAACAGTTTATCATGAATCAAATATAATTCAGTGATCTGATTGCCAATTCCATATTACCCATGAGCCCTATGCAAAGTAAAAAATCATCATTTATTGCAAAGTGACAGTTAATTGCTAAATTCATATCAGTGTCATACTAAGTGTATGACAAAGAACACATAAGAACATAGATGTAGATGTAAGCGTAAGAGCGCATGATGTTAGAAATGCATATTTCTAAATAATGATTAATTTCCAAAAGAAGTAAATACCTTTTGAAAATAAATTATAACTCTTTCCTTATTTGCAGTAATTAAATTTCAACAAATTATTTAATATAATATATGAATTTGAAGACATAAGATTAATAAATATTGAGCTGATGGCCATATATAATAACTTTTTGTGTATCTTTTACTTAAATGGAAAGCTTTGAGCAAAAGGAAAAAGTAATTGAATAATACATGCCCTGCGTTTAATAAGGAAAAGCGTTTTGGGCCAGCAACTTTGCTCAAGGAAATCTTTATTGAATGAAAACCTTTTCGCAAACGCTCTCTTTCTTAAGGGAGATAAATCAAATCTGATAAAGGGAAATCACCTTGAGAAATTTGAAAATTGGTTACAAATATGTGTGTGTGAACATGATCAGAATTGTAAAAAATATTTCTTTTGTGGATATATATGGCAAGTTATAAATAATTTTCCTCAAGATGTAAATCAAAATTAAAACAACCATAAAACGTGAAGGAATCCAAAGTCAACCATTTCATTCGCCTTTTTGTAATTCGCAAGTCTAGCTTCACTTCCGTTTGCGAGATCCACGAACGCTCGCGGAGATAATGTTGTAAAAATTTACAGTAAATTAGCAAACGTTTTCCTTATTGAACTAAGGGCTGGCATAAACAGTATGTAAAGGGAGACCACTCTATTTTGCAGATAGTGGATTTGATACCTCGCTCACTGTGGCATCTGCATTATTAACTCCCCTGACATGGTTTCACATTAAATTTTATGAAAAGTATGGTAGTATTCTGTTTATATATAAGTCATTATGGGCTTCATGTACAAGATATAAGCTCAAGTACTATAAGAAGTCATGCTGAAACATGCATGAATAACTGCAATGCCTTTCATAGAAAGGTAACTTTGATTTCAAGTGGATATGACACCAAGTCCTCACTGGACTGTCTGAAAAGCTGTGTATGTTGCCAGGCAACATCTCCTTTCCCGTCCCTCATTGAAGCTGTCAGTGTAAAGCCAGTCTCGTTCTTAAGGTCACAGACAACTTCTACAGTAGGTCCACCTGTACAAAAACAAAAACAGAAACTGCCATCATTTGATATAAGATATTAGTTTAGGGTGAAAAAAGGCAGAACAACGGTGTATTATAATCTGTATCACTGGCTGGCATAACAGGTCTTCAAATGTTTTCCATACATCCCTGTCATAAGGGTCAATTTATTCTAAGGTCTGCTAATTACAATAACTCTTTGTTAGAGTTGTTTTGGCCTTCCTTGCCAAGTCTTCATCCAGCTTCTTTATGTTACAAGATATAGGCTTTGTTTATTGCATCTTCCCCCAATATTAGATCTTCTAGTCTATAGTTCTACTTGTTAGTTCTAGAGGCCATTTGAAATCATGATTTCGATATGCTTATATCCATCTAACCAACAAATACTTTTTTTATGTGTATAAATTCAATATAACCTCATAACAATCACTATAACTGTAATTTTCTGCATCTTATATCTATTTGGGACGATAACTCTATGTTGTCTTGTAAAGAGTTAGACAAATAATTTACAATGAATGTATGGTTAACAACATTGCTATCAAAGAAAGTTATCATTGTATAACAACCCTTATGAAATACATCTTTTTATTTGTTAAATTATTTTGAATTCAATTTACTGTGTTACTGTTGAAATACTGGCACATATTTTCCTTTTAAACAAAGTCTTATTCAACGGAATTTCAATTATTTGGAAAGCCCGAGTCTTAATTGACCGAGAAATGTTTAAAAATTAATTGCCCATAACAGCTGCGTAAGCTGGATAGAACCATCAGAAGGTCATCCAGGAGATGTCTTCATGTCATGATCTAAATGTAATTGTGAATTAAACCCAGACAGAGAAGTTTTTAATTTTGATAGTGAGGATCTGGTATCTAGATTCACTTGCTATAGTAACCTAGCTTTTTGTTTTACCTTTGAGCATTACACAAGTTTCCACCCCACAGATGGTCCAGTTAATTTTACCACTCTCATAGGTTGCACAATCACTTTTCACTTCAACTTTGTCAATTTTAAAACCATTTTCTGAAAAAAAAGAAGACAATTAAAAGTAATCATGACTAACTCTTTCCATACCAGAAATATCGTTTAAAGGTGTTTGTTTAAACAAGAGAAAATAACAAAGTCAAACTAAAATGTAATTGGTTCAATAAAGCTTTTGAAGTGCTGTTTGATATACAATTAAAAGTAGCAATTAAAAAATAATTAATTCAGGAAGCTTCAATTTTAGCCAAACATGCTAGCCAAATGTATGGGTCTTGGTCAGTAAACTCATATAATGACCATGGATATATGTATGCAATTGTAATCCATTCCTTCATCAGTTAATGAAACGCCAAATTGCATGCCAAAACTTAATCACAGTGTGAGGCTGATGGCAATGCTGACATCTGTGTGAGGGTCTTTTTATTCTTTGGAAAGTGCTGCCAATGCTATCATTACATTAAACTTATGCTGTCAAACCTTTTAATCAAACTAGAACTTCATTTCTTCTGCACTATTGAAATTGAAAACACAGTTGGAAAGAGAGAATTTGCAATCACAAACTTACCAAATAAAATATAAAACTAGTTATTGATATCCAGTGAACTACTTTGATTCCGGAGGGTAATAAAGTTATTGTTTCATCAGAACATAGTTGTTTGTAAGAAAGATCAAGCGCAAAGATTAAAAAGACTTTCTCATAAAAATGTTGAGTTCAGACACTACAAATTAATTTGACTAGTTGCGTCATCAAGAGTGACAAATAATAACTTAAGTACTTTCTAGTCATTCATTTCCAGAGGCAAAAATCAGAGGATTAAATTTCCTCTACTACTAAATGTGTATGGTGTTTAACGCCATGTCAACAATTTTTCAATCATGTTATTTCTTTTCTGAATCCACAAGTACTAGAATAGGACTCTGAAAAGACTTGCAAAAGGCCACTCCTACGAAACTAGAGATGTTGGTGGGGCTTGAACCAGGGATCCCCAATTCCAAGTTTGCCACCTTAACCAAAGAACCATGCTGGACTTCGCCCTTTACTAAACTATCTTATTTGGTTCTCATTACAAAAGGAATGATGAGTATAACAAAATAAGATATATCTTGCATTACTGCAGGTGAAAAATACACAATTTTCCAAAACCTTAAATACCTAATTAATTTTGATAAGGAAAGATACTCAGAGTAGCAAACAGGTTAGATCACAGACCAGCCATCATTTACTTGGCGACTGGCCTGCAATCTAACCTGTTTGCATAAGTATGAAGTCAATTCTAGCACTTTAAGGGCCAACCCCTTTATCAGAACACTGATTTACCTGTAAAATCAAACTTCCATTCTATTTCAGCAGACACACTTCCTTCAGTCCTTGCCAAGTAGGCCATTTTCCAATCCTGTTCCACTTTCCTGAAGACATTCTCATTTCTTGCCAGCATGGACTTGAAGCCCTTTACCACTTCTCCACCCACTGGTCTACAATACTCATCTTTAGCACAAGAATATCTTACATGGAAACACTTAGCAGCTTTCTCTGCAGCTGTCAACTGGAAAACAATGGTCATTACATTAATATATCAGTTGAATATGGAGTTTTATAGCTAGTTCAAATTCAAAGCATCAGTGGACAACAGTAAGAAAGTATAGCGAGGAGATTAATACTATTTGGTAAGACATTTGGATGGAAAATGCTTAATTTGAGTTATTTCTCCTTTGTTGTCGCATTTGTATCTTAGAGATTTCTACTGTAGAAATGTTACAAAGCAAGCAGGTAATCTAAGGCAGTAAGCAATTCAAGTACACCAATTTCTAGATTTTCATCACATAAGCTTTCATTTTCCATTTCTTTCCTCCTAGAAATTTGCAGATAGTTTCTACAAAAATATTTATTTTGTAGGTAGTGAATAAGAACTAATTACATTTCTATATTCCCGGCAGTCATAGAATTGATTTTCCTTGCGAGTCAATGGGTGAAAACCCTAGATAACATTTTCAAAAAAGTAACACTTAAATCATCAACGGCTTTTTTCTTGCAACTTTTGTTCCAATCACCAAGGAAACAAACTTCCAATTTTTCAAGTTTACAATCAGATATATATGATGCTGTACATAGTACTGACCCTAGGATAAGTAAAGACCTCTATGATTTGGAGCAGGCAAAGAATTTTGAGAGGATAAATTAAAAAAAAGACATTTATTTCACTGTGGAACAGCAAGTTAAATCCAAACTAGAATCAACGGACCCAGTACCTTAAAAACAAAAGGCTCCTTGCTAGCAGATGTGGCATTGCCCAGTTCACCTCTTGATAACCTCCATTCTAGTGAGCCAGTGGTCCTACCTGTTGAGGTAATGTGTTAAATGTATTGACTAACCTATTTCAACAGTGAATTCTTATTATGACACCTTGGGTGCCGATGGCTTGGTTTGATTTTATTCATTCATTTATATGGGGTTTACAGCCATGTCAACAATTTTTCAGTTATGTTACAGCTTTCCTGGATACTAGGCTAGAGCTCTGAGGTGTCTTGCCAAAGGACACTCCCAGAAAACCAGAGGTGTCGGTGGGGCTCATACCCGGGACGGCTTTAAACCAGAGACATCTGCTTTCATAGACAGCCACCTAAACCACAGGACAAGGCAGGAGCTTTTAATGGTTTGATTCCTGACCCAAGACATATTCAAAGAACAAAAAGAAAATGGTCTTAATGTCTCTTCTCTGTTATACTTTTAGTAGAGGGGATAACATTACACCTTCAAAATCCAAGTTAAGGTAAAATATTGATATTACTGGTTTGGATTCATAATGTGACTGAAAAATGATTGAAAAGAGTTTTAAACCACTAACAGCAAATCTCTTCGTCTTTGATAAAATTACTGAAGATTTTGTAAAAGAATTAAGCAGCCGGTTTAATAACTGTTTAAAACCTTACCATGTCATGTAAAACACTTTTAAATTATTTTGTAACTGATGACTCTTCACAACATTGCCTGTGCCCCCAAAAAATCATGCTCACATTGAGCAAGCTCTTTCTCTTTTTTTTTATTTAAATGTACATCAATTAACTATGCTAAGTTATAGGAACTTGTTTCACAATCGATGTAAAATAAATGTGTTTAAACTAATAAACTATGATACTAAACCCTGATCAATTTCCTTTTGTGATTCTAATAATTTGGACATTCTTCTAGCTAAAATTCCAATTCGTTTTTCCACATAACTATATACTTATATCCATATAATTACGCTGCACTATGCTCTACCCTCAATTAAAACTTGCTTTATTTCAATTGAAACAGGTAATTCTGAAAAGGTCAAGTGACACAGAAAATTAGCTTACTATGAGCAATTTATTCTTTAGTAAGATAGGTTTCTACTTAAAGCTAATAAGCAAAAGCAGTGAGTACAAGTTATCATTTGTTCTTTACATTGCTGTTGCTTTCAATTAGAACCAGTCAAAAAGTTCTATATGAGAAATGGGAAAATCTCTTTAGTATACTTGTAGAAAGTGCTCTTATTTACCTGAAAGATTTTGCCCATCTGCTGCTTTAGGTGTTAGAAATTCCACCAGGTCAGCTAACTTCCTATGCAAGCGAACTTTCTTCTTTGCCTCTGACATTGAGCTCCATTTTTGTTTATCCAAATTAGAGAGAGTTCGAACCAGCCAATCCTCCCTACACTCTAACCGCCTTGCCAATGTTGCATTAAAGTCTGACACATACCTCCATGTGACATCCTCGATTTCGTCCACAGAAAATGCAATGATATAGGTAAGCTTTTTACCCCATCCCACATCATAGAGCAGAGGCTTATCACAGGCGTTTTCACATGGATCACAGTTTACCCAGCGTTTCTGGGAAGTCGAGTAAACCTCCGTCCAAACGTGATCAGTCCAATCTAACACATACCTTGCATCCAAGCCCAGGGCCCTACAGCATAATGTGAAACAGTTGGCCCATTCTCCACACCTTCCTTCCCTGGTCTCCAGCAACTTGCCTGGATTGTTATACCTGACAAACCTGGTGAATTCCTGACAGTTTGTACATCTGTAGTTCTCCACCCTATTGCCTCCCCACCGTAGGTCCTCATTTGTAGGCTGTACCATTCCCTGCATTGCTGTTTTATTACCACAACAATGACATGCTGGAGCATCTACCCATTTAAAGAAAGAATTCTTGAACCAATTCAAGAGGGCTAATACTAAACAGTCTTGTAGATCAAATTTAGGCCCATTGTCTTCGTTTGTTTGACTGTTTGTGTCAGATTGGTTTAAGGTTTCGAGCGTTTGTTTAGCCTCTTCCGTAAGCTGCTGGATTGGTATAGTATCTCTGGCTTGTTGTTGTAGACGTCTGTCTTCATATATAAGGACATGGGATAGCTGTGCTTCAAGTTTCTTGAAAAAGCCTTGTTCTTTGACCTAGTCATTTGAAAGAAAAAAAACCCACTAAGTATTCTTCTGTAGTACACATAAATGGTATCATCCTTAACAGGAATAAAAGAGATTTGTATTAAACACTTCAAATGATTTGGGTTTCATTTTATGTAGTACCTTGTGTACTTTTCTTTCAATCTTAAGTTTAAAAATGGCACGAAAAAACTTTCATATCTCAAGTGTCTCAAATGTCTTTAATAATTATATCAAAACCATCATTATTGAACAAATTCCCTCTGGTTCAACCATTTACTACAGCTCACCCAAAAGTATTTTCATGGTTTTTATCTAATGGATGCTTATCTTGAATACTATCTATCTAAGCTTAATCAAAAATGAATTTTCAAAACTCTTCCAAAAGCTATTGTAGGTATTGTGTTTAGGTGTGTAATCACTCCACAAGTTTTTAATTCATTCTTTTATGTGGGGTTTCGTTATTTCTGGAATTGAAAGCAACTGCAAGAAGCATCTTCTTTTAATTTAAAGAAACATTTCCTTTATACTTAATGGTAATACAAAAACTATCATGACAAAAGTAATAGAATACTCTAAATATGAGTTGTTTCATTAATCTATTGCATCAAGTGCATCTAAATGAATGTATATATGATGCAAAGCATTAAAGCAAGACCACACACATGTATAAATAAGTGTCTGTAAGTTTACTTAAAATACACTATCTAATCTTACCTCCCACTAGGGTGTATTATAATGCTTGTTTAAATCTTATGAATTCTTGTGGATGAAAAGAAGTCTTTATTTTAAGTGGTTCTGCATGAATTTCAGCAGGTAGTTTTCGGCCATAGCATAATTTTATATACCATTGAAAAAAACTAAAATTACCAGCATTTCCTGTAAATTCTTCACAGGTTCTTGAAGCAATCTAGAGTACCCAGCTGACGTTCCAGCAGCGCCCTGACCAGAGCCCATGGTGGCTCCAGGTGGGTTAGTGGATATAGGCTTGCTCTTTTCAATGACCATCTTTTCCTTCTCTAGGAGTGACTTTATATCTTTCAAAATACTTAATGGAGTTGTTGTTGGCAAAATAAGGTATTCACTGTCCTCACTCTGTAAATCAATAACCTTCTAGATAAGGGTGCTGTAAAGAGGCATTTACATGCATTATTTCAAAATCTATTCAGTTTGTCCTATACTGTTGGTATTTATTGCAATTCTCTTGACAATAAAAAATAAATGAATCATTAATAAATATGCTTGTGTAGTTCCTGAAAGTCTTTGATCAGAGAAAATGTTTCATAAATAATGTGACCATGAACATTTTGACACTTATTCTGTTCCTAGAATACTTCTACAACTTGTTTGTAGCATCTCAAGAGTAAGTAGCCACCTTGACAACAACCAATCAAGCAAAACTAATTCTTCCTCATGTGGAACATATGATTGTCATGAATAGTCAAAATAATTTGCAGTGAATTTTCTGATGGAGCAATCTAGCGTCGAAATTTCATAGGACCAAACTAATGGTGGATTTTTTCGTATTCAGATTTTCGAATTTAATGCAAAAAAGTCAGTTGATAAGACAAGAAATGTAAAATAAAGTTACACACCACCAAGTAATGGCATCAATTCCAGTTAAACAATTAAAAAACACCAAATAGTTTCAAATATATTCTGTTTTCGCAAATCAACCAGTGTTGTTGTTTTTTAATCGGGTAACTTCTGGTTAAGCAGAAAACAGTCACCTTGTGTTAATTAAACTGTTCCTACAAAGTAAATATGCGGAGTACTGAATGGTGAATCGTTTCATTACCGGAACACCGACATGTTATGTGAATGGATTGATTAATTGTATTAATGGAAATAATGGTGTTCAAAGTTGCGACATAAATTCTGCCGCAAGTGGTAACCATTAAAAGAATGGGTTGAAATGTTGACTGATGGTAGATATTGCCGGATCTATGCAAAATTTTCTCAGTAATTCCGATTACCTCAAGTAAGTTTGACATAGCGAGGCAAAAATTTCCCGAATGTATCCCATTTATCTTCAAATTATTTTGACAACCACCTTGACAAGTCACAACTGATCAAGTAAAAGCAATTTTCACTCATGTGGAGCACATGTAATGAAGTGTTTTCTGATAAAGTCCATGGGTGGAAGTCCTAGAATTTCTAAATGCTAAAACTCCTCAAAATGCAGATACTCCTGGTTCTGAATCTTGAACATCATCAAATTTAATAGGGACGAAAGGTCTCAAAATCCTGAATACTTAGTAAATACCTCTATAAAGCCCATCTCGAACAGGCATTCCATGGCGCCTACTACAGGCAATAACTTAGCCTCTATAGTCGGATTTCCCAGGCGAATACGTCGGTATTTCGACTCGGACGGGTGTTGAATCACATTGCTGGCAAACTTGATCAAAATATCTGCTGCCAGCAAAAACTCTTTACTGCCATTTTCGTTGACAAGCTGTTGAACTGACACTGGAATAGGTAGAAGTAATGTTCCTACCGTGTCCTGTTTGGGTGGCAACCAGATAGCAGCCACAAGACGTTACGACATCGTATCTATGGAATAGGGGCCATGGTTGTTTTTAACTCTCAACTTCAAGAAAGGATTTGCGGTCTATCGGCCTGACTTGTCAATTTTGGATTGTTGTTGTATTTTTTTTTATTTCCTGTTGTTGTTGTTGTTGTTGTTGTTAACTTCCAAAGAGTTTACTTGTGATGCTACTCTTTTATGCTTTCAGATAAGAAAGCCAATTGACTAACGTTGTTTACAGGGTTTCAAGTATGGATAGTCCAATGTTTTGTCGAAAGCAGTCACGATTCATAAGTAGAACAGGCATTAGTTCCACTTTCTGCATAAAAGCCCACAAAGTCTTTGGATAAAACACTAATTTGTCTCTTTGGGAACTACATCATCTTGGGCTGACAAAACAACCCTTCTTCCCTCCAATTCTGCAAAGTTACCAGAAGAATGTCATCTCGTCAGCGAAGAAAACGACTTAGCGTTTGTTCATCATCCGAAGAGGAAGATTTTACTCAGAAAACTCCTGATAAAGAAGAATATACTTTAAACGTTAGTATTCATTTTAGATGTTTAGCCTGACAATCCTTTCGCCCAATTATAGTTTCGTACCATGACCACGGTGGTTAATTAAAACGGCTTCTATGCGTATAATCTTACGTCCCATGCTTCAATACGTACAAGCACCGGTTTCAAGACGTTTGTAAACAAAGAAAAACATGGAGATGGACCGGGAAAAGAAGAATATAAAGAAAATGAGAAATTATTTATTAAAATGATGTGTATCACGGAACAATATGAACTATTTTGTATAACGTTTGTATTTTGTCTTGTCTTATAACATTGTATTTAATCCACACTAAAGAAAACAAGTTGGCCGCATACTAGTCCTCATTGTAAACACTTCGATGAAAATATAGTCTTGTCTGATTTATAAGAGATTATGTTCTTTTCCGAAATGTAACTCATCAGAAAAATAAAGATCCATGTATGCCACATTTTATTATCGTATTTAATGTCTGTAAATATAAGAAATTCATAAAAATCCTCAACGGGGTGGCTACGGATAATGTACGAATAGCATATAAAGCTGTAATTTTTGGCACTGGCTAATGTACAAACAGATGGCACTGGTTTCTATATGAACCCTCATTCTCATTTTATTCCGTTTTATAGGTTGAAACAAAAAAGAAAATGGTTCATTCTTTGTTTCATCAGAAAAATAAAGAAATATATAAAAATCCTCAACAGGGTTGGCTACGGATAATGTATGAATAGTCTATAATGCATTAATTGTTGGCACATGCTAATATAAGAACAAAAGAACAAATACATAGGCGTATGAGCAGGGGGGCCCCTCCCAATATCCAGACTGGGGGGGGGGGGACCGTAGTATACTTTGGCCCCCCCAATATTCACAATGGCAAATTATGCTATTTGAAAAGAAAAATGAAAGAAACGAAATTCAACAGCAGAATAAAGATAAATGTGTATTTTTGTGCTTTATCTAATACCACTTCACCTTTTGTTACGAACAATAACCAAAATCTTTTTGATGTCTTCATTGCAAATGGCAATCTGAACACATTGGGTTCATCCAATGAAAACTCAGCTCACAAAAATTCCCGTGAAGTTTTGATTGACGAAAACAGTGGTGTAAAACATGTTCTAAGGAGTCAGACTCAATTTTGTCTTCAATTGTTAGCTTAAGCTTGAAAAATAATTCTTTGAAAAGTTAACAAGCTGAATCCGTGGCTGTGACAGCCTGGTCGCTGCCATTTTTTAATTAGATCAATACTTTTGATTTCCGCACGAGTTCGAGACCTGACATATCCTTTTTTTTTTTTTTATTAAAGATACACATTTTTATATGCTTTCTTTTAATTCTTATAATGTTATTGAATTTGTAAATGCATGAATAGTCATGAAAAAGTTTAGGAACATTTACTCTTAGACCGGTCCTCATATGAAGTTGGCCCCCCCATGTTGAAAACGCTCCTACGCCTATGAGATAGCACTGGCTTCTATATGAACAATATGAACCCAGTGATTTTTTTCTAAATTGAATCAATGGGCGTTTTTGACCAAAACTTAAAAATCAATGGGTTTTTCTAAAGAAAAATGATTAAAATGAATGAAAGTAATGAGTTTTGGGGAAATTTTATGAGATTTTTTGGGCCAAAAATTATCACTGTGAACACTTATTCTTTTGTTTTATACGTTAAAACGAAGACAAGACTCTCTTTGGTTATATCAACCAAAGGAGAGACGAATAGATACTACCCACCCATGTTCATCCCCCACAATAATTACTGTCCATTCAAGTTTTTTAAAGCAGCCCTTCCACTGAAGTGTTCAATATTGTCTCGCCTAAGTTTATTTCTACTTTCTATTGTTAATGTCTTTCCCAACAATGTCTCGCCTGAGTTTGTTCTTACTGCCATTGTCTTGTCTAACACCATTTTGTTCGAGTTTGTAATGACCACTTTTGTCTCGTCCAAATTTATGTTGATCATACCAACAAATGATTTAAATCTGTTGACACGAAAGGCTAAGTGTTAAATTCTGAACAAACTATTATCACAGAAAATTATTTAATGTCATATGCATTGTGTTTCAAAGCATACATGCTGTTATCTGGACTTTGTCATTACACACAAGAAAGGGCAGTACATATATTATAGTCACGGACAAGATAACTCTGAGTGGCCTCTGTGGTCGAGGTATTAATGTCGCAGGCTTTTAATAATTGTCCCTCATCGCTTTGGGCTTGTTTCTCTTCCAAGGAAGGAAAACATAAAATACAAAAGCCTCGATTATGTGTCTAATATTTCTTGATGAAACTATTTATAATGATAATGCGAATGCAAGTCACAGAATCTTTAAAAGACAAACCTACTTTTATGAGTTAACCGAATTAGCATATTTCAAGTGAAATAACTAAATATAGAAAAGCCACATCTTGATGCATATTTCACACACAAAGTGAAAAAATCGGCTTAATTCATCAAGATTTTAATTTGAATAAATTATGTTGAAACTATTCTAATGAAAAAATCATGTTTTACATCTAATCAATGATCAGAAACAGGTTATAACAAATTGTCTGTTTACATCGTTAATTAGCCGGTGCCGTGTACGTATATTATCCGTTGCATTAAAATATATCTTTTTTTACCATGTGCAGGGCTTATCAAAATTTAAAAACCAAAATTATTGAGAAGTATCAGTTAATGTTAGTTAAAATTGCCAAAACAATGTCAATAAGAGTTTGATACCTTTAGATATTATTGAAATATTGTCTTTTAAATCAACTTTGAACACTTCTCACTTATTTCTGCTTCACATTTTTGGTTTGTTTTTGAATACCGGAACATGTCGAACGCAAATGTAGGTTTATATCAATGAACAAATATATGACATGTTCCGTCAGATAATTAAAACAAGAAACTTTGTCGTATCTGCTAAGATATGAAAGAAATAAACACACCTGTCATCACATGTCAACACGATTTATCGGTATAGAAGCCGGTGCCTGTAAGTATAGAAGCAATGCAACGCTCGATTATACGCATAGAAGCAGTTTTAATTAACCACCGTGATGACTTGCTTAATGAGCAATTTCTCCTTTTCCTACCATGTTTTCTGTCCTAACAGAAGATTATATTTCAATTTCATCATATTTTGAAATGTTGTCTGCAAACTCTTAATTTGGGACAGTCAAAATATTTTCCTTTGGTTAAGGGTTTAAGAGACTGTTCACTTTTATTACAGAGAAAGAACACAAGAAGTTCGGAAAGAATAGAAAAGAAACGTAACCGAAGCTTCAGAATGCCATCTAGAGAGGACATTTGGAGCAATATTCTCCCGAGTAAATCTCCAGAAAAATACTACCACCTCAAGCCAAAAAAACTTATCAACAACTTTACAAAAGAGTAAGTTGATGAAATGTTACCTTATTATTATACCATACAATTTATTTGTTTTACATTGATTGTGTAGAAAGCTTGAAGCTTATTAGATTCTCTCCTGATGACTGCTTCCTGGATACTAAACCTATACTCACACCGATTTGTTGATTAGTCACAGTTATTTTCAAAGCGCTAAATGGGAAACAGGGACCCTTAATACAAGAGGCCAATGCTCTACCTCTGCACCACTGTTGCCTACAATTATACCGCCATTATGGGAACTAAAAGTTGTTTGTTTGATGGTTGATTTTTATTCGGTTATGGCCAAATTCCAAATATGAAATTTTGTGACTAGTTTAGATGTATCCTTTGCAAGGCAACAGCACATTACTTTATTTTCGAAATTTGAAAAATATAATATATTTGAACAATAGGTTATTGGATAGAAACTAATGTGACACTTAATTACTTATTCTCTACTTGAAAGTGTTTTCCTTTGTCAGTTATTTTTATCCATCTATTAGTTATAGGTATGTTTAAATGTGATTATTATGTGAATAAATGTTAATTTAAGTTTTCTGCTAAATACTTTTACTATTATAAAGCTAAGGGTAGAGCTTACTGGTATATGAGAAATGATAGTAGACTGTAACAGACCAACCAATGTATTCTATCTATCTTCCTACGATGTCGAACCCCTCAAGGGGACTTTCTTCACAAATATATAAAAAAAAATACATTTTTTTGTACCGGTGGGAAACAGCTAGTGATTTGCTACCCGGCTAGTAGCCTGTACCCGACCCGTACTAGGGTACTCGAGTACCCGTCCCAGCCCTAATTGTAATGTCTTCTTTCAATGGCTCTCTTTAAAAAGGATGATAGCATTTTGACTGAAAAGAAAGCAAAATTGACAGACAAGTGCTAGTTTTAACCCACAGATTATGGATATTTGAAAGAATGAGAATGATGTTAGACACCTAACAAACACAAATAAAATTCATCTACATGCATGTGTGTTTCTTACATCTATTTCAGGGTTTTCATTAAAATTTGATGTAACAGATCCAAGCTAAGGTTGAGATCTAACCCATTCAGTCAGATAACCCTCTTTTATCAGACTTTATGACGGGGCATGAAGGAACTGATTCATAATTGGATTTTAACGGACAGTTCGCATCAGCAATGGGTTCTTAATGAAAACCCTGGCTAATGCAACATGATTTCTTGAGAAAACATGTAAAACTGTCTTATGTTATTGCTATATCTGCTTTCAATTTGGACCTTTCCTAAATTCCTGATGTGTGTTTTTTGTTGGTTTTAGCAATACCAAATTGTTTAACAGCATAATGTAATATTTTCCAGGAATAATTCTTACAACTATGATCCTAACTGCACCAGTGGTTCAGAATCCATGGATGACTTTATTGAAGATGATTTGTTTGAACAGAAAAAGAAAAAGGCAGTAAGTTGAATTATGTAATGTTAATTATAAATTGATCACCAACATTTATTTGCAGACAGGATGGCTTTGAAATTATTTATTCTTCTAAATGTGTGTGTTCTAATGTCTTTGTGTTTGAGATGGTATTTTGCAAGGTGGTGACTTTGGAGGCACCCTTAAGAATTAATTGTAAAATATGTTTTTCTCTGTTTATCAAAGATGATTTATAGAATTTTAGTCAAATAGAAATGAAATGCATTATCATAACAGTTGCTTATCTTTCAGAGAGTTGTGCACAGAATTAAAAACAGACACAAGAGAGTAATTCAAGATTCATCGTCAGATTCTGATACAAATCAACCAGATGATAAATCAAGAGTAGAAGATAAAACAAGGGGTTCTGAAAACAACTTGCTAAATAGGTCATACCTGGATGAAGGTTTCGGGGAAGAAACCATTGGAGCAAATGATATAAAGACTCAAACTAGCAACATCGAATCCAATATTGCTGCTGAGACAAATGAAGAAAGAATTCTAAATCCACTTTCATGTGAAGTACTGAAGGAAAATGACATTGTATCTATTCAACAAAGTGCTGATGCATCAGATGAAGAAACAAAGTCTAATGAAGGTGCTATTCCAATCAAAACCAAAAAGAAAACAAACAAACTTGATAGTGATACTGATGCCCAACCTTCTGAGAATCAAGGAAGTGATAGTGATACTGATGATGACTCAGACATTGGCAGGAATCAGAGAAAATGTCAAAGAAGGAAAAGTACATTGTTAGATAGTGAAGAGGACAGTGATGCAAACATGAATTCCAATGAAAATCATACCAATGACCCAGTGATAGAGGAAAATCTCTTAGATCAAGATGATGCTGATATTAATACAGTGATTATTGAGACTAGTGATGATGATAGTTTTATTGTAGACGATGGAGATATTGATGATTCACCTGATCAGTTTGATGACAGTGATGAACCTGAGCATAATGGGGAGACGTATTCTGATAATGAATCAGACTCAGACACTCTATGCAATACAGCTGGCCATAGAAAGAACAAGACTAGAGTTTCAATAGTTTTGAAACAGAAAAAGAGAGAAGAACTATTTGACAAGTTTAAAGAGGCAAGAAAGAGGCATGTATCAAAAGATAAATGCGCAAAGGATGATGTTTAAATGTCGTTTCAATATCAACGCTCATTAGATTATCACCATGTTGTATCAATTTTTTCTGTGAAGATTTTAACACAAATGTGGAAGCATATACAAGAAACAGTTATGTAGTCCAATTTACATCTGTACAACAGGTAAAATATGCGTCTACTTTCTGTTGTAAATCTTAACTAACTCAGGCTCTGATACCAGAACTTTGTAACCTTATTTGTAATTTTCTAATTACTGTACTGGCCAGTGTGTCTGGAAGATTGTCAATTTCAAAGAATCTTGAGTATTGATCTACTGTTAATAAATAGTCCCTGTTGTCTAAATAGAACAAATCTGTAGACAGTACTGTTATGCTCATCTGGTATAGCTTAACTGAATAATGTGCAAACAAGGTGGATGTCTAATTTCAAGCTCCAATAAGCTGTGTTATGTCTAGTATACTGAAGTGCGTAACACAGGCCAGGTATAACTTCATGTTTTCTACTGCCGGTCATGGGATATTGCGGTCTGGGGATTGAGTCGTTCAATGCCTTAGGATCTATGCTGCATATATCCTTAGTTAACCAGTCTTGGGCATCTCTACCAGTACTCTCGAGTTTACTTAGTCTGCGGTCTTGGTGACTATTAGTCTCGGTTTGGTTTACGAGTAAACCACGGGAATGGTGTTTTCTTTTAAGTGTTATTTCACATAACCTGTTATTTGCCTTATACCATTGAAAAGCGTGTTTTATTTGGACAAGACTATTCCCCTTTGTCAATAAATGGGTCTGTTTAGGGCAATTCTTAACGGAGTATGCCATTTTGTTAAGATTCAAATCTAGCGGCGATCTGAGACATAGAAAAGGAGGGGTACGATTTTCTACTTCTACAAAATAAAATACCATTACGATATTGCTCGATTTGTGGAAGCATGGAGGGGGTACTCTCCCAAGGACTCCAATTATGAGTAAGAAGTCAACTTGCTATCTGGGGGCTCCAATGGGTAGTCCAATCTTGGCTTTTTAAATATATCATTTGAAATGATGTTGCATTCGCTTCCAGTATCAATTTTGAACATTACTTCGATGCTTTTGAGACCAAGACAGATAGAAACAAATGCACGGTCTGGTGAATGAGAAGAATGTGCACTTACCATATCAATGGAGAATTCTGGAGTTTCGCACTATCTAGTTGCACTCTCCAGGGAACTATCGTCAATATCATGAACAGATTTATTGGGTTTCGGTTGTGACCTGCACACATGTTCGAAATGATTCATTTTGGTACACTTTCAACTCTGTTTTTCTTTAAGCGCGGGGACAATCCTTCCTATTTGGGCCGTGAGCCATGCCGCAGTTGCTCCACTGATGTCCACGCTGTTTCTGTAGAGTTTGTCGCTTTTGCTGTCCCTGTTGCGTCCAACTACGTTTAGATATTCCGGGTGATTGGGAAGACATCGAAGCCAAGTTAATCGGTAGTTGTAGGGTCATTGAAGCCATTTATTGCTGACAGTATTCGTAGCTCTGTGCAATCTGAAGGGCTCTATCGAGGGTCATTTTTTCTCCAACATTGGTCAAGTTTTCTCTGATACTCGAATTGTTAGTCCCAATCACAATTCTGTCCCTTATCATTTCGTCCTTGTTGGCATTGAATTGACAGTCATTTGGTCACAGTCTTGTCACACAAATTTGTCGACTCTGTCGGAACCCTGCACTTCATTGTAAAATCTGAATCAGGCGAAGACTGGATTGAGGTTAGGCTGCAGGAATGTTTGGAATTTTCCACACAATGTTCCAAGACCGTCGGATCCTTCCTCCTTCAAAGTCCACGTTTGGTGACTATCTCGTCATTTATCGCCTATCCAAAGTAACACATAGGCTATTTTCCCATCTTCACTGGTCGCTTTCAAAGGTCCTTTAAAAAGTAAATCCACATGCCACTTAAATTTGTCCCATGATTCGGGGAAGTTGCTGTTTTCCCAGTTCATACTCGGTGGTGTAGTACCAGCCAAGTTCATTTTTCTTATTTTATGAATAAATCCAAGATACAAAAGTCATTGCTGTTTCATTTCTGACAACATGCTGTATCGTTGCTTTTCTGAATAGATGTCAACACAAGTGTGGATTGATAATATCAATCCACACTTGTGTTGACATCTATTCAGAAAAGCAATTTGATATACAAGTAACAATTATGAAATCTTTTATTAAATATACATATTTACAGCAGCTACATGTAACATATGTGTCTACTTCAATTATATATCTAAACTAACTTGGGCTCTGATGCCAGAGTGGGCTGTAGTGGGACTCATTAAGAGTCATGTGTGATTCTTGTTCTCTACTCTAATCACTAGACCATGGGGCGCTCACAAACATTAACCAACATATCTTAAGTTCCTGGTGCCTCTCAAGCATATGTTGGTCTCCAAGTCTAGGTTGGATAGAGCCTCTTGTCTAAAGGGTGATACATCTGAACTTAACTTGATTTGGCCTCTTCGTTGTTTTAAGGGAGATACACCAGGGCTGGATTGAGTCCCTTTTTTCCTGTTTTAAGGGAGATGCGCCTAAACTTGATTGATTTCCTTTTCTCTTGTCTTAAGAGAGACGCACCTGAGCTCGATTGAGCCTATTTTATATGTCTTGGGGAAGATACATCTGAGGTGGATTCATTCTCTTTCCTCTATTTAAAAGGAAATGCATCTGAGCTGGATTGAGCTTCTTTTCTCTGTTTTAAAGGAAATGCATCTGAGCTGGATTGAGCCTATTTTCTCTTGTTTTAAGGGAGATGCATCTGAGCTCGATTGAGCATATTTTCTCTTGTTTTAATGATGATGCATCTGAGCTGGATGGAGCCTATTTTCTCTTGTTTTAAGGGAGATACGTCTGATCTGGATTGAGCATATTTTCTCTTGTTTTAAGGGAGATGCATCTCAGCTGGATTGAGCCTATTTTCTCTTGTTTTAAGGAGGATGCATCTGAGCTGGATTGAGCCTATTTTCTCTTGTTTTAAGAGAGATACATCTGAGCTGGGTTGAGCCTATTTTCTCTTGCTTTAAGGGAGATGCATCTGAGCTCGATTGAGCCTCTTTTTCTGTTTCAAGGGAGATGCATCTGAGCTTGATTGAGTCTCCTTTTCCTGTCATAAGGGAGATGTATTTGAGCGGGATAGAGACTCTTTTTCTTGTTTTAAGGGAGATCCATCTGAGCTCGATTGAGCATATTTTCTCTTGTTTTAATGAAGATGCATCTTAGCTTGATTGAGCCTATTTTCTCTTGTTTTAAGGAGGCTGCATCTGAGCTGGATTGAGCCTATTTTCTCTTGTTTTAAGAGAGATACATCTGAGCTGGATTGAACCAATTTTTTCTTGTTTTAGGGGAGATGCATCTAAGCTTGATTGAGTCTCCTTTTCCTGTAATAAGGGAGATGTATTTGAGCGGGATAGAGAATCTTTTTCTTGTTTTAGGGGAGATGCATCTTAGCTGGATTGAACCCATTTTCTGTTGTGTTAAGGGAGATGCATCCGAGCTCGATTGAGCATATTTTCTCTTGTTTTAATGAAGATGCATCTAAGTTGGATTGTGCATCTTATATCTGTATTAAGGACAATACATCTGAACTGGATTGAGCTTCTTTTAACAATCTTAAGGGAGATGCATCTGAGCTGCATCTAAGCTGGATAGAGACTATTTTTCTTGTTTTAAGGGAGATGCATCTTTACTGGACTGAGCTCTTTCTGTCTTAAGGGAGATGCATCTATACTGGATTGAGCTCTTTCTGTCTTAAGGGAGATGCACTTGAGCTTGATTGAGCCTCTTCTCCGTCTTTAGGGAGATGCACTTGAGCTTGATTGAGCCTCTTCTCTGTCTTAAGTGAGATGCATCTTAGCTTGATTGAGCCTCTTCTCTGTCTTAAGGGAGATGCATCTTAGCTTGATTGAGCCTCTTCTCCGTCTTAAGGGAGATGCATCTTAGCTTGATTGAGCCTCTTCTCCGTCTTTAGGGAGATGCATCTTAGCTTGATTGAGCCTCTTCTCCGTCTTAAGGGAGATGCATCTTAGCTTGATTGAGCCTCTTCTCCGTCTTTAGGGAGATGCATCTTAGCTTGATTGAGCCTCTTCTCCGTCTTTAGGGAGATGCATCTTAGCTTGATTGAGCCTCTTCTCCGTCTTTAGGGAGATGCATCTTAGCTTGATTGAGCCTCTTCTCCGTCTTTAGGGAGATGCATCTTAGCTTGATTGAGCCTCTTCTCCGTCTTAAGGGAGATGCATCTTAGCTTGATTGAGCCTCTTCTCTGTCTTAAGGGAGATGCATCTTAGCTTGATTGAGCCTCTTCTCTGTCTTAAGGGAGATGCATCTTAGCTTGATTGAGCCTCTTCTCCGTCTTTAGGGAGATGCATCTTAGCTTGATTAGGCTTTCTCTGTCTTAAGGGAGATGCATCTTTAGCTTTACTGAGCCTCTTTCTCTGTCTTTTAAGGAGATGCATCTTAGCTTGATTGAGCTTCCTTCTGCCTTAAGTGAGATGCATCTTAGCTTGATTGAGCCTCTTCTCCGTCTTAAGGGAGATGCATCTTAGCTTGATTGAGCCTCTTCTCTGTCTTAAGGGAGATGCATCCTTACTGGATTTAGCTCTTTCTGTCTTAAGGGAGATGCATCTAAACTGGATAGAGCTCTTTCTGTCTTAAGGGAGATGCATCTGAGCTTGATTGAGCCTCTTCTCTGTCTTTAGGGAGATGCATCTTAGCTTGATTGAGCCTCTTCTCCGTCTTTAGGGAGATGCATCTTAGCTTGATTGAGCCTCTTCTCCGTCTTTAGGGAGATGCACTTGAGCTTGATTGAGCCTCTTCTCTGTCTTAAGTGAGATGCATCTTAGCTTGATTGAGCCTCTTCTCCGTCTTAAGGGAGATGCATCTTAGCTTGATTGAGCCTCTTCTCCGTCTTTAGGGAGATGCACTTGAGCTTGATTGAGCCTCTTCTCTGTCTTAAGTGAGATGCATCTTAGCTTGATTGAGCCTCTTCTCCGTCTTAAAGGAATGCATCTTAGCAGTTGAGCCTCTTCTCCGTCTTTAGGGAGATGCATCTTAGCGATTGAGCCTCTTCTCCGTCTTTAGGGAGATGCATCTTAGCTTGATTAGACTCTTCTCCGTCTTTAGGAGTGCATCTTAGCTTGATTGACCTCTTCTCTGTCTTGGAGATGCATCTTAGCTTGATTGAGCCTCTTCTCCGTCTTTAGGGAGGGCATCTTAGCTTGATTGAGCCTCTTCTCCGTCTTAGGGAGATGCATCTTAGCTTGATTGAGCCTCTTCTCTGTCTTAAGGGAGATGCATCTTAGCTTGATTGAGCCTCTTCTCCGTCTTAAGGGAGATGCATCTTAGCTTGATTGAGCCTCTTCTCCGTCTTTAGGGAGATGCATCTTAGCTTGATTGAGCCTCTTCTCTGTCTTAAGGGAGATGCATCCTTACTGGATTTAGCTCTTTCTGTCTTAAGGGAGATGCATCTAAACTGGATAGAGCTCTTTCTGTCTTAAGGGAGATGCATCTGAGCTTGGTTGAGCCTCTTCTCTGTCTTAAGTGAGATGCATCTTAGCTTGATTGAGCCTCTTCTCCGTCTTTAGGGAGATGCATCTTAGCTTGATTGAGCCTCTTCTCCGTCTTTAGGGAGATGCACTTGAGCTTGATTGAGCCTCTTCTCTGTCTTAAGTGAGATGCATCTTAGCTTGATTGAGCCTCTTCTCCGTCTTAAGGGAGATGCATCTTAGCTTGATTGAGCCTCTTCTCCGTCTTTAGGGAGATGCACTTGAGCTTGATTGAGCCTCTTCTCCGTCTTTAGGGAGATGCATCTTAGCTTGATTGAGCCTCTTCTCCGTCTTTAGTGAGATGCATCTTAGCTTGATTGAGCCTCTTCTCCGTCTTAAGGGAGATGCATCTTAGCTTGATTGAGCCTCTTCTCCGTCTTTAGGGAGATGCACTTGAGCTTGATTGAGCCTCTTCTCCGTCTTTAGGGAGATGCATCTTAGCTTGATTGAGCCTCTTCTCCGTCTTTAGGGAGATGCATCTTAGCTTGATTGAGCCTCTCTTCTCTGTCTTAAGGGAGATGCATCTTAGCTTGATTGAGCCTCTTCTCCGTCTTTAGGGAGATGCATCTTAGCTTGATTGAGCCTCTTCTCCGTCTTTAGGGAGATGCATCTTAGCTTGATTGAGCCTCTTCTCTGTCTTAAGGGAGATGCATCTTAGCTTGATTGAGCCTCTTCTCCGTCTTTAGGGAGATGCATCTTGGCCTCTTCTCTGTCTTAAGGGAGATGCATCTTAGCTTGAGCCTCTTCTCCGTCTGTAGGGAGTGCATCTTAGCTTGATTGAGCCTCTTCTCTGTCTTAAGGGAGATGCATCTTAGCTTGATTGAGCCTCTTCTCCGTCTTTAGGGAGATGCATCTTAGCTTGATTGAGCCTCTTCTCCGTCTTTAGGGAGATGCATCTTAGCTTGATTGAGCCTCTTCTCTGTCTTAAGGGAGATGCATCTTGGATGAGCCTCTTCTCCGTCTTTAGGGAGATGCATCTGAGCTTGATTGAGCCTCTTCTCCGTCTTTAGGGAGATGCATCTTAGCTTGATTGAGCCTCTTCTCTGTCTTAGGGAGATGCATCTTAGCTTGATTGAGCCTCTTCTCCGTCTTAGGGAGATGCATCTTAGCTTGATTGAGCCTCTTCTCTGTCTTAAGGGAGATGCATCTTAGCTTGATTGAGCCTCTTCTCTGTCTTAAGTGAGATGCATCTTAGCTTGATTGAGCCTCTTCTCCGTCTTAAGGGAGATGCATCTTAGCTTGATTGAGCCTCTTCTCCGTCTTTAGGGAGATGCACTTGAGCTTGATTGAGCCTCTTCTCTGTCTTAAGTGAGATGCATCTTAGCTTGATTGAGCCTCTTCTCCGTCTTAAGGGAGATGCATCTTAGCTTGATTGAGCCTCTTCTCCGTCTTTAGGGAGATGCACTTGAGCTTGATTGAGCCTCTTCTCCGTCTTTAGGGAGATGCATCTTAGCTTGATTGAGCCTCTTCTCCGTCTTTAGGGAGATGCATCTTAGCTTGATTGAGCCTCTTCTCCGTCTTTAGGGAGATGCATCTTAGCTTGATTGAGCCTCTTCTCTGTCTTAAGGGAGATGCATCTTAGCTTGATTCTTCTCCGTCTTTAGGAGATGCATCTTAGCTTGATTGAGCCTCTTCTCTCCGTCTTTAGGGAGCATCTTAGCTTGATTGAGCCTCTTCTCTGTCTTAAGGAGATGCATCTGGCTTGATTGGGCCTCTTCTCCGTCTTTAGGGAGATGCATCTTAGCTTGATTGAGCCTCTTCTCCGTCTTTAGGGAGATGCATCTTAGCTTGATTGAGCCTCTTCTCTGTCTTAAGGGAGATGCATCTTAGCTTGATTGAGCCTCTTCTCCGTCTGTAGGGAGATGCATCTTAGCTTGATTGAGCCTCTTCTCTGTCTTAAGGGAGATGCATCTTAGCTTGATTGAGCCTCTTCTCTGTCTTAAGTGAGATGCATCTTAGCTTGATTGAGCCTCTTCTCCGTCTTAAGGGAGATGCATCTTAGCTTGATTGAGCCTCTTCTCCGTCTTTAGGGAGATGCACTTGAGCTTGATTGAGCCTCTTCTCTGTCTTAAGTGAGATGCATCTTAGCTTGATTGAGCCTCTTCTCCGTCTTAAGGGAGATGCATCTTAGCTTGATTGAGCCTCTTCTCCGTCTTTAGGGAGATGCATCTGATTGAGCCTCTTCTCCGTCTTTGGGAGATGCATCTTAGCTTGAGCCTCTTCTCTGTCTTTCATCTTAGCTTGATTGAGCCTCTTCTCCGTCTTTAGGGAGATGCATCTTAGCTTGATTGAGCCTCTTCTCCGTCTTTAGGGAGATGCATCTTAGCTTGATTGAGCCTCTTCTCTGTCTTAAGGGAGATGCATCTTAGCTTGATTGAGCCTCTTCTCCGTCTGTAGGGAGATGCATCTTAGCTTGATTGAGCCTCTTCTCTGTCTTAAGGGAGATGCATCTTAGCTTGATTGAGCCTCTTCTCTGTCTTAAGGGAGATGCATCTTAGCTTGATTGAGCCTCTTCTCCGTCTTTAGGGAGATGCATCTTAGCTTTATTGAGCCTCTTCTCTGTCTTAAGGGAGATGCATCTTAGCTTGATTGACCCTCTTCTCTGTCTTAAGGGAGATGCATCTTAGCTTGATTGAGCCTCTTCTCTGTCTTAAGGGAGATGCATCTTAGCTTGATTGAGCCTCTTCTCTGTCTTGATCTTAGCTTGATTGAGCCTCTTCTCCGTCTTTAGGGAGATGCATCTTAGCTTGATTGAGCCTCTTCTCCGTCTTAAGGGAGATGCATCTTAGCTTGATTGAGCCTCTTCTCCGTCTTTAGGGAGATGCATCTTAGCTTGATTGAGCCTCTTCTCTGTCTTAAGGGAGATGCATCTTAGCTTGATTGAGCCTCTTCTCTGTCTTAAGGGAGATGCATCTTAGCTTGATTGAGCCTCTTCTCCGTCTTAAGGGAGATGCATCTTAGCTTGATTGAGCCTCTTCTCCGTCTTAAGGGAGATGCATCTTAGCTTGATTGAGCCTCTTCTCTGTCTTAAGGGAGATGCATCCTTACTGGATTTAGCTCTTTCTGTCTTAAGGGAGATGCATCTAAACTGGATAGAGCTCTTTCTGTCTTAAGGGAGATGCATCTGAGCTTGATTGGGCATCTTCTTTGCTTAAGTGAGATGCATCTTAGCTTGATTGAGCCTCGGCCCAGCTACATCATTTCTACTTTGTCATTTTCTTTCGCCAGCCGATCTCTGTGTTAAGTTTAAAGAAGCAAGAAAGGGGCATTGTCCTGTTCAGGGGTCTACGTCATAAGTAATGTTAGTGCATAGCGCACCTGTCCAATATAATGAAGAGGCGTGTTTCAAGAGGTAAATGTTCAAAGGATGATAATCAAATGTCCTGTGTGTATCGAAGTTCTTTAGATTATGACCCTGATTAATGCTGCATCTGAAACAAAGATTTGGTTTAAACTTATTTAATAAAAAAAATCCATGGTGTTTTTTTTTTCGTTTTGTTCTATGGTACTCAGAATTTGTGTCTCATAGACAAATATTTTAAGCACCGACATTTTTATAGACACAGAATAGGCTCCATGTATAAGTTGACACAAACATATTCCTAACAATGTTGGCAGCCATTCTCATCGGAACAGTTCATAGATTTTCTGACCTTGTACAAGTGTTCTCAATTTTAGACCTAACTTGGCAATATTCTTTCCAGCATTTAATGTGTCAATGGTTCAAGAGTGATTTCTGCCTGACTACTTACCAGTTTAGTTTATGTTAGAAAAAGTATTGTATATATTGCTGCTGAGGAAATACCAGGACCATAGGTGTGTGCCATGACGTGACTGAAATGCTGTTGAAAATGGCCATACACTAATTTTTCAACAATCCACCTCAGAATGAGGGCGAAGTACTATACCTTATAATTGTTTAAGAAATTATTTTGAGTACCGAATGCTTAACAAACAGGGCTCAGATGAATCATTCTAACTGTCCAGAGATTTGTGAAATGTTTTATGCAAGACCGATCTGTCTTGTTCTTGTGCTTCAATACAAACATTTAACCACAGTGTAAATTTTGACGTACATGTAGACATTCTGGCTGTTGAGAAATACCCATTATGAGCCCTTAGTTATGATATGAATAGCTTGTGAAAGTCCGAATATTTTCTTTATAAATTCAGGTGTAATATTTTCTATTAGTTTGTCTTGTTAACTTTAGAGGCTCTTTAATTTCATTACCATCGTCGTTTCTAAAACGTCATATGTAAATGAAATCCACTATGATTTTGTACTGTTTGTTTAAGTAATAAAATAGTATTTAATACATTGTGATGTTTCTTGCATGATATACTGCCACCGTGATTGGAAACCACGCAGATAGGTGTGCCATGTGGTTACATGATATGTGCTCCTACGATTAAGGCCAATACACTTCCAAAGAATGACATTATTCTTCTTTGCCAATATTTTTTAAAGGCTCATGAAAGGAAATTTATGCTTATCAAACTATATTATTTGGTAAACTTTTGGTCAGATTCCAATAGTTATCACCAAAGAAAAAACCCATCAGCAGAACTTGTCCCAAATTGAAAAACGACATTTTAAATTTTGTTGAAATTTTAATATGATCTTCTGATAGGGTAGAAACATTGTGGAAAAATGAGAAATTGCACGTAACTGGTGTAATATCGCTATTGTTTGGTGAAGGGTTAAGAAAGTAGAGTTACTAAATGCATTACCACATAACGTCACATATTTGCGTCTTGCAGCAGACGACTTTCAAAAAGCAATGTTGTAAGAGGAGAAATTGCTTTTCACAAGCATTTTCTACTTTGGCCTAAATGCTTTTTCAATCTTTTCACATATCATAACAGCAGAACTGAAAGAGTTTTCACAGTTTACAAAGCTTTTCTGAATTCATCAGATTCAAGAAAAAATGTCGTCTGCAGGTGGTAAGAGTTAACATATGTGTCTTACAGAGCATCAACATGCAAAATGATTGGAATAAAAAAGGAATAAGATTCGCGGAGCAGATTAAGTTACGTGTTTCCATGAAAACTTGATAAATCATGGATTCACTGCAACATTCCGTGACCGTCCGCCGTAAAAGGCCATCTCCAGACAGGAGTACTTCATGGCAGACAACGGAAAAAGGCTGAAGAGCTCGCCATCATTTTTTTTTGGGGGGGGGATTGTTGCTCCCTGCATAAGGGAACGGTAGAATTAACCCATTACCAAACACTAACGGCATTTAACCAGTTTATTGCAGACGACTCTGTAAAACATTATGGGGAAAAGATAAATTGCTTTTAACGAGCAATTTCTCCTTTTCACACAATGTTTTCTCTCCTTTCTGAACATTATTTTTCAAATTCATCACATTTTGAAATGTCGTTTGAAAACTTTTTCAATTTGGAACAGCCGAAACTTTGGCGTTTGGTTAAGGGTTGAGAGACCTGATCAAAATATTCCGACATAGAGATAGCTCGACATAATGTTGTCTGGAATTCGAAGACATAGAGATAAAGAACAAATGATTCCAGAATCCGTATTTACCTCGATGTATAGAATGTCGAACTACAGTTCGACAATCAGAAGTTCGAGATACAGATATTCTACTGTATATTTAAAAGTATGATCAATTGTGGTAATCCATTACTTTGTATGAACAACTTTGAACACAGCTATGTACAGCGGTAGACGAAATATGACATCAACGAGGAGAATTTAAAGCACCATCTCCTTTTCGTGAACAATTTGATTGATCCATCAACAGCATGGATGTGTTTCTATTTATATTTTGTTGACACTTAACCAAGTCATTTTCAGATGATAATATTATACCCATTTGCCACTGTAAATGCATAAAGTCGTTTGAGGTAGGAAAGGGACAGACTTAGTATTACAAGGTCCCGAAGAGTAATCATGTTCAGTGGAGTTGGATTCTCACGAAGTGGTGAGATTTTAGTGCGAACAAATTCATCTGAAGTTGATGAATTTTATTATTATTTCACGTTACGTTTGGTTTCTATATATATGTTCGGGACAGTCTGTTCATTATTTGCACGAGAATACACACGGTAAGTACGATGTACGAACTTATTGGTTCATACCGCGTCATCCCAATCTAATTTTTTCTTGCATAAACGTCAACGTCATGTGAATATGTTCGAACTATATTCTGGAATAAGGCAAGGAAAACGAATACATACAAATTTGGTTTACATTTTAATCAACAACAGTATTATAACAATTACTTTTACGAAAAAAAATTGGAAAAAAAATCATTCTGTTGAACACATTTCCTTTTGAGCCAACTTGTCTTCGAATTATCTTTGGTACACAAAAGAATAAGTCATTTTCTCATTTGATTGTCAATCACATAATGTCCACAATAATCAATGAATATCTCCCACATAGCTTACATTCCTTGTTCATTTGCTCACTTTTGGCCCTCTTTATACATTGTCACATAGTTTTGTCTCATCACAACACAAAACTGTCCGCATAACATTTTCTCTAAGAAAAAAGCTTCTCAATCAAAGTCCCTTAGGTCCAACACACTTACTGTTTACCCTGTAGCGGTACAGTGATACGCAACAGTCCATCCTGATTCATGGCCGCGTCAGCTCCGTCCGTCACACCATCAGAGGGAAGAGAATATTCGCGATGAACTTTTTGGTAGAACGATAGGCCCTCCTCATTCACTTCTTTCTCCGCATTAATCTGTAATGTCCCGTTTTTACAGCGGATGGACGTGTTTTCTGGCTTGAAATGTTGCAGATTGGTGACTATCTCGAACTTCTTGGCACCATCTTCTCCCTCTACAACTCGAGTCGATTCTACGAGGGGTCCATTTTGTTCGTCACCTTTCATCTCTTTGATCTCCAGCAGATTTTCCTTCAACTTCATGGCGGTCTCTCCTTCTTTCTGGTTCATAACCTCCACGGATGTGTCTTGTTTACTTCCGGGTTCACCTGTAGCGCCCACTTCCATCTGTTCCGGAACGTCGGTTTTAATGTACGGCGACGTGAGAATGAGTTTACCGTCATCTGTGAAGAAACACGTCAGTTTATCGCCGTCGACGTTCTCCGGAAGCGGAACATTCCGGTTCCTCTCTATAACGTCATTTCCAAATTCCGATTCGTTCACGTGTTTAGCATTAATGTTGACGACCCGATCGTTAACCTTCACGGACACCTCGTCTTGTTTGAATCCCTGCATATACAACTCGTGGACCCAGGGGTGGTCCGTCTCTTTGGTTGTGACAGCGCCCCTCTCGTTTTTACTCGACCCATCGTCCCGTAGCTGAGCCAATGCTCCGCTCATCAGCAACTCAAACAATGACGGCTGGCTGACATATGTAAACGGGTGGTCCCACGGCCTCCTCTGTACACGGCGAGTTGCAGAGGTGGGTCTATACATCGGTACGAAAATTGTATCCATTTCTCAAGTGTTCACAGTATTTCGTCCAATAAAATATTTTCAGCAAATATTTATTCTCAGTTGCGTAAAATATCTTCGTTTGAATTTCTTCGTAGCTCAGACAGAAATATTGACAATTGCAGTATCGACTGCCTATTTATACCAAATCAGGAGGGTTTCTAGATATTTCCAGGGGCCAGCCGACACAGAGAGCGTGACATATTATGTAAACAAATCTCGAAATTTCTGGAATTTGCTAAAAATAGACACTATATAGTACACTTCGTTATACCAGGGTTCAACCAAGAAAATGCGATTTACACACGGCATTCTAATTTTAAATCGGTAAACATTCCCACAAGTTATTAATAAGAACGATTCTCTTGAAGACGCGAGTGGACTAGTTTTAACTCTATATATTCTATTGACTTGAAGCAGACGACTATAGAAAAGCTTTGAAAACTTGTGGAAAACCTTTCAGTTCTGCTATTGCGATATGTGAATATATTATAAAAGCATTGTGGCTAAAGAAGAGATTGCTTGACTTGTATTTCTCCTTTTCCCACAATGTTTTCCAGGGACATCTGCAAAAAAACTTGTCCCATGTCGTTGTTGTTTGGTAATATTAAAGGATATCAAGCTTTCAGAGTGGTGACCATGGAATCCATTGAGACAAAAAGAGATGAACAAAATTCATGATAAACCAATTCCCTTTTATTTTCCAACTATACACATATTTTAATGTCATAACTTCTCTTACAGTTGTCTGTATCAGGACATGTGCTGTTAATAGTTTGTTGTCAGACACAAAGCTTGGCTCACGCATACCCAGTTCCTCACGTGCATAAATTTATTTTGCAAATTTGTCCCTTTACCGTGTCCCCGTGAAACCATGATCGATATGTTTCTCGGTAAAGATAATCTACTTACTTCTACATTTTGATGTATAAGCAGAGACATAGATAACATTATATATGTCTCTGGTATAAGCAATGCCTTTCATGGCTTTTATTTCATGAAACAATCATAAAATAGCACAAAATCACGAATTTCAATATTGCATACATGTATTTCAACAGACATAGGTCGAACACTCTCTGTTATCTATGTCTCTGATATATTTCTTAGTACTGATAGATTGATTTTAAAAGCGGAACTTTTCAAATGTTTGAACATTGTCACATTCATATGATTTAGTTTCATTCAAATAACCGAAAACTAAACTTTTTGATTTCAACATGACGTCATTTTCTCAATGTCTGCTCAGCTTCCGGTCAGTGGAGACACTCGCTAGATTCGTCGATTTTAATTATTATCAAGTATGGCATCCAATTCGGGCAATGTAGACTTTTTACAAACTTCTAATGAATCAAAAGTACCTTCATGCGAGCATGGTAAGTTATAGCTAATTTTATCTTTATTGAAAACTACGTGATACAAAATTGATAAGTTTTATATGAAGGTTTCGTACTCGATACTATACGTAACTATATAGTTTTGATAAAATGTGACCTTTATATACGAATTATGTAACGTAGAAGCGTTTTCTTGCGATATATATTTCTTTAAGTTTCTTCCACTCAAATTCGTCATGTAAGATACTATTAGTGAAAGGTTGGAACCTTCGATTTTGAACTGCAAAGGTTTGTTTTTAATCTACTCTGAATGCTGGTGAAATAGTTTGTCGTGAAGATTGCCTTTTATTCTCTAATGGGGCAATCAAGAGTCAAAATTTCGAAGGATCAAAATAGTGTTGGACTTAACCAAATTCTGATTTGCTATTTAAATCACAAAATGTCAATTCAAAGTCAATTGATATGACAAGATTGAAAAATAAACTTACATCTCACCAAATAATAGAATCAGTTACTGTAAAACAATTAAAAACAGCTAAATCTGGTTTTCAAACTCAAGTGTGCATGCGCCAAGGAAGTTTATCGGGAGCAGAAAATCATCACCTTGCATCAATTAAACCATTCTTACAAAGTATATATGCGATTCTTTATGAGTATGAATTGATTAAAAAGGGATTGATTTAGGGTGATGGACTAAGCGTACCATTGCCTTAGTGAACCAGGTCTTAACAAACCATTTTCAAGCCTAAGCGTACCACTGTACCAGAACCTAACTTACCATACATAAATATATATAGAAACATTATTTATATGTTATAATGTTTTGATTTAAGTGTTAGAAATGATTTTATACTGTAGTCTAATATCAAATATGTATTACTACATGTTAAAGTGCAGGCGTTACATACATAATCGAACTGCAAAATCAATGATGTGCAGTTGATTGCCAGACATGTTTATACCCCCATTGCTCAATCAACATTGAATGCCTCAACGCAAACATTGGGTAATTATATAGAACTGGTCAAACGTTCACAAAACAACCTGATTAACAAATGATATTTTAAACAAACACCAAGTTCATTACGTATCTGGGTTTGATGAGAAAACAATGACAACTCGAGCCCATGACAACTAAAATTTATTCACAAGGAGCATAACAACATTGCATATCGCTCAGACTCAAACCCCACTATATGTTTTATATGTGGTACGCTAAGACTGAAAATGGTACACTAAGGCTGTGGTACGCTAACGCAATGGTACACTTAGTCTAAAATCCTTTTTTTAATTTTATTTTTAACTATGAGTCATGATCATTTGATATTTATTTATTTGCAATCAATGTAAGAAAGTTTTCTAAGTGTTTAACAAGATTTCGCTGCTCTTCCCATGATTTAATGATCGAAAAGGTAGGCATTTAAATATACCAAGAGAATTAAGACTTTGTGCCTATTGTGAAGGAATACTAGAGGATGAGTTTCACTTTCTCCTAGTGTGCCCTCTTTATAGGGACTTGCGAGTAAAAAACATATGTTAGTTGTACAAAAAACATTTCTTTACAGTTTTTTTTAATATTATGTCGTCACAAGATATGAATGTTATAAGAAACCTTGCTATTTTTGTTTTTTATGCTTTTCAAGAAAGGGACGCTTTTTTGGGTAGTGTGGTATAAAGAAACAATCTTCCAAATAAAAAATGTTTTGATAGCATTTTGAAACAGTACTGAATTGTTAAAGGGGAAACAATGAATTCTCTCATTTATTCATGTTCCATATAGACTATCTCAGTTTGTTAAATATTTATGGGACACTTAACTTTTTAGAAATGTTATTATTTGTATATATGTTGTATCTTGTGTATGGGCCGTAGGCCTGAAATGCAATAAACCATCTGAATCTGAATCTGATATTAACTGTAATATTAATGCAAATATTGGTGTTCAAATGTTGCAAAAACACTTTTGTCACAACTTCCACCATTAAAGATCCTGGACATCATACACTAAATATATATAAGTAAAAAGTAGAATTTGCGTATGGTATTCAGCTATGCTTCTAACTAATATTCATTAATAAATAATCGCCAAAATTGCGGTATAAATGAAGATATTAACAGAAAAACCCCACGGCCTCGACTTTTGTATGTTACTACAGCTATATGGTAATTAGTTACGTCACATGGGCTGTCACGTGACGATGTACACCTAACTTAGAAGATACTAGCATCAGCGTCCATTTTTGTTTTCAGCTTGTAGTCTTAGTATCATGTGAGCATCACGTGACCGGTTGTTCATAGCTTGACACTATATTTAGGTTATGTCGGATTTCCTTCAGATTTTTATGAAATTAAAAATGTCAAAATTCATCTTATATGCTATTGGTTTCTCTGCTGAAATGTTAAATAAATCTTTGTTCCTTTATTTTGGGAAGTTTTAAAAAAATAATCATATGACGCACAGAAACTTTAAAAGTTTGATATGACGGGAGATCTTTCCTGATGCAAAAATTCTCAATACTTCCTGATAGCGTCTAATTAGATTGACCACTTTGAAAGAATTTGAGTTCAGAAAAATTATAAAATAATCAACTTTTTTCACCTTTCTATCTCTCTTTCAGGTCCTTCACTCATGTTTGTTAGATATGACGGTAAATGTGCTGATGGAAGAAAGTTCTTTGCATGTTCAGCCTTCAGGGATAGAAATGTTTGCCCATTTTTCAGATGGGCAGATCAGGCTCAGCGTGAACAAACAGAGAAGGTTCCAAAAAAAAGTCAGCCTTTGTATGAACATAAGCATTTACGAAAGAGGTATGCCAGACTAGAACAGAAGTTTTTACCATTTATATTTTTGTTTAATTATACCATAGTGTCATATTGGTAAACAAATTTGTTATAACAAAATTCTTACCTTCGTTTTCATTTCAATAAAACACGTTAATTGTGATTTCTTTTCTGTAATGATTATTATCCTGCACATTGCTTTAGCTATCAACTGGTTAAGCAGGTTTTCTGAAATTAGTTTTAATCAAAGTTTCCTTTCCTCCAACTATTTTCTTGTGCTCTTGATGTTTTCTAAGAATAGTTCTGAAATGTTATTTTCTTGTTAAACGAAAAGGTCTTCCACAAGAATTGTACCTTTGCAGCCTATACATGATTTTATGGAAAAGAGTATGAACCTTTCGGATGTTGAACAATGTGGGCTTGAAAGGCTCATTTTGCGTGTAATTTTTATAGAAATTAATATACTTTTATATATTTTTTTTACAAGCTAATCTCTATTACAGGTTTAAACAATTCTTAAGTATCAAAAAAGAAGATCGCACATTATGCTTGGATTGTGGATTGTTCTTGATTGGAGATGAGTTTGATGAACATAAAGGGAAAGGGCACAAGCTTCGGACAGGCATCTCAAGGACAGATCTTCTTAAACCATCATTGCTGTTCAATCCCCTTGACAATAATCAGACTTATGCTGTGAGTTTGTAAATTCATTGTTCTGGATAAGGGGTTGTATGAGGCCTTTTCTCATGAATGTTTTTCCAACTTTAGTATATTGACCATGTGACAAATCCTAACCCCATTATAAACAAATTTCATAACAGAAGCTATTGACAGCAACACCAAAATTCCTCTGTTTGTATTAGATTTGTACATAATCATATCTTAGGGTTGTAAAACCTCTCATTGGCTTGACCATTGTGAAAATTCATTTCAGTGGAATTTGTTGAATGATGTATTGCCCTGAGAATACAATTGTAATGATAAACCAGAACTCTTTTATTGATCATTTACCCTTTTTAGATTAATAAGTGCATTTGATAGTAAACGTTTTTATAACCAGTAAGAATTTAAACCTTATTATTCCCACCCAATGTCAAATGTAATGCATCTCAAAATGTTTCTTTTTATTATGTTTATCATTTATTGGTTTCACCTATTTCTACTTTTCAGCAATACATGTTTACCAATAAAACGGTAGAATTTACTGTGTCATCATTGAAACGGTTGTCGGTAACACATGTACTGTGTATTGGCTGTCCAAGGTAGGATTTTTATTTTCTTACCAAGTGTTTGTCATCTATGATGTTACTTCCAAAATGGGTTGATTGAATGGAAAATCTCTCACATCTTGCGGCACTATGTTTTCTTTAAAATTAGATGATTGTCTTCATTTAGTCTAAGAGCCGACTACCTATGTTTATTTTTGTTACTAAATGTAAAACAAAGTTTGCAAGTGACTTCATTGACAAACAAATATTTTGAAAGCAACTTTAATTGAAATCAATTTCCAATGAATTTGTATGAATTTTCTAATATTGAATATGATTTATTTGTTTTTGTTTGTATTGCAGAGTTCATGAATATATTATGAACAAACAAGAAGACAAAGATGTTGGGAACATGTCAAGCTTGATGCTTGATTTAGACCATAGATATGTAAGGTTGAGTTTACATATTTAAAGAACCTCCTTATATAGGGTTTTGATATTAACATGGATTGAAATGTTTTAGAAAAGAAAAAGCATTTCATGGAAGTAATTTGAAGAAATATTATAAGAACAGTAAAAATGATTTATATGAGCCCAATTCACTATGGACTTTTCATCTCAAGAGTGTAGAAAATCCAATTTTTATTTCAAAGTATCTGGTGATTGTATATTTTTCCTATGTTTTTTTTTATTTTCATTATAAAAAGAAAGGGAATGATAACATTTTATTTGTAGAAATCATTCAATTTATCCATCAAAGAATTGAATTAAACTCATTTTGAACATTGATTGTGAAACAACTTATGATACCTTATATTCATCTCTCTGAATTCTGCTTGCTGGATACATAGCAAAAAATCAAGCAGAACTTAGATTAATGAAGTCTTAAAAAAACCACAACCCACTGACCAATGTGTTCTGTTATTTATCAACTACCAAAAGGACCACTGACCAACGTACCTGGGATTTGAAAATTATATCACCAATAACCTTGAGTACAAATATTTATATACAATATTTAACCCAAAAGTGCTGGAACTAACTTCATGATTATGCAGATAGCTTAGATCCAGGTCTGCCTGGCCTGTGATCTAAGCTGATTGCTACTCTTGAGTATCTTTCCCCATCAAAATTAAGCAGATATCTAACGTTTTGGAAAGCAGACAACACAAAAATCAATTTTTAGAATATTTCACACCATAACCTTCAATGTCTTCAGTTGCAGGTGTATTCACCCAAACACATCCTCAGGTACAATATGATGAATCACCATTTTTTTGGAGGGGATCCAGACATTGTGAGATTTAATGAGTTTATTGAAGGAGAAGACAAGAAAGTAGCCATTGTCACAGATCCTCCTTTTGGAATAATGGTGGAAGCTTTCGCTGTCACATTAACAAAAATAACAGATGTTTGGAAAAGAAGCAATACAGGTATAATGTCCAAGGGTGAATGTAAAATTTATGACACAATGGACTTTTACGTGAAAGGTTTATTAATTTGTAGGGGGCAAATGCTATTTGCAATGTTTCCTTTGTTATATCACAACAGATCATCTTTTTTATGGTAATTTGTTAAGCTATCAAAACTTCACTAGGAAATATCATACAAGTATTCCATGATATAAATAGTAGTTATTGGCAGGCATCTTGATTGGGATGTTTGGCATCAGTTCTTTGGCGCTTAAAATTATATCATTATGAACGAAAAAAGCTGTTTAAAAAGCTTTCATGTAGCTTGCTACAATACTGTAAATCAGCTTTATTTTCCAATTTGGGGGAAAAAAACATTTTTGAATAATCCTTTCTTTGGGGTTTTGAGTGATATCTTTTAGTGTGATAAATCTCAATATTTGTCAATTTTAAGGATGTGTTTGGTAGTCTTTTTTTACAAGGATTTCAATGATTGCACTTTCCACAGTCTCAGTCTTTCTTCACAAAATTCTTTTACTAGAAGGGAAATATGCGAGCAATACTTATGATGTTTTACATATTTCAGATGACAATTCCAAGCTACCAGTAATGTGGTTTTTTCCATATTTTATGGAAAAGAGAGTTGCTGAACACTGTGATGGATTCACTATGCTGGATTATAAGGTAGATAGATTACTTAGTAATATGAGGTTCTCACTATGCCTTTCTGTACATATTTAAGCTTGTTTGGCATAGAATTGAAGAAACAATTGGTAACTGTAATCTGATTCAGAAATTGCGAGGGGTGCCATGTCCCAGAAGCAGACAGCAATAGTCGCACCTTTTTGAAGAAAAGGATAAAAGAAAAAAAAAAGATAATTGTTTTGCATATGGGATTTTGCGACAGGTGCAAATCAAAAGGAACTGCAGACGACAATTTGAGAGTTTGAAGAATTATTTTTCTTTTTTGAACTCATTGCTCATCAGGAAGTTCTCTCTTTTATTCACAATGATTTTGTCTGATAATTAAGTTTAGGTTTCCCATTTGAATAAGCTGAATGATATTTATGTTTCTTTTAGGTAGATTATGAAAATCATTCATTGTTTAAACAAGACCAGGGACGTAAGAAAGGTTCACCAGTCCGCATATTCACAAATGTTTCACCATCAGGCATTCCACTTCCAACTGACGAAGGCTATTGGTAGGTATTATCTAAGATTGATTCAACACTATTAATGAATTGAGAAGTCAGTGGTGCAAGACCAGCAAGTCTTCCTCAAAGTAAAACACATACTTACATCTTGTATTGACCCCAGAAATACCAAATGGACAGATATTCAAATGCACCAAACATTTTAAACACCACAAAAAGGTTTTGTTTTAAAATCACTGTTTCAACTGTTTTGTGCTTCAGTAGTGCAGAAGTAGTGTAGGCTTCTTGTTCCAAGGGTCACAGGTTCGATCACTGTTAGGCCCGATGAAAATTTCCAGCACTTGCCCTAAAGTTGGCAAGAGTACTGGTTTAGTATTCAGGAAGCAGTCAAAGATATTGAATTTGATAAGCTTCAAGCTTCCAACAAAAGCGATGTGAAATAAATAAGTTTTAACTAGCTGTTTCAAAAGAAAGTTCATCTGTTTCATCAGAATGTTTCCTTGTGCTCTTGATTTCTCAGGTCAAATTTGTCAAACCAAAATCTTGTAGGGGAAAAAATTCAATCTCTTCTGTTTGCCTTTGTGATATGGGTCAGAAATCATTGTGACAAAAGGAGAAATTACTCATCATACAATTTATAGGACTTAAAACCAATGAAGTTTTTTATGGTATTAGACAACAAACTTTCAATCAAATTTTTTCATAGAAAGTGGTACAAGTTTGTTCTAGCAGCAAATAAAGAAAACAGAAAAGAATCCCATCAAGTCATTACTCCTTTTGTCATGATGTTTGTATTTTTCTGTTTTCCCTAATTTTGCAAAAAAATTGCATTTTCAAAGTTTTGAAATTTGAAACCTTTGTATGTTGGAAAAATTGTTAAAAAAAAAAACTTTCTTAAGAATCATTCTACAATTTGTATGCTTTTTTGTAGAAACCATCTTTACAAAATGACACAGAACATTTATAGCAATTTATGATTTTGTCAATGACTTCCTAATGTGTAAAAATACAATACTGGGACAATAAGGGATGGCTGATATTTTTCACTAAAAAACATTTTTTTTTTGTATGAAAATCTATTTCATGAGAAACTGTGTGTATGCAATTAAGAATGAGGAGATAAAACCTTTTTAGTTTTTTGGAATATGTGTCTTAGTTTTGTTTTAATTAGATATTATCCTCCAAAAAAGTCCTTTATTTTCACCAATAAACGTTACATGGAAATTCACAAAATGACACAGAACATTTATAGCAATTTATAATTTTGTCAATGACTTCCTAATTAATTCCAATCTTTTCAAGAGAGATAAAATGAGTACATAAAAAGGTTAAAATTCACATCTTTACCGGAACTATGGTTTTCAATTTCATTAAACTAAAATAAACGGTTTATTCATTGAATGTTACCAATTCTGAACGTGTGGATGCTCAAATACTTTTATTTGTTTCAGGTTTTGCTCTCCATGTAAAAGATACAGTTCTTCAGAAAACCGACATTGTATTCAGTGTAACAGCTGCACTTCTAAGGTAGCTTTTTTAGAGCAATTCTTGTTTCACCTGTCCATCAAAATATTTTGAAAAAAAAAGATAATGATTATGTAAATTCTAATTTCAAAACTGTAATCAAGTGATTTTATGAATAAACCATTATGAATAAAAATGCTGTTTGTCAGCATGTATTGCATTTGTTACTTTTTCTCACAATCCAGCAAAGTTCATGCCAGTTGCAGCTTCATAATATTTTGGTGAGCTCAATCAATTTATTTGAGCTCTTAGTAAAACGCTATAAACAATATTGGAACCTTTCATCTATCTAGTGAAAAAATGTATATGTGTGGAGAAAAATGTATAACTGTAAATATTGAAAGTATGTTCAGTTTTTGTCACATTTTCTCTTTTTTCAGTTTTAAAGTTTAATTAAAAAGGGATTCGTCCTTTCTTCAAAGTGGACTTTTATAAAGAGTCTGTCATTTTTCAGATTTACCTTATAATGAAAATGTATTTTCTTTTTTTCCCCAAATTCATAGATGCTTATTGAAATAAGTTGTCTACCTGCATTTATGACTCATAAACATTGAAAGCAACAACAGATAACAAAGAATAACAAAATTATGTTCTTAATCATATTTAGTAAAAAAATGAATGATGCAGTGCTTACTATGAGCATTTTATCCTGTAAAAGTATTGTGACTAAGGGATGTATTGTTCATCAAGAACTATCTTTAATTTTATCACAGTGGTTTCTTGTTATTTCTTTAGCTGATGGGACAAATGATGTATTGTAGAATGAAGCTGATATGAAAAGCTTCATTTCTGTCAGTTCTTAGCTTATTGACTTTACATATGTATGATCCAGGGACAGACCAAATTGATGTTTGCACATTTATTCCAGGATGGTACCACATACAAACACTGTGATAAATGTGGACGCTGTGTAAAGCCATCTCGTGTTCACTGTGAAAAGTGTGGTCATTGTGATCTACCTAGCCATGTATGCGGTCAGTCTACTTCAACAGGTAAAACATAGGAATGTGTCTTACATTTGATAGCCTCATTCAAAAAGCTGGACATTTTGACTTATTTTGAAAGTGCTGATTAGAGTCTGCGCTTCATCACTTTCTATACAAATATATATTAAGAAATCCACAGAAAATAGATATCTGTTACTTTGTCTGCTATGATACATGTAAAGTCCTTTCCTGATTTATTTCCAATATTTCAATGAAATATTCCATAACCAATTAGCAGGTATTATGGATACAGTGTATCAATTCAATACTTAGTTTGAATAATTGTTGCTGCAGCTTTCTTTAAACAGATAGCAGCTTAAAATGTTTATTCAAGAACACAAAATTGCCCCAACGATTTTATTTGCAAGATAGAAATAAAGATTGATGCCTCTGTCATGTTAACAATTTAGTAGGAACTATGTGCTTGATCCATTTTTGTATTTCAGGGTGCCATATCTGTGGGGAAGGGGGACATAAAAGGCGAGAGTGCCCAAACAAAACTAGAGGAAAGGAGGCTGTATCTAGGTATTATTTGAAACTAGTCACCTTTCTAGGTACAGATAATACCTGCAGTGTCTGTATGCATATTATTTTTTTGAAAGATTGTTCGAATGTCTGGAAATTGCTCTCTTACTCTTTTCCAAAAGCTTTTTTTCTCACGGATAGCATATCTCTAATGAAAACACCAGGCAAAGGCAAAGATTATCAATGTGTTCATTGGATCAGGAATTATTAACATTTTCAACATATTTTGATTTTCAAATTCATGCTTCTGGCATCCCGCACTATTGTAAGTCACTTAATGACTGTGGTCTTTAAGTTGACTATGTTGATAATTTCATAAGATGTATTCAGATCTATCTATATAGATAACTCGTCGTTGTATTTTTGTGTTTATATTTCTCTTTCTTTTCATTGCAGCGGTAAAAAGAGGAAAAGCTTTTGGCAGCCTAAGAAAAAGAAAAAACAGAAAAAGTGATTTTAATGAACAGTATTTGTTATAGAACTCTTTCAATAAATATTACTCATGAATGACATTTAAAAGTATTGTTTTATTTTTTATTATTACTATTTTATTTAATAGTCTCTTCTCAATATACAATATTTAGTGCTCAACTTTTTTCTATTTTCCCCTTCATTGCTTTATTAAGACCCTCTTTCATAAAGGATGTGTAAAGTTCTTACTGGACAAACCTGATTTGATTTCAGAGGTTGGCTATTTCACTGTGGAGTTCCCTAGAACAAGGCATAATTTCGTGTCTTGTACTGATAGATTGACCAGAAAAGATGAGTAGGCAAAGTCAACTGTTCATATGATATATAACTCAGGAAATGGTTGAAAATGGTGCTAAACCTAAATAAGATAGAATTGTTTGTTTGTCTTTTGAACTTGGATTGTACAACAAACAACACTACCCAAATTGTTGGCTTCTGAAATTAACACATCCTTTTTACAAGGATATAAAGTAATGCCATAATAGAAAATATTCTTCATGTGAATGATTTATCCTCTTCCAACTTTATTAAGTTGTCAAAGGAAATTGGCAAAGGGAACTCTTGAACAGTTTCTAACCATTAAAAAGTGTTTTGGGGTATAGCAATGACACTTTTTATGACCCTTTGAGGGTTCAAATCAAAACTAAAGTGAGAGGGTGCCGAAGTGAGATGCTTTACATGTGTGAAGCACTTACTATATAGTCTTCCATTGAATCTGTGACATGTGTCTCATAAATACCAACACAATAAGTTTTAATAAACCAAGAATTTAGCAATGGCAGATATCTATTGTGTTGATCTCTGATAGCAGTATAGTCCATAGTTTTATACATATAGATATATATATATAAATATATCTACTATATCAGGGAAGTTTCAGTAGGATCTACGAATTGGCTATTATGAAAATACAATTATGTTGGAGAAAATGTATATGTATTGAACTGTTTCCAGGCATTACATAAACTATATTATGACACATTAGTTTGCATGTTTTATTTCAAAAAACATGCATTATTTGCAAATAGCTTTATACTGTAACAGAATGTAAAAAGTTGCATTTGCAAATGATGTGCTGCAGAAAAAGCTAAAAGATCGAATTGTTCATTTTTATGTAGTGACAGTAAAAAGAACTGCTCCGAATGAGAAACTCTTCATTTTGACATTGATTATTGTATTGATCAACACTATGCCACACACAGAGACATGTATATGTTATCTACTATGTCTCTGGACACAATGGCTTTATGCCGGGAGTATTCGAACAAGCGGTAAACATGGTGTCACCGTCTAACCAAGATACTGGCTGCATCCTTTGATCAGACATAACTCTTGCTCAACGGTAGTTTGACGAATTATTCCACGTGCAAATCGCTTTTTAGACTGTTTTGAACTTATACGCATGTTTCCGACCTCGTTTGCCTTTATAAAGCGTTATAAAACACTGCACGAACGATAGACACTTCGATAACAAGGATGTTTATAAATAACATGTTGGAATGTTCGGCGATTTAAAATTAGAATGTCGTGTGTAAATCGCATCTTCTTGGACCAATCCTGGCATAGCGGTGTTTGTTATCGGGCCTATATTTAGCACACTGCCATATTCCAGAAATTTCGAGACTTGTTTGTAAACATTGAGGAAATCACGTGCGCTGTATCTCTCAGCCCCTGGAAATATCTAGAAACCTTACTGATTTGGTATAAATAGACGGACAGTACAAGGCTTGCCAATATTTTTGTCTGAGCTACGAAGAAGTTCAAACGAAGCGACTTGACGCAACTGAGAATAAGTTATTCTATTTACTAACTAATAGTTTATTGGTCGAAATACTGTGAACACTTGAGAAATGGATACAATTTTCGTACCGATGTATAGACCCACCTCTGCAACTCGCCGTGTACAGAGGAGGCCGTGGGACCACCCGTTTGCCTATGTCAGCCAGCCATCACTGTTTGAGTTGCTGATGAGCGGAGCATTGGCTCAGCTACGGGACGATGGGTCGATTAGAAACGAGAGGGGCGCTGTCACAACCAAAGAGACGGACCACCCCTGGGTCCACGAGTTGTATATGCAGGGATTCAAACAAGACGAGGTATCCGTGAAGGTAAACGATCGGGTCGTCAACATCAATGCAAGACACGTGAACGAATCGGAATTTGGAAATGACGTTATAGAGAGAAACCGGAAAGTTCCGCTTCCGGAGAACGTCGACGGCGATAAACTGACGTGTTTCTTCACAGATGACGGTAAACTCATTCTCACGTCTCCGTACATTAAAACCGACGTTCCGGAACAGATGGAAGTGGGCGCTACAGGTGAACCCGGAAGTAAACAAGACACATCAGTGGAGGTCATGAACCAGAAAGAAGGAGAGACCGCCATGAAGTTGAAGGAAAATCTGCTGGAGATCAAAGAGATGAAAGGTGGTGACGAGCAGAATGAACCCCTCGTAGAATCGACTCGAGTTGTAGAGGGAGAAGATGGTGCCAAGAAGTTCGAGATAGTCACCAATCTGCAACATTTCAAGCCAGAAAACACGTCCATCCGCTGTAAAAATGGAACATTACAGATTAATGCTGAGAAAGAAGTGAATGAGGAAGGCCTATCGTTCTACCAAAAAGTTCATCGTGAATATTCTCTTCCCTCTGATGGTGTGACGGACGGAGCTGACGCGGCCATGAATCAGGATGGACTGTTGCGTATCACTGTACCGCTACAGGGGAAACAGTAAGCTACAGTTTCGTTGTTACAAGTACATTTTGAACAAGTGTTACTTACATAACTAGTTAAAAAAGTGAATTTTTCATTTTGCAACAAAGTTTCCCTCAACTCTAATTCATAAAAAAACATTCTACGTACTAAGACATAGTACTTTTAATTGGGAGCAATTAATTAAAACATTTCTACGGAGTCGTGAGGCGAAAACTTGGAACTTTTTCTGAAATGGAGGGATTTTTAGGTGACATACCTTGCTTAACAAGTGACGAATTCCGATGATAACGCTTTGATGATATGATTAAACATTCTGAATATTAGGAAGACTAGTATTACAATTTGTGTTTAAATTGAGACTGATGCTGTAATAGACCACGTTGGACTTTGTACATAGTAAACTACTTGTTCATTAGCTGTTTCCTTCATTTAGTCGTGTCAAACGCGCCAAAAGCAGAATATTCTATATAGAGTTATGGCAAAAGAAGAAGACATTACTCGAGACGGACAGTTTCGTCTTTTGTCACTAGTTTATACACGAGAGAACACATTTTCTGCAATAACTTAAACATGGGGAAACGGTTAAATGAAAAATATGGATAGAGTAACATTACTTAACCGATATCCCATGTATGATGTAAATTATGCGTAAACGATTTTTACAATGAAAAAGGATTCCATTGATTGAAGTTCAAAGGAATCATAATGACATCAGTAAATTGGCGTTTCAATTTCTTTTTGTCATCATGTTTTCTAAAACTATGTATAACATACGCCTATACTAAAACAAGTATGCGTAAATGGTTAACCAGAAAATACTAATTCCGACTGTTTACATATGTGTGTTTGTACGTGTAAAAATGTTTTGAGGTACCTCGAAGAAAGGAGTGTTTTTTCATATATCAAATTGCGATAGGGAATAGATGGAAAAAATAATGTATAAATAAGTGATGGATGTGTGTTCAAATGCCGAATGATTGTCGCAAAGAGAGAAGCTTCATTTGTCGTTTCCCACTATGTATCATATTGTATCTGTTAATTGTATTTCGATAATAATTCGTTAATTAGTTAATTACCACTGAATTGTTTAATTTTCTTTTTGATTTTGAAATCCAGATTGATAGATAGTTTGCAAAGTTCAATTTCTTATTGCATGTTCATGTTTAGGATTTATTAAATTTTCGTTTAAATATATATAACTCTTGTTTATTTCATTATTTTTCCCCAGATCATACAGCATCGATTGCTCGTTAACGATTGGAACATGCATATTTGTTTAATGGGGCTTTTGTCCAAGAAACCGATTTATATGCATCGTTTGTTCACAGAAGACATACTTTGAAAGTCAATGTAGTTTTTGTATTGAAAGCATACTAGTCCATTCAGCAAGCGGCGTTTTATCTCAGTATGTACTTTCTGTATGCGGTAAGTGTCAAAAGCGATATCACGCTTTTTTTTATTGAAACATATGTTTACACACTATACAAAGTTTAATACTACATTTTGATTCCAGCGATTATTCTTTAGTGCGCACCATGTAACAATGCTGTTAAGCAGATTAGAACAGATTGATTTCTAACTTTCAAATTCCCTCTCATCTGTGAACAAACACCTTTAATTCAGTAACCACTGATTGATCTTGTATCCATTCACCAATTTGGAAGTTGCTTTTGTTGTATAAATGTCAGTATAAAACAATATCTATTTCGCCAATCCCTTAATCCAAACACACATCCCCTCCTCGGTTTGTCCTTCACAGTTACAACATTGTTCCAGATTCCGAGCGTGGCATGGAGGGCAGATATTACTGCCATTGTTTTTCAGTCTCTGGTATGGGTATCGAACCTGTGACCTTCACTCAAGACGCGTGTACTCAAATCGAGACACAACGACTAGCGACCATCTATCTGACACACTATAGTACCGCTTTCTTACGTCGTACCTTAACTCGGATGGTCTGAACTGTAACTGTCTCTGGATCATTCGGTCAATCAGTACGTTTGCACAGTCACTTTTGATTGAAATGAAATGTCTGTTATGGAGTTATTACTCCAATTCCAGTATTTTGTTTCAAAACTGTTCGCGTCTGTACCACTTTTGAAAAAGCAAGTTTTAAAAAAACTATCAGAAGGAAAGATTTCAAATAAACTTAGACAGTTTGACTCGGACAACTATTCATAAGCATGTTGATTGATTGTTTGATTGATTGATTGTTTGATTGATTGATTGATTGATTGATTGATTGATTGATTGATTGATTGATTGATTGATTGATTGATTGATTGATTGATTGATTGATTGATTTATGAGTTCTTGTAACAAGAGATCACCTGGTGAAAGTCAAATTGGCTCCAAAATTATTAATTTATACCATTTTTTTCTTCAAATTTGCCGATAAGCCCGGAAGTGGGTTTCAATCAAATCATGTACATGTAGTTATGTTGATGTATACTTTGCCTTAGAGGTGTATATACTGTCTATATACTGTCTAGCCGTATTTCGGATACTGAAAGTCATTAATGTATTATTTTGAAATTTGCTCAATATCTCGACTGGCTTTCATGAAGAACTTTGTTGTGTTTAGAACTCATAGAAACAATCATTCATCACAATGGTATGCTTAAAAAAGATACTATTCCATTATTGTATCGATATGATGCTTATTCTTTTAATCATTGACCTGATAGCCTGATAGTAACAACATCATTCATAATGATTATCATGAAACACTTTTCATCATAATTCTTACATATGGATTGTCTCTCCCTGTACATGTACATACCTTACTTTTAGACATTTTCAGCTTCTGTTTAATTTTACATCGATTGTCTGTCACAATCTGGTTTTATGATGTATGGTTTTGCCCATGCACATGTTACGTCTTTTACTTGAATAAACTTTTCATCTTCTCTTGTCATATTAACTCCCATTTTTAAGAGACTTTCATCAGAATACCAAATACATAAATAAAAGATTGCATCGATTGTTTTGAACGAATATGACATCGATTACCCTGTGTCTTTTTCATCGAAAGTACAATTCAAAGGACACTTATCTGCAAAGGAAATTTGATGGACGACTATTCTGGCTCAATTGACGAATCAAGGCCTCTTTAAAAGAACCTGATTCATTCCTGCTCATAAGCCATTCAAAATGTACTTCATTCTGTGGTTGTCAAAACTCATTCAATCAAAGCCTTTTAAACATTGCATATCTTGATATTCAAAGATGGTTGCCCGAGATTGCTATTTGGAACCATGTGTTTTTGGAACCATCAGACTAGTCAGGATAACCTTCCCCTTAACATTACAATTTATTACGGTACGACGAGAACCAGACTATGTAATTGTCCAATCTGAACAAATCGGGATAATCCAATGAAAACGCGTGTATATCTTAGCTAACGATAATACCCGAGTAGTTCCGATTGGTAATTGTCCTGCGATCTGCGGTGGTCTACTGGTTAGCGTCGGGGACTAGAAAACGGTCAAACCGGGAACGATTCCCGAAGATGGACATTTATTTCATCGTTTAGTGTTCTTGGGCAAGACGCATTTCTTAGTCTAGTATTGGCATACCATCCAGGGAACATGTACTGGCTCCTGTACATTAATTGAATAACCAAATACCTAATAAATGTTTATTAGGTCTTTGGAATAACAAACAAACATAACAAAAGGGTTCTCCAACGACTATTCCAAGCGCCGGTGATGAGGACCTATCTCTGGGCACCCTCCCATCCTAACCACCGACAACGTAGGGCTGGTTTCCTTCCATTGGTTTATCATATTGAACAAAATATTTCAGAATAAAACAATCAGAAAACAAACACAGATTATTGTCGGCTATCATCTTCCTGGAATGCACCCTCTGAGTCAGCAGGTGCTCTGATTAGGCAAGAAGTTGTCGAATACTGTTGCCGCTTTCAGAAACTTCTCCATAAAGAGTAACATGCTGTCCTCTTTAATACGTTCTTAAAGACACAATTTTGGTGAAACATGTTCTGGCAATACACATTTTCGGTCAAACAACAGTCGCGACACCCTTGCATTAACCCTTAGAATGCTGAATAGTTTTCTAGAAATATATTTTTTGTCGTCTGTTCCAAAACCTTAATTATCTGCTTCATTTTGTTGAGGAAAGATACTTAGAGTTGCAAACAGGTTAGATTAAAGGCCAGCCGCCAGTTTACTTGGCGGATGGCCTAGATTTAACCTATTTGCATAAGCATGAAGTCGGTTCCAGCACTATGAATTAAGAGTTATTGGTCCATATGTTACATATTCATACAGCCCGAGCAATACATTTTGCCTCTAGTGCAGAATGATACCCTAGGAACAAAAAGAACCAGCCAGCTGCAGTTTATGTTTCGGACCACGATATTGGGATGTTTATTTCGATTTCTTTAGTACATCTGTAGGCTTATAATCTTACTTATCATCAGAGTAGATTCGATGGTGCCATTCCAAAAATACCTGTCTCGGTCTTTTATATCCGAAATGTATGTGGACCTGTCCTGCCCAGCTAATTTATTGAAACTTTTAGAGTCTTGAAGCGTTCTCCACATAATCCCAAACGATAGATGTGTTTTCGTGTAGCCACCGGCAGAACTGTTGTAGAGGTCCAGAAGCAGTGCATTTTATAATATCTTGTTAGGTGTTTCTTTTTTTTTCTTTTTTATTTGTTTGCGCGCTTCATGATCCAAGTCTGAGATGAATATAAGACAAGGTAGGATGACTGAATTATTATAGATCTAAATTGAACCCTGAAAAAAGACAGACAAGCAACTTTCAACCAAATGCTATGTTCGAAACTATTTTCTTGCGGGCATACCCAATTTGAACAAATCAATTAAATTCCAAAAAAGGCTTGAGAAATAAAACAATGTTTCTAAAGTAAGTGATAATGCATAGATGTGACTATCGAATTTCAAATCCGGGGGAACTTAGGAACTAACCCCTGGTGTATGAACCATACGCATCACATAAAACATTAGCATTCAGGGAAACAGTGTGACATTACATAAAACATTAGCATACAGGGAAACAGTGTGACATTACATAAAACATTAGCATACAGGGAAACAGTGTGACATTACATAACAGAAAATAACAGTTTACCGCCGATATAACTTATATCAAATCGGCTTCATAAAAACATCTTTAGACAGGAAGGTACTGAAGACATAAGATTAACTTTACTCATCATGTATGTAAACCAGATTCGGGTAAGGGCGGTCACTAGCTTATTAATGAAGAAGATAGACATGTGATGAGCCATGTTTTAGTCGTGTTCCTTTTCGTTCTCTCGGATTACAAGCTAAGCTTGTAAGGAGAAAATCACCGAACAAACCAAAAAAGAAGACAAGCCTCGATCTTCTCTAGTACAGTTACACATTAGACTTTTCTATTCTAGACATATTTACAACTGTTGCTACATTATAAGGCTGACAAAATACGGTTTCAAAGTATGACGTGAAAATCAAACCTACATGCTTTTTCAGCTGAACCTCTGCTCATTTTAATTTACCCATGCGGAATATGGCAACACTGATCTTGACCATGGTTACTGTACGTTACGAATACCCATAGGCGTAGGAGCGTTTTCAACATTGGGGGCCAACTTCAGATGAGGACTGGTCTAAGAATAAATGTTCCTAAACTTTTCATGACTATTCATGCATGTACAAATTCAATAACATTATAAGAATTAAAAGAAAGCGTATGAAAACATGTATCTTTAATAAAAAAAAGGATATGCCAGGTCTCGATCTCACGCGGAAATCAATTGTGTTGAACTAAACAAAAAGTACCGGCGACCAGACTGTCACAGCCACGGATCCAGCTATCTTCACAGTTAAAGACAATATAGAGTTTGACACCTTTTAAAGAACATGTTTTACACTACTGTTTCCGTCGATCAAAACTTCCCGGGTATTTTAGTGAGCTGAGTTTTCATTGGATAAACCCGATGTGTTCAGATTGCCATTTGCGATGATGACGTCAAAAAGATTTTGGTTATTGTTCGTAACAAAAGGCGAATTGAAATTACATAGAGCACAAAAATACACATTGATTTTTATTCTGCTGTTAAATTTCGTTTCTTTAATTTTTCTATACAAATATCTTCATTTGCCACTGTGAATATTGGGGGGCCAAAGTATACTCTGGCCCCCCAGTCTGGATATTGGGGGGGCCGGGCCCCCCCTGGCCCCCCCTGCTCCTACGCCTATGATACCATGGTATATAACGACAAATGATTTCACCAGCTCCGTTTCTGTTGATCTCTTATGGGTATACGAAACGTCTGAACAGCATAATGAAATAATTGTCTTTTAAATAAGAAAATAATTCTTATTAGTTACTAGTTAAATAATTTATTTTACAAACCAAAGACTTATCCTATAGACAACAAACTCAACTCTGGTACTATTATATCAGATTTTCATGTTGGCCATGTAGGACTAGGGAGATCATAAAATATAAGTTTATCAAATATCTGAAAAAAAGTAAAACAATATGTAAAATGATGTCTCATTATTTAAGCGAAATTTTAGGAAACTTTAAAGTGCAACTTGTAAACATTGAAATAATTTGATAAAACTAGCAACTTAAAGTTTCCTTAAATTTCGCGTAAATGGTGGTCAACGGTGCATTTTATGAGTTCTGAATCTAAATTCACCGGAACACTTTGTCTTAAAATGGCGGGAAAATAAGGTACCTAACAGACTGCGCAGTTGTAAACAATGTTCTCCGGGAATTTCACACATTTTTGTAAGAATCCGGATTGTTTTTGGCGATGGGTGAGCCTGATCGATCCAAAGTCGGAATCTGGCAGAAAATTAATACAAATGGATGAATAATTAAACATGCGGAAGACGGGGAGAGAAATAAGAAGTCACGAATTAAGCCAATAATGATCTCAGGTAGGTGGAGTTTGCTTTGGACATCTGTTGCCAGCCTCTGGTCGATCTAACCCTTATCAACGTTATAATATTTTTCGACTGCTTAACCCTTTTCCAAACAACAAATTTTCGACTGTCCCAGATTGAAAGAGTTTGCAGACGACATTTCAAAATGTTATGAAATTGAACAATATTCATCAGAAAGCAGAAAACCTTGTGGGCAAAGGAGAAATTGCTCAAAACCCTTGTGGGCAAAGGAAAAAATGCTCGGGGGGGGGGGGGATTGTTGCTCCCTGCATAAGGGAACGGTAGAATTAACCCATTACCAAACACTAACGATATTTGACCAGTTTATTGCAGAGGACTCTGGAAAACATTATGGGGAAAAGATAAATTGCTCTTAACGAGCAATTTCTCCTTTTCACACAATGTTTTCTCTCCTATCTGAACATTATTTTTCAAATTCATCACATTTTGAAATGTCGTTTGAAAACTTTATCAATTTGGAACAGCCGAAACTTTGGCGTTTGGTTAAGGGTTAAGAGACCTGATCAAGATATTCGACATAGAGATAGCTCGACATAATGTTGTCTTTAATTCGAAGACAGAGATAAAGAACAAATGATTCCAGAATCCGTATTTACCTCGATGTATAGAATGTCGAACTACAGTTCGACAATCAGAAGTTCGAGATACAGATATTCAACTGTATATTTAAAAGTATGATCAATTTGGTAATCCATTACTTTGTATGGACAACTTTGAACACAGCTATGTACAGCGGTAGACGAAATATGACATCAACGAGGAGAATTCAAAGCACCATCTCTTTTGATTGATCCATCAAAAGCATGATGGATGTGTTTCTATTTATATTTTGTTGACGCTTAACGAAGTCATTTTCAGATGATAATATTATACCCATTTGCCACTGTAAATGCATAAAGTCGTTTGAGGTAGGAAAGGGGTGACAGACTTAGTATTACAAGGACCCGAAGAGTAATCATGTTCAGTGAAGTTGGATTCTCACGAAGTGGTGAGATTTTAGTGCGAACAAATTCATCTGAAGTTGATGAACTTTATTATTATTTCACATTACGTTTGGTTTCTATATATATGTTCGGGACAGTCTGTTCATTATTTGCACGAGAATACACACGGTAAGTACGATGTACGAAGTTATTGGTTCATACCGCGTCATCCCAATCTAATTTTTTCTTGCATAAAGGTCAACGTCATGTGAATATGTTCGAACTATATTCTGGAATAAGGCAAGGAAAATGAATACATACAAATTTGGTTTACATTTTAATGAACAACAGTATTATAACAATTACTTTTACGAAAAAAAAATGGAAAAAAAATCATTCTGTTGAACACATTTCCTTTTGAGCCAACTTGTCTTCGAATTATCTTTGGTACACAAAAGAATAAGTCATTTTCTCATTTGATTGTCAATCACATAATGTCCACAATAATCAATGAATATCTCCCACATAGCTTACATTCCTTGTTCATTTGCTCACTTTTGGCCCTCTTTATACATTGTCACATAGTTTTGTCTCATCACAACACAAAACTGTCCGCATAACATTTTCTCTAAGAAAAAAGCTTCTCAATCAAAGTCCCTTAGGTCCAACACACTTACTGTTTACCCTGTAGCGGTACAGTGATACGCAACAGTCCATCCTGATTCATGGCCGCGTCAGCTCCGTCCGTCACACCATCAGAGGGAAGAGAATATTCGCGATGAACTTTTTGGTAGAACGATAGGCCCTCCTCATTCACTTCTTTCTCCGCATTAATCTGTAATGTCCCGTTTTTACAGCGGATGGACGTGTTTTCTGGCTTGAAATGTTGCAGATTGGTGACTATCTCGAACTTCTTGGCACCATCTTCTCCCTCTACAACTCGAGTCGATTCTACGAGGGGTCCATTTTGTTCGTCACCTTTCATCTCTTTGATCTCCAGCAGATTTTCCTTCAACTTCATGGCGGTCTCTCCTTCTTTCTGGTTCATAACCTCCACGGATGTGTCTTGTTTACTTCCGGGTTCACCTGTAGCGCCCACTTCCATCTGTTCCGGAACGTCGGTTTTAATGTACGGCGACGTGAGAATGAGTTTACCGTCATCTGTGAAGAAACACGTCAGTTTATCGCCGTCGACGTTCTCCGGAAGCGGAACATTCCGGTTCCTCTCTATAACGTCATTTCCAAATTCCGATTCGTTCACGTGTTTAGCATTAATGTTGACGACCCGATCGTTAACCTTCACGGACACCTCGTCTTGTTTGAATCCCTGCATATACAACTCGTGGACCCAGGGGTGGTCCGTCTCTTTGGTTGTGACAGCGCCCCTCTCGTTTTTACTCGACCCATCGTCCCGTAGCTGAGCCAATGCTCCGCTCATCAGCAACTCAAACAATGACGGCTGGCTGACATATGTAAACGGGTGGTCCCACGGCCTCCTCTGTACACGGCGAGTTGCAGAGGTGGGTCTATACATCGGTACGAAAATTGTATCCATTTCTCAAGTGTTCACAGTATTTCGTCCAATAAAATATTTTCAGCAAATATTTATTCTCAGTTGCGTAAAATATCTTCGTTTGAATTTCTTCGTAGCTCAGACAGAAATATTGACAATTGCAGTATCGACTGCCTATTTATACCAAATCAGGAGGGTTTCTAGATATTTCCAGGGGCCAGCCGACACAGAGAGCGTGACATATTATGTAAACAAATCTCGAAATTTCTGGAATTTGCTAAAAATAGACACTATATAGTACACTTCGTTATACCAGGGTTCAACCAAGAAAATGCGATTTACACACGGCATTCTAATTTTAAATCGGTAAACATTCCCACAAGTTATTAATAAGAACGATTCTCTTGAAGACGCGAGTGGACTAGTTTTAACTCTATATATTCTATTGACTTGAAGCAGACGACTATAGAAAAGCTTTGAAAACTTGTGGAAAACCTTTCAGTTCTGCTATTGCGATATGTGAATATATTATAAAAGCATTGTGGCTAAAGAAGAGATTGCTTGACTTGTATTTCTCCTTTTCCCACAATGTTTTCCAGGGACATCTGCAAAAAAACTTGTCCCATGTCGTTGTTGTTTGGTAATATTAAAGGATATCAAGCTTTCAGAGTGGTGACCATGGAATCCATTGAGACAAAAAGAGATGAACAAAATTCATGATAAACCAATTCCCTTTTATTTTCCAACTATACACATATTTTAATGTCATAACTTCTCTTACAGTTGTCTGTATCAGGACATGTGCTGTTAATAGTTTGTTGTCAGACACAAAGCTTGGCTCACGCATACCCAGTTCCTCACGTGCATAAATTTATTTTGCAAATTTGTCCCTTTACCGTGTCCCCGTGAAACCATGATCGATATGTTTCTCGGTAAAGATAATCTACTTACTTCTACATTTTGATGTATAAGCAGAGACATAGATAACATTATATATGTCTCTGGTATAAGCAATGCCTTTCATGGCTTTTATTTCATGAAACAATCATAAAATAGCACAAAATCACGAATTTCAATATTGCATACATGTATTTCAACAGACATAGGTCGAACACTCTCTGTTATCTATGTCTCTGATATATTTCTTAGTACTGATAGATTGATTTTAAAAGCGGAACTTTTCAAATGTTTGAACATTGTCACATTCATATGATTTAGTTTCATTCAAATAACCGAAAACTAAACTTTTTGATTTCAACATGACGTCATTTTCTCAATGTCTGCTCAGCTTCCGGTCAGTGGAGACACTCGCTAGATTCGTCGATTTTAATTATTATCAAGTATGGCATCCAATTCGGGCAATGTAGACTTTTTACAAACTTCTAATGAATCAAAAGTACCTTCATGCGAGCATGGTAAGTTATAGCTAATTTTATCTTTATTGAAAACTACGTGATACAAAATTGATAAGTTTTATATGAAGGTTTCGTACTCGATACTATACGTAACTATATAGTTTTGATAAAATGTGACCTTTATATACGAATTATGTAACGTAGAAGCGTTTTCTTGCGATATATATTTCTTTAAGTTTCTTCCACTCAAATTCGTCATGTAAGATACTATTAGTGAAAGGTTGGAACCTTCGATTTTGAACTGCAAAGGTTTGTTTTTAATCTACTCTGAATGCTGGTGAAATAGTTTGTCGTGAAGATTGCCTTTTATTCTCTAATGGGGCAATCAAGAGTCAAAATTTCGAAGGATCAAAATAGTGTTGGACTTAACCAAATTCTGATTTGCTATTTAAATCACAAAATGTCAATTCAAAGTCAATTGATATGACAAGATTGAAAAATAAACTTACATCTCACCAAATAATAGAATCAGTTACTGTAAAACAATTAAAAACAGCTAAATCTGGTTTTCAAACTCAAGTGTGCATGCGCCAAGGAAGTTTATCGGGAGCAGAAAATCATCACCTTGCATCAATTAAACCATTCTTACAAAGTATATATGCGATTCTTTATGAGTATGAATTGATTAAAAAGGGATTGATTTAGGGTGATGGACTAAGCGTACCATTGCCTTAGTGAACCAGGTCTTAACAAACCATTTTCAAGCCTAAGCGTACCACTGTACCAGAACCTAACTTACCATACATAAATATATATAGAAACATTATTTATATGTTATAATGTTTTGATTTAAGTGTTAGAAATGATTTTATACTGTAGTCTAATATCAAATATGTATTACTACATGTTAAAGTGCAGGCGTTACATACATAATCGAACTGCAAAATCAATGATGTGCAGTTGATTGCCAGACATGTTTATACCCCCATTGCTCAATCAACATTGAATGCCTCAACGCAAACATTGGGTAATTATATAGAACTGGTCAAACGTTCACAAAACAACCTGATTAACAAATGATATTTTAAACAAACACCAAGTTCATTACGTATCTGGGTTTGATGAGAAAACAATGACAACTCGAGCCCATGACAACTAAAATTTATTCACAAGGAGCATAACAACATTGCATATCGCTCAGACTCAAACCCCACTATATGTTTTATATGTGGTACGCTAAGACTGAAAATGGTACACTAAGGCTGTGGTACGCTAACGCAATGGTACACTTAGTCTAAAATCCTTTTTTTAATTTTATTTTTAACTATGAGTCATGATCATTTGATATTTATTTATTTGCAATCAATGTAAGAAAGTTTTCTAAGTGTTTAACAAGATTTCGCTGCTCTTCCCATGATTTAATGATCGAAAAGGTAGGCATTTAAATATACCAAGAGAATTAAGACTTTGTGCCTATTGTGAAGGAATACTAGAGGATGAGTTTCACTTTCTCCTAGTGTGCCCTCTTTATAGGGACTTGCGAGTAAAAAACATATGTTAGTTGTACAAAAAACATTTCTTTACAGTTTTTTTTAATATTATGTCGTCACAAGATATGAATGTTATAAGAAACCTTGCTATTTTTGTTTTTTATGCTTTTCAAGAAAGGGACGCTTTTTTGGGTAGTGTGGTATAAAGAAACAATCTTCCAAATAAAAAATGTTTTGATAGCATTTTGAAACAGTACTGAATTGTTAAAGGGGAAACAATGAATTCTCTCATTTATTCATGTTCCATATAGACTATCTCAGTTTGTTAAATATTTATGGGACACTTAACTTTTTAGAAATGTTATTATTTGTATATATGTTGTATCTTGTGTATGGGCCGTAGGCCTGAAATGCAATAAACCATCTGAATCTGAATCTGATATTAACTGTAATATTAATGCAAATATTGGTGTTCAAATGTTGCAAAAACACTTTTGTCACAACTTCCACCATTAAAGATCCTGGACATCATACACTAAATATATATAAGTAAAAAGTAGAATTTGCGTATGGTATTCAGCTATGCTTCTAACTAATATTCATTAATAAATAATCGCCAAAATTGCGGTATAAATGAAGATATTAACAGAAAAACCCCACGGCCTCGACTTTTGTATGTTACTACAGCTATATGGTAATTAGTTACGTCACATGGGCTGTCACGTGACGATGTACACCTAACTTAGAAGATACTAGCATCAGCGTCCATTTTTGTTTTCAGCTTGTAGTCTTAGTATCATGTGAGCATCACGTGACCGGTTGTTCATAGCTTGACACTATATTTAGGTTATGTCGGATTTCCTTCAGATTTTTATGAAATTAAAAATGTCAAAATTCATCTTATATGCTATTGGTTTCTCTGCTGAAATGTTAAATAAATCTTTGTTCCTTTATTTTGGGAAGTTTTAAAAAAATAATCATATGACGCACAGAAACTTTAAAAGTTTGATATGACGGGAGATCTTTCCTGATGCAAAAATTCTCAATACTTCCTGATAGCGTCTAATTAGATTGACCACTTTGAAAGAATTTGAGTTCAGAAAAATTATAAAATAATCAACTTTTTTCACCTTTCTATCTCTCTTTCAGGTCCTTCACTCATGTTTGTTAGATATGACGGTAAATGTGCTGATGGAAGAAAGTTCTTTGCATGTTCAGCCTTCAGGGATAGAAATGTTTGCCCATTTTTCAGATGGGCAGATCAGGCTCAGCGTGAACAAACAGAGAAGGTTCCAAAAAAAAGTCAGCCTTTGTATGAACATAAGCATTTACGAAAGAGGTATGCCAGACTAGAACAGAAGTTTTTACCATTTATATTTTTGTTTAATTATACCATAGTGTCATATTGGTAAACAAATTTGTTATAACAAAATTCTTACCTTCGTTTTCATTTCAATAAAACACGTTAATTGTGATTTCTTTTCTGTAATGATTATTATCCTGCACATTGCTTTAGCTATCAACTGGTTAAGCAGGTTTTCTGAAATTAGTTTTAATCAAAGTTTCCTTTCCTCCAACTATTTTCTTGTGCTCTTGATGTTTTCTAAGAATAGTTCTGAAATGTTATTTTCTTGTTAAACGAAAAGGTCTTCCACAAGAATTGTACCTTTGCAGCCTATACATGATTTTATGGAAAAGAGTATGAACCTTTCGGATGTTGAACAATGTGGGCTTGAAAGGCTCATTTTGCGTGTAATTTTTATAGAAATTAATATACTTTTATATATTTTTTTTACAAGCTAATCTCTATTACAGGTTTAAACAATTCTTAAGTATCAAAAAAGAAGATCGCACATTATGCTTGGATTGTGGATTGTTCTTGATTGGAGATGAGTTTGATGAACATAAAGGGAAAGGGCACAAGCTTCGGACAGGCATCTCAAGGACAGATCTTCTTAAACCATCATTGCTGTTCAATCCCCTTGACAATAATCAGACTTATGCTGTGAGTTTGTAAATTCATTGTTCTGGATAAGGGGTTGTATGAGGCCTTTTCTCATGAATGTTTTTCCAACTTTAGTATATTGACCATGTGACAAATCCTAACCCCATTATAAACAAATTTCATAACAGAAGCTATTGACAGCAACACCAAAATTCCTCTGTTTGTATTAGATTTGTACATAATCATATCTTAGGGTTGTAAAACCTCTCATTGGCTTGACCATTGTGAAAATTCATTTCAGTGGAATTTGTTGAATGATGTATTGCCCTGAGAATACAATTGTAATGATAAACCAGAACTCTTTTATTGATCATTTACCCTTTTTAGATTAATAAGTGCATTTGATAGTAAACGTTTTTATAACCAGTAAGAATTTAAACCTTATTATTCCCACCCAATGTCAAATGTAATGCATCTCAAAATGTTTCTTTTTATTATGTTTATCATTTATTGGTTTCACCTATTTCTACTTTTCAGCAATACATGTTTACCAATAAAACGGTAGAATTTACTGTGTCATCATTGAAACGGTTGTCGGTAACACATGTACTGTGTATTGGCTGTCCAAGGTAGGATTTTTATTTTCTTACCAAGTGTTTGTCATCTATGATGTTACTTCCAAAATGGGTTGATTGAATGGAAAATCTCTCACATCTTGCGGCACTATGTTTTCTTTAAAATTAGATGATTGTCTTCATTTAGTCTAAGAGCCGACTACCTATGTTTATTTTTGTTACTAAATGTAAAACAAAGTTTGCAAGTGACTTCATTGACAAACAAATATTTTGAAAGCAACTTTAATTGAAATCAATTTCCAATGAATTTGTATGAATTTTCTAATATTGAATATGATTTATTTGTTTTTGTTTGTATTGCAGAGTTCATGAATATATTATGAACAAACAAGAAGACAAAGATGTTGGGAACATGTCAAGCTTGATGCTTGATTTAGACCATAGATATGTAAGGTTGAGTTTACATATTTAAAGAACCTCCTTATATAGGGTTTTGATATTAACATGGATTGAAATGTTTTAGAAAAGAAAAAGCATTTCATGGAAGTAATTTGAAGAAATATTATAAGAACAGTAAAAATGATTTATATGAGCCCAATTCACTATGGACTTTTCATCTCAAGAGTGTAGAAAATCCAATTTTTATTTCAAAGTATCTGGTGATTGTATATTTTTCCTATGTTTTTTTTTATTTTCATTATAAAAAGAAAGGGAATGATAACATTTTATTTGTAGAAATCATTCAATTTATCCATCAAAGAATTGAATTAAACTCATTTTGAACATTGATTGTGAAACAACTTATGATACCTTATATTCATCTCTCTGAATTCTGCTTGCTGGATACATAGCAAAAAATCAAGCAGAACTTAGATTAATGAAGTCTTAAAAAAACCACAACCCACTGACCAATGTGTTCTGTTATTTATCAACTACCAAAAGGACCACTGACCAACGTACCTGGGATTTGAAAATTATATCACCAATAACCTTGAGTACAAATATTTATATACAATATTTAACCCAAAAGTGCTGGAACTAACTTCATGATTATGCAGATAGCTTAGATCCAGGTCTGCCTGGCCTGTGATCTAAGCTGATTGCTACTCTTGAGTATCTTTCCCCATCAAAATTAAGCAGATATCTAACGTTTTGGAAAGCAGACAACACAAAAATCAATTTTTAGAATATTTCACACCATAACCTTCAATGTCTTCAGTTGCAGGTGTATTCACCCAAACACATCCTCAGGTACAATATGATGAATCACCATTTTTTTGGAGGGGATCCAGACATTGTGAGATTTAATGAGTTTATTGAAGGAGAAGACAAGAAAGTAGCCATTGTCACAGATCCTCCTTTTGGAATAATGGTGGAAGCTTTCGCTGTCACATTAACAAAAATAACAGATGTTTGGAAAAGAAGCAATACAGGTATAATGTCCAAGGGTGAATGTAAAATTTATGACACAATGGACTTTTACGTGAAAGGTTTATTAATTTGTAGGGGGCAAATGCTATTTGCAATGTTTCCTTTGTTATATCACAACAGATCATCTTTTTTATGGTAATTTGTTAAGCTATCAAAACTTCACTAGGAAATATCATACAAGTATTCCATGATATAAATAGTAGTTATTGGCAGGCATCTTGATTGGGATGTTTGGCATCAGTTCTTTGGCGCTTAAAATTATATCATTATGAACGAAAAAAGCTGTTTAAAAAGCTTTCATGTAGCTTGCTACAATACTGTAAATCAGCTTTATTTTCCAATTTGGGGGAAAAAAACATTTTTGAATAATCCTTTCTTTGGGGTTTTGAGTGATATCTTTTAGTGTGATAAATCTCAATATTTGTCAATTTTAAGGATGTGTTTGGTAGTCTTTTTTTACAAGGATTTCAATGATTGCACTTTCCACAGTCTCAGTCTTTCTTCACAAAATTCTTTTACTAGAAGGGAAATATGCGAGCAATACTTATGATGTTTTACATATTTCAGATGACAATTCCAAGCTACCAGTAATGTGGTTTTTTCCATATTTTATGGAAAAGAGAGTTGCTGAACACTGTGATGGATTCACTATGCTGGATTATAAGGTAGATAGATTACTTAGTAATATGAGGTTCTCACTATGCCTTTCTGTACATATTTAAGCTTGTTTGGCATAGAATTGAAGAAACAATTGGTAACTGTAATCTGATTCAGAAATTGCGAGGGGTGCCATGTCCCAGAAGCAGACAGCAATAGTCGCACCTTTTTGAAGAAAAGGATAAAAGAAAAAAAAAAGATAATTGTTTTGCATATGGGATTTTGCGACAGGTGCAAATCAAAAGGAACTGCAGACGACAATTTGAGAGTTTGAAGAATTATTTTTCTTTTTTGAACTCATTGCTCATCAGGAAGTTCTCTCTTTTATTCACAATGATTTTGTCTGATAATTAAGTTTAGGTTTCCCATTTGAATAAGCTGAATGATATTTATGTTTCTTTTAGGTAGATTATGAAAATCATTCATTGTTTAAACAAGACCAGGGACGTAAGAAAGGTTCACCAGTCCGCATATTCACAAATGTTTCACCATCAGGCATTCCACTTCCAACTGACGAAGGCTATTGGTAGGTATTATCTAAGATTGATTCAACACTATTAATGAATTGAGAAGTCAGTGGTGCAAGACCAGCAAGTCTTCCTCAAAGTAAAACACATACTTACATCTTGTATTGACCCCAGAAATACCAAATGGACAGATATTCAAATGCACCAAACATTTTAAACACCACAAAAAGGTTTTGTTTTAAAATCACTGTTTCAACTGTTTTGTGCTTCAGTAGTGCAGAAGTAGTGTAGGCTTCTTGTTCCAAGGGTCACAGGTTCGATCACTGTTAGGCCCGATGAAAATTTCCAGCACTTGCCCTAAAGTTGGCAAGAGTACTGGTTTAGTATTCAGGAAGCAGTCAAAGATATTGAATTTGATAAGCTTCAAGCTTCCAACAAAAGCGATGTGAAATAAATAAGTTTTAACTAGCTGTTTCAAAAGAAAGTTCATCTGTTTCATCAGAATGTTTCCTTGTGCTCTTGATTTCTCAGGTCAAATTTGTCAAACCAAAATCTTGTAGGGGAAAAAATTCAATCTCTTCTGTTTGCCTTTGTGATATGGGTCAGAAATCATTGTGACAAAAGGAGAAATTACTCATCATACAATTTATAGGACTTAAAACCAATGAAGTTTTTTATGGTATTAGACAACAAACTTTCAATCAAATTTTTTCATAGAAAGTGGTACAAGTTTGTTCTAGCAGCAAATAAAGAAAACAGAAAAGAATCCCATCAAGTCATTACTCCTTTTGTCATGATGTTTGTATTTTTCTGTTTTCCCTAATTTTGCAAAAAAATTGCATTTTCAAAGTTTTGAAATTTGAAACCTTTGTATGTTGGAAAAATTGTTAAAAAAAAAAACTTTCTTAAGAATCATTCTACAATTTGTATGCTTTTTTGTAGAAACCATCTTTACAAAATGACACAGAACATTTATAGCAATTTATGATTTTGTCAATGACTTCCTAATGTGTAAAAATACAATACTGGGACAATAAGGGATGGCTGATATTTTTCACTAAAAAACATTTTTTTTTTGTATGAAAATCTATTTCATGAGAAACTGTGTGTATGCAATTAAGAATGAGGAGATAAAACCTTTTTAGTTTTTTGGAATATGTGTCTTAGTTTTGTTTTAATTAGATATTATCCTCCAAAAAAGTCCTTTATTTTCACCAATAAACGTTACATGGAAATTCACAAAATGACACAGAACATTTATAGCAATTTATAATTTTGTCAATGACTTCCTAATTAATTCCAATCTTTTCAAGAGAGATAAAATGAGTACATAAAAAGGTTAAAATTCACATCTTTACCGGAACTATGGTTTTCAATTTCATTAAACTAAAATAAACGGTTTATTCATTGAATGTTACCAATTCTGAACGTGTGGATGCTCAAATACTTTTATTTGTTTCAGGTTTTGCTCTCCATGTAAAAGATACAGTTCTTCAGAAAACCGACATTGTATTCAGTGTAACAGCTGCACTTCTAAGGTAGCTTTTTTAGAGCAATTCTTGTTTCACCTGTCCATCAAAATATTTTGAAAAAAAAAGATAATGATTATGTAAATTCTAATTTCAAAACTGTAATCAAGTGATTTTATGAATAAACCATTATGAATAAAAATGCTGTTTGTCAGCATGTATTGCATTTGTTACTTTTTCTCACAATCCAGCAAAGTTCATGCCAGTTGCAGCTTCATAATATTTTGGTGAGCTCAATCAATTTATTTGAGCTCTTAGTAAAACGCTATAAACAATATTGGAACCTTTCATCTATCTAGTGAAAAAATGTATATGTGTGGAGAAAAATGTATAACTGTAAATATTGAAAGTATGTTCAGTTTTTGTCACATTTTCTCTTTTTTCAGTTTTAAAGTTTAATTAAAAAGGGATTCGTCCTTTCTTCAAAGTGGACTTTTATAAAGAGTCTGTCATTTTTCAGATTTACCTTATAATGAAAATGTATTTTCTTTTTTTCCCCAAATTCATAGATGCTTATTGAAATAAGTTGTCTACCTGCATTTATGACTCATAAACATTGAAAGCAACAACAGATAACAAAGAATAACAAAATTATGTTCTTAATCATATTTAGTAAAAAAATGAATGATGCAGTGCTTACTATGAGCATTTTATCCTGTAAAAGTATTGTGACTAAGGGATGTATTGTTCATCAAGAACTATCTTTAATTTTATCACAGTGGTTTCTTGTTATTTCTTTAGCTGATGGGACAAATGATGTATTGTAGAATGAAGCTGATATGAAAAGCTTCATTTCTGTCAGTTCTTAGCTTATTGACTTTACATATGTATGATCCAGGGACAGACCAAATTGATGTTTGCACATTTATTCCAGGATGGTACCACATACAAACACTGTGATAAATGTGGACGCTGTGTAAAGCCATCTCGTGTTCACTGTGAAAAGTGTGGTCATTGTGATCTACCTAGCCATGTATGCGGTCAGTCTACTTCAACAGGTAAAACATAGGAATGTGTCTTACATTTGATAGCCTCATTCAAAAAGCTGGACATTTTGACTTATTTTGAAAGTGCTGATTAGAGTCTGCGCTTCATCACTTTCTATACAAATATATATTAAGAAATCCACAGAAAATAGATATCTGTTACTTTGTCTGCTATGATACATGTAAAGTCCTTTCCTGATTTATTTCCAATATTTCAATGAAATATTCCATAACCAATTAGCAGGTATTATGGATACAGTGTATCAATTCAATACTTAGTTTGAATAATTGTTGCTGCAGCTTTCTTTAAACAGATAGCAGCTTAAAATGTTTATTCAAGAACACAAAATTGCCCCAACGATTTTATTTGCAAGATAGAAATAAAGATTGATGCCTCTGTCATGTTAACAATTTAGTAGGAACTATGTGCTTGATCCATTTTTGTATTTCAGGGTGCCATATCTGTGGGGAAGGGGGACATAAAAGGCGAGAGTGCCCAAACAAAACTAGAGGAAAGGAGGCTGTATCTAGGTATTATTTGAAACTAGTCACCTTTCTAGGTACAGATAATACCTGCAGTGTCTGTATGCATATTATTTTTTTGAAAGATTGTTCGAATGTCTGGAAATTGCTCTCTTACTCTTTTCCAAAAGCTTTTTTTCTCACGGATAGCATATCTCTAATGAAAACACCAGGCAAAGGCAAAGATTATCAATGTGTTCATTGGATCAGGAATTATTAACATTTTCAACATATTTTGATTTTCAAATTCATGCTTCTGGCATCCCGCACTATTGTAAGTCACTTAATGACTGTGGTCTTTAAGTTGACTATGTTGATAATTTCATAAGATGTATTCAGATCTATCTATATAGATAACTCGTCGTTGTATTTTTGTGTTTATATTTCTCTTTCTTTTCATTGCAGCGGTAAAAAGAGGAAAAGCTTTTGGCAGCCTAAGAAAAAGAAAAAACAGAAAAAGTGATTTTAATGAACAGTATTTGTTATAGAACTCTTTCAATAAATATTACTCATGAATGACATTTAAAAGTATTGTTTTATTTTTTATTATTACTATTTTATTTAATAGTCTCTTCTCAATATACAATATTTAGTGCTCAACTTTTTTCTATTTTCCCCTTCATTGCTTTATTAAGACCCTCTTTCATAAAGGATGTGTAAAGTTCTTACTGGACAAACCTGATTTGATTTCAGAGGTTGGCTATTTCACTGTGGAGTTCCCTAGAACAAGGCATAATTTCGTGTCTTGTACTGATAGATTGACCAGAAAAGATGAGTAGGCAAAGTCAACTGTTCATATGATATATAACTCAGGAAATGGTTGAAAATGGTGCTAAACCTAAATAAGATAGAATTGTTTGTTTGTCTTTTGAACTTGGATTGTACAACAAACAACACTACCCAAATTGTTGGCTTCTGAAATTAACACATCCTTTTTACAAGGATATAAAGTAATGCCATAATAGAAAATATTCTTCATGTGAATGATTTATCCTCTTCCAACTTTATTAAGTTGTCAAAGGAAATTGGCAAAGGGAACTCTTGAACAGTTTCTAACCATTAAAAAGTGTTTTGGGGTATAGCAATGACACTTTTTATGACCCTTTGAGGGTTCAAATCAAAACTAAAGTGAGAGGGTGCCGAAGTGAGATGCTTTACATGTGTGAAGCACTTACTATATAGTCTTCCATTGAATCTGTGACATGTGTCTCATAAATACCAACACAATAAGTTTTAATAAACCAAGAATTTAGCAATGGCAGATATCTATTGTGTTGATCTCTGATAGCAGTATAGTCCATAGTTTTATACATATAGATATATATATATAAATATATCTACTATATCAGGGAAGTTTCAGTAGGATCTACGAATTGGCTATTATGAAAATACAATTATGTTGGAGAAAATGTATATGTATTGAACTGTTTCCAGGCATTACATAAACTATATTATGACACATTAGTTTGCATGTTTTATTTCAAAAAACATGCATTATTTGCAAATAGCTTTATACTGTAACAGAATGTAAAAAGTTGCATTTGCAAATGATGTGCTGCAGAAAAAGCTAAAAGATCGAATTGTTCATTTTTATGTAGTGACAGTAAAAAGAACTGCTCCGAATGAGAAACTCTTCATTTTGACATTGATTATTGTATTGATCAACACTATGCCACACACAGAGACATGTATATGTTATCTACTATGTCTCTGGACACAATGGCTTTATGCCGGGAGTATTCGAACAAGCGGTAAACATGGTGTCACCGTCTAACCAAGATACTGGCTGCATCCTTTGATCAGACATAACTCTTGCTCAACGGTAGTTTGACGAATTATTCCACGTGCAAATCGCTTTTTAGACTGTTTTGAACTTATACGCATGTTTCCGACCTCGTTTGCCTTTATAAAGCGTTATAAAACACTGCACGAACGATAGACACTTCGATAACAAGGATGTTTATAAATAACATGTTGGAATGTTCGGCGATTTAAAATTAGAATGTCGTGTGTAAATCGCATCTTCTTGGACCAATCCTGGCATAGCGGTGTTTGTTATCGGGCCTATATTTAGCACACTGCCATATTCCAGAAATTTCGAGACTTGTTTGTAAACATTGAGGAAATCACGTGCGCTGTATCTCTCAGCCCCTGGAAATATCTAGAAACCTTACTGATTTGGTATAAATAGACGGACAGTACAAGGCTTGCCAATATTTTTGTCTGAGCTACGAAGAAGTTCAAACGAAGCGACTTGACGCAACTGAGAATAAGTTATTCTATTTACTAACTAATAGTTTATTGGTCGAAATACTGTGAACACTTGAGAAATGGATACAATTTTCGTACCGATGTATAGACCCACCTCTGCAACTCGCCGTGTACAGAGGAGGCCGTGGGACCACCCGTTTGCCTATGTCAGCCAGCCATCACTGTTTGAGTTGCTGATGAGCGGAGCATTGGCTCAGCTACGGGACGATGGGTCGATTAGAAACGAGAGGGGCGCTGTCACAACCAAAGAGACGGACCACCCCTGGGTCCACGAGTTGTATATGCAGGGATTCAAACAAGACGAGGTATCCGTGAAGGTAAACGATCGGGTCGTCAACATCAATGCAAGACACGTGAACGAATCGGAATTTGGAAATGACGTTATAGAGAGAAACCGGAAAGTTCCGCTTCCGGAGAACGTCGACGGCGATAAACTGACGTGTTTCTTCACAGATGACGGTAAACTCATTCTCACGTCTCCGTACATTAAAACCGACGTTCCGGAACAGATGGAAGTGGGCGCTACAGGTGAACCCGGAAGTAAACAAGACACATCAGTGGAGGTCATGAACCAGAAAGAAGGAGAGACCGCCATGAAGTTGAAGGAAAATCTGCTGGAGATCAAAGAGATGAAAGGTGGTGACGAGCAGAATGAACCCCTCGTAGAATCGACTCGAGTTGTAGAGGGAGAAGATGGTGCCAAGAAGTTCGAGATAGTCACCAATCTGCAACATTTCAAGCCAGAAAACACGTCCATCCGCTGTAAAAATGGAACATTACAGATTAATGCTGAGAAAGAAGTGAATGAGGAAGGCCTATCGTTCTACCAAAAAGTTCATCGTGAATATTCTCTTCCCTCTGATGGTGTGACGGACGGAGCTGACGCGGCCATGAATCAGGATGGACTGTTGCGTATCACTGTACCGCTACAGGGGAAACAGTAAGCTACAGTTTCGTTGTTACAAGTACATTTTGAACAAGTGTTACTTACATAACTAGTTAAAAAAGTGAATTTTTCATTTTGCAACAAAGTTTCCCTCAACTCTAATTCATAAAAAAACATTCTACGTACTAAGACATAGTACTTTTAATTGGGAGCAATTAATTAAAACATTTCTACGGAGTCGTGAGGCGAAAACTTGGAACTTTTTCTGAAATGGAGGGATTTTTAGGTGACATACCTTGCTTAACAAGTGACGAATTCCGATGATAACGCTTTGATGATATGATTAAACATTCTGAATATTAGGAAGACTAGTATTACAATTTGTGTTTAAATTGAGACTGATGCTGTAATAGACCACGTTGGACTTTGTACATAGTAAACTACTTGTTCATTAGCTGTTTCCTTCATTTAGTCGTGTCAAACGCGCCAAAAGCAGAATATTCTATATAGAGTTATGGCAAAAGAAGAAGACATTACTCGAGACGGACAGTTTCGTCTTTTGTCACTAGTTTATACACGAGAGAACACATTTTCTGCAATAACTTAAACATGGGGAAACGGTTAAATGAAAAATATGGATAGAGTAACATTACTTAACCGATATCCCATGTATGATGTAAATTATGCGTAAACGATTTTTACAATGAAAAAGGATTCCATTGATTGAAGTTCAAAGGAATCATAATGACATCAGTAAATTGGCGTTTCAATTTCTTTTTGTCATCATGTTTTCTAAAACTATGTATAACATACGCCTATACTAAAACAAGTATGCGTAAATGGTTAACCAGAAAATACTAATTCCGACTGTTTACATATGTGTGTTTGTACGTGTAAAAATGTTTTGAGGTACCTCGAAGAAAGGAGTGTTTTTTCATATATCAAATTGCGATAGGGAATAGATGGAAAAAATAATGTATAAATAAGTGATGGATGTGTGTTCAAATGCCGAATGATTGTCGCAAAGAGAGAAGCTTCATTTGTCGTTTCCCACTATGTATCATATTGTATCTGTTAATTGTATTTCGATAATAATTCGTTAATTAGTTAATTACCACTGAATTGTTTAATTTTCTTTTTGATTTTGAAATCCAGATTGATAGATAGTTTGCAAAGTTCAATTTCTTATTGCATGTTCATGTTTAGGATTTATTAAATTTTCGTTTAAATATATATAACTCTTGTTTATTTCATTATTTTTCCCCAGATCATACAGCATCGATTGCTCGTTAACGATTGGAACATGCATATTTGTTTAATGGGGCTTTTGTCCAAGAAACCGATTTATATGCATCGTTTGTTCACAGAAGACATACTTTGAAAGTCAATGTAGTTTTTGTATTGAAAGCATACTAGTCCATTCAGCAAGCGGCGTTTTATCTCAGTATGTACTTTCTGTATGCGGTAAGTGTCAAAAGCGATATCACGCTTTTTTTTATTGAAACATATGTTTACACACTATACAAAGTTTAATACTACATTTTGATTCCAGCGATTATTCTTTAGTGCGCACCATGTAACAATGCTGTTAAGCAGATTAGAACAGATTGATTTCTAACTTTCAAATTCCCTCTCATCTGTGAACAAACACCTTTAATTCAGTAACCACTGATTGATCTTGTATCCATTCACCAATTTGGAAGTTGCTTTTGTTGTATAAATGTCAGTATAAAACAATATCTATTTCGCCAATCCCTTAATCCAAACACACATCCCCTCCTCGGTTTGTCCTTCACAGTTACAACATTGTTCCAGATTCCATGCGTGGCATGGAGGGCAAATATTACTGCCATTGTTTATCAGTCTCTGGTATGGGTATCGAACCTGTGACCTTCACTCAAGACGCGTGTACTCAAATCGAGACACAACGACTAGCGACCATCTATCTGACACACTATAGTACCGCTTTCTTACGTCGTACCTTAACTCGGATGGTCTGAACTGTAACTGTCTCTGGATCATTCGGTCAATCAGTACGTTTGCACAGTCACTTTTGATTGAAATGAAATGTCTGTTATGGAGTTATTACTCCAATTCCAGTATTTTGTTTCAAAACTGTTCGCGTCTGTACCACTTTTGAAAAAGCAAGTTTTAAAAAAACTATCAGAAGGAAAGATTTCAAATAAACTTAGACAGTTTGACTCGGACAACTATTCATAAGCATGTTGATTGATTGTTTGATTGATTGATTGTTTGATTGGTTGGTTGATTGATTGATTGATTGATTGATTGATTGATTGATTGATTGATTGATTGATTGATTGATTGATTGATTTATGAGTTCTTGTAACAAGAGATCACCTGGTGAAAGTCAAATTGGCTCCAAAATTATTAATTTATACCATTTTTTTCTTCAAATTTGCCGATAAGCCCGGAAGTGGGTTTCAATCAAATCATGTACATGTAGTTATGTTGATGTATACTTTGCCTGAGAGGTGTATATACTGTCTAGCCGTATTTCGGATACTGAAAGTCATTAATGTATTATTTTGAAATTTGCTCAATATCTCGACTGGCTTTCATGAAGAACTTTGTTGTGTTTAGAACTCATAGAAACAATCATTCATCACAATGGTATGCTTAAAAAAGATACTATTCCATTATTGTATCGATATGATGCTTATTCTTTTAATCATTGACCTGATAGCCTGATAGTAACAACATCATTCATAATGATTATCATGAAACACTTTTCATCATAATTCTTACATATGGATTGTCTCTCCCTGTACATGTACATACCTTACTTTTAGACATTTTCAGCTTCTGTTTAATTTTACATCGATTGTCTGTCACAATCTGGTTTTATGATGTATGGTTTTGCCCATGCACATGTTACGTCTTTTACTTGAATAAACTTTTCATCTTCTCTTGTCATATTAACTCCCATTTTTAAGAGACTTTCATCAGAATACCAAATACATAAATAAAAGATTGCATCGATTGTTTTGAACGAATATGACATCGATTACCCTGTGTCTTTTTCATCGAAAGTACAATTCAAAGGACACTTATCTGCAAAGGAAATTTGATGGACGACTATTCTGGCTCAATTGACGAATCAAGGCCTCTTTAAAAGAACCTGATTCATTCCTGCTCATAAGCCATTCAAAATGTACTTCATTCTGTGGTTGTCAAAACTCATTCAATCAAAGCCTTTTAAACATTGCATATCTTGATATTCAAAGATGGTTGCCCGAGATTGCTATTTGGAACCATGTGTTTTTGGAACCATCAGACTAGTCAGGATAACCTTCCCCTTAACATTACAATTTATTACGGTACGACGAGAACCAGACTATGTAATTGTCCAATCTGAACAAATCGGGATAATCCAATGAAAACGCGTGTATATCTTAGCTAACGATAATACCCGAGTAGTTCCGATTGGTAATTGTCCTGCGATCTGCGGTGGTCTACTGGTTAGCGTCGGGGACTAGAAAACGGTCAAACCGGGAACGATTCCCGAAGATGGACATTTATTTCATCGTTTAGTGTTCTTGGGCAAGACGCATTTCTTAGTCTAGTATTGGCATACCATCCAGGGAACATGTACTGGCTCCTGTACATTAATTGAATAACCAAATACCTAATAAATGTTTATTAGGTCTTTGGAATAACAAACAAACATAACAAAAGGGTTCTCCAACGACTATTCCAAGCGCCGGTGATGAGGACCTATCTCTGGGCACCCTCCCATCCTAACCACCGACAACGTAGGGCTGGTTTCCTTCCATTGGTTTATCATATTGAACAAAATATTTCAGAATAAAACAATCAGAAAACAAACACAGATTATTGTCGGCTATCATCTTCCTGGAATGCACCCTCTGAGTCAGCAGGTGCTCTGATTAGGCAAGAAGTTGTCGAATACTGTTGCCGCTTTCAGAAACTTCTCCATAAAGAGTAACATGCTGTCCTCTTTAATACGTTCTTAAAGACACAATTTTGGTGAAACATGTTCTGGCAATACACATTTTCGGTCAAACAACAGTCGCGACACCCTTGCATTAACCCTTAGAATGCTGAATAGTTTTCTAGAAATATATTTTTTGTCGTCTGTTCCAAAACCTTAATTATCTGCTTCATTTTGTTGAGGAAAGATACTTAGAGTTGCAAACAGGTTAGATTAAAGGCCAGCCGCCAGTTTACTTGGCGGATGGCCTAGATTTAACCTATTTGCATAAGCATGAAGTCGGTTCCAGCACTATGAATTAAGAGTTATTGGTCCATATGTTACATATTCATACAGCCCGAGCAATACATTTTGCCTCTAGTGCAGAATGATACCCTAGGAACAAAAAGAACCAGCCAGCTGCAGTTTATGTTTCGGACCACGATATTGGGATGTTTATTTCGATTTCTTTAGTACATCTGTAGGCTTATAATCTTACTTATCATCAGAGTAGATTCGATGGTGCCATTCCAAAAATACCTGTCTCGGTCTTTTATATCCGAAATGTATGTGGACCTGTCCTGCCCAGCTAATTTATTGAAACTTTTAGAGTCTTGAAGCGTTCTCCACATAATCCCAAACGATAGATGTGTTTTCGTGTAGCCACCGGCAGAACTGTTGTAGAGGTCCAGAAGCAGTGCATTTTATAATATCTTGTTAGGTGTTTCTTTTTTTTTCTTTTTTATTTGTTTGCGCGCTTCATGATCCAAGTCTGAGATGAATATAAGACAAGGTAGGATGACTGAATTATTATAGATCTAAATTGAACCCTGAAAAAAGACAGACAAGCAACTTTCAACCAAATGCTATGTTCGAAACTATTTTCTTGCGGGCATACCCAATTTGAACAAATCAATTAAATTCCAAAAAAGGCTTGAGAAATAAAACAATGTTTCTAAAGTAAGTGATAATGCATAGATGTGACTATCGAATTTCAAATCCGGGGGAACTTAGGAACTAACCCCTGGTGTATGAACCATACGCATCACATAAAACATTAGCATTCAGGGAAACAGTGTGACATTACATAAAACATTAGCATACAGGGAAACAGTGTGACATTACATAAAACATTAGCATACAGGGAAACAGTGTGACATTACATAACAGAAAATAACAGTTTACCGCCGATATAACTTATATCAAATCGGCTTCATAAAAACATCTTTAGACAGGAAGGTACTGAAGACATAAGATTAACTTTACTCATCATGTATGTAAACCAGATTCGGGTAAGGGCGGTCACTAGCTTATTAATGAAGAAGATAGACATGTGATGAGCCATGTTTTAGTCGTGTTCCTTTTCGTTCTCTCGGATTACAAGCTAAGCTTGTAAGGAGAAAATCACCGAACAAACCAAAAAAGAAGACAAGCCTCGATCTTCTCTAGTACAGTTACACATTAGACTTTTCTATTCTAGACATATTTACAACTGTTGCTACATTATAAGGCTGACAAAATACGGTTTCAAAGTATGACGTGAAAATCAAACCTACATGCTTTTTCAGCTGAACCTCTGCTCATTTTAATTTACCCATGCGGAATATGGCAACACTGATCTTGACCATGGTTACTGTACGTTACGAATACCCATAGGCGTAGGAGCGTTTTCAACATTGGGCCAACTTCAGATGAGGACTGGTCTAAGAATAAATGTTCCTAAACTTTTTCATGACTATTCATGCATGTACAAATTCAATAACATTATAAGAATTAAAAGAAAGCGTTTGAAAACATGTATCTTTAATAAAAAAAAAAAAAAAAAAAAAAAAAAAAAAAAAAAAAAAAAAAAAGGATATGCCAGGTCTCGATCTCACGCGGAAATCAATTGTGTTGAACTAAACAAAAAGTACCGGCGACCAGACTGTCACAGCCACGGATCCAGCTATCTTCACAGTTAAAGACAATATAGAGTTTGACACCTTTTAAAGAACATGTTTTACACTACTGTTTCCGTCGATCAAAACTTCCCGGGTATTTTAGTGAGCTGAGTTTTCATTGGATAAACCCGATGTGTTCAGATTGCCATTTGCGATGATGACGTCAAAAAGATTTTGGTTATTGTTCGTAACAAAAGGCGAATTGAAATTACATAGAGCACAAAAATACACATTGATTTTTATTCTGCTGTTAAATTTCGTTTCTTTAATTTTTCTATACAAATATCTTCATTTGCCACTGTGAATATTGGGGGGCCAAAGTATACTCTGGCCCCCCAGTCTGGATATTGGGGGGGCCGGGCCCCCCCTGGCCCCCCCTGCTCCTACGCCTATGATACCATGGTATATAACGACAAATGATTTCACCAGCTCCGTTTCTGTTGATCTCTTATGGGTATACGAAACGTCTGAACAGCATAATGAAATAATTGTCTTTTAAATAAGAAAATAATTCTTATTAGTTACTAGTTAAATAATTTATTTTACAAACCAAAGACTTATCCTATAGACAACAAACTCAACTCTGGTACTATTATATCAGATTTTCATGTTGGCCATGTAGGACTAGGGAGATCATAAAATATAAGTTTATCAAATATCTGAAAAAAAGTAAAACAATATGTAAAATGATGTCTCATTATTTAAGCGAAATTTTAGGAAACTTTAAAGTGCAACTTGTAAACATTGAAATAATTTGATAAAACTAGCAACTTAAAGTTTCCTTAAATTTCGCGTAAATGGTGGTCAACGGTGCATTTTATGAGTTCTGAATCTAAATTCACCGGAACACTTTGTCTTAAAATGGCGGGAAAATAAGGTACCTAACAGACTGCGCAGTTGTAAACAATGTTCTCCGGGAATTTCACACATTTTTGTAAGAATCCGGATTGTTTTTGGCGATGGGTGAGCCTGATCGATCCAAAGTCGGAATCTGGCAGAAAATTAATACAAATGGATGAATAATTAAACATGCGGAAGACGGGGAGAGAAATAAGAAGTCACGAATTAAGCCAATAATGATCTCAGGTAGGTGGAGTTTGCTTTGGACATCTGTTGCCAGCCTCTGGTCGATCTAACCCTTATCAACGTTATAATATTTTTCGACTGCTTAACCCTTTTCCAAACAACAAATTTTCGACTGTCCCAGATTGAAAGAGTTTGCAGACGACATTTCAAAATGTTATGAAATTGAACAATATTCATCAGAAAGCAGAAAACCTTGTGGGCAAAGGAGAAATTGCTCAAAACCCTTGTGGGCAAAGGAAAAAATGCTCGTTATGAGCAATTTCTCCTTTTCCCACAATGTTTCCTAAAGTCGTCTGAAACAAAGTCGTCAAATGTCGTTATTGTTTGGGAAAGGGTTGAATGTTACAATCAGCATCAGGCGACAATTTTAAAGATTGAAATAAAACAAAATGATTTCTGTGTGGTATTGGACCAAGAAACCTTTGTGACAAAAGCATAAAATGCTGGACGCTCGAGCATTTTATTCTTGTGTCACAAATGTTTCTTGAATAGTCTCCAAAAGGGGCTGTTGAAGAATATATAAAGAAAAGGTTGAACCCTTACTGTGTGACAAGTGGTGTGTAGAAGCTGACAAGGAAAAGAAATGACGAATCTAAAATAAAACATGAATTACTGTTCAATTGATTGAATGATATCAACAATGTTGTGAAAGACAGTGGAATTTTCATATCATTGACTCATTTACTTTGCTTTTAACTTAGTTCCTAAAGCTTTATAGTAATATAACATGCCAAGATCCCTCCTGTTTGAATGCAAATTGGATAGGACAAAATATTATATTTAGAAAATATTGTTTTTCATGTTCTGTACATTTCAAACTAATTTTAATGGAAAGTTGAATTGCTCGAAATAACCAACTTGTTTTCCAATAACACTTGTTAAAAAGGTTCCTGTCAGATGCTTTATAATGATAATGAAGGAAGCAGTACTTCCCCCATGAATATAATAAAACTTTACATTTTCCCCCAGTGTGGTCAAGTTATATAATAATTTAGAAAAATGTTTATACTCCAGAAGTGCTGTAAATATATTTCCATTACAATTGTTCATCTAGACATTTCTTTCTCTGATTGTTTCATTATAGTGAATGCACAAATTCAGTCATCAGTTATTGATAGGACTGTATGGGGGAAACATCCTACCTGTAATTGAGGCGGGGCAGGGTTGTGCCATGTTACCTAACTTTCTCTGTCATTTGTGTTCTAGATCAGCTAGTGGAGAGTTCTAGTTTTTGTTTAATACAACATTGTTTTCTTAGAAAGAGACACTTTTTGTAATTTCAATTGAAAATGGTAATCAGTTTTCTTGAATTGTAAAATTTGTGGTAAAAGCTTTAGATGCTGGCTTTAATTTTCTTTTGGTATTGAAGTGTACGGTAACATTTATGCTGCTACTGGAAATGTCTATTGTACAAACTGCTTAAATAGGTATTGTGTTTTATTGGGAATCTTTTGAACATTGTGCATATAAACAATATCTTATTCATAGGTAAAAGACTCACACATAAAGACTGTTAAGTATCACTTATAAAAAGTTTTCTTTGAAAAGGTTCTTGGATAACCAGCTTGCCAGATACAGTGCTCATAATGAAATAGAAGACACTGGTTTGCAATTAGCAGTTCTAAAGAACAAAGGTAAGTAAAGATGGTTTCTCAACCAACTACTTTAATTTATACTGGTTTTAGGTCTCCCACACACTAAGAATGGGTTTATTTTTTTTTTATCTTGATATGAAGCAATGATCTTTGAATAGTTTTATAGATGACATAGAAATAGAATTTGTTATCTTTTTTTCTGTTGAATCGTTAACATTTTTCTAGAGAAGAGTGATTTTTTTCTTTTTTCCACAATGGTTTTAAAAGTCATCTTCTGCCACCTATTAAATGGTTGAATTGTTAAGCAAAATGTTTTCATGGTCATGGATAGATGATTTATTTGAAGGTCTAGTTGTTTTATTATTTTAAGACACATTCAATTTATTAGTATAATGACTTCAGCCGAGGTCATACACCTTTGAACTATGAATATTAGAGTAATGATAATAATTGTATAAACAATGTTATTTCTCATGTTGAATTGTCGTTTTCATGTGATGTTTCCATTTACAGTAAAACTGGTGTTTTATGGTGCTCCTTTTAACCTTATATACAGACTTTGCCATTTGTTGATTTCAATTAGGTTTCTCAAAGGCCCATTAGGCTGGGTGTGATTAATGCATTCATGTATGTAATTTTACTCTGTTCACACATGTCAACATCTTATCTCTCTTCTCTTACTAGTTTCCATTTACAATGATTAAACACACCTTAGTTGGTGTTCTATAATTTGACAAAAAGTCTCTTATAATTCAATCTTGAATGGCATGGTTTTATTGTGTCTTTTTAACATTGTATATGTATATACTGTATGTTGTAACCATGATGAGACTCTAATAAAGATTATATATATACTATTTCCCTATAAATGCAGTGGACAATATAAGAATTAATTACCTCAATGATGAACAAAAATATCAAGTATGATATCATTCTGTCAAAGTGGTAGGAAAAATGTTCTGCAGTAGATTTGGCTAAATCGAGGGTTCATTGCAGGACAATAGTAAGTGCTTCACAAACTATAGTCTTGCAATGACCCCTTAAAATGATGTATTATAGAGAAAGGACTGAAAGTTGTTTGTGTTGTTATCAAGGTTTTCATACTGTCATATCATGTATGAATAGTTTTTTGTTACATTATGTTACAGTGGTCACTGTACTATTCATCATTCCAATATTTACTTATCAGAATTGAAAAGTTTTCTGACCAAGGGACTGACCACTTTCTAATGCACAAAACTTTATTAGGAATGAGAAACGGATAGATTATACTAATGTTAGACCACAGTATACAGTGGAAGAAACATTGGTAAAGCCAGGTTCAAACTGGAGACCCATGATTGTATGTTCTATTAGTTTCTTGAGTTATCTAATACTCTTTTTGCCTCTGTAGCTTAATTTCAGAGTTAGTTTTAAGTTAAAACTTATTTGTTTTACATCAATTGTGACGGAAGCTTACCGAATTCACTCGCGAAGAATGCTTCCTGAATACTCAACCAGTGCTTGTGCCATTTATAGGCTGGTCCTGATAATTTTGATCTCACAGCTATTTAGGATCATACCTGGTACCCTTGCTACAAGAGGTCTAAAACATATAAGGCTACTGAACTTGAAATCATGAAATCTTTCTGTGCATGTGTTCAAACAACAGTAAGGGAGGATTTTCATGACAGGTATTTGAGGGTTCAATGCAATACTATAGTAAGTGCTTCATGTTTATGGAGCACTTAATATAGTCTTCCATTGAAGCCTTGTATTGTCCTTGTTAATGACTGCTAATGGTTCTACTTACTACTTAGCCTAACCACTCCTTACAGGAAGTTAATTTTGGGGTCGTAAATCTTCTGTCTATTATGGGTCCGGCATCGCAATAAAACTAAAAAGTTGTTGATGTAATGTAACCTAATTAAGAACGCAATGTAAAATGAATAAAATAGATAAAACAAACATCAACTATTTGCCTCGTATGGAGTTTTATGATTGATCTTGTCCCAATTAAAAGTCAGTCAGAAATTACTGCTTAAAGGTGCTTGTCAACAGATGAAAACAGTTGAAAGTCAAAATAAAATGTCATTGAAACAAAACAGTTTTTGTATTTTGTGTGATTTACAATGAAACATACAATAGCTTTTGAAAGCAAAATTTAACCAGGAAGCGTTAGTTTATTTAAGTATGTATAGTCTTTACTCAGTAGATTTTATACAATCTCATGGATTTTGGATTTAAATACATATATAATTGCACTGTAAAAAAGCTGTAAAACCTTGAATTCAAGTTAATTTTGCTTCCAATGGATATTTTTCTGTATTTTAAACCTTAAAATTCCGTCACATCAAAATCAAGACAATGACTTTTCTTTCTAACATTAGATAGAAATTGTATCAAGAGAAAAAGTTAATTATAGGAATCAATCTCTTGTTACAATTATTGATTATTTTGTCAAATACATTTTGTTTTACATATTTATGATGGAAAATATTGAAAATTGTTAAATGTTAAAAGTTGGCAAAAACATGAATATGTAATGTAAACCAAGGATTTCAAATCATAAACCTAGAGAACAATTTTCTTTCTCGGTCCTCTCTTTAGACTTTTGTCAACCAACACAATGTTAATTGAAGAATCTGTATAAGAATCAAGAAATCCTGGCTAACTTAAGGTCTTTGTCATAAAGCCTGTTGTTGTTATGGTGATATAACAAAGCTGTGATATTTCTTCCAAACCAGGGGCAGATTGCTGCATATTTAATAAGAAGTGAATCGGTATTGACTTACCTAATTAAAGCTGTCTTCATCTTTACAGTGGATAAATCTGTACCAAATAATCTCTGATTCCCTATGTGCAGATGGTACTTGAAATAGTGAAATAAAATGAGTTTGTTAAGGTTTTATGAGGCTTTTAAGACCTCAATAATGTATCTGTCACATTGCAATGGCCAGCTCATTACTGATGGAGGAATATCCTCTGTGGAATCTTCCAAGATTACTAGTTAGTACCATTTGAGGGTTCAATGCAAGACTTTAGTAAGTGCTTCATGTTTATGAAGCATTGAACCCTCAAATTGGCATTCCATCAGTATGAAGGGAAACTGTCTCTTATGAAAATCAAAATCAACCTGTATAGAGTGATCGATTCAAGCCACATGGAGAGGGACCATGTGATTTTAAGTTCTGTACTCCAACTACTAAGCCAGGACTTTCCCTAGGATAATGAGGGGCATCAGTTACTTTGGTGCAGTGGCAGAGAGAGAGAGTGGGCATCTAGCTCCAAGGGTCCCTGGTTCAATCCTCGTTAGAGGCAAGGTAAACTTGCCCAGACTTACCCACAAAACAAATTGAATTGTTATGCATCCAGGATGCAGTCATGGAGAGTGAATTTAATAACCTCAAGCTTCCATCACTATCATTGTAAAATCATATTTCAAACTAAAGATAATGAGTTGCTGTTTTTCACTACAATTTGATATGTCATTTTTAATATTTTGGCAAAATATCTAACAATTTTTACAAAAAAAGTTTAAAAAAGGGAATGGTGAGGTTACTGTTGAACATCACAGTTGTATCTTCTACAAACAACTTTGAAAACACTGTAATTCAATTTCAAAACAAAAATAATCTAGCGTATAAGTTGAGGTTTTAGTGCAAGACTATAGTAAATGTGTTACAATATTGTGAAAGACTTAATTAAATATTGCGTTTAACCCTCAAGGTGAAATATCTTTCATTCTATTTCTATTTCATATTTAGTCTTCATCAGAGACTTTAAAATGTATCATTTTATAAATTCTCCTTCTATATGGGTTTAGTGCAATACTATAGTCAGTGCTTCATGTATATGAAACACTTACTATAGTCTTGCACTGAACCTTTGGCTAATACTGTCAAGCCCTTGTCTAATACAAATAGCAAGCATTCGAAAATACATTTCTTCATGATATTAATTGGACAAACCACTGATTAGAGGAAAATTACTCATCATGAGTGATTTCTTCTTTTGTCACAATGGTTCCTGTAGTCTTCTGATGGAGTGCTTTAACCCTTTCCCAAACAATAACAACATTTGACCACTTTGTTGCAGATAACTTTAGAAAACATTGTGGGAAAAGGAGAAATTGCTTGTGATGAGCAATTTTTCCTTTTCCCACAAGGCTTTCTGCTCTATCTGAAGAATAATCTTTAATTACATTACATTTTGAAATGTTGTCTACGAGCTCTTTCAATTTTGGACAGTCGCAAAAAATTTGTTGTTTGGGAAAAGGTTAAAGTTAGTCATTATTGAGTAGGAGTATAAACATAACTAAATGTTTTTTAGAGTCTGTCTAAAGCATAAAGCATGCAAGATATTTTATATGGTAACAGATGGGTTTATAGTAATATCTTAACCCTTTACCAAATATCGACATTTGACCAGTTTGTTGAAACAACTTTGGAAAACATTGTGTGAAAGGGAGAATTGCTCTTAATGAAATAAGCAATTTCTCCTTTTCCCACGTTTTTCTTCCTTTCAGAAGATATGTTTTCATTTCATCCCATTTTTAAATGTAGTCTGTAAACTCTTTCAATTTCGGACAGTCAAAAATTTTACATTTGGTAAAGGATTAACCCTTTTCCTAATAAAGACCTTTACAGAACATAACTTAACAGAATATGTTTTCACAACTTGTACAAAGTACATCATCATACATTTATACATAGCATGAAAAACAAAAATATCACATGTTTTTTTTTTAAAAAAAAAAGGATACATATCCTGAGGATGAATTCATGAAACTAAACAATTGAATTTTTAAGTGAAAAAGCTTCCTTTGTGTATATAGCAACTCTGATCTGTGTATTTTTATTTGATTTCAAGAGTTCAATTGATTTAAACATATTTGGTAAAACTTCTTCAAATTCTTTTTCGTTGATCGTTAAACAAATGCAGACGCAAATAACGTGATATTCATCTTTGATACCATTTTAATCACAACTTAAACAATATTGATCATTTCTATTTACTCCATTTTGTCCAAACCTCCCGATCTGTATTCTCAAGGAGTGCGAAGGCAATCTTAATCTTGCTTTACAACAGACATTGTATGAGCCAGTTCCAAATATGGAAATTATTGGATGGTCCAAATCAAAAGCAACAGCAGAAAAATTATATAAATTATGAAAAGTAATACTTATACATGATATTGTAATACTTATGCAATCTTCAGAATGAAGAACTTTGAAATATGCGCTTTGCTCATTTTGAGCAATTCATCATTTTATCAAAGTCATTTCTAGGACTACTAGAGCAGACGGATAAAAGTGATGTATCATGGAAAAAAGGGTTGTTACAGGATTATAATTATCTAAAAGAAAAGTTACTCTTAGACTTTTGATTTTCTTGAGGTCAGTTTCTCTGTGGCTTTATGGAAAGCTGTTTGGTCTATCAAATTTTGTAGGCAACCCCACATGCAAAATAAGAATTATATAAAGTTCATCCAACATATGAAATAATCTAGGCATCGTGGAATAAGTGTTTATGCATTGTAGAAAGTTTTTATTAAGATATGTATCAAATCAGTTCTAACATAGAATTTCATGACTGTATGAAGTAAATGGCTTCATATGTAATATCACAACCTTTGCAACATGTACATTTATTTAACCAATTTTCTCATAATGGGGTTCTGAAATATATCTCAATTAAATGCAACCGGTGACAACAATCTTTTTGTAAAAGAAAGACGAATTTTCTGTTTATTATGATAGGTAAAAACCAATACGGAAAAAGGAAAAAGAATTTTAGTAAAAAATAGTTTCTACTGTTGCTTTTCTAATTATTTTGCTGCATATGTCTCACAGTGAAAACAAAGTCAGGAGTTAAGAGTTTGAACAATTCAACTTGTCAAGTTTTAGTACTTTAATCATAGGATATATCCTACAGATTCCCATATCCCATTACTTTGGTTTTATTTGTTTTAACACTCTCGTAGAAAATTACTTCTAAAACCACAAAGAAAATGCTGATTACAAGCCATTTCTTCTAGACATAATGTATTCCACAATGAAAAAGAAAATAAATACATATAGTTATTTTGCATATCTATTTTGATTGTCTGCTGTGGCCTATTAACTTTGTATCCACTGAGAATTTTCAGTCTAAGGAAAATGGGACAAACTCTTTTCCCTTTGGGGTTTAATTAACCTTTTGAACTTTTGTGATAAAATGTGAAGCTACATCTAAAGATTACTTATTAACGATATAGATACAATTACACAGCATTATGATGAGGTAATATTTAAGCAAACAGTTTTATTCAGACTATTTGAGTCAAAGGATACATTGATCACAATTTCATATAGAGAGCACAGTAATGATGAGTTTGAGCATAATATTTTTTATGTGTTAATAATGAGAGACAATTGTGACAAAAGGAGAAATTGATTTTTATGATCAATTTCCTCTTTTGCCACAATGATTTCTGAGATCTTCTCTATCAGGTCTTTTAAAAGGTGTAAATATGAAGTAATCAGAAACTATAATCAAATGCAGAAAACTGTTTGTGACATGTTGTATTGTTGTGGAAGAAAAGAACACTTTAAATGAGTTTTTCCCTTCTTTACAATAATTTTTTCTCATCATATCAAAAAATCTTTCATTTCTTTTTTTGATTTCTATTGTTATATAAGCATCTTTTCCTTATAGAACGCCAAACACCATGTTTATTAAAAAGAAATAATGGTCAAGGAACAATATAAAAGCAAGACATAACTGTATAATTTAGGATATCTATAGACATATTTTCATCTCAACCCCTTCAATCAACGTTTTAAGTTAAGTGTATTTTGTCTTGACAAATGTACAAAGACATGTACTTAAGCAAATAAACTATCAAACCAATGAATCATTTCGTCACAGTGTTTTAAGGTGCTTAATTCGCCTTATATGAATAGGTTTTTGATAAAGTTAAAAAATATTTGGACCATGTGAATATTCCTAGTCAGTAGCAAGCACATTTTTATCTCAATACTTCATAACTTGGCTGTTAAAGACAAATAAAAAAAGTATTAAGGGGTACATGTTTCATCATAAGGTAAACCCATACATTAATAAAATAATGGAGTTTCTTGACTAGTCTTATTGAACAATTTGGCAGAAAAAAACCCATAAATTATGAATATTAACATTTCATTTGATATAGATGTACTAGGTATTGTGTCTGAAGTCATAGATTATGAATATAAACATTTTATTTGAGATACTGGGTATTGTGTCTGAAGTCATCTGTCACAGATGATTTAGTAGAGCATATATGAAGGAAAGGATTCATTAATACAAAGCAGCTGGCCATTTTATTGTTCATTAGAAATGGTGTTTGAATATGCAAGTAATTCCAGGAACAAAAATAAAGTTGTTCAAAATTACCATAATTATGTAGTAGGCAGGGTTGTCAATAAGTTTTGGAGTAAGAGGCCAACTCTCAATTTGAGGAGGTAAACAACCAATAAAAATTAGGTTTTAATTATGACTACCTATTTTATCTTTTGTTAATTGAGCCTACCAAAAAGTCATTTGAAGCCCGCGACCGGCTCTTAATGACAACCCTGGGTAGGGGTCTCCATTTAGAAGGTAGCATTGATTGTGTGAGCGGGTAGGATAGTTCAACCGGAAGACCGTTTGCACAGTTTAAGGAGGTCCCAGGTTCAAGTCTCAGACTTGCTGCATGTTTTTTCTCACCTTGGTTACACATACATGGATGGACCTCTTAGTACAGTAAAGTAAGGGACCTTCTTCCATCCATGATGGTCCAGATGTTGCAATAAAACTTAAGAATTGTTGATATAATGCTTAACTCAATTAACAAACACACTTACAAACTTTAACATAATAATTTTACCTTTTTCAATGAACCACATACAGACCTTTTTTAGGGGTTGCAATACCAATTGTCTGTATTGCCAAGCTTGTCCGAAAGCCCAAACGGACAAGTGAATTTTACTAAAATATATACCATATCACCATTATACGGAGGACAAGTAAATTTTACTAAAATATATACTATATCACCATTATACGGGCAAGTGAATTTTACTAAAATATATACTATATCACCGTTATACGGACAAGTGAATTTTACTAAGATATATACTATATCACCATTATACGGACAAGTGAATTTTACTAAAATATATACCATATCACCATTATATGGACAAGTGAATTTTACTAAAATATATACTATATCACCGTTATACGGACAAGTGAATTTTACTAAGATATATACCATATCACCATTATACGGACAAGTGAATTTTACTAAAATATATACCATATCACCATTATATGGACAAGTAAATTTTACTAAAATATATACTATATCACCATTAATGGACAAGTGAATTTTACTAAAATATATACTATATCACCGTTATACGGACAAGTGAATTTTACTAAGATATATACCATATCACCATTATACGGACAAGTGAATTTTACTAAAATATATACCATATCACCATTATACGGAGGACAAGTAAATTTTACTAAAATATATACTATATCACCATTATACGGGCAAGTGAATTTTACTAAAATATATACTATATCACCATTATACGGGCAAGTGAATTTTACTAAAATAAATACTATATCACCATTATACGGGCAAGTGAATTTTACTCAAATATATACTATATCACCATTATACGGAGGACAAGTAAATTTTACTAAAATATATACTATATCACCATTATACGGGCAAGTGAATTTTACTAAAATAAATACTATATCATCATTATATGGACAAGTGAATTTTACTAAAATATATACTATATCACCATTATACGGGCAAGTGAATTTTACTAAAATATATACTATATCACCATTATACGGACAAGTGAATTTTACTAAAATATATACCATATCACCATTATACGGGCAAGTGAATTTTACTAAAATATATACCATATCACCATTATATGGACAAGTGAATTTTACTAAGATATATACCATATCACCATTATACGGACAAGTGAATTTTACTAAAATATATACTATATCACCATTATATGGACAAGTGAATTTTACTCAAATATATACCATATCACCATTATATGGACAAGTGAATTTTACTAAGATATATACCATATCACCATTATACGGGCAAGTGAATTTTACTAAAATATATACTATATCACCATTATATGGACAAGTGAATTTTACTAAAATATATACCATATCACCATTATACGGACAAGTGAATTTCACTAAAATATATACCATATCACCATTATACGGACAAGTGACTTTTACTAAAAAATATACCATATCACCATTATACGGGCAAGTGCAGGAATAGATTTGGCATAGACAGACAAGCAATTCATAATCTAATTTTGTTATCCATGATCTTTCTAAAGTAACAAGGGGGTATTGGACAGCAGCTGTGATTTGAGTATGATGGAGTAATGAGTAAATAATAAGTTAAGTTTGGGATTGACTCTGAATCTTTGATTTCCTTAAGAAAAAGATTCTTTGCTCATTTTGTTAAAAGATACATAAGAAAAGTAACAAATGGGAATAACTGAAACATTTTTTTTTTCAAAATTTTCAGATGAATCTGTTTGGTTATTCAGTTCATATTTACTTGATTTTACCAGAGACATAGATAACAGAGATTGGCAACTCCGGAATTATCGCCAAACTCTCGCGTGCCGCGAGGTTCTGCGAGATAAGGAAAGTGCGTACCTGTTTATCTGTTGTCACGGGAGATGTCAAGCGAAATTGATACTTCTTTATTACAGTAAAATAACTATGTTTTGGTTATCTGAAACAACTTCTGGACATTTTGTTTTATTTTCATTTTATTAAATTGATTTTATGTTAAAAACAAAACAAAAAGTTTGAGTAGGCCTTCTTTTTCAATGATAGGTTTGATTACCATGCAATTGTACTTATAACGACAATGTCTTTCAAGCAAAGGTTTGAATAATATTTTGTAATAAATCAAGTGACTCTATTTAGTTGCAGTTAATAACCAAAGCATGAACTTTCCACTAAGACATGATAGTTTTCGTCAATACTAAAAGATTGCTTTTTCACTTCATTTCATTTATTCTGTGTCGTAAAACTGTTTACAGTGCTAATTTTGTCAAAACAAAACACATTTTTCATCATGACATTATTTCAAGCCAAATGTTTCAATTTAAGAAAATTATAAGTATTTTATGATGTTAAAATGCATGTGATGAAAATTGTTGTAAAAGTGGTTTTAGTAAACGAAAGGACACGTAAGAAAAACTGACGTGTTTTTCAATACACCTTTTACCGCAGATTCCTCTAATATTGATTGCAAATCAATAAGTACATAATTATTCTTAAACACGTAAGTGTCTGGTCTTATCATGCTGCTGACCGAAATGATTTTAGAAAAAAGAAATGTGAGCTTTTTGAATATTAAACCAAAACAAATAGTGTGTCTTGCACCTTCGTTTTTATTATCATTTCTCAACGAGAAATTAAGTCAAAGCACACTATTTCTAAAACCAGACAGACGCTTTAAACAGAACAAATCCTCCCTATTTTGTTTTCGGGATCTTTAGGTCATTAAATTTGAATGAGGTGTCAGAGAGTGGACACAGGGTTAGCGCCACACACTTACTTGTGTAATCGCCCTAGCATCAAAAGGTTTTATGACATCAAACTACATATTTTATGGGGTGGCAATTTATAATCATATCCTGTATTGTCCACTACCGTGATTGACTCTATCACCCTTCGTTCTTCAAATGACACATTTCACTTGACATATTTGCAAGTGATCGGAATTAAGAAGAAGTATGACGAAAAAGGAAATATCGTGGTATTTCTGATTAAGAAGATCTATCCATTCTCTTTTGTCCATTAATTGAATGGATTTTTCTTCTTCTTGTATAGGAATAACACTTTGAAAATACGGGAAACTATAAAACTTAGTCATCATTTAATACGGGATCAATTCAAACTCATTCAGACGTTTTCAGTAATAACACGTTTGATAAAATCCAAGTCACACAGTTTAAGTTTTAATTGATGCAAAAATGAAAGATTTTGATTGAAAATAAAATGGCTGAAATCATGATTATGCTTGTGTGGTAAAGCAAACCTGGTATAACTTCGTTATAAACAAGACAATCACCATAAAAAAGCCGGTAATTATAAAACAAAAATAACACTTCAGGAAAATGTCAAGTATGATATGATCCAGTGCAGTGTTTTTTAGTTTTACTTGCTACAACTTTGTTACATTTTGGTTGGAAATCAAGATGGCTGAACTCATTAAGGTAGTAAATGGGACATATTTAGTACGCAATAACTTCTAAATGACAAAGAATATCAGACTGAAAATTTGGAAATCAACAAAATCATATTATCCCATTAAAGTGGACATAAATCAGAAATGTTTGAATAATCTTCTGTTAAAACATTTTACTTTGTACAAGTACGAAATATTTTGGTTGAAAATAAAATGGCCAAAATCATGATCATGCTTGTGTGGATCAGTAAACCTGGTATAACTTCGTTATAGAAGCGAAGATTACTTTAAAAATGCGGGCAACCATAAAACAAAAATAACACTTCAGAAAATGTCAAGTATGATATGATCCAGTGCATAGTCTTTTAGTTTTACTTGCTACAACTTTTGAAATTTTGGGTTGGAAATCGAGATGGCTTAACCCATTCAGGTGGTAAATGGGGAATATTGAGTATGTCGAGTATGATATGATCCAGTTAATAGTTTTTTAGTTTTACTGTGCACAACTTTGTTAATATTTGATTGGAAATCAAGATGGCTGAACTCATTAAGGTAGTAAATGGGATATATTTAGTACGCAATAACTTCTAAATGACAAAGAATATCAAACTGAAAATTTGGAAACCGACAAAATCATATTAACCCATTAAAATGGACAAAAATTAGAAATGTTTGAATAAACCTCCATTAAAACATTTTACTTTGTACAAGTATGAAATATTTGGGTTGAAAATAAAATGGCCGAAATCTTGATCATGCTTGTGTGGTTAAGTAAACCTGGCATAACTTTGTTATGGAAGCGAAGATTACTATAAAAATGCGGGCAACCATAAAACAAAAATAACACTTCAGGAAAATGTCAAGTATGATATGATCCAGTTCATAGTTTTTTAGTTTTACTGTGCACAACTTTGTTTATTTTTGCTTGTAAATCAAGATGGTTAAACTCATTAGGGTCGTAAAATGGACATATTCAGTACTGAATAACTTCTAAATGACAAGGAATATCAAACTGAAAATTTGGAAATGTAGAAAAACAAACCCATTCTTTAAAATGGACTTGAATTGGAAATGTTTGAAAAACCCTCCTTTAGAACAGTTTGAATCTAAAACTACTCAATTATCACGTTCATCGCACCCAACCACGAAATTGCGAACAATTCAATCAAGTTTGTCGCAGTTTGCCATGTTTATTTCTTTGATAATCGCTTGCTGATCGGTCTTGTTGGATGGAGAAACTTTCTAACAATAACAATATAGTAACTTCGGTAAGAAAATAATTTAATTATGACTTAAAACACGCTTAAATGTGTGTTGCCTTTTTCGCGTTTAGTTGAAAATTGCGTCGATAGACAGATCTCGAAAGGTCTCGCTAAATAACGCGTCATGCGAGATATCGCAGAAACCGGCTATAGGTAAAGAAGGAGTTGCCAATCTCTGTTATCTATATCACCTGCATTATTACACTTAGAAATCAATCATGACAAAGGAATATTATAGGCAATTTCTTGTTATGATATCATCACTAATTCAAGTGAAATTAAATGTGTTTTTTTCATAAATATTTTCATTATTATTATATTTCGATAATTGTCGCCTATTGCTTTTAATTTGGACCTGTCAGAAAATCTCATCAGAAGAAAATTACAAACCATTGTCACAACCATGATTTTCCTCAATTCTCTAAATGATCATGTTTTGAAGTGGATAAAGAGTTAAAAGCAGTGATTGTTGAACAGTTCTGAAGTCCTGTTGTGATCATTCTAGAACAACAATGGCATAGGGGACAGCTGCTGCTGGAGTGACATCTTGTATGAAAGGGTCTCTCATTGATCTATTATGCACTTATTACTCATAATTAATACTTCACCCTTTATCCATATTACCATTTAATGGACTTCAGCATAACTGACAATACTTGTCCCATTACCAAACAATAACAACATTTGACCAGTTTGTTGGAGACGACTCTGGAAAACATTGTAGGAAAAGGAGAAATTGCTCTTAACGAGCAATTTCTCCTTTTCCTTCAATGTTTTCTGCCCTACCAGAAGACTATTTTCCAATTTTATCACATTTTGATATGTCATCTGCAAACTCTTTCAATTTGGGACAGTTGGAAATTTGGCGTTTGGTAAAGGGTTAAATTAATTGTTTTCCAGCATTATGGGAATTATCTTTTGAAGTATGCGGTACTCCTATTTTCCATTGTTACAAGAAATGTTAACCTTTATAGTGCTGGAATTGATTTCATGCTTATGCAAACAGGTTAGATCCAGGCCAGTCACCAAGTAAATTGGTGGCTGGCCTGTGATCTAACCTGTTTGCTACTCTGAATATCTTTCTTCATCAAAATTAAGCGGATTTTTAAGTTTTTTGAAGGCAGACGACACAAAAATCTATCTTTAAGAAATAAGCCAATATTCTAAGGGTTAAGTTATGAATGTAAGCATCTCCATTAAATGGCGTTTGAAACTAATATAGAAAATACCGTTTTGTTACAATTGTTTCTGCAGAAAACTAGAGTGAAAGGTTATTTTCAATCTTGAAACTTGTTGTTTGCTGTTGTATAAAATTTGGTCAAATCACAAATTCCAATAAATTGGAATGGATTGAACTAGTTTTTCGAATTTGATGAAGTTGTTTGTCAAGTGGAACAGTTGTACTATGAGATTAAAACTAAAATGGTTAAAACTGATATGGAAAATTTTAGTATCATGATAGAAATGTTATGTCCATTACTCATTTTTCTTCGTGTACTGTTTGTGGAAGTTTTATGCAATTGAGATTGCCAACTGGTATGTATTGTTGTGACTAATAGGTATGGGCATATAAAATATCATACGCTTTAAGAGATTAACTGGTTTTTTTTAGCTCACCTGAGCTCTGCTCAGGGTGAGCTTTTAGGATACTTGAATGTCCGTCGTCGGTGATGTGTGCGTGTGTGCGTGCGTGCGTCGTCAATAATTTCAGCGTTTACACTCTAGAAGCCACATTTTTGGCCCTTTCTTCCTGATACTTGCTCAGGATGTTTACCTTGATGATATCTCGATCGAGTTCGATCATGGGTGGGGTGGGGTCAAAAAGTAGGTCACTAGGTCAAATCTAAGTAAAATCTTGTTTACACTCTAGAAGCCACATTTTCTGCCTAATCTTGATCAAACTTGCTCAGGATAATAACCTTGATGATATCTCAATAGAGTTTGATCATGGTTGGTGTGGGGTCAAAAAATAGGTCACTAGGTCAAATCTTTGAAAAATCTTGTTTACACTCTAGAAGTCACATTTTCTGACCAATCTTGATAAAACTTGCCCAGACTGTTTACCTTGATAGTATCTTGATCGAGTTTGAACATGGGTAGTGTGGGGTCAAAAAGTAGGTCACAAGGTCAGATCTTTGAAAAACCTTGTTTACAGTCTAGAAGCCACATTTTCTGCACACAAATCTTTGAAAAATCTTGTTTACACTCTAGAAGTCACATTTTCTGACCAATCTTGATAAAACTTGCTCAGACTGTTAACCTTGATGGTATCTTGATCAAGTTTGAACATGGGTAGTGTGGGGTCAAAAAGTAGGTCACTAGGTCAAATCTTAGAAAAATCTTGTTTACATTCTAGAAGCCACATTTTCTGCCCAATCTTGATAGAACTTGCTCAGAATGTTAACCTTGATGATATGTCTATCTCGATAGAGTTTGATCATGGGTGGTGCGAGGTCAAGAAGTAGGTCACTAGGTCAAATCTTTGAAAAATCTTGTTTACACTCAAGAAGTCACATTTTCTGCCCAATCTTGATAAAACTTGCTCAGACTGTTAACCTTGATGGTATCTTGATTAAGTTCGATCATGGGTAGTGTGGGGTCAAAAAGAAGGTCACTAGGTCAAATCTTAAAAAAATCTTGTTTACACTCTGGGAGCCACATTTAAGGCCCATTCTTTATCAAACTTACTCAGGATGATAACCATGACGATATCTCGATCGAGTGTGATCATGGGTGGGCTGGGGTAAAAAGTAGGTCACTAGGTCAAATCTTAGAAAATCTTGTTCACACTCTAGAAGCCACATTTTCGACCCAATCTTGATCAAACTTGCTTAGAATGATAACCTTGATGATATTTCAATAGAGTTCGATCATGTGTGGTGTGGGGTCAAAAAGTAGGTCACTAGAGAAATATTACCTTGATGATATCTTGACCGAATTTGATCATGGGTGGGGTAGGGTAAAAAAGTTCACTAGGTCCACTCTTTGAAAATCTGGTTTACACATTAGAAGCCACATGCCAGGATGATTACCTTGATGATATATTGATCAACTTCGATCATGGTTAGGTGGAGTCAAAAAGTAGGTCAGTTCTGCTTCAAAATGGCATATTATGTTTTCTTGATGATATGTGGGTCGAATTAGATCATAGAAGATGGGATGGGTTTAGAAATATGGTCACTATGTCACATCACAAATTACTATTGTTTACAAAATTATGGTAAAAAATTCGACCCAATCTGTCTGGAACTCGCTTTCTCTTACCCTTCAAAGTTTCTTAGAATATTTGCGTAAGTTTGATAAATCTTGTTTACATTCTAAAGGCAACACTGTTTGTACAATGTATATCAAAGAGGTCTACAGCTTAATTTTTAAGACATCCAGAGTGCTGATCAAACTTGCTCAAAATGTTAACCTTGATAATATCTTGATTAACTTTGATCATGGGTGGAATGGAATCAAAAAGTAGTTCACAAAGTCAAATCTTAGAAAACACCCATTTACACTCTGAAAGCTACATTTTCAGCCCAATTTGATCATACTTGCTCAAAATGATCAACCTGTTATATCTAAACCAAGTCAGTTTATGAGTAACTTGGGGTCAAAAGTAGATCACTGTCAAATTTAGACAAATCTTGTCCATTACTCATGTGTAACATTGTTGAAACCAACACTTTACAAGTGTCAGGTGAGCGATCCGGGACCCTCAGGGTCCTCTTGTTTACATACTGTATAATAAACTATGGATGTTATCTTTTAGGGGTGCATATTTTCAGCCATCACATTGTCATAGAATCTATCACTCCTTTAAAGCCGTTTCAATGTCATGTTAATTGTAGCATATGATCTTCACCATTTTAAAGAGTGAAAAAATGTATCCACAAAAGCTGACATCAAAACTATTGTGAACCAATGAGAATTTCATCAATTTATTTTCTTAACCCTTATATTGCTGGACCTGACTTTATGCTTATGCAGACAGGTTAGATTACAGGTCAGCCACCAAGTAAATTGGCGGCTGGCCTGTGATATAACCTTTTTTCTACTCTGAGTACCTTTCCTCATAAAGATTAAGCAAATATTTAAGATTTTGAAAAGCAGACATTTACGAAAAATCTCTTTTTAGAAAATTACCCGGTATTCTAGGGGTAAAAGATGCTGCAAAACCCTGCAAGGTCTTAAGTTCAAGGAAAAGAGTAAAAGAGAAAACATTTTAACGAGACAGCATTGATTGTCTATTTATTCTTATCGAATCATAATTACGTTATTTACATGTGCTTGCTTTCAGAATAAAGATGTGGTTACTATGGCAACTGATAGTTTTCCTCAGTGTTTTGGTGTATGCCTCGGCCGGTAGTGTTCAGTTTGAGGACACCCAGGTCATCGCAGAGGAGGGAAAGGAGTTCAACATTCGAGTTCGACATACAGGAGATATTACACAGATTATTAATGTGGTGGTATCAGTAAGTGATGCTTCTTTCACTCTCTCTATCTATATTTTCCCAAACAGCATTGTTCCCATTGTAAGTACTCAGGGAAAGATCAACAGGAAGTGTAAAGAAAATCTTCTAAATGATATGGATTAAAGCAAACGATAGTGTAACTAACCAAACAATGAACCTCTCAAAGACACAAACACATCCAATCAGTAAAAACACTGTCATACACTGAGCGGTTGTGTTGTCTATATATACATATCCCAGCATATGTTCTCTACAACAATGCATTAGGTTTCCTAACTTGCAGGAACGTTCAGCAAATGTAACGTAACTCCCATCTCCGAGAAGACTGGTCCTGAGTCTTTGCCGGTGGGAAATACGCGGGGAAGGCAACTCCAATAGAAGGAAATGTCTTCGTCCCACTGTTGCCACCAATGTTGCGAACCAAGCAAGTGAACCTCTCAAAGACACAAACACATCTGATCAGTGAAAAACACTGTCATACACTGAGCGGTTGTGTTGTCTATATATATACAAGCATGTTCTCTCATTTAATGCATTAGGTTCCTACTTTGCATAAACGTTCAACAAGTGTTACAATAGCAATGCAAGTTTTGTGTTTTAATGACATGATGTCATGTTAACTCTAAAGATAATAATTCTCAAAGTTTCAATCCTTTAATTAGAAACAACACTGTGAGGGTATATATCTCAAACCATCAAGCTTTATAACAGTACATAGCTCACTTTGACACATATATTTCATCATGGTGAGGCTCAAATATGCTCACTTATTAAGATGTTTTATTCTTATGATTTATTTCGAGACCTTTATTTGTAAAATGACATAAGGTCAGTTCAGTGAAGTCTTGGGAGAACTAGGTTGGATTCCTGGCTCTCATTTCCAAGGTCAGTCTGTTTCATTTGTCTTAACCCTTTACCAAACACCAAATTTTCGACCGTCCCGAATTGAAAGAGTTTGCAGACGACATTTCAAAATGTGATGAAAAATAATCTTCTGGTAGGGCAGAAAACATTGTGGGAAAAGGAAAAACTGCTCGTTAGGAGCAATTTCCCCTTTTCCACAATGTTTTCCAGAGTCGTCTGCAACAAACTGGTCAAACGTCTTCATTGTTTGGTTATGGGTCGAACCAATTGGCTAAGTCTCTATGAGAGAAAGCAGTCAAAGACTTGAAATTTAGAGTGTCATAAGTGAGGAATGATACAATCAAAATATACAACAACAACAAACAAACATTTCTTACCTATAATAAGCACTGGATACTTTACCTGTTTCTTTAACGGAGATCTAGTCTCCTTATCCATCTCTTTTTTCTTTATCTAAACCCTATATTGTGGGCTATTGAAAATGTTGAAAAAGCCTTGATAGAAAAAGACGAGAATCTAGCAAGTTGGAACTAATCCTGAAACCCCTCTAAACTTGAAACTATCGTCATAATTTTCAATGCATTGTTCATATGTGGATTCTTTTCAGATCAAACTTTGAATGATTCATAATATCTTTATTTGTTTCCATTTATCTTTGTTTTTTTCAGGTGGATAATATAAATCAAGATTTTATTGGCAACAGCCAGCTAGCATCATTCTCCCCCGGTGGACCAAGTATATCTAACGTAACGTTTACCGTTAACGACGATGATCAGCCAGAGATAGAGGAAACGTATATTTTCTCTCTGTCAGTGCTGGAATCAGCAGCAGACGTTGTAGCACCTAATATGGCTACAGTTATTATACAGGCAAATGATGATGCATATGGGGTGTTTCGTATTATTGATGTAAGTAAGAGTGTGTAATGTTCTCTAAGAATCTTAGAGTTGAATGTTTTATTGAGTGACTAAAGCTATTGCCTCATAAAAGATAATGTGATAGTCCAAATAAAAAGAAAAGCAGTGGACATCACATCTCACTATGACAAATAGTTCTTCTTATTAGTACTTGCAGGGATGTCAAAATCTGAATTTTATTTTCTTGTTTGTAAAATGTTTTGTCTGCCCTTGTCTGTTTAATGGTTCATAGTTAATAATTATGAAGTAAAAGTTCACTTGTCCGTAAAGGCTTTTAGACAACTTGGGCAATACAAACAATTGATTTTGCCACCCTGACTTGATAGAAATAATTTTGATCAAAGGCGATTATAATTTTGAAAAGAAGAATTGGTTATATACTTTATCATCCATTTCAGACATCCCCATTGCGTGTACAGGAAGATTCGGTGTCAACAAATGTTTTAAATGTAAACATAGGACGAGAGTTTGGGACATTTGGGGAGGTCACAGTGACCTATAGGGTGAGTGACATTTGAGTTATTGTGCTTTGTGTTACCCACAAATATTCATTTTCATTCAAATACAACCAAACAACCTAAAAGTGTGCCGGTTAGACTGCAAGGGCAAAATAAAGACTGTGAGATAATGTTTACAATCCTTTCAGCTTAATTACTTAAGTTTAAATTTTACTGAAGTTCACTGTAGCACCTTAGTAAATCTGTTACTTTTGTCTTTCACTGAATCCTGGAACTGTTAGTGATACTCAAATATTTTTTGTTCAACCTTTATTGGTAAAGTTTTGGTCAGTCTTTTATCATGTGTGAGTATTCTTACTTAATTTATGAAATATAACATTCTCTATCCACTTGTTCAAATAAAATTTCTCCTCTTGTCACATTTTTTGACCACCTTTTGAAAAAAGCAAAGACTAATAATCACGTTTAATCAATTATTGTCGATTGATGCTTTTGACTTTAATACATCCCATCAGGGAGCATTGGTTTAAGGTTTAATTAATTATGAAGTCATGTGTTCTCTGATATTCAGGTTGAAAGTGCGAGCCCTGATGCTAACGTTGGACAAGATATAACCCCAGCCATTGGGTCCGTAACATTTAGTTCACAGGAAGTTAGAGATACCATCCAATTACAGATTAGAGCAGATGATGTAAGACATTTTTTTCAATTACTTAGCAGACATTTTAACACTTATTAATATGAGTGTGTTTTAGTTCACTTTTAACTTAAGACTTCAAGAACCACCATGACAAAAGAAGAAATTGCTCATTGTGGTTTTTAGCCATGAAATTATTTTTCTTCTTTAGGGTCCTGCCTGGCCCAGTGATTAAGTAACCTTACTTTGAACTCTGGGGTCCCTGGTACGAGCCCCACAGACACCTACGATTACATGGGCAAGTCCCTCAGAGCCCTAGCCTAGAACTGGAAGTTTCTCTTATATAACAGTAAAACTGATAAGGCGTTAAACACTGTACAAACAATTTTTTTCTCATTTGATAACTGGCTTCTGATGCTGCTTTTGATTTGTACCTGAATCACACATTTTCATACAGTTTGAGGGAATGGGTTGATTATATATGTTAATGATATTCACTTTCCATTTTATAACTTATTTGAATCAGCCACTATTGATTGAACTGGTCATTATTTGATGTGACGAAACACAAAAATAAAACATGTCAATTGATCAGTATATTTGTGTACCCCAAACATACAAGTCCATCTTACCTGGTCTTAATGATGGGTTTGTCTTAGTTTTAAGGTAGTCATTATGCTTGAATAAATGCTTATATCAGTGTTTTATTCACACAGGGAAGTGACATTCATCTAATTCCCAAATTCTTTGCCTCTTAATGTTGAATGTATCCTGTCAATCATGGTTTTGAACAACCACTCTTAACTGGTGTCTGAAAGGTCATTAGTTCTCAAATGAGAAAGTACCAGTACCTACTAAAACTTTTTGTATGACTGACATGCATATTAGACCTTTAAATCTCTTATAGTCCATAATTTTGTCTTCTTCTCTTAATGGACAATTAGACTGATATTGCAATGATTAAAGAAAATTAACCTTTTAAAAGACACAATCATAAAAGATTTCCTAAATTTGCATTAATGTTCCGCAAATGTCACATAACACCCACCTCTCCTTGTTCCTGAGTTTTGGCCTGTGGGAGAAACATGAGAAAGGCAACTCTGATATAAGGAGAAGTCTATATCCCACCGCTTCCACCAATGCAACAAACCTAGCAAATTAACCTTTATAAGACAGAATTACACTGATCGGTGAAAAATACTGTTTGTCCACTGATCAGTTCTGTTGCTTATATTGATACCTCCATGTTCTCTATAATAATTCATAAGGTTCCCTAATTTGCATTAAAGTTCGATGAACGTAACAATATTGCCTGTAAATGATATGAAGCTTCATAGTAAACCACTTCTCTCACTTTGAATAGATTCCGGAGAATGATGAACATTTCATTCTGCTTTTGACGAGTGCCACACAGGGGGCTCGGGTCATCAATGATAACTTCACCATCATCATCACAGCAAATGATGCTCCTGTCAGATTCCAACAGGTAATTGTTTTTTCATCATTTTGTTTTTATTATGTACTTACATTGCTTCGATAGTATTTCATTTTGCATTAATACGCTTAGCCTTAACCCATTACCAAACAATTATGAAAAATTGATGATTGGTAAAGGGTTAAAAAAGCAATTTCTTATTACCGGTAGGTTGAGCAACCATATCATAAATCTTTTTTGTTCTTTTCCCTTAATGTTAAGTGATTATTCCTGCAGATACACTAAACAGCTTTTGAATTTGACCCTTTAAAATCCTATGTGAACTATTAACAGAGTGAGTTTAGATTTGATGAAGGACCAATTACGCGGACGGTGAGCCTCACTATCAATCGTGGCCTTGACCTTGATGGCGTGACCCCGATAGGCTCTGTTGACGGTATTACGACCTTGAACTACATGATACTACCAAACACCGCCCTCCTTGGGCTCGATTTCCGGGGAATGCAGGGTCAGAGCAGCGGACAGGTATGGCTGTTTATCTCATCCTCTCAAATGGGTTTGTGAATGGTTTAACCCTTACTGTGCTTGAACCAACTTCATGCTTATGCAAACAGGTTAAATTTTGGTTTGTGACTGATAAGTTAAAAGCAACAACTGATCATAACTATTATGTAAAGAAACCGTGTTATATGTTCACTATATCAAAATGGAATGATGAGCCCATGAATAGTGAGATCTTGTTTGTTATTTTCAAATTGTCCTATTGTCACAGTCATTGTGTTTTACCTGAAACAGTGTTACTCATGAGATTTGGGTTACAAAAGTAAATGCCATATAAAAGATGATCAAACATTAGTTGATTTGAGCACATTCAAGATCTCCTATGATTCAGAAATCAACAGTAAAGATATTCTCAATACTCATGGCAGAACATTCTTATGTCTTTCATTTTCCTTCCATAGCTGGTATTGATTTTATGAAATGTTATGGTTATTTTAAAAAGCGCATCCCAAAAAGCATTAGATATAGTATATATATATTTATGTAACCAATTTTAAATTCTGTGATTTCCCTTCTGTAGTTGGTATTCCCTGCTGGAGAAAGGACAGTATCTCTCAACATACAGATTATTGATGATAGTGATCCAGAGCTTGAAGAAAACTTTCAGGTATGATACACTTGTTGACCTTAATTGGCCTTTAACTCTTTACCACCTGCTGATGACATTATTTTACTTGAAGCAGACAACTATAAAACGCTTTGTAAGCATGAGAAAAACCTTCCAGTTCTGCTGTTGTAATATTTGAATATATTGAAAGGCATTGTGGCATTGTGGCAAACGGAGAAATCGCTTGTTACAATTACAAACTTGGAAAATAATTCCAGATGTCATTTAAATATAATGTATTTTGCGATATTTGGAAGTAGACATTTTTACAAAAGAAAAGTAGTTTCCCTAGAGCAATTAAAATATCCATAATCACTGTTTTAAGCTGTGTGTTTCATTTGAAAGAGTACACATTTTTGGAAAAAAAATAACATTTATAAATGCATATATCGATCATAAGTAAATAATTGAAGATGTACAAGAGTTTAACTAGCATAGTATTTTTTTTTCTTTAAAAACTTTGTAAGAACTATCATCTGGTAAGATGGTCAAATGTGTTTTTATTTACCAGCCACATTGGAGATTTTGTATACATACTCATTTCAGTGCACCTTGAGTAGGAATACAACTGACCTTTCTTTGGTTTCATGAAAACATTTGTACATATAAATCACAGATCTGTTAATCCCATGTTGTAGGTACTGCTCTCCTCCCCAGTTGGTGATGTCATCCTGTTAGAACCGAGTCGAGCGGATGTTATCATCAGCGCAAATGACAATCCGTCGGGGGTATTAAGTTTACGATCACCAGATCTCATCTCTCCACCCACTGTACAAATCAACGAAGATGCCGACTCAGATGCCATATTTACCGTACTACGTAGTGCACGATCATTCGGGAGTGTCTCGGTGAAGTGGGAGGTGGTAAGAAATGATTCCATGGTTGGACCAGTAACAGATGATTTAAACCCGGCCACCGGTACTGTAACATTCGCCCAAGGTGAAACAGAAAAGGCGATCATTATCAATATTGTGAATGACACTTTGTCGGAACCAGCAGAGAGGTTTGTGGTACATCTGTTACCACAGACAGCTACAGGGAGTGCGAAGGTGGACGGCATCATACATGGAGTGCTGATCCTTGAAGATAGTGATAATATTTATGGAGCTGTGCAATTTGCTGATGATTCAAGGCAGATCTTGGTTATCGTAAGTACTTTGATTTTATTCCTTCAAGAATGGTTTTCTCTTTTCATCAATGATCATTTGTCAATTCAAGTATTTTTTATTTGCACATGTCTGAATTTGTCAGATATATGAGTATAGTAATGGAATAATATGACATTCATTCACATAAACAGTAGTAACATACATATAGAAGTGTTTTAAGGATCAATTGTCATTTGTAGTGTAAATAAATGGGGGAATAATAAAGCTTTCCCTCTCTTTAGGATATAGGTATATATTAAAGTAACACAAAAAATAAATATAAATATTCTATTGTATGTGTTACTTTAATATAGCTCAAAGAAATGCAACTTTTTAAGTAACATTAAAATCATTTGCACACACTGAAAAAAATCTCATCTGATGGAATAGGTAAAATGGTTCATGGACACAAATATAAGTGGTCAAAACAGATGGGTTTATTAACCCTTTACGGTATATAGCGCCGTTCGCCGCCTTATCGATTACCGTATAAAACCCTTTTCGACGTTATACCTATTACCGTATAAAACCTATTTTGATGTTCTATCGATGACCGCATAGAACGCTTTTTGACAGCTGAAAAATTGATTCAACTTTAGCCCTTAATAACAAATCTTTGCACACACGTCATTTTCTCCAAATTTTATTTTCCTCAAAAATAAATATGTGTTCTTTGATTTCCGATGATAAAATCATAGGGTCAAAGTTTAAACTTTTGCTCTAGAGAGAATCTTTTGATAATGGTCTCACGGCATGCTTATGAAAATAACGCTATCGAACTGAGATGAAGGGAATCCAAATTACAAACCCAATTAATGAGAAGCCTTCCGGTCATAAAAGATCAAAACAATGCCGATTTGTAAAGACTCGATAAGGATTTTGTGCAATTCTTTAGTAACTTAACACATTTCTAAAAATACTATCAAATTTAAACGAGAGCATATGGCACGCGACCTGTAAAGGATGTTTATGACACGGAGCTATTGTTCAAAGTTTGAAGGCGATTGAAAATAAAGCCGTCAAATAATTGACATTATAAAGACGGCTTTTTTAAAATATTGAGCCAATTTGGTGTTTCCGATCGTAAGTCAGACATCAATGTAGATTCAGAGCAGTAATTTGATCGTTTTATAAGCCTGAAGATGATGAAATGTTGATAAATATTACCAATTCAAGGACAAGCAAATTAGATCATTCCTCCGACTTTGACTTCAACTATGAGCTTTTGGTAAATTCATCACACATGGACACGTATTTTACGGAAATATTAGAATGATTCGTTGCCAAAATGAATTGAGTTTTACTGTTTTACATTTATAAGAAGGACCAAGTTTAACTTCTTTACAAAGCAATATTGCGTTGAAAAACATTCCTTTCTGCATTTTGGAAACGGTTTTAATGCGAATTGAAGTAAAACGATTCAGCTTTGTTGAGAAATATGCAAAGACAAAGTATGTATCTCCAGTCATGAATGGTATTTTTCGGCAACTGAATTCCCTGCAATTGATGACAAAACAGAAAAACAAATTAGGGATCTCTCAGGGAGAACACATAAGTCATTTTATTATTTTTGATTTTGTATAATTAACACCTTAATATACATTTTGATTGTTTGTTTAATTTTCTACACCTTAATCCTGATATGAATGTATCACTAAATAAAGAAAAAAAACATCAACTTAAAGGAAATTTTGTTCTCGTCGTCTTTTATTCTTTGAGAAAATCTATTAGATGAATGTAAAATGCATTAATTTGGGTTTGATTAACAGTACCCCAATCAATAACAATTATCGGAGATAATCCTGTGCAAATAGGTACCCAGGGTGACTAATTATGTATGCGTTAATGGTCTTTGATAATCGGATGGTTTATACCTATAGTGTCACTGATAAGCCTTATCTCTATACCTTAAAGGGTTAAGACTTTTTTTTTTCAATATTATAAAATATAGCCAGATTGCTTTCATTACATTAACTACAGTCTGTAGTTTGAGGAAAAGAAGTACCGGTAAATAGTATTGATGAAACTCTTTGTTTTAGGATGCTGAACCGCGTATGTTACAGTTGGTATTACAGAGAGTGGGTGCTAATATTGGTGACATATACATCAACCTTACTGTGGCTTATACTCCTTCTGGTGGGGGAAGTGCCGGTAAGTATCTAACTGCTATCTTGTAGTATCAGGGATTAGGCTAGAACGCCCCTTTGTGCCAATCTTCCCATTTTGAAGAATTTGGCTATCATTTCAATTTGTATGGGTTAAATTAATGTGATAATTTTTATTTTGGATTCCTTGAAATCCCAATCGCAGCCTCTTTTGACGACATTGAGCCCTTTACCTAAAAGAAAAAGTAGTCTTGGGATTCTCCTTCGAATTCTGTGACCGCAGCAAGGGTAAATCTGGCCAAGGCAAGCCAATAAAACTCATGTGAGAAGAATCTTCCAGGCAGAAAACAACCATTTCTAATGTCTTGGATTATATTTCTGGTGGTATGGATCATAAAAACAAAGAGATAGTGTTATGATTGAATATCAATGACTGAATTATCAGCAAATGATATTACCCCATAATCCATAACAACTTACCTGTATCTACAGCTAAGGAGCTTTTCCCTTAAGCCAATTACCAAACAATAAAGACATTTGACTACTTTGTTGCAGACAACTCTTAAAAACAATGTGGAAAAAGGAGACATTGCTTGATGTTCCCATAATGATTTCTGCCCTATCTGAACCTTATTTTCTAATTTCATCACATTTTGAAATGTTATCTGCTAACTCTTTCTAATTTGGACAGTCAAAATTTGGCGTTTGGTAAAGGGTTAAATAGAGTTATTGAATTTTAAATGCGCTTTATCAAAAACATTTTTTTTTTTTTTTAATGATTGGTGATTCTATATCTTTTTTTTTTCTCTCCATGAATTTATGCATTAACTTTTTGGAAGATACCTTAAAGTTAGCTGTCTTTTGAATGGCACACTCTGCTCATATCAAAGTGATTATTTGGGAAAAAGTGCACCAATTGTTATCAAGAGCTTGAACCTAAAGCAATTGCTACCCTGGACTTGTATTCTACAAATTGTTGTTAAAGATCCTGGACGTCATACACTAAATATATAAAGGTAAAAAGTAGAATTTGCGTATGGTATTCAGCTATGCTTCTAACAATATTCATTAAAAAAAATCGCCGACATCGTGGTATAAATGAAGATATTGACGGAAAACCCCCACGGCCTTGACTTTTGTATGTTACTACAGCTATATGGTCATTAGTTACGTCACATGGGCTGTCAAGAAGTGCCTGTCATGTGACGATATACACCTGACTTAGAAGATACTAGCGTCAGCAACCATTTTTGTTTTCAGCTTGTAGTCTTAGTATCATATGAGCGTCATGTGACCGGTTGTTCATAGCTTGACGCTATATTTAGATTATGTCTGATTTTCCTCTGATTTTTATAAAATGAAAAATGTTAAAATTCATCTTATATGCTATTGGTTTCTCTGCAGAAGTGTTAAATTAATCTATATTCCTTTATTTTCGAAAGTTTAAAAACATACTCCTATGAGGCACAGAAACTTTAATGGATTGCCTTCATATTAGGTTTAATTTTAGACACCCTACACCCTTGTCATAGAGACATCATACTACATAGTTTTTACCTGCTTGTTATTATACCTTACCTCATAACTATGCGGTATTGTGGCTGGTTTAAATTGAAAGGAGTATAATAATTTCAGTAGCGTATTTGGAAGAAACTTTTGTGATAGAAGCAGTAATTTGCTATTATTATCATTTTCTTCACCGCAATCATTTTTATGATAGTGTGCTGCAGATTGTGTGTAGATGTGTATAATAGAGGCAGTGTTAAGTGATACATGTACACTCATTTCTGTTTCATTTTGAAGATGTATTAGAGAAGACAGATATCAGCACAATCATAGCAGCAGGACAGTTTGAGTTGGTGGAACATATTCATATAGAAGATGCTGCATTCATACAAGTGGGTGGGGTATTCACAGCTGTTCTCAGTGGGGTTGCTATGGTTACAGGTTAGTCAAAATCAAAATATATTTTCAAGGAATAAACAATGAACAACTTTGGTTGTTGACATAGGATGAATATCCTATTGTAGTGTTTATTTAGATTCTGTAAATACCAGGTGTAAAAATCATACTTCATTAACACAAACGGTCAATGTATCATAAGGATGTGGGCAACAGTGGTGTAGTGGTAGAGCGACAGCCTCTTGTTCTGAAAGTTCCGGGTTCGAATCCCCTTTAGGCGAGGTGAAAAGTTGCCAGGACTAGCCCACAAAAAGGTGCGAGTACTGGTTTACTGGAAGCAGTCATCAAGAGTGAATTTAATAAGCTTCAGGTTTCTGTCACAATTGGTGTAAAATAAATAAGATTAAACAATACACTATAAAGATGATGAAGCTTAATGGTCAATAATACAGTTAAGAGTTAACATAATTGATTCATCATTTGAAAAACTTAATGATTGTGGTCTTTTTTTGAAACATCATTTATGTGCAGAAAATGTCATACCTTTATCGATATTGCCTCCTGTTTCAATCAATATAGATGTTTACATTCCATTTGTACAGAGCCTCCTATTGGTGCATTCAACACCCCCAGACTTGGAGAGAGAAAGAGAGCAGAAGTACAAGTAACACCAGCGGAGGCTAATGGAGAAATAGGGTTTGACAGTATTAGTACATTGACTGTAAGTAAATGGCTTTGTGGTTAGAATATTTGTGAGTTTTCAGGGTTCAATGCAAGATTATATCAAATCTTTCACTTAATGTGAAGAATTTCTTAAATCTTGCATCAAAACCTTGGTATGATCTAGTCAGTGAAAACTCAAAGATTCTCCTTATTAGATTATCGACATTTATTTTGTTCAATTGTTTGCTTGGCCTCTGATTGGTAAATAATTATCTGGTATTTAAACCACCAACAACTGGCAAATGGCTACAACAAAACTCTGCAAGAGGTAATACAGAAGTTACACAAGAGTGTGGATATGATGTCTATTTCCCTTGCAAGCTCTTTTTTTTTATATTTCTTTGAGAGTTAGTAACAAATTGAATCATAGACAAGAGACAATTGCAATGAGTATAAATGACATATGAATTATTTAATAGTCTTTGAAGGAGTACAAAACAGCCCTATACGCCCTCTCTCATGATTTGTTGCCCAATCAAGCATTTTCTAAGCAAGATGTATTGTGATGAACTTATCAAACTAACACTATGTAATTAGGTGGATGAGTATCAAGACAGAGCAGCAGAAGTTGTGTTGAAATTGTCAAGAGAGGGAACCAGCGGGGATGCCACCATTTCATGGACTGTGCAGGGTACCGGTACAAATGCTGGTCATGTGACCTCGAGTGACATTGCAGAAATGAATGGAACAATTATCATGAGATCAGGTAAATAGATAATGTCAATGTCTTGACATTTATTTTGTATGATTTTTTTGAATAATTTTATGTTTAAAAAGTCCATGTAGCAGACATAAAAGATTGAGTTTTTTTTTATCAATCAACAGAGTGCTAACAAAATTTATATGAAGAAACTTATAGATATGACACAAATACCCCTTCATTGATCTGAAATGGATTTCATCATACTTCCAAGGGCTGTGTCTTAAGGATTTAATCCATTCCATGAATATGTGACTGGTTAAGAATTAATGTAACAGGAGAATGTGAAGAACATCATGAAAAAAGTACTTCTTTTTATAGTATTGGATAGAAACCATTGTAACAGGAGGATCAATTGTTCATTAAGGTAAATGTTTTGGTCACAAAAGACTTGTGGTCACAAAAGACTTGTAAGTCTGATTCAGCATTTCCATTAAAATGAGGTTAATTGGAATAATGGATTTAGCAATTAAAAAGATTGAGATCTAATTGATGGCGCCAAAGCTGATAATTGGCCTTTCTTTTCAAACAAATCCTCAATTTATTATTTATCACAATTCATTACAGTTTTATCTTGCATTGTTTGTTGTATGTTTCATGTACTCTAATTATAACTGACAATCATGCACTCACTTACAGGAATGTCTGAGACTAGCATTGTGATCCGTATTCTACAAGACGATATACCAGAATTAGATGAGGAATTGACTGTCACACTGACAAAAGTGGAACCAGCTCTTACACAGAGGTTGAGACAAGGTGCTAAGCAGAGAAAAATCATCATCAGCGAAAACGATAATCCTGGAGGGGTATTTCAGTTTGCTATAGATGAGCAGCTATCATATGAGATAAGTGTAAGTAAACTCCCCTTTCTTTTAGCCCAAAATTAATTTCCCTCCAACAGGATCTTTTTTATTGTTCTAATTTGGAAGGAGCAGCAGAAGACACTTCTTTATTGAATAATTGACTTTATTTTTATTTTTCAAGGCTTCAATGCAACATTTAATGTTGTGTAAGTCCTTACAAATGTGAAGCAGCTACTATGTTATTGTGACATTCCCTTGTAGTAATGTTGAAAATTCACCCTATGTTACAAAAGGAGGAATTTCTCAATTAGAGAATTTTCATCTTTTCATCGTCAAGCTGTTTTCTTCAATTATCAGCTGCAGGATTTAAATTATTGGGGGTCTTTAATATCATAACACATACTCTTTTAGGAAGTGGTTTCTACCAACTTCTATAGAGAATTTTGTTTTGATATGTATGATTTCGTTGTATGCTGCTCCTCTTAATATAGACAAGTTACAAACTATCATATGGTTAAATGAGTTAAGGTATTTGGCCCTGAAGATAAGCTCAGTCATACAAGTAACCTCTATCACTCTTGTAAACAAGTAACCTCTATCTCTCTCGTAAACAAGTAACCTCTATCACTCTCGTAAACAAGTAACCTCTATCACTCTTGTAAACAAGTAACCTCTATCACTCTTGTAAACAAGTAACCTCTATCACTCTTGTAAACAAGTAACCTCTAACTCTTGTAAACAAGTAACCTCTATCACTCTTGTAAACAAGTAACCTCTATCACTCTTGTAAACAAGTAACCTCTATCACTCTTGTAAACAAGTAACCTCTATCACTCTTGTAAACAAGTAACCTCTATCACTCTTATAAACGAGAGTGAAATCACTATCAAAATAGGAGAGGATACTCCTCCAAGTTGCATAATTCATCGGATCATATGACCAAGATTGAGTATACTTGTAAACAAATGATCATACATGTTTTAGGAAGGGGGAACCCCAGTACAGTTTACAGTGGTGAGAGAAGACGGGGACCTGATCTCCAAGGCCATACAGTATATGGTTATTAATGGAGAGGCAGACTTTCTTGGTTACACCAACATACTCACATTTCCACCGGGTGTCCGGAGTAAAACATTTAGCATTGCAGCTAAGTCTGATGGTGTCCCAGAGGTATGAATATAAATGTTTATTTAATGGGTTTTAAATCGCGTCAACAATATTTTAAATACATTACAATCCTTAGCCTATTAGTAATGAAGGAAAGTCCCTAACATAAATGTCAATGATAACTGTCTTAGTGCAGGACAGGGGTAAAGGGTTGGCTTCAGGACACAGGGGTTGTGTGTTAGAATCCTGTGAGTAGCGGGTTTTTCCGTGCAACCTTTCATTAATCAACATTTGGCGCAAGTACTGGTCATGTATGTAAGAACCAGAATGGAGGACTGATTAATATAAGTTGTTAGAACTTGATTCACAATCAATGTAGAATAAAAGGTTTAAACTAAAATAAATGTCATAGCGACTCATGACACATATCATCAATAGGATCATAATGATGTATTGGTTGATGTATTATTTGGAATCATTCATTTGGAATGAAGTAAATTGACGGCTGGCCTGTAATGTAACCTGTTTGCTGCTCCGAGTATATTTCCTCATCAGAGTTAAGCAGATATTTAAGATTTTGGAAAACAGACGTTACAAAACTTTAATTTTAGAAAATTAACCAGCATTCTAAGTATTAAGAGATATTAATTTTGAAATGTTTGAATAATTTTTTGCAGCTTGAAGAAACATTTATTCTACGTCTCCAGAGTTATGGCACTGACCTTGCTGTGTTTGGTGCAAGGTCAAGTGTTGAGGTGAAGGTCACAAAGAATGATGCACCACACGGAGTTTTACAGTTTGTGGAGCAGACAATTTATCTCAGTAAGTGCTTGTCTTGAATTGGTATAAGATGAATGGTTCAATGCAAACCTACAGTAAGTGATTTGTAAACTATAGTATTGTATTCAAACCTCGAAATGTATTTGAGGGTTTCTCTTGTTATAGATATATTATATTTTGGTGTGTCTCAAGCATATTAAATTCAATAATAGTTAACAAAATAACAACTATAACATGAATGAAAAATTGTGGAAAGAGTGTTAAACATCATAAAAATAAAAAAGAAAGAATACAATGTATATGAATCTATGTTCCCCAGACTATTACCCAGACACTATTCATGTCGGTTTTCATATCATGGTTAATTTAATCATTAATTACCTACTGCTTTTCCCTGTGCAGATGAAAGTAAGAACGAAGTACGTGAGACAGCAACAATAGGTGTGCAGCGAGTCGGAGGCCTGTTTGGTGGTATAAAAGTATCCTGGGCTCTGGCACCCAGCAATGAAGAGGACCTGCGCCCAGCTTCAGGATTTCTTACCTTTAGTTCCGACCAAGATATAGCTTACATCAGTCTTGAGTCGGTTCCTGATGAGGTAAGTTATTTCAGTTTAAATTTACTTATTTGAAGTCTGAAGCTTATTTAGTTCACTCTTGAAGATTGCTTCCTGGATACTAAACCAGTACTGACGCTGATTTGTTTGCTTGTCACGTCATTACCACCTTGCCATTAACAAGGAATAGGTATGGTTTAGGGGTAACAATAATGCGGCCATATCAGTAATTATACATTGGTTCACTTTTGTGTCACATGAAGTACATAAGGGAACAAATAATTTGTATATACTTCCATTTGTGCAGCTTAATCTTTATGTTCTTTTTCCCAGATCACAGAGTTGGCAGAGACCTTCACATTGGTGTTATCAGACCCAGAGGGTGGGGCTACGGTTGGAGAACAGAGCAGCTCCATTGTGGTCATCAATGCCAACGATTATCCCCTCTATTTTGTGGGTAAGATGCATCAATTGCATTAAGGGTTGCAAACATAATTTGCAGATGGTGGGTTTGAAACTCAGGCCCTTTATTTTCAGAGCATGCCAAGCTAGGTTTGATAATGAGGGCTTTTAAGCAAACCTGTTGAAAATGACCATAGGAGATGTTACCTTCTGAAATCATTGTCTTATACATAATTTTTGTCCTTCATTGTAAAGCATTGACTGGTTGGAAATTAGAGGCTAATCAGACAACAATGACATTATAGAAAATATTTTCTTTGATATGATAGAAAACCTTGTGATGGGGGAAGAAGTAGTTGTGAGCAGTGTTAGTGATGTTACAATGGTTTATACAGTCTTATGCTGGGGGTGCATTATTGTGCTGGGAGTACTGGATTAATTCATTAAGAAACTTGACATTAGTCTTAATTAGTAGTTGGCAAACATAATGCATAAAGAAAATAGATCTCCCTATAAAACTTTATACCAACATCATAGAGGGATGAGTAACAGAGGCGTCTTTATCTGTCATGATATTTCCTTGTTTCTTTAGTTGCCAGTGATGTAATGTACTACTTTTGCATTTCTCATGTTTTCACTTGTTTCTGTTGCAAATTCTTCTCTATTTTTGTTATAAATTCACATAAATAGCATAGAGAAAATGGTTACCCAATGTTGTATGTCTTTCAGAGATATCTAACAATGATTTTACATGGTTATTTGGAAATCTTCCTGATAAAGAATTGAAAAATTATATAATATCATAATTGACAGAAATTAACTCTATTTACCAGAGGCATCTGTAGAAGTAGAAGAACCATCTGAAACTGTAGTGCTGATTAAACGTGACGGCCCTACCACCAGTCAAGTCACTGTGAAATATCGAACAGTGGACGGGTCAGCTAGTGGAGAGTCCAACGATTACATGGCCGTTATTTCTGGTCAACTAATATTTGCTGTGGGAGAGGTGGAGAAGTCTGTCACCGTCAGGATATACGATGATCAGACACCAGAGGGGAGAGAAACATTCTATTTGGAAATCTACGAAATTCTTGGTTAGTTTATAGCTTACTCTTTTATTTGGTGATCTTTTATACTGATGATATTTAAGATATTTTACCATATTGAGGGATCATTTCCTCCATAGGGGAGAGAAACATGCTATTTTGATGTCTAATAATTAGGGATGGGAACGAATAGTGAAATCACTATTCGAATATTCGACTAGAACTATTCGAATATGTTCGAATATTCGATTTTAGAATTCGTTTTGATGTCCGAATGTCTGCATGTCCGAATACAAGTACACACTAGTCCTCCGTTCAAACCTTTTGTGCTATAAAGCCGATATCTGTATACATGTACGTGCATGCAATATCTTGCCATTCAAGTGAGTCAGTAGGTTGGATGTTGTATTCTTGAATACAAAGTCCTGGTTACACAGGTTACAGGTCGCCTTCGACTTGTCGGCAGAACGAGTAAAGTAATTCCAGACACGTGATGGAGACATTGTGATGTTTATCGAATAGATGTAGAAATTAGAATGAAGATAAGTTTGACAAATTATTCTGAAGAAAAATATACTTTCTAACACATTATTTGATTGGTCTTCGTGCATATGCAATCATGATTACGATTGGTTATTGAAAGAGTAATTGTTTAATTTCACGACAAACAAGTTACGTGATTGGTTAACACTGACAATTGTCAATTAGCGTGATTGACTTGTTTTGGATAATAAGGAGCAAGTGCAGATCATTAAGGTGTTAGATTTAGCGGCTTAAAATCGACTATTTTCACACTTAGGAATTAATCGTTTTGCAAACTGTCAAAAGATGTGGTTATTTGTCACAGGTGTTTTACTGTGTGACATACGTTGTAAAAACATCGTAACTGCACCTGGGAGCTAGGCACGTTCTTCGATATTTGGGATCGGTTTAGAGGAAGAAAATGAAAATAAAACAACATTATTTTTGATTAAATTTATGGTAAACATACAGTAATATGGTTTCATTAAAATCGAATATTCGAATACTATTTTGCTATTCGAATATTCGACCCGCTATTCGAATATTCGAATATTCGTTCCCATCCCTACTAATAATACAATCTGTTTTTAGTTTTGGCTCACTGTTTTATTGGGCATCTTTTTTAGTACCCTTGTGCAATCTTGCCCTGAATACTAATTGTTCTTTTCCAATTCTTGTGAATCAAACTTTTACTTAATGGTTTGGATTAATTCAATGACCTTGTTATGCAGGTGACTATGTTATAAGTGGGCCGAGCCGTTTCAACATCTCCATACTTGATAACGATGATGCTTACGGGGTGTTCAGGTTTGACGCCCCTTTCACCGAAAGTGTTGAAGAAGGGGGTACTGCTAGCTTTGGGTAAGTTGAGAATCTCCTATGGATTAAAAGTACAATTTTATATCATCAGATTAAATTTGTGTTTGAAATCAAAAGTCTATGTTGTTGGTTATTACTAGAATCATTACTTTCATAATTGCAACCGATATTCAATCATATAAATCAAAGGTTGATTGGCTATTCTTCAAATGAAAAGTTTTTTTTGTTCGAGGTTTTAAAAGATGAAGAAAAAGATGAAAATGATTTCTCTTTAAAAGTAGACATTGTATTTGAAAGATGTATATCATAGAACGTGTTAAGTAAATTCACTATAGTCCATAACTTATTCAAACATCATTTGAAGCATAGGTTAAAACTTGTTGGTATTTGAAGGAGCATCTTAACTTTTCCTACAGTCCTTTTGTAACTTTAGTCTCTTTTCTTCACATGCTCATAAAACAGAAGAATATATATTCACCACAAATGAAATAAATTGCTAAATGTGAGCATTAAAGTTATTTTATTCATTTAATCATAATTGTTGCTATGGTCGTCTGTTGGATGAATTGTGTTGTCAGAGAGATTATGAAGTATGGAGTTGACTTGCAGACACTTAATGACAAAAGCTTTTTATCTACTTGTTCAGCATCTCACGAGACAGAGGTACATTTGGAGCAGTCACCATATTTTACAAGCTGTATTTTACCTCCACAAACGAAGAGGAGCAGAATGGAGGGGATTTTCTGAAGGCTCAAGGATTGAGTGTGACTTTTCAAATAGGGGAGAAAACCAAGTATATCCAACTAACGCCAAGGATGGACAACAAACCAGAACCAGACAAAACCTTCACAATTCTTTTAAGTCGATTAGAGGGTATGTCTGAAAATATAATGAAAATTTGTTTTAAAGATTGTTTATTTGGAAATATGCAATATAATCTTTGAAAATGTATTTGTAATATACCCAATAGATATCACAAAAACATGAATTGCTAGTAAAGCAATTCTACCTTTTGTCACAATGATTTCGACTAAGTATAAAAAAGGAATCTAAATCATTCTTTTCAACATCATACTTTTTGTTAGGTGCTTCTTCCAATTTTGAAAAGACAAAAACATTCATTAAACTCTAATGGGATAAGATAAACTACCATTTCCAATGTATTCTGTATTCAGTGGTTGAAGGCCGTACCGATGTTTCACTAGCTAGTATCCAGCAGGGCACATCAGCACTCCTTACGATTCTCGCGAGTGACGACCCAAATGGGCGATTTGGTTTCCCCATCTTGTCGAAGGCTGTTAGTATAGCGGAAGATTTCTACCCAGGCAATGCTGCCAGCACACAAGCTAGTCTCGTTGTACAGAGGCGTATGGGAATCTATGGGACAGTAGAGGTAGTGTACTTACAGGGTTATACAGAATAGATGGTTGGTGTCTTGAATAGGAAATGATATTGAACAAGCTGTTGAACGTGGGATAATAACCAGAAAATTGATAACTTTTCACATTTAAGGACACAAACTATCTATTATTCTCACATAGGTAAGGAGGCTTTTTTTTAGAAATAAAGATAAAATAAATAAGTGCCTAGTTTTTACTTTGATGTAAAATAATTCCAACTTAGATGTAGATGTTTGAGGTATAGAAATTCCGCTGCTCGACTATTCCTGTATTCAAACACACATGTCTCTGTAACAAACAATTTACCTACCAACATGCTTCTAGATGTATTTATTTTACTTTTCCTTTACACAGGTATTATGGGAAGTATATTCGGACAGAGTTGCTGGTGCCCTACCGCAGGTCTACGACTTGCTCTTCCTGTCTAACATACCATCAAACTTTGTTCTGGTACCCAGCAAGAGGCGTAAAGGGACGGGAACCAATGTGGTCTCATTTACTGGTCTAGAACGTAAGTAAAGTCTTTTTTAATCTTATTTTCTATCATGCCTTACTTTGCCACATATTCTGAAAAAGATTCACAAAGCTTTCTAAGCAACAATTTGAACAAAATGTATTTTCTTTATTATTTTTTTCTATCCTGCTGTTGTTTTCAGTTTAGACCACAGGGATTCGTAGTAAGGATTCTTTTGGGGGTAATGGCTATATATAGCCAATACCCTCGAAACAATCTTTACTATGAAACCTTGTGGTCTTGACCAATCACAAACTTCCACATTTAGGGAATGTGTAACTGGAAAGGTCTGTGGTTATTTATTGGTATCTAAGCATGCATTGCATTGGTTCTGTATCTGTCTTAAGCCCTTAAACTTACAATTTTATTAATATATTTGCCTTTGGCACTCTGGGTAATGGCAGAGATGGTATTGTGTCTTATATGATAAGTTCAAGGTCAAATACAATACAGGTAATGCTTCAATTGTAACTTTATTGAAAGCAGTTTTTATTGAATTTAAAGGTATGTTTTGGGTGCTACTTGTTATAACTTATTTATTTTACACTGATTTTGAAGGGAGCATGTACATCTATGGGTTCTCACTCTCTATCATGCTACCTTGATACATAAAGTACTCAAGCCAGCTGGAGATGAACAGAAAGCTGCATGGTTAACCCAGCTACTCACAAGAATCAAACCTGTCCCCCTTGTGTCCATACACTGACACACTTCTCCAGGACTACTGACCTCCACATAGGCACCTTCTTTGAAATTGATTAAGCATGATATAGATTGTTTCCTTCCTCTGAAATTCAAACCAATTAATAATTATTCGATCATCTTTTGTTTTCATCATTTCAGCCTCTTCCTCCATCATATCGGTACCCAGCATGTACCAGCCACCATCAAACGTGTCCGAGACCGGGCTCACGCTCACTGCCTGGGTGATACCCTTCGCCAACACTGACGGTTACATTCTTGCCAAGACTAACTCTGACGGCTCGCGACATTTCTACACTCTGAGGCTAACAACCAGCAGTCTCACCACAGTACTAACGCTAGGCCTGTCTTCTACTGGGGTAAATGTAAGTCAGATCCCAAAATTACATGGGGTATTTCAACTCTTATCATTTTTTTTCTTTTGTTTATACCTCCTTTGTTGTTCATTCTCATTGGAATTGTCTTGGTTATATCATACTTAAAAATGCCTACAGCATGGGCTGTTCTGTTCATATTTCCTAACAGACTAGTTGTTATCTATCAATTGTAATTTACTCTTCACAGATCAAGACGAGATATATTATCCCCAGGTCAACATTTTATGCTTCTTGTAGGGTTCTAATAAGAAATCTATTAAACTATACTAATGAGTACCCACAACATTTTATATTTCCCGTAGTCCTTGAAGCATAGTTTGTAAAAAATCCTATTATACCACCGATGGTAAAAACATTTGTTTAAAGTTCTTTTGATGTGACAAAATTGAAAGCATTTTATCTTTTGAACATGCTGATGATGAACTAATACAGATTTTATAAAAAGAAAGGGTCATTTGTCACCATCCCAGCAAAATGCAATATCTTATTTTGTCGCATAGTTTTATACAAGCATTATCAATTTTTCTTCCAATAATTATTCCTTAACTTTCAGAGGAATAAATTTCAATCCTTATATAATATCAATTTTCACCTACATATCCAATGATGAAAATTGTTTTCATTCAGTTTTCTTCTACTTCATATATAAAATTTCAACACACTAACAGAAACATTTAAAAAAAATATTGTGATGAAAGGATAAGTTGCCATTAATGTGCAATATTTTCTCTTATGTACAATATGATTTCCATAGTTATTTAATTGCTTTCAAATTAATTATGATGAATACCATATAAAGTGCAGGTTGATGAGTCTTTGTTTTATGTACTTTTCTTTCTCTTTCCCATATTAGTTGTATTGTTGAGAATGCTGTTCAGTATTACACAATCACGCTATATTATGATCATATATAGTAGTATAGAACAACATGATAAAACATTTTACTCGAGAAACAATTGAGACAAAAGAAGACATTGTTCAAGGTGAACAATTTCTTCATTTTGACTTTAGAAAGGATGTATCATTTTCGTGGCTGTTGCTATCAACTTTTACCAGCATCAAAACCGAAATGAGAGAAAGGTTTCATGATCTTACTTTAACGACACTTTTTTCTCTAGTCATCCTTGCTTGATTTGCCTTTTCATTTCTTTTTTAAAAACTGCATACTTTCTAAATATCAAGTAAAATTAATAAACTTTATTCTGCAAGTTAGCTTTTTCTACTTTTTGTTCAAGTAAGCTTTATTTGAACTCTTTCATTCTGTAAATATTCTCTTTATTATTTCAGGGTTTTGAGGTTTGTTTGATATTGTAAAATGTTTTATCATCCTTGATGTGCATGTAGATATCACACATACACTAACAAACTTATGTGTTGTATTACCTAGTACATTTACCAGTTATCAATGTATAGTAGGTAGTTCCTCCAAACTGAAAACAATAAAATCAGTTTAGAAATTCAAGTTTAGATTTCAAATTTGGTTTTACATTGTGTCAACATTATTTTAATTATGTTGCAATGCAAACTCTAAATGATTTAGGAAGACCCCATACTTACTGGTAACTGCACATAAGGGCTGGTCAAGCCAGGTAGAACATCAACACCATGTAAGTCAGTCTTAAGACTGCCTCTCATGAAAATCAAAATGCCGTCACTGGGATTTTAACCCATGGCGGAGAGCGGGCATGTGATTTTATAGTTCTGTACCCTAACAGCTTAACCATGGAGGCCCCATTATTCCATAGGTTCCACTATTGCTAATGGGTCAGGTTCTGTATTTTTGACTACAACCAACCTAATGCTTGGCTTGGAAAACTCAATATGCTCATGTAACATTTGTTTAAATGGCAATATTAGTTCATTATTCGCATCAACTAATGACTTTCTTCAGCACAATTGTAAACTTGAGGGAAATTAAATTCATTTCTGAGATCAAAATTCATTTGTTAACAAGGCTATTTTCACAGACTGCCTCTATTTGTTCACCTTTATTTTTCAAACTTCTTACAAAATGGATTAATAGATATGTTGTACAGGTGTTGTGTGTGAGAAAGCTCAAGAGACAGAGAAAAAACAATGTATTTAATGCTTAAATGATTAACAGTTTAATGTTTGCAGTTTGTTTGTGATTGCATTTATTCTTCAACAGAAATAAGATAACTTTAGTTAAATATGTCCCTATCACCAATGTTTTCAAACACTATCACTTAACAAGATTTATTTGTTTTTTATAATTAGTTGACTTTCAATCACACTCAGACATTTTGTTGTCTTTTGTTAGGGTTTCACATTGGATCATTAATTTCTCTATCATATTGGGATAACCCAGCTCTTAATTGATTGAGGAAGCAAGGCTGACAAGCTTAATTGCCCACCGGAACTGGTCCCACAAGTTTGAACCATCAGCATTTAGCTGAAATAGATAAGTTTTAAGTTTAGAATATAATATATTATATATAATATAAAATTAGATTATCCTTTTCGCATTTTGAGATAGAATTTTTATTAATGAAAAGTGATATATGATTAATAAGTACATTGTATCCATGATAATGCATTTCAAAGGTAAGAATTCTGCTCAGTAAGATATGTATATGGGTCTGACTTCATGGTGTTACAAAACCATTTTGTGTATCTGTGTATCTTTTTTATGTGTTGTCAATAGAGTCGTTTGACGGAGAAAAATGTAATGAAAACCCACAGTATAGGGTTAAAAGAAATGAATAAACTACATCATGAGCACTGCCTCTTGTTTTGACCTTTGTGAGGTGTCAAGCAGAGGAATGACCTTTGTGTATTTGATTTGCAGGGCAATGTGGAGCTCTCTGTGGCCTACCCACAGAACATTGAGGATACCTTACCCCACCACATTGTGGTTACAGTGGAGGCTAGCACCATCATGTTCTATATCGACAACAACTTCATCGCTAACAGGTTATCTACTTTATATACATTCATGTATACCTAGATATCATTTAGTGGCTAACATTGACTTTCATTTACTCTTCATGACATATCCTGCTGTACACATTAAGTTATTCTTCAAAGGCTATCTTATTTAATTCCTTCAAAAGTCATTCTTTAAGACATTTCCTGTTCAATTATTTACAAAATTAAACTACTAGATCTATCATGTTCACATATTTAATCAGTTCATCTAAAACTTTAACTGTAATGTAATCTTAATAGTTATTCTTTCAGTGCTTTACTTTTAGGCTTATTTCGCACAGTTATTTGAGAGTAATGACAGTTTTGAGTAAGAACTTAATGTTACTTGGTATTTCATAAAAAAGTTGTATTACCTTGTTTGACTATTTTAGGTCCTTGAATGCTGCTCAGACTATAATAGACAGTCAGGGCCAGTTGACTGTTGGCTCTATCTACCCTGGAACTCTGGGAAGGTTCACAGGTTATATGCAGGACGTGAGAGTGTACACAAGGAAACTGTCATCTGAGTAAGTATTCATGAAATCCTATTTTTGTACATAGTACTTATTAATCTTTTATGTTGTAGACACATTTGAAGAATTATGGATGAGTTATGTTGTTTAACCCTCTACCAAACGTGAAATTTTCGTCTGCCCCATATTGAAAGGGTTTGCAAACCCTCAAATGATCCTCTGATAGGGCAGAAACCAATGTGGAAAAAGGAGAAATTGCTTGTGACAAGCAATTTCTCCTTTTCCCACAATGTTTTCCAAAGTGGTCTGCAACAAACTGGTCAAATGTGTTATTGTTTGGTAACGGGTTAAAGCTTTAAAAGTTTTTCAAGTCTCAATAACAGACATGTTTCTTGTTGTTTCTTCATTACAGTGAGATAACAGAACTGTACATGATGCCTTCGAAGGACGATGTGTCCCCTATATCTGGATATATAACATATCCAGCAGGCCTCAGGGAGGGTAGCATCAATATAAATGCTCTTCAGGATATGGAGGAGGAAAGTGATGAAATATTCACGGTAAAACTGATCAACTCAAAAGGGGGCGCTGCTATATCTACAACAGATTACATGTCAACACTTACTGGTCGGTTTTAGTTTATTTGTTTAATGTTACATTAAAAGAATATCATTTATATTACTAAGCCCAGCTTATGATTATTCATCCATTATTTGAACCCATTTGGAGAGGCCTCTATGGCTTAGACTAGTGGTTAGAGTACAGAACTTGAAATCACATGGCCCCTCTCCGCGTGGGTTCAAATCCTGAAGAGGGATATGGATTTTCTTTAGAGGTTGCTTCCTGGCTGACTTACGGAATACAGATGGTTCATTGGTTCTACCCTGTTTGACTAGCCCTTATGGACAGTTGAGTATGAAGCGTTCCTCCATCTTTAAGAGTCGGGCATCTTAATATAACTGTAATAATGTTGATGCGATGTAAAACCCATAAAGATGAATAAATGAACCCATTTAGTGAGTAGCTTTATGGTTTTAAGTTACCCGAAACCTTCTTTATAATGGTAATGCTATTAAGTAAGCCATGGAGAAAGGAAATTTCTGCTACATTCTTAATACATAAGCCATCAGTCCTCCTCCTCTTATTTCAGTCTTAAAGAGTGACAATGCGAATGGTCTGTTCTTTTTCTCACAACAATGTGTGCCAAACAACCCTCTGACAGAGAATGTTGAAATCACATGTACCATCGGCCGACAGAGAGGGGATGATGGTCAGGTGATAGTCACATGGGCTGTCTATCAATTGATTGGCTCTCAGGCTGTCATGGCAACTGAAGATTTTGCTGATTTCACAGGCCAGGTTGTTTTCAATGCAGGGGAGAGAACCAAGGTATGTACTGTTGACTTATCACGTGTTTGCCCTTATCTAGCTTTTTCACTTGCTTGTATTTCTTGTTGCAGGTTGAAATTAAAAGAATTAGCAGACAACAATTATGATATATGAAGATTACGATATCCAAATGATATAAGATGAGGCAAAAGGAAAATACTGTGTAATGTTCGAAGAGTAAACATTATTAGGAAAGAAAATAAAAAAAAATTGTGGTGCATCAAATTTGTAGCACAACAGTAATTGTTCTAATTTGCGCTGAATTAAAGCTATGAATATTCATAAAACAAGCACAAACTAGTTGCTATGAGAAAAACCATTTAATGTTTTAAATACAGTCTGATTGATAAAAAAAAAAGGCTATTTGTGCTAATATCATTGAAATTGGCTCCTGTTTTAGGTATTCTTGAGCTGTATTTCATTGTACATTTACACACAAGTTTCTTACAAATATGAAGAAAGTGCGACGGATCACCCACAAGAGAAATATTTTTTAGAAAGACGTAAAAAGCATGTTTTCCTGCATCATTTCATAGTTCATAGGACAAATAGGCAAGACTCTTTTTCTCACCTTTTTAGACACATATTTGTTTGAAGAAGTATGCACATATGGGTACTGGCAGGTTTACCCCTGCTTGTCCTTCATATGCTCCTATTCTATCTGCTAACATAGCCTGATAGTCTTTACCTATGAGACACGTCTTTGGAAGCTAAAGAAAGTGTCGGAAATCATCTGTACAATGATGGACACATTTCCTAACAAATATATTTATGACTGCTTAAGATTGAAAGGCCCAAGTGGGAAAAGAACTCTTCCATTATGACAGTTTGTTGAAACCAGTGATTTCAAAGAAAAAAAGCCATTTCTCCTTTTGTCTCCACTGTTTCTCGATCGTTCTATTGGAAGTTTCTTTTAGAGACTAACATTTTTTTTCCTTTTTTCATAGATCTTTAAAGTTACACAAAACTAGACAATTGACACACTTATCACACCCTTTCATAATATTGTGGTGGAGATAGAGCACATTTATGGTCCAGATATAGTAACCTATCAAAACTGTTTATTGTGTTATACAATAATCTAATTTTGTATAACCTATAGTTGAGCAGTGGTATTTAATGGTATAAAGAAAATAAAGATGGTCTTTTGTTGAGTGAAGATGTTTGATTAAATCACCATTTAATTGTTTGTATCATACAGAGCACAATCTATAAGATAGACCTGTTAAATCTAGTATACAGGACAGAATGGCTTAAATGCAGCATGGTGCCAAGATCTATCAAAGGAAAGGTTGAATAACATTCAATAAAACTTATTTTTCAGACGTTTTCAGTATTGCTGAAAGATGACAACATCCCAGAGTCCCAGGAAATGTATGAAGTCAGACTGGTTAGCACAGACACTGAAGATGGGGTGTCTGGTTCCACAAATTCCAGTGGAGCCAGTCTGGATATTACCCAGAGTGCATCTGTTATCACAGTCAAGGAGAATGACTTCCCCTACGGAGTATTGCAGTTTTCAGCAGACACGACTCCACCATTACCAGATGCACCATTCATACCAATGGCTACTGAACAACCAACAGTATGTATATTTCTTGCTTTATTTTTAAAAGTTGGCTGTAGATCTCATCAATTGGGGATTGGTTAACTTTACTATATTTTAACCATTGAAGTGCTGGAACTGACTTCATGCCTATGCATTGGAAACCATGGCAAACCCAAAAGAAAATTCAATTTTAGGTCCGGGTAGCAGAAGAAGCTGGAGTTGTGCGCCTCCTAGTGGTGAGAGCTCAGGGCTATCAAGGGGAGATCACTGTGGAATGGAGAACCACAGATGGCACAGCCAAAAGTAGTGGTAAAGTCCTGCCAGACTATGCTGTAAGTAATACATTATTTCTGTCACCTGTGGCATGCTAACATTTGACATCATTAGAGAAAAAAGGGGGCAATAAAAGAAAATTATCTTCTTATTGGAGATTTGTTTATAATTCAGGTTTGGTAAATATTGGCAGACATTATTGAGAAAATGTACAATTTCAAACCAACAACCATATTTACATTAGAGGGACATTTATTTTCATGTACAAACAAATTCATTATTAACAAAAAAACTTTTGTTCATTCAGTTTAACTAGTTATCTTTTTTTTGGATTAAAAGATTTTTCAGATGATTATTTGATATATGATCAAATTTTTAAATTTTTGTTTTGTTAGGCTAGAAAATATTGCGCAAGAAATCCAGAGAAAGTTAAGGTATTAAAAGTGCTTTTGTTTCATTACCTTCCATCTTTGAAAATATAAGTTATATTACATCTGTAGCAAATGACTCAAGAAACAGTGTGATAAATAAAGTACATCACAAAATGAGGTAATTCTCATTTTGACCAAATTCTATCCATCAAATATAACAAAGGAATTCTCATTTTTCATTGTCTATAAGTGTTCTCATCTGAGATTTTTAAATCAGACATGTCATAAAAAATCCATATTAGGAAATGGGTTAATTGTATCATATTATTGCAAATCCACTTTACAAACAAAATTGTACTTTTTGGTACACACTTCATCATGCCACAAATGTTCGTTGTCAGAGTTAAGCATGATACACTGCAGGCTAACTTCGTTGGGCTCATCAGCGGCCCACTTTATGTAGGTCAGGGGGCGGAGCTCGGTATCAGATGACCACATCCATTGTTTGGTTTTAGGGTAGAAAGTTCCGCTTGTCCACCAACCTACAGCATCTTGTAGATCTGAAATAAATAAGGGGCCTGTGTTTGATAAGGGATTATTTTCAAAAGTTCTGAGCTAGAAATCACAAGACTCTCATCTTGAGTGTAAATCAAAGTATCAGCAGATTTTGATTTTAGATTTCAATGAGAAATAGAGTTTAGTCTCCAGATTGACTGATAGAGCTGATAGCTATGCCAAGCCTTCCAGAAAGTTTGATCTCTCTATTGGTAACAAGGAAAAATTCACCATATTGAACTAAAATACTGTATTAGATGTGATGTAAAATCCATGTACATGTATGTGCCAATAGCATCAGCTATAAGACTATTGAATTGTCTGCCGGGAGATATGGTAACCACTGAAAGTCTGAATAGCTGTAAGATCAAGCTGTCCAATGTCTCCTATTTATAACAGAGTTTCTTTAGAAACCGTTTCTAACTGACCACTTCCCCATGATAATCGTACTTTCATGCTTGCAAAATGCAATAAATACTTAAGTAGTTTGTGCTATGAATTTGAAGGAGAAATCAAACAAAAACCAGGGTTTAAGAAGGGACAATTAATTGTGATCAATGGCACATCATTTTGTGAACTGTCAAAACAACATGAGCGATACATAAGAAAAGTGTGTTAACCTATTACCAAACAATAACAACATTTAACCACTTTGCTGCAGACAACTTTAGAAACTATTGTGGGAAAAGGAGAAATTGCTTTTGACAAGCAATTTCCCCTTTTTCTAACAATGTTTTCTACCCTATCAGAAGAATATTTTTCAGTTATATCACACTTTGGAACGTCGTCTGCAAGCTCTTCCAGTTTGGGACAGTCAAAAATTTGGTGTTTGGTAAAGGGTTAAACCAAATTAAGAAGACATTTGATCAAAATTTCTACTCACCTGGATTATTCCTGATGAGATAGGTGACGATATAGTGCTCCCTCAGTGTGAGTAATGATACCACATGACTGTCTAGGGCATTGCAGTAATCTTTCGCTTCATACCAGCTGGTATTAAACCTTGACATCATGTAACATGACTTCCAGTTATCAACAGTTACAAACCCAGATGGACAGCTTCTTAGATTAGCCACGCCCCTCTTTGTTTGCTTGGCAACAAGCTCCTTGACAACTGTTTCCACTCTTCTAACTCCACGAAGCACCTTGGTCGATAGTTGATCAATCTCTCTTGAAAGTTTGTTCTGAACTCTCTTTATTTTCTTACCAATGTATTCAGTCTTGGCTGGATTCTCCACCTTGATAGATCTTCTTGACCTTGACTTTGTGTCATTATTGTCTCTTTGGCAACTGTCACTAGGTGACAAGGATAAACTGTAGTCACAATTTCTCACATTAAAGTAGCATGTTTGTGTATCAGGTTCTTCATCTGAATTCACCACAACAGTCAAACTTATAACAACAGAGAGCAGTGTGTAGATTAATCTTCTGAATTCCATGTTTTAATCCAATATCACTTATCATCTATGTTGCTAGTTTCTTCAAGACAACATCATAAAATCGTTAACAGTATTGATCATAGACATCTGGTAACATGCTTCTCTTCTGTTAAAGTGTCCAGTTGTTTACAGAAAATAGTTCTCTTAGTTTTCCTTATCTAGTAGCTCAATTGAAACCTCATTTGCTATGATTAAGCCATGGCACTTAAAAAAGAGAATGTTTTTCTGAAGTGTAATCTTTGTTAAACATCTTGAATAAGCTTGCTTTTATAGGTTAAACCAATACTTTATACAGTATCAATTTTGTATAAATGAGCTTTTATTTGAAAGTTATTGGATATCTATCTTCCTTTCTTACAATGCATCAAAAAGATTTGTAGTGAATGTTATATGTACAAAGATGTTAACACTTGAAAGGGTCGTTATCCTTCATATCACAGATTTGCTTAGGAAATCCATAAAAAGTTGATCATGACCAGATTTTGTCTTCTTGCTCTTTTTCCTTTAAAAAAGATCTTTAAAAAACGTCCGTTCTCATTACAATTGACTTAGTGGGCCAAGTCTCACAACATATGACTCTTGTAAAGAGTTTCAAATTTTATTAGTCTGATTAAGTGCCTGTTTCTGTCTCTTGTAAAAAGTCCTTGTGAAAAGGGACATTGGTTGTATTTCTGAATGGCTTGGCCAGGTTTACAGTTGCAGCTTTGATCATTAATTCACGCACACTTGCTCATTGTATTCCATACATGAGGTTTTTTGTCTCTACCATGGCAACAGCTTGCTCTTTTCAAAAATTTAATGAAAAACAACTGCGTCATATTCACAGGTAATTTTTAGGTATGCATTGATTTGTTAACCCTTTCCCAAACAATAACGACATTTGACATGTTCGTTGCAGAAGACTTTGGAAAACACTATGGAAAAAGGAGAAATTGCTCATAATGAGCAATTTCTCCTTTTCCCACAATGTTTTCTGCCCTACCAGAAGATTATTTTTCAATTTCATCATGTTTTGAAATGTCGTCTGAAAACCCTTTCAAATTGGGACAGTTGAAAATGTGCTATTTTGTAAAGGGTTAATTCACTCCCTTGTATGGGATTTTGTGACAGATCCAAATTGAATGGAGCAGAAGTCCAAACCTTAAGTTTTTTACAAGATGTGGTAAACAACAGTTTGATTTAGAGGAGAACTGGTATCATACAAGCACTTTCTCCTTTTTTGACATTGGTCTTATATTATGAAGTAAAGGGTTAATTTTCTTTAAATGATTTCTTGGATTTTTTGCTGCAAAGTTGTAAAATTTTATAATTTTTAAATAAAGAATGATTCAGCTGTCACAGTTTTTTTATTTTCTATTATATGAACGTCTGAAAAATCTCTTAAGTGGAAGCAAAAAGACATTTTGAGAATGTTAATGTAACATGCTTTTGAGTTTGAAGTACTTAACTAATCTCACTATATAGATAGCATGCTTCAATTTTCATATGTCTTTGGCAAAGTTAAGACTAACAGTTCAGTCATTTTTTCGTAAAAGATTTTGCAGATGGTGCAAAGTAAATGCATACACAGGTATAAATAATAACATGGAAAAAATAACATTTTTTTTGTGCTAAAATGTAGATGAGAAACAAATGTGACAAAATAAGAAATTGCTCATTATGAAGATTTTCCTTTATTAGACTTTATTACTTTTGGCACATTGAATGGAGTTAATATGAAATAGGTTTTCAAAAGTGTGACTCCTTTTAATGCTAAATGTGTAATATACATTCAGCTTTATATTGATTTTGCGTTACAATAAGAATTTTCTGACACATGTTAAATTCCTTTTTATTGTTGTTTTCTAAGGTTGATGTAAGTACAATATTCCCACAACTATTCATGGCTATGGTGTTGAAATGGGGAAGGGTTTTGGCAAAGCTCCAGGTGGTGGGGGTTTGACTCTTTAAACAAGCTCGTACAGAGTCTTTTGTCAAAATTTAAAACATTACCAGACGACAAATATAAGTTTAAAACTCATGTGTTTCCCACAAAACTGGATGAAAACTTCTGTGACAAATGATGTATTTCAGATAGTAACCATTTTGACAAAAGGAATTATGTTTTTGGTCATGGAATCTGGGGGTCAGCTTCAAAGTGCATTTAACCCTTTACCAAACACCAAATTTTGGACTGTCCTAAATTGAAAGAGTTTGCAGAGGACATTTCAAAATGTGATGAAATTGGAAAGTTATCTTCTGATGGGGCAGAAAACATTTTGGGAAATGGAAAAATTGCTAGTTATGAGTAATTTCTTCTTTCTCACAATGTTTTCCAGAGTCATCTGCAACAAAGTGGTCAAATGTTGTTATTCTTTGGAAATGGGCTAAACTGGTTTACTGGGCTTTTTTTTTTAAAGTTTTGCTTTTGTAATATACAAGGTTGTGGTTTTTCAACTATATGTATATATCATTCTCAGGTTTATGGTTTTATTTTATGATATGTAACTAACGCATGGTCAATTTTTTGAATGGGATATTTATTTTTTAGAATAACATTTAAGGTCATTACTATTTCATATCCAACATTTCTAAAAGTGTTTTGGATGGGTATTATATCAGGTGGGTTGTATTCATGCTGCATGTGGAATTAAACTTCATAAATGTACTTTGGATTGTATTGGCAATATATCCTTGAATATATAAGGTTTGGGGACTTTTGACAGGTTCAAAATATAAAAGATGATTATTTCAAGTGAAACATCACATTTCCAATGCTAGATCAGAAGTAATTATTGTGATTAATTAGTTTATCTCTTTAGTAAACACCTATGATAACCTTTAAGAAGCCATTAGAAAACATTGTGATGACATTAGGATTTGTTCATGATGACCAAATAGTGCATTGTCGATGATTTAAATGGTTATGAATGATAAATAATTGTTAAGATCTTCATGTAGTTTCTTTTATATATTTGAAGTAACTGGGAAGTTTCATTGTTGACATTGAAATGACCTCCCAATAAAATAGCATATCATATGAACTGTTTCCATTTTGTTTCAATTGCTTTTTAATATGTTTTTTGTGATATGACAACGTAACTTTTCAATCTTTCCTCTCATTCAGACAAACACACACACAATGAAAAGGTTGTAAGAAAAAAGTTATTTGCTTACAATGAGCAAATTCTGATTTTTTACATTGTTTACAATTTGTCTGCAATCACATTTTTTTTTAAATGAATACTATTTTGACATATCAATAGTTGGTATCAGATGTTATCTATGAAATACTTTGAAACAGTTAGGGCTGTATCAATGACTGTGCTTGTTAACATGGAAGACCTTGTTGTTTGGTTGTAGGCTGATGTTGGTCGTCTAACATTCCGTAATGGTGAGAGATACAAGTACATCAATGTCAACATCATAGACAACGACAAACCAGAAGATGAGAAAACATTTGTTGTGTCGTTACTCAATCCGTCAGGGGGTGCTGAGATACGTGTTGGGTCTGTCGTCACCGTGGTGATTGAGCACTCGGATGGAGCGTTTGGGGTATTTCAGTTTCAGGATTCATCTCGCGGTATCCAGGCAGAGGAGAGTGGTGATAGTGGGTTCAACATTGTATCCTTGGAGGTAAGTTAGAGTCCTGCATGGCACAGTGGGTTAAGGTGGTGGTTTTAGAACTTAGGGTCCTGGATTCTAGCCCTACATGTTCAACATTGTGTCTTATGAGATAAGTGACTGTCCTGCATGGCCCAGAAGTTCAGCTGCTGGTTGTAAAACTTGGGAAGCAAAGGTTCATGCCCTCGGGTTTCGTGGGAGTGTACTTTGAAAAGACACTTAAGAGTCCTAGCCAAGTACTGGTAAATCAAGATCCAAGTAAACCAATTCTCTCTTATGATATCTTTAAAGTACGGGTATGTAAGACAAAATTATTTCTGTGAAAATAGGAAAACAACATTTTGTCAAAATAAGACATTTGTTCATGATGAGCAATTTCTCCTTTTATTATGTTCATTTTTAGGTCTTTTGCTACATATGTTACTTTAACATGATTGTATTTATTTCATTTATGCATTATAGAAGTGGATATTTATGGAAGAATATTACACCATGATTATACAAAACTGTTATACCAACTCAACTTATTTGAGACAAACATCTTTACAGTTTGTAACTTTGCTTGCTTCTCATATTTTCCAATTAAATTGCCTTTTTTAGCTTTTTTGTTTTTTGCTTTCCCTATTAGTTGTCTTTTAAATGATTGAAAAGTAATTGCAGACTGTTTGGTAATACCTGATGCATTAATAGCTTCATATTTATTTGATATATCTATTCCTCCTTAACGGTTTGATATATCAGTTTTTTATATGATTTGTTTGACATATATTTTCCTTTTTATGTTTTCTAAGATTCAGAGAGTTGGTGGAAGTATAGGACAGAGTGAGGTAACATGGGATGTACAGGGAGACAACAACAATGATATCGTGAACAAACAGGGCACCGTTATATTTCTACATGATCAGCTGTTGAGTAACCTTGACCTAAAGATACGTGGGGACACGGCGCCAGAATTGGATGAACTATTCTTTGTACAGATAACTAATGTTTCAAGGGTAGGGTGTTTATCAAGATATTTTTTGGTTAATGTCTATTTTGGGCTTTCTGTTTATGATCTCATGATCGTGGACTTCTGTTGTAGACATATATGAAACTATGATTTAGAAATAGAAAATAAGCTAATATAAGGGATTTCTGTTATCATGGTTTGTTTTTTAACTCCTCCTATCAGAACTTACTGGGATATCTTTGTTGGAGTGTCCTTGAATGTCTAACTGGCAATTTCACATTTTGTCACATCAATCTCTCTGTAAGCCGATACATACCATAATGATCATGCTTTAAATTGCATCTGCTTTAAATTTTAGTTTTTCATAAAACCCCAACATTGAGGATTCAATTCAAGACTATTAAAAGTGCTTCACATATATGAAGCACTTTCTATAGTCTTGCAACAAACCCTTGATATGAAGATATGTCAAGTACTTACTACAGTATTGCACTTAACCCTTGCTTTGAAAGAATGAAGTTAAGGCAAGTTGACACCTCAACTCATTTTTTTGTACAGGGGTCCCTTGGGATAAGCCAGTACCTTCGTGCAGAAGTGACCATTTTGGCTAACGATGATCCTTATGGGAAGTTTGTTATACCTGAGACACAGAGGCCTCGGACTGTCGAAGAGGGAAATACTGGTAAATAGACTGACTCTTCACTTGAGTAAAATCTTTGTTGCATATCTTTTTCATTTTATTTCTGAACCCTTAACTGTTTGATTGCACAATAATTTCTTCCACCTATGCTGTTTGTACCCAATGATATTTTATCATTTTAGTGGGTTTTCATAACACATCAATAATTCTTTGAGAAATATTATGATGCCTTGATCTTCAAATGTGTAGGAAATTGCTTTACATAACTGCCAATGAGGGTCATTCAAGATGGTTTGAACCAAGGGCATTATTTGTTGGGTTTTAGGTAGGTGGGACTTTCACTTATGGGAATTCCAATCGAGCATTTTCCTTGGTTGTGACCCATGTAAAGAGAAGTTTTTATGATCTTTAGTTCTTTACACAAACTAGCAGACCATAGAGACCCCTGATACTCATTCTACCTGACCGTTTTACCAACCAGGCTCTCTGGATTTCAGGCATATAAATCTTGTTTGCCTATATTTTGCTGTTCATCCAGTATTGTTAAATTGAAACATTTCTGATGTGCACCTACAACAAAGGACTTCTCTTGTTAGTTTTTAAATACTACATAAAAAGGAATTAAACAAAGCTGAGGATAGTGTGGCAAAGAATTTTCACTGAAATCGAATTTATTTTGACTTTTATGGAATGAATGCTGAATTTGAGAAGCTTAAGAACTTCTCTTAGCAATAGACATTTTAGGATATATCTAAGAATTTAAGAAACATCGAGAGGTCTATGGAACAGGTATTCAGAATATCTTTGTGCATGTCGATCCTGTTTTATATTCACCCATTCCCTCATATCCGACAATGTGACTGGTTCAAATTGAAAGCAGTAACAGGTGACTATTAGGGATGGGAACGAATAGTGAAATCACTATTCGAATATTCGACTAAAACTATTCGAATATATTCGAATATTCGATTTTAGAATTCGTTTTGATGTCCGAATGTCTGCATGTCCGAATACTAGTACACTAGTCCTCTGTTCAAACCTTTTGTGTATAGCCGATATCTGTATACATGTACGTGCATGCAATATCAAAGCATTGTGATGTTTATCGAATAGATGTAGAAATTAGAATGAAGATAAGTTTGACAAATTATTCTGAAGAAAAATATACTTTCTAACACATTATTTGATTGGTCTTCGTGCATATGCAATCATGATTACGATTGGTTATTGAAAGAGTAATTGTTTAATTTCACGACAAACAAGTTACGTGATTGGTTGACACTGACAATTGTCAATTAGCGTGATTGACTTGTTTTGGATAATAAGGAGCAAGTGCAGATCATTAAGGTGTTAGATTTAGCGGCTTAAAATCGACTATTTTCACACTTAGGAATTAATCGTTTTGCAAACTGTCAAAAGATGTGGTAATTTGTCACAGGTGTTTTACTGTGTGACATACGTTGTAAAAACATCGTAACTGCACCTGGGAGCTAGGCATGTTCTTCGATATTTGGGATCGGTTTAGAGGAAGAAAATGGAAATAAAACAACATTATTTTTGAATAAAATTTATTGTAAACATACAGTAATATGGGTTCATTAAAATCGAATATTCGAATACTATTTTGCTATTCGAATATTCGACCTGCTATTCGAATATTCGAATATTCGTTCCCATCCCTAGTGACTTTGCATGTTTGTATATATTCTAAACATTTTCTCTCTGATTTCGGTAGAAACTATTGTGACAAAATGAGTACTTGCTTATCATAAGTAATATCTTCTATTAATAGAAATGTATCTTAAACCTTTGCTGTAGATGCATAAATGGGTACTTATAAATGAAATGTGATCAAATATCAATAGTTTGCTGTCCATGATATTTCTCTATCATAGATCTTTAAAGAATGAACACAGTACAGAAATCATATCTGTTTTTAAAAAGAAATTATTTTATGGTTTCAGTTGTTACCATGACAATACAGAGACTAGGAGGGACATATGGATCAGTTCAGGTCAACTATACAACCTTGACCCCAACAGAATCCTATCCCTATATTCCAACAACTATACCAAGAGCTAACCTTGAAGATTACACAATGACCTCTGGCTCAGTGACCTTCACCTCAGGTCAAGGTGTGGGGACCTTCAATGTGAATATACTGGATGACCTTGAACCTGAAGAAAGTGAAGCGGTGTATGTAAGATTGACTGGGATCAGACTGCTGGAGGCGGCACAGATCAGACCAGGTTATACACCTGAATATTTCTTAATCCATTATCAAGCAATAACAATATTTGCCCACTTTGTTGCAGCCGACTCTGGAAAGCATTGTGGGAGAAAGACGAACTGCTCTTAACAAGCAATTTCTCCTTTTCCCATAATGTTTCCTTCCCTATCAGAAGATCATTTTTCAATTTCATCACATTTTGAAATGTTGTCTGCAAACTTTTTCAATTTTGGACAGTCAAAAATTTAGCGTTTGGTAAAGGGATAAACCTTTACTCCAAAAGACCTTATTACAACTTACTTTCAGCAGTTGATTAGAGATACTTAAAGATAGTTTTAAAAATCGAAGATAAATGCTGTCATGGTTATTTGGCTTATGATTATTATATACACAACATTTCATTGAAAAATGCTAACAAATACTACAAACAATGCACTTCTTGAACACTTTTAAAATTTTACAAAAAAGAATATTCTATCATACAGGTGTGAAGAGTGTTCACTTGCTCACTTGTTTAATAGCTTAAAGCAAGGTGTGCTCAAACATTTTCTTCATTTCCTAGTAGAAAGAATGTATCCTTTAACCAGTTCTTTTACTTGACTTTTACTTAAAGCTCTTTTACAATTGAAAGTTTGCTGTTAATTGATTATTTGAATGAACCTCTTATTTCCAATTTTTTTCATGGTACTGAATTCTAGAACCAAATCATTTTCTTTGGTACTGAGACTAAATCCTTTATCGAAAATCTTTTTTCCAGTAGACAATTTCCCATCCCCGATTTTCTATAAATGAATTCTACAGCATGATCTTTGTGATGTATAATGAAAATACACAGGTTTTATCTTTTACAGTTGACAATTCGCCATCCTTTGGTTCTGAGACGGATTCCTATGGCCAGATCATTATAAACTTTAACGATAATGCCAATGGAGAGATAGTACTGAGTCCTTCCTCTCCCACTGTACAGGAGAATACAACTGAGCCTCTACTCTATGCTACAAGGTTCGGTGGCGCATTTGGAGAGGTAAGCAGACTTGTGTGGTATAGAGAAAGATGTGTTGAAAACAATCAAAAATAGCAAGTCATGGGTTATAGGGAAAAATGAATTTTCTAATTTTTCATTTCTTTGTAGTCCAACACAATTTGTTAAATTTAAATGGAACGGTACACAACTCATTTTTTAGATTTTTGTTTGTTTGTGTATGTATATCTTGTGAATGGGCCGTAGGCCTATAATGCAATAAGCTATCTGAATCTAAATGATCTCTTACACAGAGCTCCTCCCACAAACACACACACACACACCCACATGGAAATTTGAGATTGAAGTTTTTTTTAATCTGATAATACCCATACAAGTGACATTTTTTATGTTTCATTAGAATACAGTTGATCAATCTCCATCTATTTGAGTTTTTGCATCGCATCACTAATACTTCGGATATTTTTCACTACCTAGCTCATTAGGGAAAGGAAGACCCCCAGGCTTACCTGCCCATTGGGAATGTGTCAAGTCGGCTAGAACCTGTAAATCAAAAGGTCGAACTTAAACAAGAGAAAGTACCATTTTGTATAAATCATTTTCTCCTTTTGATATTTGATAGAAACCATTATGACAAAAGAATAAAGTATTCAACACACAGATTGCTGTGTTTTTCTAATATTTCTGATTTTAATCCTTTAACCCTTTACCAAAGGCCAAAATTTGGACTGTACCAAATTTAAAGAGTTTGCAGCCGACATTTCAAAATGTGATGAAATTGGAAAGGAATCTTCTAATAGAGTATAAAACATTGTGGGAAAAGTAGAAATTGCTTGTTAAGAGCAATTTCTCCTTTTCTCACAATGTTTTCCAGAGTCATCTGCAACAAGCTATCATCTCATAGAGTAGGAAACATTGTGGGAAAAGTAGAAATTGCTCGTTAAGAGCAATTTCTCCTTTTCGCACATTGTTTTACGATGTCATTTGCAACAAACTGGTCAACTGTCGTTATGTTTGCGGTTACCATATAAAGAGAATGTTATGGGTGATTTTCGTCAATTTTGAAACTTGATTAAGTAACTTTGAATTTAGTTATTTTGTGCTGAAAACAAAATTTTCATATGTTTCAGGTGTCTGTATCGTTCACAGTGACAGATGGTACAGCCATCAATGGATTGGATTATATTGTTGATTCAAACCTTGTGACCTTACCCCGTGGTCAGAAGTCTGTTCCTCTACCAATCAGGCTGATTAATGATAATGTTCCGGAAGTATCTGAGACATTTACAGTAAAGTTGGATCAGGTGTCAGGTGGAGGCACCCTGGGAACGGTTACCAGTGTGATGGTTGTCATAGATAAATCGGATGATCCTAATGGAGCATTTGGTAGGAATAACCTACCTATTATTGTTATTCATTATTTCTTTCCATTTTTTTACTTTTTTTGTCTCTTTCTGTCTGTCCATTCCTCTGTTTTTGTCTGTCTCTCTCTTTCTTTCCCTTTGTATTTTAAGACTTAATTCTTTCTTCTCTTTATATTCATTTCTGTGACCATCTTTCTCTGTTTCCTTCTTCCCTTTCTTTCAGTCTCTCTGTCTTTCTTTCAGGTTCTTTGTTTGTCTGTATTTGACTTTCTGTTTGTCTGTCTGTTACTTGCTGGCTTTGTTTTTCTCACAAGCAATTTCATCTTTTATCACAGTGGTTTCTAAACCCTTTCCTATTCTTCAAACATGTTATTTAAAACGAATGTAGCAAATAACTTCAGAAACAGATTTGATAAAAGGGAAATGCGTTCATAAAACCAATTTCTCATAAAGCCACCAAGGATCTTACCCATATATCATAAAGTAGACGTAACCAGGGTTATTCCATTCTTCCCTGTTGTTTTTGCTCTTGCTTTCAACTTTGACTTGTAATTAATTGAAATGGGGGAAATGATGAAATCTTCTACTGTAGATGAAACATCATTGTTTATATAGGGTTTGGGATTAAATTGCATTTACTATGTATATTTCAGAGTTTTCTGTAGATGGAGTGTCGGTGGAAGAACCTGAGACTGGTTCCCTGTCTGTCAACATTACAGTTATACGTAAAGGTGGCAGTCTAGGGGTCATGACCCTTGAATGGACAGCCATGTTGAATGGTGAGTTTTGCAGAACTTTACAAAAGATAACTATTGGGTGTTATAATAGTAATATGGATAAGATTATCAAAATTTCAAAGAGCTTGAAAATGACAGATTGAAATGAAAATAGAAAAATACTCATTCGGTAGAACAGAAAAGACTGTTGTCTTTCATTGTTTATAATTAAATATTTTGATTGCTTTACTGTAATGTATTCTGGTGTGATATTTATTTCAATTATTTTTCAATGATTTGCAGATTATCAATGGAGCAAGCCAAAATCTTATTCATAATTGCCTGTAAGTGCTATTCAAGCTGGTTAAAGCCATCCATATTCGGTATATCGGCTGTGGTAAAACCTTGAACAAAAAAGAAGCAATAGTTGTCATGGAATCCCAATCCATGCAGTGTGTTCTGTTCTCTTAGCCTTGATGATTCTAGGGGAAACAATTTGAATTGTGATAAAATTGTATGTTTCAATTCTAGGAGAAAGATTATAAATCATGAAAAGAGCAACGTGTGATTATCTTTTTACTGTTTTTTTTTTTTATTTCAAGAATAAATTTAATATCTGTCTGCATTTGCAAAACATATTTTACATAACATTATTATTTAGTGTGATAGAATGTGATTTTCCGAGGTCATTGCAAGGCTTTAGTAAGTTGTTCAGTTTTTGTGAAGGAGTTGCTATAGTTCTACATACAGAGTTGTGATTGTCAAATGTCTGTAACAGGGTTAAACAGGTGTAACTTTGAGTAGTCATCACTATGAGTTGAATTCATCCTTAACAAATACTAATTGCTTTCCCAAAGATGCAAAATTTCAAAATACCATATGTGTTTGAACTAAACAATATATTTGACAATGACAGTTTTAGTGTTAATTATTAAATGTACTTAGGCTATTAAGTTTAAAGGTACAACAAATGAAGAAATCAAGTTTCGAATGAACTCCAACAATGACAATAATTATGAAATTGATGTAAATTCATTTTACAGTATTTTAAATTAGATCAAATTCGCACTTACCTTCAATCTAATACGACCCAATACTGTCTTGTTCTATCTTTATTTCAAATATTATATAATTCACACTTAGATAAGTCTTGAATATTCAAACAGACCATATTGAGAACAGCTTTCCATGGATAAAGTGTCAGCCTTGGGATACAAGGATCTTTGGTTAGATTTGGAATGGGAATAGCACCTTTACTTTTGTAACTTTCAATAAGCGTTATTCATAAGGAGGACTTGTTAGATATCCAGGAAGCAGAACCAAGAACAGTTTATATAATTTAAAAAAGATTGTTTCACAATTGATGCAAAATGAATAAGTTAAAACTTAACAGACCACTGAATGTTCAAGCATCAGAGTTGGATTTAAAGTAATTTGTGATGAACCCAATTATCGCTGTTACTTTCTATTCTTAGGTGTCATGGCATCTGAGGACATCACACCCACATCAGGCTCAGTGTTTTTTGTGAGTAATGAAGTCACAAGACAGATATTAGTTACTGTACTGCCGGATACTATTCCAGAGGGAACAGAGGTAACAACTAGCTTGTCTTGTCATTCTTCTGTCCTTGATAGCTGAAAACTTTGTTACAAAGGAAGAGATTTAGCATTAGCATTTGTTCAGTTTCTCAGGGTACCTTCCCCTTTATCTTTTTGTTCACCTAACTTCATTTTAAGGCACCTGTGATAAAACAATCGTGACAAATTGAAGCTTTCCTAATGATTATTCAAACAGTTTCTCCTTTTGTTGCATTCTAGCAAATATCATAGAAATAGATTATTTCTACATGTGTGCCATATGCTGGTGCTTTAGATTTGTTCTTGATTACGTAACCTTATATGCTGCAATAAGTTTAGAATGAAGTCACAGGAGAAGAAAATATACATCAAGAAATAGACTTTATCTAGTTCTTTTTGAGTAATCACTTTCCGTAACTTTTTTTCACGTTCACCACTTCATCAGCTTATATTTAAAAAAAAAAAAAACATGGAAGAAACATTCAGGGGAAAAAAGTGATTACTTAAGACAAGCATTTTCTTCTATTGAACCAATGCTTTATACTTGGCAGCACAAAGAGGATTTAAACTTCAGGCATTTAATAATGATTTTCTCTTGTGGCATTCACACATGGTCTTCTATAAGGGAATGAATTTATTGCAGGACGTCAAGATTGAGCTCACCAGCGTGTCCTCCGGGGGTCGGATAGGGCCTATGAGTGTGTTCACGCTGTCTATACAATCTAATGATAATCCACATGGTGTGGTACAGTTCAGTGACCCAGTCTATGTGTTGGACGAAAGGGGAACCAACTCAGTACAGAATCTCAGACTGATTAGAAGGTAAGTCAACTGAACTTGTTTCAAATACTGGGTATTTTGCTTTAACCAGGAATCCAAAATACAATTTTAATATGATGCATCCTGTATTTTTTTTTTTATATAAAAACACTTGTCATAAAAGTGTGATCAGGACCTCAATAATTTTGTTGGTTCAGTGCAAGAATGAGAATGATAATCTCTTCATGATAACGATTTTGCCGACCATCTCATTTTGAGCAGTTTTATCAATACCTAAGTTGTTTCTTGAATTAACTTGAATGGGATTTTGTGACTTATCCGAGCTTGAAACAACAACAGATTATATTGTATCTTTAATAATTCATTTGTGATATTTGGTATAAACCATTTTGAAAAAAAGGGGAAATGGATTATTTTGATCAATTATTCCTTTAGTCATTGTGATTTCTTCAACCTTTTGCTACAGATGTGTTAAAGTGTTGAAATAATAAGGAAAGGAAAATTTCGGGTAACAGTTTTTTCTCTTTGTTTATAAAAAAAAAACAAAAAAAATCATGTTATTACAATTGTTATGTTTTAAGCTTTTAAGTATTTTATAACTGAAGTTAGTATTTAATTTGTTTAAGTGGTGGAAGTTTTGGCCAACTGAAGGTTTACTACAGTACAGACTCTGCAACGCTGATATCCAGTGATGTAAACAGTTTGGGAACCAGTGTACTAACTTACTTCCTGGAACCCAAGTTTGGTACCCGAGGCCTGCCTGGAAGCTTCTATAACATCTCAGGATTGGTCGGGGAGCCAGTTATTGTAAGCACTGTCTCTTCATCCAGGATCTTTCATTGACTCTTTGATGTATGCTCATTTGGGGGACTTTAGACCCCTTATAAATGGAATTGTGAATAGAATATAATGATCTTTAGGGGTCATATTTAGGAGTTTAAGGTCATTTGATATGTAAGTAGGGGTCAAGGAAAGCCCTGCTTCATCATCAATACCATCTCCATAGGTCTTTTGATTAAGGTATAGGTGCAGTCCTGAAAGTCTTTCCCAATAGTAGGGCCGCCTTCCAGGTATTGCTTGGCGGCTTGCCTGCATCCAACCTGTTTGCATAAGCATGAAGTCAGTTCCAGCACTATGAGGGTTAGATTGAACCTTTAGGCCTTCCTTTCACATTGGTCAACTTTTTGAAGTCTTTCCTTACAAATTCTTCTGCTGGGTCTAGGAGAATGTCAATAATCAAAGATATTGTTTGTAATACTTAACAAACAGTATAGAGTTTTGAAAGCAGACAATATTCAATGATTAACAAACAAAATGAGATCTTTGAAAGAAAATGTAATTATTGAAAAAGAAATCATGTTAACTTGACTTTATGTTACTTAAGGGTAAAGTTATAACTATTGTTTTCATTTTCATAAAGATATCTCTATTTTTATTATTTGAGATCTAAACTTATTATTTTTTTTAGGGAAAGATTTATAGCTTTAACTACATATAAAGCGCTTTTTATTGACATTTGTTATATTTCCCTTTTATTTGTTTAGCTGTGTGGAACAGAATGTTTAAAGCAGATCCCATGCCATGCGTTTGAGATTCTGACTAACAACAATGTGATATCGTGTACATTGTACAACACACCATTCTCTAGTAGTCTGATCAACACAAACAATGTCAGGTATTACGAGAAGGACTCTGTCAAGGTATGTTTCTATAACTTAATATCACCTAACAAACTCAAGTTTGGAAAGCACTTTAGAGGTCCAGATAAGAGATGCGTTCCCCTGTCAAACTTCTTTATTTCATATTCAAACTCTATGTTGTAGGTACTCATGATAAGCAATATCTTGGTGAGACAATGCTAATTAGTATCTAAGAAGGAAAGAAGAATGCAGGTAAAGGACTCTAGTTCACCTTCTTATACAGACTAATGGCATCACTTTAAAGGCGCTTGTGTTGTCTGCAAAGTTCTGCAAAATTTTGAAATTTGATCGAATTGAAAGCAGACATCAACTTTTAAAAGATGCAAAATGACAGTAGGACTGATAATGGATAGGAACCTGTTTGAGAAAAGGATAATGATGGAGTCACTTCGTGAGCTGATTGTTTTGTCTTTAAAACATTATGGATCAAAAGACTTCCACATCTTTCACGACAATTCGTTTTGATGTACATTGTACATTGTTCTTTTATAGCTTAATTCAAGAAAAACATAAATGATTTAAAAAAAAGACTATCAAAATCTCTATTAAAAATCAACTTTTGTAAAACCATCTTAAACCACAAAGACTCAAAATGTAGGCAAAGGTTTGACTTGAATATTACAAAATATCTATTACAGGCAGGGGAGCTAACTGGTACACAGGCAACTCCTGGGGAAGACTACTCTGTCGTAACCAATGGTTACATATTGATAGACGAGGACGTCATGGCAGGCCAGATTCCAATCTCTATTTTAGCAGACACAGTTCCAGAACTTGATGAGAAATTTGTTGTTTTTCTTACGAGGGTTGATGTCACTGGAGAGCCTCCTTCTTTTGCTAACTCTCCATATATCGGGGAAGTTCGTAACACAACTGTTACTATTTCAAGTAATGATGATGCGTATGGTGCATTTACAATCTACAGTGATAGCCCAATAGCAACAGAAGCTGGCCATGTTATACAAGTAGATGAACAACAGAATCTGGCTGTGGATTTGATTGTGGAAAGACAGGGTAAAGCATTGCGCTTTTTTTTAACACTTTCTCTCACTTGGTACTTTTGTGACTGATCCAAATTAAAAGCAGCAGTAGAACATAATTGAATTGTAAGGAAAGGAGCTTTTTCATGTGGTATTGGGTCAAAGCCATTTTAAGATAAAGAGCTACTGCTTGTTACAAAGAATACCTCATTTCATCACAGGGTTCCTGAAGCCTTTGCTACAGGTACATAGAATGAGTCTACATGAATGAAATAGGGGATTTAAAAAAAACCCCTAGATTTAACAACTTTTATGAAACCATCATTCCACAGAACAACTTCAAAAAGATAAGTTATTATCCAATTCAGTATATTTCACCATAATCCATTTGCAGCTTTCAAATAAAGTTTCCCAACCTTCTGACGTTCATATTGCAAAAATGATATATATGCAGGAATATATATCTGTATTTGTTTCTACAGGAGGCAGTATAGGAGAGGTTTCTGTACTCTGGTTTGTGGACACACAGGCTAGTACAGCAGTGTATGGCGTGGACTATAGAGCAGATGGTGCTACACTCAACTTTGTTCCTGGCGAGACAAGAAAATGTGAGTGTTGGATGAGGAATTTCATCTTTTCTAGTTGACTTTCTAAACCTGGTTTATAGATTTTGTAAAAAATTCAATTCTCATCATGCTGTGGGCATTTTTTTTTCATTATTGTGACGTAACTATTTTAACACAATTTGCGATTATTTTTTATTCAAGCACTATCTACATGGCTAACGAAGCATATTTTTTTTCCTGTTTTAACAAACAAGAAATACATGCAGTCTATACAAATACTATAGAAAAAGTAGAAACTATTCTTCATAAGCAAATGTCTTATTTTTCACACATTCATCAGCTTCAAAAGCCACTTTTAAGTCTGTTCTGATAGAATTATGTGATTTTCTTGCTTTTCTTAAATTTCAAGTGTCATGACTGCAAAACTTTCTAGTCAGACTAAAGTACAACAATTTTTTAAATAAAATAAATTTCTGACGTTTCAGTGATAACTGTTACCATCCTTGATGATACTGTTCCTGAACTCTCTAAAACCGTCATTGTGAAGCTGTCCAATCCACGAGGTGGAGCCACTTTAGTTAACGGTTCCGCTACCATAGTGATAAGTGAGAATGATTACATTGCTGGAGTTGTCTCCCTTAGCACAACTTCCGTACTTGCTAGGGAAGGTGAGTTCTTATAACTTACCTTATCTTTTTTCAAAAGTTGGACAGTTGTTTGTTATTTAATGTGGGCTTATAAGGGGTTTAACTGTTTAAAAGTAACTTAATCACCATAACATAAGAATATTTAGTTCTAAATCGGCAATAATTTTTCATTATTTTCTTCCAAATATGCTGTTGCTTTTAATTTAGATAATTTATAAAAGCTAATACAAACAAGAGGATTAAAACACTATTCCCCATTATTCTGACAATTTAAAGAGATTTTGCAGTGAAGCTGAATATAATGGTTTCAATATATGCTTAATTTGTAATGTAGGAAAATGTCAGTATTGATAGCTCATGCTGGTATTGCTCAAAAGGTTAGTTATGTAAACAAATTGGCCCAATAGATTGTGAAAGTACATTTAACACCCTGGTTCCATGAGAACCTTTAGTACTTGTCACATTCTATAGTGATGCAAGGTGGACTATAAGAATTCAAAGAGTGTTAATTCGAGAAATATGATGATATTGCAAGTTTGCTGCCATTTCTGATGTGACATGCTGTATTGATACAACTGCATACTTATGTGAATCAAATAAAACATAAGTGCACAAGTTTCTCACATTAAATCTGAGTCCTGAAGAGTGAGAAAAACAAGCATATATCAAATCCTGCTTAAATTTCATATCCATTGGGCAACGCTAAGATATATATTAAGGATAAGAATTCAGTTAGAATATTAAATATTGTTGCAAATGAAAGGTCCATCTCAGTTTTGATGATTTTGTGTTTATTTTCCATGTAATCCACCATTCAAGACCCGAGTACTTACCTACCCAATAAACAATTGGAAGAAAGCTATAGAAAGCCGTCTGCTGTATTTGTTTCAGGTGACACTGTAACCTTGGATGTGACCCGTTCCCCGTTTGATCATGGAACCGTCACCATGGACTGGGACATTGTGGGCCTCAATAATAAGGAACCAGCTGCAGGCTTCCAAACCTATCAGGGGTTTATAGAATTTAAACCCGTAAGTAGGCTTCCCTGGCTCACAACATGACTGGGGTAGATAATGGGTGAAATTGTCATGCCTATGGCTTTATCATGCCTCATAAAAGAGAGATATATATTGGTTATTACACATACAATGTCATGTATACATATTATGTGTTTTATAGATGTTAACACCCACATTTTTATGCATATTTTTAAAGGCAAATAATGAGAAATTTTAAGCGAGGATGTTTGTTTTAATTGTTTTACTGTTAGCGCAATCTCTAAAACATATAGCTTTTTAAGTCTTTTGTAGCAGATGATATTTGAAAAGAAATAAATACTATATGTGCAAATGCTGCATGAATTTAGATATGTTATGTCTTCAAGAGTGTCTCATAATAGATTTGCATCAGTTTTACCGTAAAAGCTTTATGATTTCAACTTTCTCAAGAGGAAAAATCATTATTAGTATCACATTTATTATCGTTTTTATGTTAATTATCATAATTATCATCAAAATTATTATCAATACTTGTATTATTGTTATCGTTGTTATTTTTTTTTTTTTATTATTATGCTATAATCTTGAAGAAAAAAATTGGCTGCTGTTTATTGTGTGTGGATTTTTTACCCATTTTTCATATTGTGGAATGTATTGCTTAAATGTTTCAATTGAATGTATCAGTTTTATATTTTTTCTTGATTGTTTTGTTTTTCCAGGGTGAAGGTAAAAAGACAATTATTTTAGATGTTCTTACCGACAACATCCCAGAGATAAATGAAGAATATGAACTCCGTCTATCAAACATCAAAACTACAGGTACCTTTATCCATTTAATTTAATGACTTTTCGAAATTGATAATCTTTATGCAAGTTATGTTTATCTTTTGACTTTTGCATCATTTTCATATCTTTCAAAACATATCTAGTATTATAACTAATTATGTAGCTTTTAAAAATCTATTCATTGCATGAATTAAATGTAGTCGATTAGATTCGTTAGAACTTGTATGCAAACAATCTAGCTTAGATCATCTAATCAATAGATATGTAAACATAGAAGGAGGAGTAAGTTCTTTGAAATATCAGTCATCTAGAGATTTAAGGGGTTTGTAATGAAGTAAGGTTTTGGTGTATAACTATTACAGGTGTTGGTGTGAGTGGATCCGCTGTGTTTGCTTCCCAGCTCCGTACAGCCAGTATCACGATAGAGGGATCCAATAATCCACATGGTGTCATACAGTTTGGGAGTAATTCCCTCAATGTTCGAGTCAATGAAGATGCTGGTTCTGTGCAAGTACAGGTGGACAGGAAATTTGGAGCTATAGGTTAGTGTTTCTTTTTCTGTTAAATTATGCTTGTTTTTGATTGGCCTCCTTGAGACAGCTTTATGGAACTTAAAGTCAATTAGGGAAACAGCTCTTGGTGAAGAATACCTCCTCATGGATATTTCTTTATCCTAATCTTATAAAAAGTTACAAAAGACATGCACATGCAAAATGGTTTGAGAAGCAAATTTTTTTTCAACTGCTGTAGGTAAAATGTAAAGTGTTTAATACTGGTTCATATTTCTTTTTTGTCAAATGGTAGGTGACCAAAGCAGCACTTAATCAAGACGGCTTGATTACAATAAAATAAGGTATTTCTAGTTCACCAAAATGTTTTAAACTGGGGCAATCCATGGTGATGAAAGTGATGGTCAAGGAAAAAAGCCAATTAGATACAGACCTGTCTGACCAACAGGACGCTAATGGTTCTACCCAGTCTACTTGGACCTTACTGGCCATTGAATTTCAAATCTTTCTATTTCGCTTATGAACAAGTCATTATCTTGCTATTTAAGAACTTTCGATGAGATGTAAAATTCTACCAAATAAAGAAATAATTTTCATTTCAGGAGCAATAAGAATTGACTACCAGATAACCAATGGTTCGATATCATTAACCAATCCAGAACTAGTTTATGCTGGTCCCACAACAGATTTCGTTGCTGAGACCAGCCACATTAACATAAGTGACGGTGTTACTGGAGGTAGCATCACAGTGAGGATTGTTGAGGATAATGACCCGGAAGTGGATGAAGTGTTCATTGTAAGACTGGTTTCTGTCACATTACTGGACCAGACTAATCCAGAGGACCCTCCTGTTCTAGGTAAATAGAGAAACTGATTATTGGGTGTACCTGATGTATGAGAGTGTAAAGATTACAAACATTTGAAATGTTTTAATAATGAAAGCAGGAAATTGAGCATTAGGTCTTGGTTGTTTTACTGTTACGAATAAAGCAAGTTAAAGCAAACTGAATTAAAGAGAAAATGAAGAGACTAATCAGAGGTCAGAGTGATTGGTCTGTTGTTTAAGGTGGGTGGGGTGATTGTTATCAAGCTGAGGATTCTTCAGATTGATTTGCTTGATAAGAGCCATTTTTCTCTTTTGTCAAATTTATTTCAACTATTGAGAACTAATAAACGAGTTGTTAATTTACCAGTTAGAAAGCCATTATGGGGTTAAAGTTATAATAAAAGTATCAACACACCCTTAGTCGTATCATTTTTATTTAGTCATTGCCCGAATACAATAATAATTATAGGAAGTCTTAGTATGTAAACACTGACAACAGAAACATTTCTTGTGATTGTCAATATCTTATTTTTTTAAAATGCATGAACCTTCATAAAATGTTAGTTTTTATTGTTTTTTTAATCAGAATTTTCTCCTTTGTTATGGTGGTGTCTACAAAGAAACTGCATGGTATTTTATGGTTTACTTTGAATTTTTACATGTATGCAATTGCTTTCAACTTTGATCAGTCTCAAACTTCATTTTGAGTGAAGTGGTAAAATTTTTAAATGATGAGTGTTTTCCAGGATAGATTTATATTTCTAAACAATGTTTAGAGGATTTAAATGAAGATGTTTATTGATGGATGAAATTAAGTATAAAAACTTGCTCTAGAAGTTTGAAATATATTTCAAAGAAATGTTTAACTGATTTCCATAAAGATGATCAATCTTTGATGGATGTGTTTCTGGAAAGATACTATGTTAAGTGAATTTCAATTAGATGTTTATTGATTATTTTGTTACTTTTTCAGGGGCAACTGGTACTCTCTCCCAGATCATCATTAACGCAAACGATGGTACGAAGGGCGTGGCTGTGTTTTCTCCTGATTCGGCCATGTATGTATGATAGCTTGTATGTGATGCGCAATGACTTCCTTTGTCACTCTGCTGAATGTTTGATCTTATTCATAGCATTACTTTTGCTATGTGATGTAATCCTACCTCGGAAGTAGCTGCAGTCGAGAATATGAAAATAAGAAAAGTGACATTATCCTTGTGTTCTTTGGTAGAAACCAATATAACAAACATTGAAAATGTTCTTAATGAGTGAGATATTGTTTACATGAGCACATGTTTTGTTTCTATCAATAATACTTATCCTTTCAATGAAATATTCTGAAACTCTGACTTTGATGTGAATTGTCATTTTAATTGTGATAGTGTTAGGATTGAATATTTGCTGAGCCTTTTCTTTATGTATATCTTCTTAGATTTTGTTGAATTGGACATTTATAGCATTTTAAACAGTATTTCCGTCATACCATTGCAGGCAGTTCACTTTTCCATTCTTCTAGTGTTCTGTCACCAGAACTACCCTATATCATTTCAAGATGCTTCCTGCTTTCCCACATGAATTTAAGACATCAATGGTGTAAGACAAATAAATTGTATTATATTTACTTCTTAAACATCAGAAAGCATATCAACCTCTCCTGGTCTCAAACTGGAATCACTTATGAAAACTTTTTATTTGTTAAATATTTTGACCAATTTTCAGTGTTTCTGTGGATGAAGTTAGCAGGAATATATCACTTACAGTGCAGAGAGATCAGGGAACATTTGGTGATGTCTCTGTGTTCTTTTATGCCCAGAGTACAGTGGACGGCACCAATCTCGGACTTGACTACAAAATATCACCGCAGGTATGAGCTGTTTCTTTAAACCTTTCCTTCATATTTGATTATTTAAATTCTCCTAATTTGATGGAACAGAGTACTATTTAACACTTTATTAAACAATGATGAAATTTGACCAGTTTGTTGCAGACGTCTATGGAAAACATTGTTGGAAAAGGAGAAATTGCTCTGAATGAGCAATTTGTCCTTTTTCAACATTGTTCCCCGCCCTATCCATACATTCTTTTTCAATTTAGTTTCATTTTGAAAAGTCATCTGCATACTGTTTCAATTTGGGACAGTGAAAAATTTGTCGTTTGGTAAAGGGTTAAGAAATAAATAACATCACATTAGATTGTTGTTTTGAAGGAAACCATAGGGGCTAAACGTTAAACAATTTTTCCCCATGATTTCTTGAATCATCTACAGTTGTGGTAAAACTTTGATAACGATGGTAAATGTTAATGATTGTTATTTGTATGAAATGAAGTATTGGTAATGAAATGTTTAAGATCTTGATACTTTTGCAAATGGAGGCTGGTCATTCATTATTGTTTCATAAACAGAAAAATGAACTTATACATGAATTGTTTATTTCTATTTGTTTTGTTTTTTTGTGTTGGTTGTTAAGAAAGCATTTTATTTGCACATGTGATAGAGATGTTGTATTATGATGCATGTTTCTTTTGTCTATTTTGACAATCAAAGTATATTTGTAGATCTTAGTTAAATAGCATGTTCATATAGAAATGTTGGATAAAAATAGAATCTGAAATAGGAGAGAGACTGATATCTTCATTTTCAACAGAGTAAATTTATTTTCAATTTGATTAAGATTCAAATGTTTTTCTTGTAGCACAGAAAGCACTTATTAAACAAAAAAGAATTGTTGCAACCTTTTCCCACAGTTATTGGGTGTCACTGACAACAGTCCCACAAAACTCGAGGTTATTGATTGACTTAAAAAGATTTTATTTTCTGGTTGGAAAGGTTAGGTCATGGACAGTAAATAAACCAATTTGTATATCTCATTTATTGCAATGTGGGTGGTAACTCAAGCCACCAGTAATGTTTTTATTGGTTCTATTTTATTAGTTTGGATACTCTAGCTTTCAGGTAGGGGTCACTATATATAGCTAATAGCCATATTACAAGCCAGAGAGAGTCATGGGATTAGATCAAATTGGAAGCATCAGCAGACAACAATCAAAATTTGACGAAATGCATTTTCATTGTGGAATTGAACATACCAATGTGACAAAAGGTGAAATTGCTCATCATGAGCAATTTCTTCTTTTGACACATTTGTTTGTATAGCCTCTGAACGAGGTGTGGTGAATGATTAGGTACAAAAGAAAATACCCATTAGGATGTGTGTGATGAGTTCAAAGTGGAAGCATAACCTGAGGTGGCACTGATAAATTATAAATGTCGAATTCCATTTGAATGAGGGGATTTACTAGGAACATTGTGACAAGTTTAGATATTTTCTAATTGGTAGAATATTGAATGATCATAAGACGACCAAATGGGACAGTGACCAATTAGAAAATTTGCAATCATGTCTTTAATCCTTATAGTGCCGGAACCAACTTGCTTATGCAAGCCTGTTGATCTAACATGTTTGCCACTCTGAGTATCATTCCTCATCAAAATGAAGCAGAAAATTAAGGTTTAGAAAGCAGACGATACAGAAATCTGTTTTTAGAAAATTGCCCAGCATTCTAAGGGTTAAAGTGATATGCTGCAAATAACTGGTTTCGTTGTGTTTTTTATCAATAAGTAATCATTATATTGTTTGGGTGATGGTTGCCTTATATTTCTGTTTATCAATTATACACAATTATACATATTTTTTGTTTTAACACAATTGCAGGTATCCAGATAAAATAAACTAAATTGCAGGACTATGTGCTGCTTTAAACATTTTACTCTGAGTAAATGGAAGCAGATTGCATTAAAATCACTTAATGATGATAAAAGGGAAGTCATATCAAAATGTCGAATTTGTTCCGCCTGTGAGCCTAGTTATTTACTTTGGTTGTTGTCTTGATGAAAATTGTTGTTGTTTCTTAAAGTGAAAACATTTTATCAGTCACCAAACAATACTTGTCGAACTCACCTTATGTACATGACTTAAGTAAATGTTGGGAAAAATTGAGTTGTTGCCTTTAATTACTCTTAGATTATCTAAATTGTTTAATCGTTGTTGATTTTGAGTCAAACAGCATGATTTGGATGAAAGACAAAGTAAGGAGGAAATGGATAAAATGATGAATTGAGAACTACTCTATTGATCTGGGACTCTGAAAATGGTTTAACATGTATAATTATGCTTTATTTTATTTCTTTCACAGCACACTTTTGTTTTTATTTTGTTTATATCAGAGCATGGGATTTCTGGTATATAGTGGATCACATGTATTGACGCTGTTTAAATGCATTAGGTAAGGTTTATTTGTTTCTAAGTTAAACCCATTTTTAAATCAGATGATCCAAGCTGTAACTGTGCCTCTAAGCACGTTCTCATTGCATAGAGCCTCCAAGCACGTTCTCATTGCATAGTGCCTACAAGCACGTTCTCATTGCATAGAGCCTCCAAGCATGTTCTCATTGCACAGTGCCTCTAAGCTCGTTCTCATTGCATAGTGCCTCTAAGCACGTTCTCATTGCATAGAGCCTCCAAGCACGTTCTCATTGCATAGTGCCTCCAAGCACGTTCTCATTGCATAGTGCCTCCAAGCACGTTCTCATTGCATAGTGCCTCCAAGCACGTTCTCATTGCATAGTGCCTCCAAGCTCGTTCTCATTGCATAGTGCCTCCAAGCACGTTCTCATTGCATAGTGCCTCCAAGCACATTCTCATTGCATAGTGCCTCCAAGCAAGTTCTCATTGCATAGTGCCTCCAAGCACGTTCTCATTGCATAGTGCCTCCAAGCACGTTCTCATTGCATAGTGCCTCCAAGCACGTTCTCATTGCATAGTGCCCCCAAGCACGTTCTCATTGCATAGTGCCTCCAAGCACGTTCTCATTGCATAGTGCCTCTAAGCACGTTCTCATTGCATTGTGCCTCCAAGCACGTTCTCATTGCATTGTGCCTCCAAGCTCGTTCTCATTGCATAGTGCCTACAAGCACGTTCTCATTGCATAGTGCCTACAAGCACATTCTCATTGCATAGTGCCTACAAGCACGTCCTCATTGCATAGTGCCTCCAAGCACATCCTCATTGCACAGTGCCTCTAAGCACGTTCTCATTGCATAGAGCCTCTAAGCACGTTCTCATTGCATAGTGCCTCCAAGCACGTTCTCATTGCATAGTGCCTCCAAGCTCGTTCTCATTGCATAGTGCCTACAAGCACGTTCTCATTGCATAGTGCCTACAAGCACATCCTCATTGCATAGTGCCTACAAGCACGTTCTCATTGCATAGAGCCTCCAAGCACGTTCTCATTGCACAGTGCCTACAAGCACATCCTCATTGCATAGTGCCTACAAGCACGTTCTCATTGCATAGAGCCTCCAAGCACGTTCTCATTGCATAGTGCCTACAAGCACGTTCTCATTGCATAGAGCCTCCAAGCATGTTCTCATTGCACAGTGCCTCTAAGCTCGTTCTCATTGCATAGTGCCTCTAAGCACGTTCTCATTGCATAGTGCCTACAAGCACATCCTCATTGCATAGTGCCTACAAGCACGTTCTCATTGCATAGTGCCTCCAAGCACGTTCTCATTGCACAGTGCCTCTTAGCTCGTTCTCATTGCATAGTGCCTCTAAGCACGTTCTCATTGCATAGTGCCTCTAAGCACGTTCTCATTGCATAGTGCCTCTAAGCACGTTCTCATTGCATAGAGCCTCTAAGCACGTTCTCATTGCATAGTGCCTCTAAGCACGTTCTCATTGCATAGTGCCTCTAAGCACGTTCTCATTGCATAGTGCCTCTAAGCACGTTCTCATTATATAGAGCCTCTAAGCACGTTCTCATTGCATAGTGCCTCTAAGCATTGCATTCCTTTTCCTGGCTAGAGGAGACAAATGGGCTACAAGAATTAAAGATATGGACCAATCAGAAATGAGATTACAGCAAATAATAGATATTCGCTCTGACGCGTTTTGAATAAGAAAGCTTCCAGATGTAGAATGAAGTATCTATGTCTGGATCATTATGGTTCTAAAGACATTTGCAGCTGCTATATAAGCTATGATGGATTGAGGGTTGATCAATTCCTTTATGTACCTGATATACACATTGAATGCAATTGTAAAAGGTGAAGTGCTTTTTTTTCTTTTTTATCATGTTTTTTTATGACAAAGTCAGAAAGAAAATACTCTTTCATATTTTAAAGTTTTGACAAGCTTTTGTTTTCAATGTCAGGGGAAGGGTTAAAGGATATCTTGTATTATGATATCGTAACTATGGTCTTTTTGAAAAAGGTAATTCTTGTAAAGAAGATTTCTTTTTTCTTATATTTACTTTCATTTTTTCCCCATTGAAACCTTCCTGTTCCAGGGCTGGCATAAAAACTGTACTGTTTTCATTTGTATAACATTTGGTACTCTCTTTATGAAATTACTTACAAATTAAACATCTAGAAAAATATTAGAAGGCAAATGTTTCAGAATCTATAAAAGATTGTGTCCTACCTACCATACATAAAATTGACTAAGAATCAATTATTCTTTTAATTCATAAATTATTGTTTCAGATACTACGGCATATGAGTAAGAAATCAGCGATGACTGAAGGATGTTTACTTTTTTCTTTATTAATATCTGCTCAAATAAAAAGACCCACTTCTATGAATTGGTACAATATTAATGTTCTTTTTCATATAAGTACTGTAATCAATGCTTCTAAAACTGTTCTATTAAATAGTCCTGTTATATCTCTGCTTGCTCTACAAGAGTACCCAAGATTCACAATCTATTGAATGAATGAAGATTGAGTAGATAGAACTTAATTATTTTTGCAGGAGTTAGTTTTCCTGAAAGGGGAGACCACCAAGTCCATCAATATCGAGATAATCAATGATGATTTACCAGAACCCAATGAAGTGTTCGAAGTCATTTTGTCCAACCCAAAAAATGGACTGGTCCTGGGCAACCCAAGTAGAGGTAATTGCAATGAATTTATGAATGTTTATTAACCCTTTACTTTATATTGGGGTTTTGGGACTGGTCAAAATTGAAAGCAGCTGCAGACACTAACCGTAAAAGGTATTTCTTCACATACGTGAGGAAATTTGGAAGTTAGAAATTGATTTCTTCAAATCTGCACAACAGTTGAACAGTTATATGATATGCTCTGAAGAGAAGTCATTGGAAGCATAACTAGAAAAGTCTTATTTCTTTAAAGTGTGTATATAGTGAAACATGTATTTTAATCCAAAAGTGTGACATCGCTTTTTAGATCTACTGCATATAAACTACATATTTAGATAAATATTTGCTTCATGAATCTGTACCCATTAGAATCTTGTTAAAATCATTATTTTATCCAGCTGTTCAGAGAAACAATATTCCCTTTCAAAAAATATTTCTTTTCAATGATATTTCTGATTTTGTTAGAACTTCAATTGTTTCTGTGTTTTTTTTGGTGAAAATTTCCTATTTAACTTTCAAGATATTATTGACCCTTTGCACCATTTTGTGGCATTTCCAAAATTAATGGAGAGCAACAACATTTAGCAATCATCAAATATAAAAAAGAATAACAACAGCCACTACTTTGTGATATAAAGTAGTTGTGACAAGTATGAATAACAACAGCCACTACTTTGTGATATAAAGTAGTTGTGACAAGTATGAATAACAACGCTTTTCTTTATGAAAATGCTCATGATGAATAATTTCTCCTTTAGTCACAAATGCTTCTTACTTTTTTATGTAAGAGCATTATGAATGCATATGGCAATGAGAGAAAGTGTAAAAGATGTGATGTTTCAGTCAAATATGTCTTTTCTCAACACTTTCAGCTATTGTTACAATTCTTGCGAATGACGATTGGCGTGGATTCATCTTCTTTGAAAATGATGACCTTGTGACCTTGAATGAACCAGCCAATGAGAACACAGAGAGCACATCAGCTGACCTGGTCATTAGCAGGGGACCAGGAATGTATGGTGTTGTAAATGTGCCATTTGAGATAATACCAGAGCTGGGTACCAACAGAAATGATCTGGCACCAATGCAAGGGACCATTACATTCCAGGATCTACAGGTAACATGGCAAACCCTTTCATTGTATTTGAGTTTGTAATCAAGCAGAATTCAAAAGAGTAGCAGATGATTATAGTTTAAATTGATTTATTTTACATCAATTGTGAAAAACTTGTTCTAACAACTTAGACTTATCACTTTCTATTCTGCTTCCTGGATTGTTTCTTTATAAGAATCCATAAAGGTAACAGTATGAATAGAATATAATGTGTCTTTGGATTGGAACTGTTAGTGGGCTCTGCTGTGGATTATTATCTGAATTGTCTTTTGCTCACAGGATAATATTGTTATGCCTTGCCATCTATTCTCTATAATATATGTTAACTTGTGGCTGGTCCAAATGGCAGCAATATCTTGACAATAATTAACCTTCTGTTGTTTGTGTTTTAAAACAAGCATATAGGAGGGTTCGTAGGAAAGTGCGTAGAACTTTGTTATAAAAAAGCGTATAAGCCTTTTTAAATCAAACAAAATAGATCATCATAAATTTTAACATATATGTATTTATGACGTCATTCAATTTTAAGTGTCAAATAAGTCTAACAATGGCTGCATTTTCTCAACATAGTCACTAGCAATGTCGACAGATTTTCTTTGTTTACTTATTCATTTTTCAAGTTTCGACATACCAGCCTTCACTTAATGATGACACAACACTCTAAGTATGTTTGGTAGGTTCAATTGATGAACTAAGTTACCTTTCAACTCGGATGTTCATTTGATCATAGTCAGGGTTGTATGGTGGGTGTTCCAGTACCTTTAAACCTAGGAAACCAATGTCTATTTGTGTTATAGAAGTGTCCATACTGATGACATAACTTTGGTTTCCAAATTGAAACAATTGGGCCAGATCTCATTCATAGTTAAAACCATGTCCAAGAAATTGTCCTCTTCTGCATCATTGCGGGTTAGAACATCAGGGAACAACAGAAAGACTCGGTGCTCATTTTCCGTATCTGTAAGGAGCCGTGGCACCAAGAATGCACTAACTTTAGACATACCAAGTCTGTCTGTTAAAATTACATGAGTGGTAGAGCTTGAGACCATTCACAATTGCTCTTTCTGTTGTGTTCCTGTCCACTTGAGTGATTTTGTTTACACATTCCTTAATGGAATATCCAGTTGAAGATGGTTAACCGCCTCTTGGATAAACATGCACTGAATTTCGTCTGCTTTGAAATCTGGCCAACATTTGAAAATTATAACTGGACTTCAACACCCATATTTTCTTGTTGACTAGACAATTTTTTATGTGTTTCTGTTAGTGATTTCACGGGCACAAAAGACAATTAAATTTCACTCCGCAATTCAATGTCACTGTTTGACGTCATTTTTTGCCAAAACATTTCTCTCTCTTCAGGATAGAAGCTCTAGTTTTTATAAAAATCCTTGTAATACTTTGAAATTCAGAGGGAATGGCATCATGATGATATTTTTTATACCAGCCGTTTTTCGTTTCTCTTGTGACATGTTGAAAGAGACCAACCACGCTTTAATTGTGGATAATGTTTGAAACGTTAGCATTTTCCGACCTGCTCCGGCTTCCGGTTACTACATTGCTACAGTAACCAATATATATTGCTAGAATGATGTCTTTGTTTTTTACATTTAGTACATGTTGAAAACGGGTGAATGCATGCATGTATTAGATTTCAAGAGTATCGAACAATGTTACACAGAGATATAACAAAATTCTATGAACTCTCCGAACAACCCTCGTATATATTAGAAAAACTGGATTACGCCTTTTAAAAAGACAGCATGGTGACAAAATGAAGAAATTGCTCATCCTGGGCAATGTCTTCTTTTGATTACTCTAGATTTACTAAGCCTGATTACTGATTTATATTGTTTGAAAGATTTAAACCCTTCCTTAATGCCAACAACTTTTAATGGTTAAAAAAGCATTTAAACATGATGAGAATATAATGATATAAAGAAGAATCTTTACTGTTTTATTGATAAAATATCTTAATTGATATAAATTTTGTCATCGCCTAATAAATCACTGTGACGATTTTTGAAAGGAATAGCTTTTTGCGAATATATCCTCCTTTATTAATGATTTTTCTTAAATATATATCCACAGGTTTGCACAATTGAGTATACATGAGTGAAAAACAATTTGTACAAAATAGAAGTTTTGGACTTTCATACATATGATTTCAAATCTACTTTAATGTCATTAAGACCAAGGCCACTTTGACTATTGCTGTGTTGGACGACGAAATACCGGAAGACTTGGAGAGGTTCACAATCCGTCTGCTTAAACCAGATAACATCACAAAGCTGGGAACCAAAATTGAAAGAACAATACTCATAAATCCAAATGATTCACCGAATGGTTTATTCAGCCTGTATGCAGCTGGTACCAGGTTTGTAAATACATTATGATTATGTATCATTATAGTTATTGCAAACTTAACTCTTAGAATGCTGAGTAATTTTTTAAAAGTAGATTTTTGTGTTGTCTGCTTTCCAAAACTTTGATTTTTTGTCTAAATTTTGCTGAGTTAAGATACTCAGAGTAGCAAACTGTAAGATCACAGACCAGCCACCAATTTACTTGGCGGCAGGCCTTGATCCAACCTGTTTGCATAAGCATGAAGTCTGTTCCAGCACTATAAGGGTTTAAGCCAATGGTCGTAATGGCTTCCTTCAATGTGTTTTTAGTATCTGGTATATTATCATTACTTGAAAAGCTTCTTAAAGGCTCATAAAAGGAGATGGAAGCTATATCAAACTATTTTATTTGGTAAACCTTTGGTCAGATTCAAATAGTTATCACTAGAAAACACCATCAACACAACTTAAACATGAAAGTCAACCAAAAATAACCAAGATGAGCAAGTTTAATAATTCAGACTGATCCACAAATATTTGAACCGACCAATCAGAATTTGTTATTTTGAATATGTAAACAAACAGGTTGTTGATAAACATGATTGAATTGGAGACAACTCTATTTCAAGCACAAACTAACTTATGTTTAAGGAGTCTATGACATTGGGTCTTTATGCAATTGTAAATTAATTTCCGTGACTTTTATGAACATAGTAAAAAGAACTCCATATATTTTTCAGTAATTTATTTGTACTCATCTCCTTTTATGTGCCTTTAAAATCTTGTTAAGCGATAATTTTAAAAGAGTGTGTAAAAAGTGATAGAAGCTGAGGCTTGTTAAATACAGGATGTTATCATTCAGAAAGCTCTTACAGGAGCTTCATGTATGAATGACAGAACTTTTATCAAGTTGATAATTTTCCTTTCATAATACACAACAATGATGTTTTCCTTCTCTTGGCCAACCGTCTTTGCAATGATAGATGATGTTGATTATTAGTTGAACATAAGCTAATTAAGTCTCTTACCACTGTGCAATTTAGTGTTCATACAGGATTACAGGTAGTTGCTTTGTAAATATCTTGTGCAGTAATGGTGAGGAAATACCCGGGGCATGGATGGCTAAAATATCTGATGCAATTTTACTTAGATTATGAATTATCTGATGCAATATTACTGCAATGATGTTGAAAACTGATGGAAGGCTGTACTCAATTTCTACCTTCAGACAAAGAGAGATTTCTGTGGAGGAAGGTGTGGGTTTGATCCACTTTGACCTTGTCAGAACTCAGGGTTTAGAAGGTCAGGTGACTGTTGACATAGCAACAGAGCCGGGTACCGCCATGACAACGGCTGATGTAACAGAAGTGACCCTGGTTCCCATGCAGGTTTGTGAAATATTGTAACAAACCAAGCAAATGTATCTCTCAAGGACATAAACACATCTGATCAGTAAAAAACACTTTGGTACACTGAGCGGTTGTGTTGTCTATATATATATATGTATACCAGCATGTTCTCTTTAACAACGCATTTAGTTCCCTATTTTGCATGAACGTTCAACGAATGTTACAGTATCTTAACAGTAACATGCTTAGATTCTTGACTATGAAAATATTACATTGACTCAAATTGTTTGCTATTTATAAAGGGATAGCAGTACAACTAGGAAGCAAGGGTTAAAATGGTTTTGATCCAGAGAAATATTTGATGTAACTGATATATTATTGAAGACCATGTTAAACATCAAATATGACACTCACATCTGTGATCATTGACATTGAAAATGGTAAAAGTTCCCAAGATTAGCATAATATATGTGTTTATGTGTAATTCTAAGATAAAAAGTTATTGAGTTTAAAATAGATGACACAGTGCACCCAATAATATATACACATGAATTTACAAACTCTATATAACAGGTTCTGAGTACAACCAATGTGGGTGGCTGGTATAGTTTTGAGATGAACAACACAGTCTACATGTTGATGATGAAGCCCTCTGTTGTTGGTGAACTTACCACCAGTCTGGGCTCATCTGGCTCGGCAGCGGCTCTTGATATGGACTCCCTGATGTACACCACATTGTTTAGGTGGCAGGGGGAGCTAATGCCAATACAGGTAATGTACACCACATTGTTTAGGTGGCAGGGGGAGCTAATGCCAATACAGGTAATGTACACCACATTGTTTAGGTGGCAGGGGGAGCTAATGCCAATACAGGTAATGTACACCACATTGTTTAGGTGGCAGGGGGAGCTAATGCCAATACAGGTAATGTACACCACATTGTTTAGGTGGCAGGGGGAGCTAATGCCAATACAGGTAATGTACACCACATTGTTTAGGTGGCAGGGGGAGCTAATGCCAATACAGGTAATGTACACCAGACTGTTTAGGTGGCAGGGGGAGCTGATGCCAATACAGGTAATGTACACCACATTGTTTAGGTGGCAGGGGGAGCTAATGCCAATACAGGTAATGTTCACCACATTGTTTAGGTGGCAGGGGGAGCTAATGCCAATACAGGTAATGTACACCACATTGTTTAGGTGGCAGGGGGAGCTAATGCCAATACAGGTAATGTACACCACATTGTTTAGGTGGCAGGGGGAGCTGATGCCAATACAGGTAATGTTCACCACATTGTTTAGGTGGCAGGGGGAGCTGATGCCAATACAGGTAATGTACACCACATTGTTTAGGTGGCAGGGGGAGCTAATGCCAATACAGGTAATGTACACCACATTGTTTAGGTGGCAGGGGGAGCTGATGCCTATACAGGTAATGTACACCACATTGTTTAGGTGGCAGGGGGAGCTAATGCCAATACAGGTAATGTTGACCAACATTCGCCGTGAGTTGACCTGCCTGGATCTGCGTGGATAGGATGAATTACATGCTATACTTAATATCTAGAATTATCCTTGGAGCCGTCCGTAATGTTCGACCACATTGTTCATCCATGTGCATTATTTGATAGATGCTACTAAGCTTACCTGTTGAATATAATGCGTATAGTTCTATTGATTATCAACTGTGTTCTGAAGACTGTTGAATATTGAATAAACCGTGTTATAATTATTCATGCATAGAGGGCAACAGACAGTGAATGTTCGTGGACAATAGCTGGGCACCAGGGGTAAAGAGGCATTTTGCATCGATTTTTCTCCTCTTTTTGCTGCAATATGCAAAGGCGTGTTAGCTTTAAAATTGCCTGTGTGCCAAACATGGAAAACAAGGGTCCTAAGTTCAAGATTCTGTTCAGCGGATATTCTTTCTGAAGTTCAATAAAGTCAATGAAACATGACTTATGTGTCTCTCAGAGTTGATAATGGTCTGGTAGGAAAGCAGTCAGTGACGATGAAAGAATGTTATACAATACTTGTGAGGACTTATCTGGAGCATGAATAGACGTGCCAAATACTGCGATCTGACTGTACATGAATAGACGTGCCAAATACTGCGATCTGACTGTACATGAATAGGCGTGCCAAATACTGCGATCTGACTGTACATGAATAGGCGTGCCAAATACTGCGATCTGACTGTACATGAATAGGTGTGCAAAATACTGTGATCTGACTGTACATGAATAGACGTGCCAAATACTGCGATCTGACTGTACATGAATAGAGATGTGCCAAATACTGCGATCTGACTGTACATGAATAGACGTGCCAAATACTGCGATCTGACTGTACATGAATAGGCGTGCCAAATACTGCGATCTGACTGTACATGAATAGGCGTGCCAAATACTGCGATCTGACTGTACATGAATAGGTGTGCCAAATACTGCGATCTGACTGTACATGAATAGGTGTGCCAAATACTGCGATCTGACTGTACATGAATAGGCGTGCCAAATACTGCGATCTGACTGTACATGAATAGACGTGCCAAATACTGCGATCTGACTGTACATGAATAGGTGTGCAAAATACTGTGATCTGACTGTACATGAATAGACGTGCCAAATACTGCGATCTGACTGTACATGAATAGGCGTGCCAAATACTGCGTCTGACTGTACATGAATAGGCGTGCCAAATACTGCGATCTGACTGTACATGAATAGGCGTGCCAAATACTGCGATCTGACTGTACATGAATAGCCGTGCCAAATGCCTGCGATCTAACTGTACATGAATAGGCGTGCCAAATACTGCGATCTGACTGTACATGAATAGGCGTGCCAAATACTGTGATCTGACTGTACATGAATAGGCGTGCAAAATACTGCGATCTGACTGTACATGAATAGGCGTGCAAATACTGCGATCTGACTGATATTTGAATAGGCGTGCCAAATACTGTGATCTGACTGGTACATGAATAGGCGTGCCAAATACTGCGGTCTGACTGTACATGAATAGACGTGCCAAATACTGCGGTCTGACTGTACATGAATAGGTGTGCCAAATACTGCGATCTAACTGTACATGAATAGACATGCCAAATACTGCGATCTGACTGTACATGAATAGGCGTGCCAAATACTGCGATCTGACTGTACATGAATAGACGTGCCAAATACTGTGATGTGACTGTACATGAATAGGTGTGCCAAATACTGTGATCTGACTGTACATGAATAGACGTGCCAAATACTGTGATGTGACTGTACATGAATAGGTGTGCCAAATACTGCGATCTGACTGTACATGAATAGACGTGCCAAATACTGTGATGTGACTGTACATGAATAGGTGTGCCAAATACTGTGATCTGACTGTACATGAATAGACGTGCCAAATACTGTGATCTGACTGTACATGAATAGGTGTGCCAAATACTGCGATCTGACTGTACATGAATAGACGTGCCAAATACTGTGATGTGACTGTACATGAATAGACGTGCCAAATACTGTGATCTGACTGTACATGAATAGACGTGCCAAATACTGCGATCTGACTGTACATGAATAGGTGTGCCAAATACTGCGATCTGACTACATGAATAGACGTGCCAAATACTGTGATGTGACTGTACATGAATAGACGTGCCAAATACTGTGATCTGACTGTACATGAATAGACGTGCCAAATACTGCGATCTGACTGTACATGAATAGGTGTGCCAAATACTGCGATCTGACTGTACATGAATAGACGTGCCAAATACTGTGATCTGACTGTACATGAATAGACGTGCCAAATACTGCGATCTGACTGTACATGAATAGACGTGCCAAATACTGCGATCTGACTGTACATGAATAGGCGTGCCAAATACTGCGATCTGACTGTACATGAATAGGTGTGCCAAATACTGCGATCTGACTGTACATGAATAGACGTGCCAAATACTGCGATCTGACTGTACATGAATAGGTGTGCCAAATACTGCGATCTGACTGTACATGAATAGGCGTGCCAAATACTGCGATCTGACTGTACATGAATAGACGTGCCAAATACTGCGATCTGACAGTACATGACTGTACATGAATAGACGTGCCAAATACTGCGATCTGACTGTACATGAATAGGTGTGCCAAATACTGCGATCTGACTGTACATGAATAGGTGTGCAAAATACTGTGATCTGACTGTACATGAATAGACGTGCCAAATACTGCGATCTGACTGTACATGAATAGATGTGCCAAATACTGCGATCTGACTGTACATGAATAGATGTGCCAAATACTGCGATCTGACTGTACATGAATAGACGTGCCAAATACTGCGATCTGACTGTACATGAATAGACGTGCCAAATACTGCGATCTGACTGTACATGAATAGACGTGCCAAATACTGCGGTCTGACTGTTCATGAATAGACGTGCCAAATACTGCGATCTGACTGTACATGAATAGACGTGCCAAATACTGCGATCTGACTGTACATGAATAGGCGTGCCAAATACTGCGATCTGACTGTACATGAATAGACGTGCCAAATACTGCGATCTGACTGTACATGAATAGGTGTGCCAAATACTGCGATCTGACTGTACATGAATAGGTGTGCCAAATACTGCAATCTGACTGTACATGAATAGGTGTGCCAAATACTGCGATCTGACTGTACATGAATAGGTGTGCCAAATACTGCGATCTGACTGTACATGAATAGGCGTGCCAAATACTGCGATCTGACTGTACATGAATAGACGTGCCAAATACTGCGATCTGACTGTACATGAATAGGTGTGCCAAATACTGCGATCTGACTGTACATGAATAGACGTGCCAAATACTGCGATCTGACTGTACATGAATAGACGTGCCAAATACTGCGATCTGACTGTACATGAATAGACGTGCCAAATACTGCGATCTGACTGTACATGAATAGGCGTGCCAAATACTGCGATCTGACTGTACATGAATAGACATGCCAAATACTGCGATCTGACTGTACATGAATAGGCGTGCCAAATACTGCGATCTGACTGTACATGAATAGACGTGCCAAATACTGCGATCTGACTGTACATGAATAGACGTGCCAAATACTGCGATCTGACTGTATCCTCTTGAACACTACATTAAACCTGTTTTCAACCTATCTTATAAATGTGAAAGAATCTTAATTTGATTGGGGGAGTTGATATATGGACCAGGTGTAGTCACAACATACTTTATAAGGATTTAGTGATGAAAGAATGTAGTTAGCAAGTGAAATAAACCTCTTCTCTTACCTGATTAAAGGTGGTTGTTTGCAGAAGAGATAATTGAAACTCAATATAAAATATTGTTAAAACAATACAATATTTGTATTGTTGTTTGATGTACAATTAAAAGTAGACATTGCAAGCATAATTAATTAAGTAAGCCTCAAGTTATCTAGGCATGTACAGTTTATATTGGTATGTGATGACCTATAGAGCTATTTTTACCAAATCTTTGTGTTATACAGAATGATGACAAAGATAACATATGAGAAAACTTAATTATAACTGTGTGGCATTGAGTAGACATTCTTGTGATAAAAATAGGATAATTGCTCAATATAAGTGATTTCTCTTTTTTCACGTTGTTTATGCTGTCTGCTACAATTTAAGGGTTCAATGCTAGACTAAAGTAGGTTCTTTACAAACACAAATCTTTTACTATAATCTTGCATTGAACCCTCAAGGTGCATGTATTTGGCGGAGATGTTAAAATGAGACATATTGAAATCCATATAAATGGTGGAAATGTTTAAGACATTTATATCTTATTTCCCCCCACTAGACTATAGAGACGGATGGTGTGTCCAGTGCTACAGCATTTGAGATAGATAACAGCCAGTATCTGGTCATCACTAATATGGGTAACCATAACAGATATGAAACAAAGTCCAGGCTTTACAGAGTCAACATGGATGGAACAGTTAGACTGGTGAGTACTTAAAGTGTTTTTTCATTACTTTTTTTTAAGGAATTAGTCATCGCTTTCATCAAGTTTTTAGTTATATAGGGTAAAAGTTGTATAAGGCATATTTCCTGGATAGACCACAATACTAGGCTAAGAAATTGTTGACCACGAGCAGGGATGAATCTTGTGTACACGCTGAATGACAATTGCTGTAAATGAGTGGACTAGAAATGATAAATCTTCAATTAAATATTTTGCTTTCTTTTCATATAATTGTGATACTGAGTAAATACCACTGTATTTTCATCAAGAGGGATGAGTAGTTCAACTTTTTTTACAATGTTTTCTACTTAGCAATGCAAGACAATGCTGTTCTCCATACTTCATAATTGTCATCTACTGCTTCTCTTCAATTGAACCAGCTTCAAAAGTATATATGAAAAAGGATTTTAAATTGACCTTTTATATGATACAAATTCAGTATGGATACCTTTTTGGGGTTAAATAAGTCTTCCTCTATGACATATGAACTGAATATTGCAAAGTAACTTAGATACTATTGACCAGATACACTATGTTGATTCATTTAAAACAATGTATCCTAGTTTCTATTTTTTAGCTCACCTGAGCACGTAGTGCTCAAGGTGAGCTTTTGTGATACCGAGATGTCCGTCGTCCGTGCGTCCGTGTGTCCGTGCGTCCGTGCGTGTGTCAACAATTGCTTGTGAACACTCTAGAGGCTACATTTATGATCCAATTTTTATCAAAATTGGTCAGAATGATTGTCTCAATAAAATCTTGGCCAAGTTCGAAACTGGGTCATGTGGGGTCAAAAACTAGGTCACTAGGTCAAATAATTTAAAAAGTTTGTGAACACTCTAGAGGCCACATTTTTGGTCCAATTTTGATGAAAGTTGGTCAGAATGATTGTCTCAATAAAATCTTGGCCAAGTTCGAAACTGGGTCATTTGGGGTCAAAAACTAGGTCACTAGGTCAAATAATTTAAGAAGTTTGTGAACACTCTAGAGGCCACATTTATGGTCCAATTTTGATGAAAGTTGGTCAGAATGATTGTCTCAATAAAAATCTTGGCCAAGTTTGAAACTGGGTCATGTGGGGTCAATAACTAGGTCACTAGGTCATATAATTTAAAAAGCTTGTGAACACTCTAGAGACCACAATTATGGTCCAATTTTTATCAAAATTGGTCAGAATGATTGTCTTGATAAAATCTTGGCCAAGTTCGAAACTGGGTCATGTGGGGTCAAAAACTAGGTCACTAGGTCAAATAATTTAAAAAGTTTGTGAACACTCTAGAGGCCACATTTATGTTCCAATTTTGATGAAAGTTCATCAGAATGATGGTCTTAATGAAATCTTGGCCAAGTTTGAAACTGGTTCACGTGGGGTCAAAAACTAGGTCACTAGGTCAAATAATTTAAAAAGCTTGTGAACACTCTAGAGGCCACATTTATGGTCCAATTTTGATGAAAGTTGGTCAGAATGATTGTCTCAATAAAAATGTTGGCCAAGTTTGAAACTGGGTCATGTGGGGTCAATAACTAGGTCACTAGGTCATATAATTTAAAAAGCTTGTGAACACTCTAGAGACCACAATTATGGTCCAATTTTTATCAAAGTTGGTCAGAATGATTGTCTCAATGAAATCTTGGCCAAGTTCAAGACTCGGTCATGTGGGGTAAAAAACTAGGTCACTAGGTCAAATAATTTAAAAAGCTTGTGAACACTCTAGAGGCCACATTTATGGTCCAAATTTGATGAAAGTTGGTCAGAATGATTGTCTCAATTGAAATCTTGGCCAAGTTTGAAACCGGGTCATGTGAGGTCAAAAACTAGGTCACTAGGTCAAATATTTGAAAAACCTTGTGAACACTCTAGCAGCTATATTTATGGTCCAATTTTGATGAAAGTTGGTCAGAAGGATTGCCAAAATGAAATCTTGGCCATGTTTGAAAGTGGGTCATGTGGGGTCAAAAACTAGGTCACTAGGTCAAATAATTTAAAAAGCTTGTGAACACTCTAGAGGCCACATTTATGGTCCAATTTTGATGAAAGTTGGCCAGAATGATTGGATTATTTACCATAAGCTTGACTGTCTTAAAATTTTCCAAATTTATTTACTGTTGAAAACCAATAAACGACTTTGAGATACATTTTCCAATTGTTATTATTTTAATTTACCCAACCAATTGTTACTGTCCCTGCTTTCACAAACCTAAATTTCCTTCATCTTAATTCTCTTTGTCTTGGTGAACATTAACTCAAGAAGACAAATACAATACACATAAAAAAATGTTAACAAGCAAGAGCATTGGCTTAGAGTATTCAATGCAATTAGCACTTAGAAGAGTTTGAAACATACCAACCACTCTGTCTTAAATATACCTCTTTTTCAAACAGAACTCAGGTGAGCGATAAAGGGCCATTATGGCCCTCTTGTTTAAATTTTTGTGGTCTATACATGTATTTGGTTTTAGTTGCAAAATATGGACACCAAAGGGGCCACAGATGTTGCCTACTTCATGCAGAATGACCTTCACTACCTAGTAGTATCTAATTCCTATGACAACACGGGAACCAGCCAAGTTGACTCGGATGTTTATCGCTGGGACAAGGGGAACCAGCAGTTTGCCAAAGTATCCTCACTCCGCACACTGGGGGCCAGTGCTGTTGCAGTTTTTGAGATCGAAGATAAAATATTTTTGGCTGTTGCGAACAACTATGATTCAGTTGCCAAAAGTTATCAAATTGAGTAAGTGTGTCAGATTTTGGCCATTTCCTATCATTCACAAGTCACATGATCATACGTAATTCTCTGAAGCAAGAGGGATATTATAATAATGTACTTTTGCCTTTAAAAGTGAAGCTCATCATCACTCATTTCATTTAAGTGAAGAGATTGTAGAGAAAATGAAACAATACACATTTTTTTTATGTTGTTTAAATCATTTCTTACCTATATCAAAAGATATAGCTGTGCATTTAATATGGTATCATTACTTTAAGCACAAGAGTCTGTAGCCGAAAGACAGATACATTCATGAAAAACTTCTTTTTGTTATGAAAGACTGTTTGGTACACAAGAATTACTAACAGAAACTGAAATTCTCGTCTCATTTTAGATGAAATACAATCATGTTCATTTCCCATGTATCGTTATAGAAAATACCTTTGCACTTGTTAATGATTGGATTTTTCTTATTTACTGACCAGCTCAAAGATCTACAAGTTTGACTCCAATGATCAATTCTCCCAACATCAGAGCATTCCTACCATGGGAGCCATGGATGTTGAATACATCCGTATTCGATCACTCGACCTTGTGGTATTTGCCAATAATCGAGATAACACTGTCACCAGTCCGCAGAAGTCTGATGTCTATCGCTGGGACACAGCTACACAGCTGTTTGTGTTACACGAACGTCTGGATACATATCGTGTAGAGAATGTGGAGTTGTTTATGGCATATGATGATACAGGTAAATTAATTCCTTTACATAAGTTTACATTTTGTTTATGCAATTTTGCCTTATACTGTTTAGAACTAAGTTCAGCTGTTAGAACAAAAATATAACAACAGCTCACTTATACATGCTGTCTGGGTGATAGACTTGTCTATGATAATTATAGTGCCTTACCCAAAACACTCCATGGAGATGTAAATATGTGTCACTGGGATTGAACCCTTGACAACTGGGCTTGAACCCATCCACTGATCACTATACCTCTCCAAATCTGATAGATCAATTAGATGAGCCTCTTACACCATATGGACTTCCTTTGAAGAACTTTGTCTCGTCTTTTGTGGAAGGCTTTTAAGAGAACTTTGTAATTAAGTGGAGTCAGTCATGAAAACTATTTGTTGCAATAGTTTCCACACAATTTAATAAAGGATCTTTTTGAAGTTTGTGTTTGTCACCTGATGCTGCTATCTTTTTTGGTACCTCCAAAATGCCAAGAACAACCTTTTTTTTGCTATTTCTTGCAATCTGCTATTATTTTGAACTATTAACCCATTCATACATGGAGAAATGAATACAGTTATTATTTTCTTTTGCAGTTTATGCTGTGTTTGCCAGTGGTATTGCAAGCTCAGAGATATTTGCCTGGGATATCCAAGGCAACAAATTTCTGTCTGTTTGGAAAGGAAGCCCAGCCTTACATTTAGCCCCCGTTATTGTATCCCAGGACTCTGGGGAACTCAACATGATTGCCATTGCGCCTAAAAATATCACCGTGAGCCCAGAGTTACGACAACTAATCAAGGTGAAGGACAGTGACTATGCACCAAGGTAAATATGGCTGTAGTGAAAACAGAGTAGGGATAAAAATATTTTCTCAATCATCTACAATTGTGTCTTTCTGATTGATAGTATGTACCAATGGTTTGACATATTTACTTGGTCCTGTGTGGCCCAGTGCTTAAAGAATGGAAGGACTTGTGACATGTGGGTCTGGGTATCAAGCCTTACCAGTTGGCACTGTTTTTTTTGTGGGACTGTCCTTGGGTATGACACTGCCACACCTAGTCCTGGTAAGATCCAGGACAGCTTTAATTAAGAATAACTGAAATACTGGACACATCATTAAACCTCATATATACTGACATAATAAATATCATGGACATCTTGTGTCTTGTTAAGACTTAATGGTGTATGTTCACTATATAAAAGATACCACAAAGACCATTCTGAGACCAGATTTGGACATAGAAGACTTTGGGGACTTGGTGAGAATGTCATCTTCACAGCACCATGAGATATAGGTGAACAGGGAGTCATTACACAGTCCAATTAATATGTTAATTGTGATGAATAAAACTACACATTCAAAACCTTGCCTTTATTATAGTTATATTATTTCACTACGAAGCATTATGGATGTGGCCACTGTGTAATTTTAAAACAATCAATCAACTTTAAAGACAAAACCTTATCAAAAGTAGATTTTTCTAATATCAATTTAGACTTTCATTTTGAGATCAGCCAACATATACCTGTACATTTGTAAATCTTAAAGGACTTAAAAAAGGTATTTCAAGGAACATTTGTCATTTAGGTTTTTACCTCATATTCCAAGTAATGATATGCATTCAGGTTGGACAAATCCTAAAACCTCATATGAGGGGAAGTATAAATATTTTATTCATTTTTAATCCAGAATTGTGACCATGACAATGGATAGCGATGAAGATTTACTTCATTCCTCCGTCTACGTTCTCCAAGACACCCTGCCTGAAGACACGGAGACGTTCTACGTAACTTTGCGTAATCCCACAGGGGGCGCTGAGATTGGTATGGAGAATCGAATCTCCGTCAACATCCTGTCCAATGATAATGCTCATGGAATCATCGAGGTTGCACCAGTAAGGCAATTCCATCTTTGATTTAAATGTTGCTGTCTCTCTTTAGCATGTTTTACCCAGTAATACTGCATTTTAACACATTTACTGCAGATGCCTTAAGAAACCCTTTTGGTTGTGATAAATGAAATTTTTTTATTTCAACAAGCAATATATCTTTTTGTAATTTTGGTTTTTTCCCGGTGTCATAATTAACAAATCTTTCTTTCATGTTGTTGTAGTTTGCTGAATTGTTTGATTTGAACCAGTCACACATTCTGATTGATATATATATGAATTATTCTATAACAGCACTGAAAGTAGGTAATACACTGCAAGATAAATACATTGCACAACACTTTCCTCAATCTTTGCAATAAACTTTGAATATTCTAGATAAAATGTTGATTAAAGGTAAAATTGTATTACTAGATTGACCAAACTACTAACCTAAGTTGAAAGAATTTGATAAAAAGTTATAAGATGGAAAGATTTTCCTTTTGAAGAATAAAATTTTCTTTTGTAAAAGAATAGGAAGATTTTCCATTTTTCCTTTTGAAGAATAAGATTCTCTTTTGTAAATTAGTCATGAAAGTGAATTCAATGAGCTTCAAGTTTCTCTCACAATCGATTAAAAGTAAATAAGTTAAAACTAAGAAGGTAATATCAACATCAATATCTTTAATTTGTTTTTTCCCTGCAGGATTCCTTAGACCAACAAGTGCAGGAGTTAGACAACAGGGATAGCCCATTTCAGTTCAATTTGATTCGTCAACAAGGTTTCATTGGTCATGTGACTGTGAAATGGGTTGCCACAGGTGATCACGATGGAACCAATGATATCACTCCATTAGAAGGAATCGTAAGTGTTAAAGTAGTATCTCAATCTGTTCTAAATAGAAAAAATTGTCACAAGTGAAAATTTAAATAAAAAGCAAACAATACTTTTAATTCTAGTATGAGCAATGTGTGTTTATGTTAAGAATATTACAGAAAGGTCTTGATATGAAACTATGGTAATTTTTTTTTCGATTTACTTTTTTCTCCTGATAAAATCTTTGCATCTATTTTGAAATTTGTAATTGTATTAAACTTTGGTTGTAGGGCAATAAGTTTTTTATTTCAGAATAATTCCCACAAACTAACTTCCTCCAGTTGGGAATGAATTTAGCAGAAAACTACTAAATGTTACAATCACATCATTTCAGTAACAGGCTACTGTTAATCACAGAATCAGATTGAAATCATTTCAAAAACTACCTTTTCTATGTAAGATGTCATTGAACTTATAAAATCATATGATTGGTCCACAAATGTTACAATTATAGGCAGAGTTTGCTAATGGACAAGCAGTTTCCACGATAAGTTTGACTGTCAGAGATGATGACATAGCAGAATTACAGGAAGTGACCTACATCCAGCTTACAGAGGTCATCGACTCGGGAACCAGTCTACCTGGCCGCGGAGCACAGATAGGTACTATGGCTTATTGATCCTTTTACTTCATTCCGGTATTACCTCATTTTGCTGTTTCTGCTGCAGAGTAGTCTTTAGAAACAACTTAGACTAAGAATATATTGCTTTTCGTGAGTAAGTTACATTTTTCATGCTATTTTTGGTCACATGCTATTTGGACCTATCCCAAAACCCAATACTGGTGAAATAGTAAATGCTTTCTGCATCTGTTTCTGGACTCTTTGCCTCACAGTTATTTGTGTTTGTTGTTCATTATATTGAGGCACTACTGTATGAATGTTTTGATGCAATGTTTTCCTTTTAATTTCATGTAATGTTATGCAAGCTTTATTGTCCAAAGTCAAGGTCACATATGAAGAGAAATGCGGAAATCATTCTTTTAATTTTTGAACTCTAATGTTATCATTGTAAAGATGGAATTAAAGCATTTCAAAGGAAAAATTAGAAAATTGACATAAAGAGAATTTGCTCATTACGATTGATTTTGTTTTTAAAGATATATCAAGAATAATATAAGGTAATATTTTAAACAGGCATCTTTTCCAAAGATGAAGGTCTATCATTTTTTTATGTGTCATATTAACCTTTTTTTGTAGGAGAAACCAACACTGGCAAGATTGTTGTGTTGGCCAATGACTCGCCCTATGGAGTAGTAAAATGGGAAGAAACCACATTCACAGCTGTGGAACCAGAAGGGACAGATTCCACCATACTTGTGTATGTCGTCAGAGAGCAGGGCCTCATGGGAGAATTACAAGTTGCTTATACGTAAGTAGATGTATAGACTCTTTGTTAACATTACTTTTTATTAGCTAAGAGTTGAAAAACTTGAAATTAATCTTATTACCTTATCTTGATCTCAAACTAAGTGCAGAGCAATTAAAAGTAACAATATAGACATTTTTTTCTGTTTTAATTTGCATATTCAGTCCAATTCAATTGTTTGTTATATGAAGGGTATTCACTGTTTTAAAGGACCTCGGATAAATTTCAATGTTTATATTTATGTTTCATTTTCAATCCATTTATCATCTCTTTTATTTAACTAAATGCCTGTAAATAGCAAAATATACATAACTCTTCAGATTATTGTAGACTCTTGCTTGATGATTTCCTTTATTCACACCTTTTACAACAAATGCAGCTAAGGAGATGAAATCAATGAAGACAAAGAAGAAGTAGCTTAATGAGCAATTCTTCTTTAGTTACACTGGTAACTTCACAACTGCGAGCAGAAAGCCTTTTTTTCATACTTCATGATTTATTGTCTACTCTTGAGATGTTCTTGGACCAGTCATAAAACCTCATATAAGGAATAGGGTTTAGTAATTCATTACATTTCAAATTTCAGCACTTCGGTGGACAAGTTTACCCCAACCCAGAACCAGGCTATATCTGGTGAAGATTATATCTCCAGACAAGGCATGGTACTCATACCAGAGAATGTGACACGGGTACCTGTAGAGATTGTCATTAAACAGGTAGTTTCAGTACTTCGATTTATATTGATCTTTGTGTGCTCTTGTTCATAAGCAAGAGCTTCCAGAGCTTTGCTTTTTCTTCACTTATTTTATTTAGCAGGAACTTAAGATTATTTGATTTAAGATTATTTTCATGCACAACTACCATTTTGTAATTAATTTATGCCCAAATTTTTCATGTTGGTTCTGTATGTCTGGTCATTTTAAAAAATATAGTTTTTCCCAATATACAATTCCATCAGGGTATATAGGTTCATGAATGATGTGTGTTTCAGGATTCTCTACCTGAAGCAGATGAGAAGTTCATTGTGAACATCACCAGGGTAACCTTGCTGGGTGTGGCTCCGCTACCAGGCTCAGAACCTAGTATCCGTATCCCTGGTAACATACTTCAAGTGACGATATCAGAGAATGACAATGCTAGGGGAGTTGTACAGTTCAATGTGACCACTGTAAGTTAATACCTATTATATTTCTATCATGTTCCGTTTAGTTACAGCACCCCAGATAAGTTGGTTTACTATCTTCAAGATTCAGATGCAGTATGGTACCCTTTTTTAATTCATAGTTAAAATTGATTCCACTTTTTCAGATGTTATTTTTGTCAGGAAATGTGTTGTTAGATTGATGACTTGCCACATTTAGTCGAAGTCTGTGCCCTGTTAGATTGATGACTTGCCACATTTAGTCGAAGTCTGTGCCCGGTTAGAAAGATGACTTGCCACATTTAGTCGAAGTCTGTGCCCGGTTAGATTGATGACTTGCCACATTTAGTCGAAGTCTGTGCCCGGTTAGATAGATGACTTGCCACATTTAGTCGAAGTCTGTGCCCGGTTAGATAGATGACTTGCCACATTTAGTCGAAGTCTGTGCCCGGTTAGATTGATGACTTGCCACATTTAGTCGAGGTCTGTGCCCGGTTAGATTGATGACTTGCCACATTTAGTCGAAGTCTGTGCCCGGTTAGATAGATGACTTGCCACATCTAGTCTAAGTCTGTGCCCGGTTAGATTGATGACTTGCCACATTTAGTCGAAGTCTGTGCCCGGTTAGATTGATGACTTGCCACATTTAGTCGAAGTCTGTGCCCGGTTAGATTGATGACTTGCCACATTTAGTCAAAGTCTGTGCCCGGTTAGATTGATGACTTGCCACATTTAGTCGAAGTCTGTGCCCGGTTAGATTGATGACTTGCCACATTTAGTCAAAGTCTGTGCCCGGTTAGATTGATGACTTGCCACATTTAGTCGAAGTCTGTGCCCTGCATCCTCCCTCATATGTATTCTTGCTTTAAAGATTGCTCTCATAAATGTCTCGGAGGGTTGTGCTGGGCCCAGTGGTTAAGGTGATAGACTTTGAACTCAGAGATTTTGAGCCCCACAGATACCTCTGGTCTTGTTGGAGTGTCCTTAGGCAAAACACTTCAGAGCCCCAGAACTTGTGAATCCAGGAAAGCTGTAACATAACTGAAAAATTGTTGATACAGCATTATACTCCATACAAACAAACAAAATAGACAAATAGTAGAATCTCTGTACCATGAAGTTCAGAGGACCTCATTTAAATGTTCAACAGAGAGAAAGTTATGTATATATGTCTGGAATTTAACATGTAGAAAGGAAGTACATATAATTTAAGACCCCAAAGTAACATCAATGTACATGGGAGTTTGACATTTAGAAGTTTGAGGTCAAGTTATTCTACTGTAGCAGGCAAATTGGTTCAACAGGGAAAGGACATATACATTTCTGGTATCGTTTTAGAATATTGAGGGAAGAATAGATGTGTATGAAGAGTTTGGAATCAACGTAACCATACCACTCCAAGTGACGAGATCTGTCGGCTTCTTTGGTGCGGTCACAGTGACCTGGCAGGCAGAACCAAGGGAGGCAACCATTCTTGATTTTACGCCATCTAGTGGCACACTAAACTTGGCGGATACCCAGGATCATGCACGCTTCTATGTAACTGTGATCGACGATGTCATACCAGAGAACATGGAGGTAGGAGTCTTCGGATTATGATTCAAACTAAATGTTTGATAAAGACAGACCACACATGCACCAGGCAGTTTCTGAAACAACTAGGGAAAAAAGTGTAATTGTTCATCAAAAGTCATACTCAGTTTCGTCACACTTGTTTTTAACTTATACCCAGATACATTGCTCATGTTTATGATCAGGTCTGTGATAAATTTTCATTGCGCATAGTATAAAAGTTACATATGAAGGATAGAATAGATTGATATTTTTTCGGATTTGCAAAATCTCATTTGCCTGAAATTTATAAGATATATCAACAGTAATTGTGCGTATATCTCTTACAACCAATTTACATTGTGAATGAAACAAAACTTGCTCTGACTTGATCACTATGATAAAAGCAATTGTACACACATACAAATATGTTTACAATAAAATCATGGGTTTCCAAGCTTGAAGATCAAGTTTGATTGTTACGCATATTCAATTTCGTAACTTAATTTTTCAGACATTTGACATAAAGCTGATCAGTGTCACTGGAGGTGCTTTACTCGGTCCAGTAAGCTCAGTGAGGATTGCCATTCTGAAAAATGACTCACCAAATGGGCTTTTTAGATTTGTTACATCAGAGGTATAGTAAACTGTTACTTATATGACTGACCTGAAACAAAGATTTAGGTCTAATTTGTATGACTTTGGTTTATTAAAGTAAAGACTTATGTCTAATGTAATATGTCAAAAGACATATTGTTTCTTAATACTATTTGCTATGATTGCCTTCTGCCTCCAATTTTTGAACAGTCTCACAATGCCGTCAAGGGAAATGTTTTATATGCATAGATATAAAGTGAGGGATTATTGTTTTTGTCTGAAGTATAAAGGAAAATTGGCATATAATCAATTTACCACTTTCACTTTTTTCTTGAATATGCTTAAAAATAAAATATTTTCTTACTAAATTAAATATTTTTTGTTATATATATGCTTACACATGAATCTTGAAAAGAATATTTCTTACTGAATAACAAGTTATTTATTGTATTATGCTTATGCATAGAAGAGAATATTTTCTTTCTAGATTAATTATTTTTATTGTATATGCTTACACAAATAACTTGAATATTTTTTAATATTTTCTCCATGACCTATAAAGGCTGTAGTACGTGAATCAAGGACAGAAGATGACCCTGACGGAGAGGTTAGATTGATGGTGGAACGTATACAGGGATCCGAGGGTATGGTCAACGTACAATGGAGGCTCAACGCCGAGGCTGTCTACGATTTCTATGAGCCTCATACTGGCACATTACTGTTTGCTCAGGTAAATATTGCATGATTGAAATCATTTCCTGTGGAAGTTTTGGATAAGAGAAAATAGTCAAACTCAAACTAAGGCATTATTCTTTAACTATTGTTTGGCCAAGATCAATTATCTTGTTAGATGCAACTCTGAAGGGTGTTAATGAAAGTGGGAAAAGGCTGACGAAGGAGCCATTCAACTAATGTGTGTAATGGTGCAGTGAGGTTCATAGCATACCCTGATAGAATGGAGAAAAGTTCTTCTTCTTTTCTGAACTTGAAACATTCAAACAAAGTCTCTAAAATTGTATTAAGCCTTTCAACCTCATTAACATAACGTTATAACATTAATGAAATTTCTTTTTTATAACATTAATGAATTTCCCCAGTATATTAAAGGTAAGAAGTACAGACTGAAGATAAATTTCTTCTAAAAATCAGTATCATACTTACACAATTACAAAGTTCATATAATTACTTGATTTTCACATCATTATGTCCGGTAACCAGGAAAACATGGTTTTGCAGTTCCTGAACTGTTAAACCCCAAGCAAAGAAATTGCTCCTGATGAGCAATGTCTGCTTTCTTCATAGGGGCACCATATATATAATGGGGATTTTTTTTTCATACTTTTTATCTTATCCCATTGTTGCTTTCAACTTTAAACATTCACAAAAAATCAAAATGTTGAATGTAATCTGCAATAGGGTTATTTATTATGTAGACATCTTTTATCTATAATGATTATTTTATGTAGGAATACACATGACATTAATGTTTTCCAGGGTGAGAAGTCTAAAGCCTTGATACTTCGTACCAGACCCGACACTATATTAGAGGGAGAGGAACGTTACAAAGCTTCCCTGATCACAGCTGACAATAATGCAGACATCTCACACACCCAGGGCGACGCCCAGATTATAGTCCTGCCTGACCCCGGGGCCAGTGGAACCATATCTATAATGCCAGCTTATAGAACTGTCTATATAGGTTGGTTAGAATTGGGAATTATCAGTCCTCAACCCTTTACCAAACACCAAATTTTTGACTATCCCAAATTGAAAGAGTTTGCAGACGACATTTCAATATATAATGAAATTGAAGAATAATCTTCTGATAGGAAAGAAAACATTGTGGAAAAAGGAGAAAGGGCTCATTAAGAGCAATATCTCCTTTTTCAGCAATGTATTCCAGAGTCGTCTCCAACAATGTGGTCAAATGTAGTTATTGTAAAAGATGTAACACCATTACATGTATATGTTTTATGTCTTGAAAACCATTTCATTAATTTAAAAAAAATCAGAGTTAGAGAAGTAGAAACTATTCCATGTATACTTAGTCTTCTTTATTCAGCATGTTCTCCTTTTCTAACATGGTTTCCATTTGTTTGTTATAGGATAAAACACAATTTTCTTCATAAGTTTTCATGGAACTTTGATAATCCTTTGTAACAAAATATACCTTTCAACCTCATTAAAGATAATTGCAAAAGCCTAGGGAAAAACACTGACAATAACTAAATAACTACAGATTCTATATATCCATATTTCAAAGGCTTTTCAGACGTTTCTTGTACAGATTAGAATTCAGAGATTTCCTGATCCCATTGGGCATGAATTATACTACAATGTTTCTTTCAGTATCCAATTTTAAGAATTAGTCGCATAGGAAACAATTTTAACTACGCTTTGCTTTTATCATTATTCCATTAATTCATAATCTTGGATTTTCATGAGAGGTAGTCTTCCGACTGACTTACAGAATGCCAATAGTTTTACCAAGCTTGACCATCCCTTATCTGCAGTTGAGTATGGGGTCTTCCTCCATCATTAAGAGTTGGGCATCACTACATAACTGAAACACTGTAGATGTGAAGTAAAACCCATATAAAATTAAATTAAAATATGAAATTAAATTCGTAATCTTTGTGGTTTGTGTGATAGGTGAACCTGGTGAGTCAGAGCCAAACTACAATGGTAAAGTACAGGTGGTGGTGAGTCGTGGGGAGGGTATCTATGGCGACATCGCGGTCACATGGTCTATAACGCCTAGGGACGAAAGTGCCTTTCTTCAGGTAGAGGGAGTTCTCACCATTGTAGATCTACAACAGAAGGCTGCCATAACCCTACAGGTAATTGGTCATCTTAATTTCTAATTAATTTTATTTTGTCTTCAGTTATATCAAGAGTGGTGTCTAAGGTGTTCTGAAGCTAACATGTCAAAGAGAAGTGGTATTGAGAAACCGGTTAACCAAAGAAATTCCTCCACCTAACAAACAATTACTCCTAGACATTGTTTTTAACTCTTGAATTTATTCTTTCACTATTCTGTACCATGACTTTAAAACCAATTTATGAAAGTGATAGAAAATTATACATAACTACATAAACAGGTTCATGAAAATTGTTTTAGTTAAATGATCAAACATCTATTTCCCTTGTAGGCTCTTGATGACACAATACCAGAGCTTAGGTCTGTCTACACGCTACAGCTAAACTCCGCTACTGGTGGCGCCCTCCTGTCGGAAGTATCAAGGGCAATAACCTCCGATATTGTGTTTGTTGCAAGCGATAATCCTCATGGCGAATTTGTTTTCGATCTTCCCCAGACTTATATTACGACTGAGGACAGATTTTCTGTGAGTACATGTACATTTAATTAGATTGCACATAAGATTTATTAACATCATAGCATATGGGATATGTTGTTTGTCCAATTTGTAAGGCTGTTGGACTGCAATGTGTGTCAAAAATACTCTAGAGCTATTATTACAAAGGAAAGATGTTATAATTGGAGGAAGGAACTGTTTCTTCAGGCAGTGATTTCAAAATTTGTCTGTAAAAGGGAACACTGAGATTGTTTTATAATGGGTAAAAAGGCGTTAATTTCTAATTATATGTTAAAAGTATGGAAATGCTTTTTGTGCTAAAAAAAGCACAAGTCTTTTGACCTTTCTTGTATAGAAGTCTCAATTATACTGCAAAGTAAACTTTTTGGTTATGATTGGTCAATGAGTTTGAATCATCTTTCATTTACACAGTTCCTACCAGGGTACCCTAATGTTTTCTCTGAAAAGATCCTTTTGTGATGAAATCAAAGAAAAGTTGCCTCTCTATTATGCTAAGAGTGTGAAAAAAGCAGATTTCAACTGCATTTGAACACTAAAAGAGATAAAATGATCACCAAAATATAAAATTTCTTTAAATTTGTTTATTGAAAGCGGATATCAGATTCTCCTCCAGCCTTTTAAATCATTTATCCCTTTAGTATTAATGATCAATACAATGCACATTTTTTGTATAAGTTGTCTATTAAAATGTCATAGTTGAAGGAAAAATTTCATGGTATTCCTTGAACATTATACACTACAGGTCACTTTCCCGGTTATTCGTAGAGGTGGTCTCAATGGGCAGGTATTTGTCACATACAAGACAGAAGAAGGCACCGCTACGACTGCAGATTTCTATCCAGTGGAAAGCACCCTGACCTTCCAACACAGTCAAAACCAGCTGTTTATAGATGTGCAGCTCAAACAGGATGATATCCCAGAAGGCCTTGAGAGTTTTTACCTCAATCTAACATCGGCAAGACTTGTGGAGACAGGGTGAGTGGTATTTACCATTTTCCTGTTCAACATTTTCTTCAAAATGATTTTTTTTTTTTTTTACTTTGTGTTTCATATTTAAAGCAACAGAGACAATGAAAAATAGCTGTAATACATTAAGTAGAGACCATTGTGGCAAAAGGATGAATTTCTCCCTAGAGTAAAATCACCAAATCAATAAAATATGTTTTTCCATCAAAACAGTGACAATTGCCAAATCCTGTTTAATTCTTTTCTTATCCAACGTTTTAAGGCTAATAACTTGCTGAGCACAAACTGTCAGATAGTCACTTTAACCGTCAACTTCTGCAAGTTTGACATTATAATAAACAATAAACAAAGTCAACAGTTTACAAGAAGATTTCTTTTCTTGAGAAATTAATGTTTTGCTTATATCTTTTCAGCTCCAATAATTTCACTGAGATAAACGGATTACAATTGGACATGAGACCAAAAATTGGCTCCCTGCGTACAAAAGAAATAAGGATTGAACGTAACGACAATGCAGAAGGAACCATCGAGTTTACAGCTGATTCTGTCTTATTTACAGGTAAATGTATAACTGTAAGAATAACTCCCTCTAAATGATATTGGATGGAAACCTATGAGACAAAAGAGGAAGGTAAAAGTATTAAGTAGCTTTTATAGCTGGTCCTAATTGAAGACAGCAGCTTCTGGCAATCATTCAGTATGAAAAAATAACTCCCTTTATATGATATTGGACAAGAACCTTTGAGACAAAAAAGGACTTTGCTTGCATGATTTGCTTCTATGTTGATTCTCCAGAATCACCAAAATTAAGAAAGAATAAGCCTTGTATTTGTGAATCCAGGAAAGCTGTTACATTATTGAAAATTGTTGATATCGCGTTAAACACCATAAAAAAAGAAAATTAGAAAAAAGATTTTTGCAATTAGCAGCCACCTACATTAAGCAGCCAATTTCACTTTTCCCTTTGGTAACTGCTTATCACAAGTTTGACTGTAGCCGTGAATGTATTTGTATTGTTTGTATGGTCTGTTTTCTTCATTTCTACTAGGGACTTGGTATGGATATGGTAGGCAATTTACTGATTAGATGAAACAAAGTTTTATCTTAAATGATAAATTTGTTATATATAGGTTGATTACTGAGTTTGATAAATGACTTCACTTTACTTATCACAGTAACAGAAGATGTTGGTATCGCGCAAGTGCCTTTGATCAGAAAGGGAGGTAACTTTGGTGAGGTAACCATTTTCTACATAACTACTGGTGAGACAGCTGAGGAAGGGGTGGATTATTTGCTCCCATCAGGGGAGGTAATCTTTCCTGACGGAGCTCGAAATGCGACCATTGATGTTGTTATCACAAACGATCCAAACATGGAGTATAAGGAAACATTTAGAATTGATTTGACAAGTGCTTCAGGTTTGTGTTATTTTCTTTTGCTCCCATGTTTTCTAGAATATTTTGAATCATGAAAAATGAGAGTACAATATGTTTAAACTCCAGCAAGATCTTTTCTAGTATTGAATCTTAATTCAATCTGTTTGATACTGTCATCATTATTACAATAATCTGTTTCTTGAAAAGAGGTTGGTTTGTAATAATTTAATGATTTTGTAACTCCTTTTTAATGTCATATGCGTGCATTGAAATCTCAGTTTTACCATTATATTGTCTTCATCTTTGATTAATTTTGATGAATATATTCTCAAACATGAGATGTGATCTAAATCTATATTAGATTTGAATGTGATGTCCTATTACAGTGCAATATAGAAAATGAATTTTTAACAAAATGATCACACTGAGAAATCTTAATATTTCGCCTAAATGAATGTTATAAAAAGAAAAGTGATAATCTACAATGTTTTTTAATTTAATTTAGATGGTGCTCTATTGGGAACAAATACAAGGTCCACGGTAACCATAGCGAAGTCTGACTTTCCGAACGGGAGGTTTGAGTTTAAGGGCAACCTGAATATTGTGTTACCTAACCCACCAGAGAAGAGACAGCAGATGTTCACTGTGGCAAGAACTGCAGGACTTCTTGGTGATCAAACTGTAGGCTCTAGTTTCACCTTCAATAATTTTCTTGTCCCCTTGTTTACAGTAATGTAAACAATGGGACCAATCCCCAATTATGGCTTCATTTGATATTGTATGTCCAATTACTAAATTAAGTCCTTCTCTTTGCTATCTGAGATGTTGGCAAGATATGATTCAGGAAATTGTCAAGACAAAAGAAGAACTAGCTTATGACAAGCAACTTTTTCTTTTGTCATAACTATTTAAGTCTAATCTCATTAAGGAAAATTATTTTTATTTCTTGTAAATGATACCTGTGATGACTCTCAGTTCTAGAATTCCATATGTAAGGGAATGGGTGAATCATTAGAACTGATAAATGATAACGATTAACATAGACATTATTTTGACAAAATGAAATCAATGTTTTTCTGCACATGAAAAACATTGAACATTGTCTGATTGACACATGCTTGAAATACACAACACTTGTTATCTTCGTTTACCTAGGTTCTCTGGCAAATTTTGGGGCCCAACAATCCACTGACGCCTCTCCAAGAGACCAATGATATTGCCTTTGTAGACGGGAACCGAGAAGTAACCTCAGGGACACTGATGTGGGAGGATGGAGAGGGAGGGGAGAGAACTTTTACCCTGGACATTAAACCATTCTTCAACTGGGAGATAGAAAAGGTCTTCATTATTGAGCTGGAGAGTGTGATTGGTTCCCCCTCCAATATTGGTGATGGAGAAGTGAGCCCAACATCGGGAAAAGTGACACTTACTGTAAGCTATAGAAGACTTTTGTTTACTTTTTAGGTTTAAATTCTGATGACTACTACATAAATTTTAAGGTCCTATTGTGTAGGACTTGTAACACAGAGGTCCCTGGTTCAATCCTCGCTAGCAGCACTGGAATTACTGTTGGAGTGTCCTTGGGCAAGACACTGTTGAGCCCTGCCTAGTACAGGTAAAATACAAGAAAGCTTTGAAATAACTGATTGACACTGTGTTGAATCCCATATAAACAATTCAAAATTGCAAAACTTTTTTTCTTTATATTTGGTTCAATAAGATGATTGTAATGGGACTTTCTGGAAAATGGACAATATCTTATGTTTGAATTGTCTTTTTAATTAAGCATGTGTATTTGACACCTTAAAAAATTATTATTTTGACATTTCAAGGAGAATGTATTATTATTTTTTCATAAAGCCAACTGTCTCATGTTTGTCTCCATTTAGATTTCCAAATTTGGACACCCCAATGGGATCATTAGGTTTGAGGGACCAGCCCAGCTGGACAGAGAGGTAGAGGAACCAGATGGCTCCGGTACCCTGATGTTACAATTCCCCATCATTAGAAGACAGGATACCGGAACTGTGGGCAATATCAAGGTATAAATAAGTTTGACTTGGATTGGACTTTAAGAAAGTTTTCAGCAGTATTTAAGTTATATCTTTGTGGTCAGTGAGCTTAGTAATGTTTCTGACACTTCCATTACCAGTACTGCAAAACTTAATTGTGAATATCACTGACTGCTTCCCTTTGGTCTGGTTGGTAAGATGTGATCTTAGACTAAATAATTATGCAACATTATGTCATTTAAAGGGGGTAAAGATGACTCTTTAAAAGAATTCAATGCAACTGTTAATCAACTATTGTAACTGCTTCATTTGGATAAAACATCAGGATAGTCTTTCAATGAAACCTTAGCTTGCTTACCTTTTGTCTCTGACTGCAGGAAAACTGTTTTCCAAGACTCCCCAAAAGTCAACAGAGACCTATTAAGGTCTGGCAAGGTAGGATAAGGGGAAATTCCATGAATCTGTGTTTCTACATTATCCATGTTATACCCAGTATATGTTCATGTAATCCTGTGTAATTGGATGGGTTTATGGGTAAATGCAATGTTTTACAGGTGTTTTGGGAGTTGAGAGGTCCTATAGAAGAGGTGTCTGACATCCAGCCTCGGAATGGGTCAGTGCTCGTTGCTCAGGAGGAGAGAACTGCCAACATAGTGTTAGAAGTGTTGTCTGATAATATACCTGAACTCACGGAGACATTCCGAATAGTTCTCATGCGAGTTGAGGGCGGGGCAGAGATAGATACACAGTTTAATGTGTCAACATTTAGGATAAAGTAAGTATGATGAAGTTGTTCAAGTAGAATAAATGATCAATATGGTCTTTATACACAATTTCATGTTTAAATCAATAAAAACACTCTACCCAATATAGGAAATCGTTAACTGGTCCAAAAATGAAAGAAACAGCAGACGAGAAGAAGTATCAAAAACTCATTTTATTTATGATATTGGATAAAAACGATTGTGAGAAAAGTAATTTATTTTTTTGTGACAGTCAGTCCCAATCTTAGATAAATGGAATAAATAAGAAAAGACCCCTTATTTCCACTGTGATCCGGTATAATATTCAGGAAGCAGTCAAGCATCCATCACAATCGATGTAAAATTATAGCAATTTCTACCTTATTCACTGTTCTTTCTTTTATATCTTCTGCTGTAGATATGTCAAAGCCATTATGAAGTCGAAGGTTATTTTGACAAACTTTGTGTTCTATTTTAAGATATAATGACCAGCCACATGGAGTTTTCGGAATTATCCCAGAATACCAGGATGTCATTGTTGATCCTGTTGACTTGAACCGTCACGTCAGGCTGAACTTTACACGATATTCAGGAACTTTTGGAAGCGTCATTTTGACATTTGTACTGACATACGATATTGTAAGTAGACTCGTATTAGAAAAAATCTTAATGCTTATAAATCCCTTCCTTTACACATGTATGGGATTTTGCTACTGATGGAATTATAAGCACCACCTAATGCTATTGTAGTCAAATCTATTGTTTCAAAAGGAAGATTTGCTAGTGATGAGCAGTGTGTCCTTTTCTAACTGTTGTTTTTAAACCAATGTCGAAGTAATCTTCTTCGGAGGCATAACTCATTTACCCAAAAGGAATAATTTTATCGGACCAAACTGAACATATCTCAAGCATAGAGGTCTATAGTTATCCTTGGGTCAGTGTTATGTAATATGATATATCATATTATAATATGATTTATTACATAGAACTGACCCAAGGATGACTATAGACCCCGATAATTTTAAGAAAATAACTAGTGAGAAAGCGTGTTTGTATCGTAGAGCTAGTTTGGATTTGTTTCAATCAATAGAGAATTTTCTTGACGCTTTTTTGTTTTCTTTTGTTCTAATCTACAACAAAAGATGATTAATACTCTCGTAGCTTGAAAAAAAGATGAATTCTTTCATATCTATAAATTATAGCCTCAGTCTGGTATTGTCCTCTCCCTAAATGATGGTACTGTAAAGTTTGAAGAGAAGGAGACAAACCGGATAGTCGATGTGAAGATAGATGGGACAGGCTTTCTTGAGCTGGATTCCACATTTTCTGTTTCCCTCATTGAGGTGCAGTATCTGGGATCTGGAGGTAAAAATACATTATTTATTATGGTTATATATATGTTTTTGAGGACAGTGATCCAGGGGTAGAGCATCCACCTTCAGACATGAGGGTCTTGGGTTTGAATTCTGTGAGTAGTGGTTCCCCCTGTGCGACTTTTCATTGATCAACATTTGGTGCAAGTACTGGCTATTATCCAGGAAGCAGTGATTAATCTAAGCTAATTGTCATACAGAAAAGAATTCTTTTGACATATCATGAAACTTTTTTTCATTAAATTTAGATAAGAAAAAAATATTCCACAAATCGTATTTCATGTTTTGTTGCAACTGCTACTTGTGTCGTCTGCTGCTAAAAAATAAAAACTGATATATTTGATATTGATTGTGAGTGCAGCTTGAAACTTATCAAATTCATTCTCGATGACTGTTTCTTGGATACATGACCAACACTTGTGTTTATTTGTGGGTTAGTCATCTTGGCTCTAACAGGGATCAATCCCGGTGCCCTCAGTACCAAATACAGAGGGGCTACCACTGAACCACTGTCACCCTACAATTACTGCTATAGTGTTAAACTTCATAGATGAGGGAAATGTAACAACATATTATGAGTTGATTCTTTTTTAATTGAGATAAAAACTGAGATGCATTTCAAAGGGGATTGAAGAGGAAGGAGAATGTGCTACAATAAGGACAGGGATCAGAAAAACTTAGGTTTTGCCTGTTTGACACAAATTTTGGTCCTATTTTAGATATTTCAGACAGGTTTGGTATGGTACACTCTAACAGTATCTCTGGAATCAGATAACTAGCATTGCCAGAGGCGCGTAGAAATTTGGGGTTTTGTTGTCTATACTTTGCGGTACTTCAATGAGAACTTCACAACATGACATACTTGTCTCAACTTAAAAAAAGAAAGATGAGTTAAACCAAGTTTTGTCCAATATGTATGTAATTGCGAATATAGTAGAAAGTGACAATTTAAGGAGTGTAAATGCATAAAGTATGATAATGCATTGCGATATGTGAAACATGCTGGATCGATATGCAACAACTATTGGTCAACATCTGAATCAAAGAAAAGATAAGCACACATTATCAATACATTGATTGTTATGATCATCAATATATAAGGCCATCATTATTCTATTTTATTCAGTCACTGAGCCACCACGGTTCCAGGCAGGACAGACCGAATCAAAGATATGGGTACCAGCTATTGCTGCTAACAGTAAAGTGGGATTTAAGAATGTAATGGCGAGCGTGAATGAAGGTAAGATATTATCGTTCAAAATTTACAAGGCTTTTAGCAACTCTGTGGTTTAAAGCAATATTCCACAATTCCTCAATAATCCTATTGAGATCTCTAGATTAAAATAGAACTACACATTTATTTTGTTGCTGAAACTGGCTTCATAGTCAATGCTATTCCAGTTTACAATTGTTACATGCAAGACTAAAACATGCAAAAGTGCACTGATTGATGTAACTAAATACTTTAGTAATTGCATTTTACTCAAACTCTTTGGTTTTTGTTACTTCACATTCTTATTACTTTAAGAAAATAGTAAAAAGCCCCTCACACCCATAGGATAACTACAGACCCCTATGGACTACAGACCCCTATGGTCACACCTATTAACTAGGGTCTGCACAGTTTTAGGTTATCAAAATATCCTTGTTACTTTCAGAAACAAGTACATCCCGACTGACACTAATACGTGAGGGTATGTACGGTACCCTGGAAGTATCCTGGCAGAGTGGTTTCCCTCAGGGTAGAGTTCTAGCTGGATTTGTACAGGGAACCACCACCCCAATGTCCAGTAGTGTTACCATACCTCATGGTATTGCAGAGAAAAACTTCACTATTGAGGTTTGTTTGTGTTCTTAGAATTTAGCGTTGTGTCAACGTTTTATAGTTGAATTGCAATTTCCACTTTTTAATTTGGAGGCAGAAATCAAGTTGAACTACTCATAAGAGTTATTTAAGCTAGGTTGAATCATTTTCATTTGATGTTTGTCATGCAACTGTCACTTCTGAAAATAATTGGTTGATACACAGGATTGACAACTAACAATAACTTCAAGCTTATACCAATATATAGTTTGTTTAATGTTCAAATAATTCACAGAAGGTAGTTAGAGTTTATATTTAAGGATATGAATATTCTATGTTTTGTAAATTGTTAAGAGATTAAAAAACAACTATGATTTTATCATCATAGACATAGACATGTTTATTCAAGTACAAAGGCCATATGCCCATAGTACAACATACAGTAACAAAATATACATACACAAGAGTGACAATCCACTAACAAATACATTACGATAGTTCTTCAATTAGATTTTGTCTAAGTTCAAAGGCTTTTACAAGATATGTTGATACTTTGAATATACTTGATTTATTGTTACATTCCAAAATAGAATAAAAGGTTTGCTGATTTACGTGTCTAAGCCATGACTTTTCAAAATACATATTGCACAGCAGTTGGTAACTTTTGCATTCTAAAAAGAAATGATATTCGTCCTCAATACTGTTAAAGTTTAGTTGTTTACAAAGTTGGCAAAATCTCTGCTCGCTTTCTATCTTTAAATATCTACCCTTTTCAACCATTAAATCATGGGATGAACACCTAAAATTAGATAATGTCTTTTTTTGTATATAGGATAGGTTAGTATTAAGATCAATGAAAGTCAACCTCTTCCAAACAAAACCTAAAAAACATAAATCAAAATCATGGAAGATTTTGAAACACTATAAAATTTAAGGAATATTTATTCATTATGAGAAAATAATTGTTTTCTAATTATATCTATCTTTATTAATAATTATTCCTTTCTTTTGCTGATAGCAATTTCATGAATATTTGTAAATTTCTTTGTGGTATATTTCTCAAGCCAAATGTGTTTTACTAATATGGAAGAGTTACAGTGTATCCACTATGAAACTCTGTGTGTGATTTTGCACTTGACTGCAAACATTTTTATCATCAGTTGATGCCCAAGCTCGATACCCAAGAATTATTTGCCGTACATCTGCCAGTGAGACCCTCGACTACGGTGCCTGGGGGTGCCAGGTTAATTCAGGAATCGTCTCTTGTTCGAATAGAACCCTACGGTGTTTTGAGATTTGCAGACAACTCCACAAGACCTGTTGTCTCAGAGATGTTTGGAAAGGTGTGTAATGTACTTGTAAAGTAAAAGTCAGGCTCAATGAAAATCAAATTGGTACTATTTCACAGTCTATTTTATCAACCGTGGCTACATAGGCATTTATTTTTGTATTATTTTTGCATCAAATTGTTAATTATTTTTATGTACATCTGTACAAACACTATCTAAGAGATTTCTTTAACTTTAACATGTTGATGTCAAAATAATTGCTTATAAGTAATGTTTGGAACATAAAAATTTTAACTGCTTGTGGATAACATGTAACATCAAAAGATAACTCTGTTTCATGAAATAATTGTAAAATGGATGCATTTCGAAACAGGTGTATCTGCAAGTGTTGCGTGTGTATGGCTCCGAGGGTAAACTTGAGACAGCCTACAGGTCAGAAACAGCCACAGCCTCCGAGTTTGACTTCAGCACTGTGGAAAATCATGTGGTTGTCATGGAGCCAGGACAGACAGCAGGGCTTATCATGATTGATGTAAGACTTTTTCATAGTTAATTTAAAGTAACCTTTTTTTTTAAGAAAGCAAATGACTCTAAGTTATAGATAAGCATAAACTCGTGAAGTTGTTTTGATATTGCATATTTCTTTTTACTGAAATAACATGGTATTTTATTGTGAAAAAAATATACCACTTCAGATTTTCTTTTGCTTTTCTTGCTTAACATAAAGATGTGAAAACATAGGATTGATGTGTCTATAATGATTGATAGAAACAATTTGACAATTATAAAACTTATTTATTATTGAGTTTGAAAATTTTCAAGTGTCTATGAAATCAAGAAGGTTCTCTTCATTTCTGGCCAAAAAAACTGACAAAAGGTAATTCATGATGAAATTAAAGTTTCAGTTTCAATTAATATAAACGTATAGTGTTGAAATAAGTGCTTAACTGACTATTGCCAATTTACATTTAGAGATTGATTAAGTTGATGCTAGATTAACTTTATGGAATGTTCAATGCAAGCCTTTAGTAAGGCCTTCACTTAACTTAGTACTTAACTGAAGCCTTGCTATGTTTTATTTATTGGCAGATTGTTCAAGACAACCGCCCTGAACAGTTGGAAACCTTTCACATCAATTTGACCAGAGTAGAGAAATTTCCGACCGAGACTAGTAGAAGTAAGTCAAATGTAGTTTAACCAATTGAGATTTATAGTTTTCTATAATTGGATCAAAGGGGGTCTTCATTGTTTAGTTGTTAGAAATCACATGGCTTGTGCTTTTCCTTTCAATGAGAGAAAGTCTTTGGCCAATGTTTTACCAGCTTTGATCAACCATAATGGGATGTTAGCCATGGATTGTTCCTGTGCAGATTATAAGGCAGGCTTCATAAAATATATCTGAAATTCTTTAAAAAATGAAGCAAACAAGAAAACAATTATTCATTCAAATTAAAGGCAACACTAGTTGACAGTTTTAAAGTATGAGTCATTAAGATTTTATGTTTGTGTTTTGGAGTAAATGACCACTTATATATGCATGTACTTTGCTTTTACATGGCTTTGTATCAGGTAGACGAGATTTGAAAACCTATTGACAAAATGAGTCATAATAATTTAAGTATTATATAAACCTTTATCGAGATGAGTAATATTGTCATTGCCTACTTTGTACCAATTTTTAAAGAAACATATAATGCTATGACTGTTTGGTAAAGGGTAAAAACTGGGGGAAATTTAAAGGCAGTTCATGGCTTATTATTTCTTCAGACTAAATTAATGTTTAAACTTGCCATTGTTTAGCCATCCTATTTTAGATAACATTTTTGGAATTGCTTGTTACAGTTATGTTGAATATGCAATGGTTTGTTACAGTTATGATGAATATGCAATGGCTTGTTACAGTTGTGTTGAATATGCAATGGTTTGTTACAGTTATGTTGAACATGCAATGGTTTGTTACAGTTATGTTGAATATGCAATGGTTTGTTACAGTTGTGTTGAATATGCAATGGCTTGTTACAGTTATGTTGAATATGCAATGGTTTGTTACAGTTGTGTTGATTATGCAATGGCTTGTTACAGTTATGTTGAATATGCAATGGTTTGTTACAGTTATGTTGAATATGCAATGGCTTGTTACAGTTATGTTGAATATGCAATGGCTTGTTACAGTTATGTTGAATATGCAATGGTTTGCTTTCACTTTATATTGAAGTTGTATGATTTCTGGGCTTCTGTGGAAACAGGTCATAGGACCAAACTTAACATGACATGGTCCCTATGTTTTGGGATTGAATGAAGACAATCATGAATTTAGACTTTTTAGAGGCCTTCTCCTAACTGAATATTGGAGTGCTAATGGCTCTTCCCACCTTGACCAAGCCTTCGCTGTCAGTTTAGTGTGGGTAGGTCTCCCTAACAATAAAGCTGAAGTTAAGTGAAACCTATGTCAAGAACATTTAATGAAAAATTCATTGTTTCTATATAAAGGTATTTCTCCCAGAATTAGCTACCTCCACAAGGATTCCATTGTAACCATAAGAGAGAGTAATGATCCGTATGGTGTGTTGAGTCTAGAACCAGAGTCTGTGTCTGTGGCAGAGAGATTCCAGACAGTTAATCTAACAGTTTCCAGGACAGGTAATTCACCTTTCATCCAGTTTACCATTACCCCATACAAATGACAAATTGTATATTGGGTGAAAATACTAGATATACATGTATATTCAAATGTTGATCGATATATGTTGTATAAACTTATTTCTGCATTGATGTAATATAATTGAGTCACATAGTTTGTTAAAAAGGATTAACAATTGTCATTTTTGTCAGACATTAAAGGGGTTGTTCACAGAAATGAGAAAATTTGGAAGTTAAAAATCAATTTCTTTGATAGCCATACTATCATGTTATACACACTGAAGAATAGTCATTGGAAGCAAAATAATATCCCTTCCAAGTCTTTAAAATGTTTATACAGTGAATTAACATGGATAATAAAAAATAGTGTGCCATTGCTTTTGAGACCTACCACATGTACATAGTTAAATAAATTGACATACCTGAATTAATCATGTTTTCAAAAGCTACTTTTAATTGTACTTCAAACAACAATACAAAAACTATTGTTTCAACAAAGTCTTATTCAGACATTCAAGTTTTCTCTTCTGTTAACACTGAACAAGCACCTTTAAAAAGTAAAATATTTGACATACATTTTTAGATCGAGATACCTCTTAACTCTAGTATTATGTGCATTTGCTGAAGCTCTTTTGTTTATTCATTTCACTAAGACCTTAACTGTCCCTTCATCCTACAGGTGGTATATTTGGGACTGTGAGTGTGTTGGTGCGTACAGTGGGTGGGGGTGAGGACTGGACATCCCAAATTGTACCCAAGCCCGGAGCAACAGGAAATGATACCATCACAGAGATTCTGGGTAACAGGGACAGATTTACATCCGCTGTCGGGGGAACAGATTATGTTGTACTCGATACATCAGTGGTATTCATGGTAGGTCAGAGATGTAGAGTATATTTGAAAAATACATCTGTGACAGATGAATTGCTACACTTTAGTTTCCTTGAACATATTTTATGCTTTAATCCTTCAGCATTTTGTTTTTAACAACGTTTGCCTCCGTTTTTCATTGACCGAAAAGGGCCATAAAAAATTGGTTGATACTCAAATTCAGCAAGGACAATTGGTAATGTTTGGAGGGGTCTCTGTGGCCAAGAAGTAAGATGGGCTGGATACACAAGTTTTGTATGATATATTTTTTCCTAACATATAATTATAAATATCAAGAGGAAAAGGGTGTCTCGGAAAAGTGTTAACTTAGATAGCAGGGTCACACATTGGACGCAGATAATAGTTATATGTCAAGGAAGCAGAATAAAGAGTGATTAATCTAAATTCTAAGAACTTGCTTGTGTCTTTTTACCCCAATGCTTCCATCTGTTCAGGTTTTAATCCTGATACTTAAACATTTTGATCGGTAAGAAAGATATTCTTTTTGAATGCTACTTATTTTTGTCAATTCCTCATTATTCGTTTTGTTCTGAGTCTTCTATAATTAAAATCCATGTATCACTCAATAGCTGAGATAGTCTCAATCATGTTAAACCTCCAAGATTAAATGTTTTGAATGCTAGATCGGAGAAACAGAGAAGAGTGTTGAGGTGACAGTGTTATCTGATGACATGGCAGAACCAGACGAGACTGTTCTCGTGTATCTGACACAGCCAACAGGGGGTGCCAGAATTGCTGCTGGGCAACCAGATGGAGGACAGAAGGTAACCTTGACCTTTTGACGTTCTTTCATGTTTGGGAATTGATAACTGTCCAGTATGAATTCAACAGCAGACAATAGTTATTGTCAGGGATCATGAAAATGCCAATTTTGTTGGTTTCCTATTTGAAGTTAAATGAAAAAATCAGTCTTAGTATTACGGAGAGATGTTGCATGCTAGGCACTTTACAGTACATGTATCTCCTTAATCCCAAATAATTGCCAAGGCACTTATAAGTTAGAGGTTTAAGAGGTATCCATATGTTTATGGTCATATCTCAGATCAATTGAGATTCATAATTTTCTTGATCCCTGGGTATTAAGTTTTAGAATTTGTTTTGTTTTTTTGTGCTCTAAGAAAAAACTATTGTGACAAAATTCAAGACACCATCCATCTATTCTCTAGGAATCAAAGGTTTTGAAGGGGACATGAAAAAATGAAGACAGACCTTACACACGAATGTGGAAAATTATCAGTGAAATAATATAGATCACTGTTTACAACAGTGTTAATGGTTTTTCCTTTATAAAGAGCCCTGAGTACATAACTTTTTTGTTACGGATTGTATTGATCGGCAAAATAATGTGCTCTTATTAACTACTTTAAAAGAACTATGCCTAAAGCAACATGCAAAGAACTCACTAGAGATAAGGCATGCATGGCTTCTATAATGAGGAAGGGAGTTTACTCTTGTAAGGCTAACTCAGTTTAGCCATAATGTAACAATAACCATCAGAAGCATGATGAAATCCCGTAATAAATGTTTCACATCTTGCCTTTTCAGGGATTTTCCGTAATTACAATAGAACAGAATGACCTTTCCAATGGGTTTATAGGATTCTCCCAGGATTCCCTAGTTGTTGAAGTTGATGAGGATCTGCAGCCAACATTTACACTCAAACTCGCCAGAATTGAGGCTTTCTTCGGTGAAGTAGAGGTATTTTTATTTATCTGTCTTACTCATTATAGCATCAATAATGTACTGGTTATTTTGCATTGCTCATCTTATTACTAATGGACGAAGTTCTAAGCCGATTGCTTGTCAGATAGGTAGGTGGAGGTATCTGAATATTTGATGTAGACAACTTGATTTCTTTCATCTGTTGCAAATTGTCTGCTTATGGCTAAGCCATTATTATCACTCAGATATTTGTAAAAGACTCTTGGATGATCACAATATGTTAATTGTTTTCCTTTTTAAGTTGTTGAATTCAATGTCAGCTCCTAAAATATTTTTTGGTTCTCTTGGATAATTATGCTACTTTGATAACTGTTTTGTTATGTAGCTATGTCTTTTTAAATTTACATTTACCTCATTACTGTTATAGGGTTTACTGACTGGTTCAAACTAAAGCAGTTGCCATTCATAACGATTTATGAAAAACAACGTTTTCTCTTTGATAATGTTTTAGGATCAATCTTAAATAAAAGGAATTACTATGTCACCATTGTCTCATGGTTCATCAACTACATTTGTGTTTTAACACATATACATTGTATGAAATTGACAGTGTTAACCAGAGCAAGGATAAATTTCCAACAGATAGATATTTAATTGATATCTTGTGTTTATTTGTACCAGGTATCCTGGATTGCCAAGCTGAGTGAAGACAGTGCCGAGACAGACGATGTTGTGCTAGCCTCACAGTTAACAAGGACTGCAGGCACGGCACTGTGTCCAGGGCGCCAGGCCTTCTGCTTCTTTAACATTAGTCTGGTTAATGATGAGGTATGGAGGATGTTCTTCAAGTTTACATTGACTGGAATCATAGAGGATTAATGTCTTTCAACACATTTGTAGGAGGCATTTTGAAAGCACAATATTGGATAAATGAATTTTACAAAACAGCTAAGCTAGACCTATGAATTAATAAATCAAATGAAGTAAATTATGGTATATGTACAAACTTTTGCATTTGAATGTTACCTCACAAACATTTTACTGGCTATCAAATGTTAAAATTATCTATTGTTGTGTTTAATAGAATTTTTGCAGACTTCCTTAACATTTGTCAATAAATTACCAAATGAAATTCTGAATCAAATATTACGTTTTGCAACTGTTTATGTACCATACATCCATTAAATGCACCATCACCAATATCATAGTGATGCAGAATTTTCTGTTTACATGTCAATCATCAAGGTTAGTTCAACACTAATTTCAGATACCGGAAGAGGAACATAAATTTGTCATAAAGCTTGTATCCGTGAAGAATGATGCCAAATTAAATACAGAAGCTCTTGTTGCTGAGGTAACAGTGAAAGCCAGCGACTATATCAGGGGACTTATAGAGTTTACTGGAGACTCAAGGTAAAGTGGTTATTTCAAACCCAGAGATCTGATCTTATTGTGAGTGCCAAAATGTTTACTATTACTAGTTTGTCTGCCTCTAGAATAACTACACATTCCTTTGATTTCACATTCATTTTACAAGCTGTTCTGCATGGTTGTGATTGCCAATAATCTTCACTTAAAGTATGAGATAATGGACAGAATTGTAGTTATTTTGCACACAGATACCAGTTGGTGTAATTATCATAATTATTGTTATGATGATCATTAATATTGATATATAGTGTGAATGGCATTAGGACATTAACTATCCTTGTGATTTTCCTTTTATTGTTTTACATGTTCCATTTTTCTTCAGAGTCGTCATTGCCAGTAACCTTGACTCCAGTGTAAGGTTAAAGGTCAACCGTTTAAAAGGTCAAGACTACCAGGTGGAGGTAGGTTTCCGGACAATGCAGATGACAAGTCAACTAGAGGAGTACCGGGTGATCTTGTACCCGGCCCTGGAGGGTGAGGATTACGGAGGACAGACGGGAACCGCCGTATTCCAACCACAGAGGCAGGACCTGCAGTACATCGACATCAACCTGACACCATTTACAGCCTCTAACAACCCCTACCCAAAACAGTTCTATGTGGATTTGAGGAACCCAAGTAGTGGTGCTAGGTATAGTTTCTGTCATTTTTTTAATTTTGGTCATTCAACAATAAAATCTAATGTCAGCCTCAAGTAAAATCAAACTATATTGATTTGAGGCATCAATGTTGTGGTGTAAGGGAGGGGTTTGTCTCTTGTGGTTATTCAACCAGAAATTTCTCATAAGGTCCCAGTGATTGTACCTATGTTAATATGAGGAATCCCAGTACTGATGGAGGTAGAGTTTCTGGTATCTGATAGTTATTTGACTGCTATCAATAGCATGGTTGGTGATGTAACAGGATATTAGTTATTATTGGGTTCCTTGGCTCTGTGATGAATGATTGAATTATTTCTTACCTCAATAAATGATAGTAAAGTTAGAAAACAGTCTGTGGCTTAGAAAGATCTGTTCATTATTGGCATAGATGGGTACATTAAATATTACATATATTGCTTAAATTCTGTTGATTAGAATAACACTAAGACTTATTCTGACCATTAACTACTATAACACAAAGTTTGATTACTTTATTTGAGAGTTGAGATGGTTGAAGGATTTGACTCTTTCCATGACCTTTAGTACCTTCAGTGGAGAATCCTTCCATGTGTTATAAAGCAAACTTATAATATCCAGATAACCTGATATATCATTTAAATTGGAATCGTTTTGGTAAAAGGAATTTTGGGTCATCACAGACAAAGTTTTTAATATAGCATTAAAATGCCACCTGTAGCGAAATTGTTAAATGGCATAGAGGTTGGATTCATTAGCTTTAAAGCATCCTGCCCCACCCCTTCATATGGTCAATATCATCAAATCCACTTGATTGGTTGATCACCCTATTTACCAATTAATCATCCAATGAACCCACGTGTATTTTCCCTATAAAGGAAACCAAAATTTATTGCTGAATTATTTTCTACAGTTTAAATCCAGAAGCCTCTCGTGCAGCAGTCATTATTGTGGACAACAAGGATGTCAGAATTTGGGAAATCATCAAAGATATTCAGGATGCTCCATTAACAGACAATAACATTAAAGAGTAAGTTTGAACATTACTCACTCATAGAAGAGGTTTGTCACTGATGCATTCAAAATAAATGACTGAAATCTTTATAATACTGTTCTAGCTATTAATGTGATTACATACGCCTAGATAAGGCAAACCAAGAAAGTTTTATATGATTGTGACAAAACAGTAAATTGTTCAAATGTGTTATTTCATCTTTTGCCACATTGCTGGTCACCTAACATTGCAAAGAACACATTTTTTTCCATAATAACTGCCTTTTGCTGAAGCTTTCAATTTCAACTTGAGACAAACTCCTACATGAGACAAGAGGCTAAATAATGCCGTTGCTTTCCTTCCATTTTTACCAATTACCAAACTATTTGCTCTTTGCTGATTAAATATTCATTTAGTGTTTTTCTTTTTCAAAAATTGTCCTCTTAATGTAATATATGTTTCATTATCTGATATATTTCCATTACAGTTCAATTTTGCATATTGATAACTATTTAATGTCTAATTTTTGTCCATTACAGTACGATTTCAGAATTAGATACAGCTATACAAGTTACAGATTTGATAACGGACACAGAAATAACTCTGGTGGAGGAAGTATTGGGTGATATTATCAACGAAGGAAATACACGAAAGTAGGTCAAACTTAACATAATTTACAATATGTTTGTCATCAGTAAACTTTAGCAATTGAATAGTTAATTTTCTTTTCTTTTAGATTGTGCTCTCTTTTTTCCAAGTTTTTATAAATTTGATTGTTACATGTCTACCATATCAGGGGTATCATGTAAGACTAACTAAATGCTTTACAAATGTGAAGCACTTACTTTAGTTTTGTACCCAAACCTCCATATACGAGGGGTGATGAAAAAATACGTGGACTTTTGTTTTATCTTTCTACCCAATCTGTCCATTTATTTAGTATTTACACAGAACATAATTTAATATGTCTCATTTAAGCATACAAAATATTATACATCTACGATAACTGGTTAAAAAGTTATACACTACTGAACATACCCCTGTCTGTTATCGCGGAGCAGTACGATGACGTTACGACGACGTTAGTAACGTCGTTGAGTTTCTGGGGCAATTTAACGTCGCGACGTTTATGACATTTCAAAGTGACTACCCTCTGTCTGCACACACAAACGATGTCGATGAACCCACTTGTCGTATATGGATCTGTACCAGTCTTCGTCGTATTGGTTAAGAATCATCTGGGTAGCACCGCATAGTTCTGTCAGTGTAGCGAAACGCCTACCTTTCAATTGTGATTTCACCTGAGGAAATATAGCGAAGTCCGTCTATCTGCAAACATCATACACATAAACTTTCCACCACATTTATTCACTCGGGCCTCTGATGGGGGTGGTGATGATGATCTTTTCCACACGGACGATTGTTAATTTGTTTCCGGATCGAATAACCACAGCCATGTCTCATCCGTAGTGATAATTCTGTCAAGAAATGAATCACCCTCAAGTCTGTATCTTCTTAGGAATGTCTTTGAATCTTTTACCCGGCGTTCTTTTTCGTTATCCTTTAAAAGTCATGGCACCCAGCGTGCGCACACTCTCGTCATTTCTAGATGGTCCCTTAAAACAGTCCATGCGGATCCGTAGCTCATTCCCATTTCCGCCGCAATCTGCCGAATAGTAACGCGCCGATCTTGATTAACAAACAGTTCAACTGACGTCACTAACGCTGGTCCTATAATGGGTCTTCTGCCTCTACCTTTATCGTCAAGAATTGATTTTCGCTCGTCTTTAAAACGTTTGTGCCACTTGAAAACGAGTGAGCGACTTGTGTTGGCAGTCATGTTTGCCTCCTGCATCTTTTTTATGGTCTGTGTAGGTGTCATATCAAGATTTACGCAAAATTTTATCACTGACCGTGTTTCCGTATAATCCAATGACGCCATGTTTTCTGTGTGTGTCTTGGCTAGTGGTTGTACAGAACTGCGGTGCAAACGTTAACGGAACGAACTAACGTTCAGAAAACAACATCAACCGCCGGAAATGACGTCATTCTACCAGCGTACCTGTTTTGGCGGATTTTTAATCAGAATGAATGGAAAATTAGTTAAATGAATAGTACGGGCTCTCTGGAAAATCGACGTTATTTTGACGTGCTCCGCGATTTCAAACCCGGGGTAATATAAACAACCGTAAAATATTTACTTCGTACCGCAGGAATACAAAACATAATACCACTTGATCACATTATGTAGATGTTACAAATGCAGTAACTTTTAATAACATATTCCAATCCGTTTTTGAGATATAACAAAAGTCCACGTATTTTTTTATCACCCCTCGTACATGTTTGTACAACACTGTTTAGAGCTATCATAATGAACAATTGCTTTATGTTAATTTTTGCATTAGATAAGTAGCAGTATTATTTCAGTGCTTTATTCTAATCATTAGACCTACAGTCCTACCCAAAACACATTTTTATGCGTAATTCAGCTCAGGTTCATGTTTTGGATGACTTCATTCGGTTTGGAATGTCGGTATTAGTCCTACACATATTAGTGAGTACTAGCAGTATAAATATAAGGAAACATTTCATTTTCTATTGGACAGGTTACCGGCACAAATTATAAGCCAGTTAATGAACCTGATGTGTAAATTATTGACCCCTGATAAAGCGGATGCTACTAGAGGGCGTTTCCGACTAGCAGAACTAATGGAGAGGCTCGCATATGCGATGGTAAAGGATGCTCCATGTCAGTCACCAAACCCACCAGATATGTAAGTAGGAATGTTTACTAAAGATCAAGCTTGATTTGTATATCTTTAACTGTAGAGATATTTTAATGAATTCATACTAGCTTGATTTAGATTTTTACTATTACTGACTGAGTGGAAATACATGAATACGTCCTTGTTTGATTTGGTTACCTGGTGAGAGTGGAAATATTGACATGAATATGTCCTTGTTTGATTTGGTAAACTGGTGTGAGTGGAAATATTGACATGAATACGTCCTTGTTTGATTTGGTTACCTGGTGTGAGTGGACATATTGACATGAATATGTCCTTGTTTGATTTGGTTTCCTGATGTGATTGGAAATATTGACATGAATATGTCCTTGTTTGATTTGGTTACTCGGTGTGAGTGGAAATATTAACATGAATATGTCCTTGTTTGATTTGGTTTCCTGATGTGAGTGGAAATATTGACATGGATATGTCCTTGTTTGATTTGGTTACCTGGTGTGAGTGGACATATTGACATGAATATGCCCTAGTTTGATTCAGTTATCTGGTGTGAGTGGAAATACTTAAATTTGTACTTGCTTTATTTGGATGCCTAGATTTGGTTCCCTTGTATGAGTGGTAATATTTACACAATTGTATAACTGCTTATTTCTGTTCTCATATGTTGAATATCTAAAATATTTAATTTCTTCTGAAAAATGTTTCTGTATGTGATCAGAAGTACTTCCTTATTGATCATTATCAATATTCTAAAATCATACTCTCAGGTCCAGTTTACAATGTGTTCACGCCAAGATGTCTTCTGCTCGTTGGAGACTGGGAAGTATTCAAGGATACCAGTACCCTGGACAGTAAGTTTTAACAGGGAGCATCATTAGTCAAGTGGTTAGGGTACAGATTTTTAAATTACATGGCTTCGTTCCGCATGGGTTCAGATCCCAGTGACAGCATAAGATTTTCATGAGAAGCAGTTTCCCAAATGACTAGCCCTTTATGGGTCTTCCAACATTATCATCAGTTGGGCATTGCAACATAACTGAAATAATGTGGATGTGATGTAAAACCCATTTAAAAAAGAAAAATGACATTGTCTGATGGTTCTCATATAAAGTGGTCATTTTAAAGTTGTCGTCCATTCTTTAATTCTTAGAGAGTGTTTTAACCGTACGCGGATTTTACATTGAAATCCCCAGGAATATAATATTCATTATCTATATCTAGGAAAATGCCTTACTGATATGCCAGTTTCTTTACTTTTTTCTAGGAGACAGGATGAGTTTATGATTCCTAACAACATACCTGATGCTCCCACAAATCAGGAATCAGAGGTAACAAGACGTTAGTTTTGTTTGATAGGGGTCCTCAAAAGTACCTTGGTTATTCCCAAACTAACATGGAAATATTCAAACAATTATAGTCTCTGTTTCTGAACATAAGTTTTGCCCTATTATCAATGATTAACTTAGACCCATTAACCCTCTTTTCTTTTATGCAAATGTACTCATAACAATGTAACAATGCATCCGCAGCAAGAGATTTAAGTATGCTCAATTATGTTGAAAGTGGTATCATTTCAAGGTAAACAGGGAATAAAAGGATCTTTGTTCTAGTTCATTTAATTTTGCAGTTTTATGTCTAAGACAATTTCATGACCAGACAACGGTTAAACTAATTAATCTATTTGTTGTATGTTCAGTGTATAGATATTCACCTAATTGAGTACTCCAGTGAACAATGGTTTATGGACAGTGCTGAAAAACAGTTACTTAGCAACAAGGTAAGACCTTTGTAACGTAGTATTAACACTAGGGCTGGGACGGGTACTGGAGTACCAAGGTACGAGCCGGGTACAGGCCACTACCCGGGTAGCAAATCACTACCCGTTACCTGACGGTACTTTCACCTGGGTTATAAATCCACATGAAATGTGTAAATAACTAGTAATCAATTATCCCCCAAACATTGTCTCAACATGTGTACAAATATGTCACACCCTCTCTATATACTCTCCATACATCTATCGAAACTATCAACAATCGTTGTTCGGATAATCGCAGTAAGTCATAAGGGCCTAGAACCATAACTAGCAATTCTGATTGGCACAGGTGCATACATGAGTGGTAATGTTGTCAATTGCCTCTCAGATTTTCAATATCGAACACTGATATGGGCTTTTTATAGAGGTTTTCCGAAACATTGGTTTGGATGGCTGGGGAGTGGCATTTGATAGTATATAGTACTTGTGACAGATTTTTACACTTAATGTTTGGGGATAATTTAGTAACGTCTGATCCACTAGTCACTGAGTGACAATGATCTGATCTTGTGTTAACATCAACAAAACCATTAATGTGCAATGCCCACATACTATAAAATGTTGCACTACTGAGACCAACGTGATGAATTTAGATAACCGCAACTGGACATCATAGGGCCTATCTCTAAAAGTTTGAAAGTACAACAGGTTCTTGGGCATATCAGATTTGAATCTAAGAGAGAATAATATCATGTTTGGGTACTCGAGCACCTGTGGGTAACATCGCCTTGGGTACCCAGGTAGTAAATTGTTATCCATCCCAGCTCTAATTAACACAGTATTACATTGCTATTACAAAATTTATAAAGTTGTCAAACTCAACCAAATTACTATTTCTACTGCCAGTTGGTTGCAGGCTTTTATTTTGTGATTTTTTCTCCTTTCTTGAATTATACACACCCACTGTTATTAGTTGAAAGAATCACAATGACAAAAACGAAAGATTGCTTGTAACAAACAATTACTTGTTTGTCACAATAATCTCCAGCAATTAAATGTCACATGGGAAAAGTTTTCAAATTTGATAAACATTGTCTAATTTGCAACCCCAGTTTTAACAGTAATGCAATTAGTTTTTGCTATGTATTGAAGCTGATCTTTGTGTTTCAGGTGATTTCATTTGGCTTGAAGGGTCGTCCATCTTCCTACACAGATTACCCTGTCAAATTCAAGATACACAGCCCAGACAGACGCATAGCAACCAGACAAGCACAGTAAGAACCAAGTGGATCTATTATCATAGATTGATTGTGTGACCTATTTAACTTTACAAAAGGTGACACACATGTCATCATGAGCAATTTCTCTTTTTTTATAAATAAAGTCTCTGAACTCTATCGTTACACGTGAATCTATAGAGTATTGAGGGATAGGACCAATGACTTCAGTGTTTTTCATGACATAAAGCAGTTTTAAATATGGTCTTACATCATAATTGCTCTTATTGACAAACCTGTATTGGAGGACTTTAAAAACCACAATGAAAATGCTTGTTACATATTATTATTACATGCATTTTTGTACATATGTATATGCATTCAATTTGGAGATGTTTCAAAATTCCTTCCGAGAGAGTGGGTTATTTTGCTCCGTTTGAGTGTGCTACTTTAGCTATATCTCATTACATTCTTTATGTCGAGTTCATCCCATTACTTCATGTTTACTCAATTTGACTACTGTTTCTACCGAATGACACATAGAAATATTATTGTTTGTATTTGGTATTTTTTGTCTGCTGTTGCTCTCAAATTTTGTCTGTATTAGTGAAGTTTCATTAATGAATTGATTTTAAACATTTCCACTACAGATGTGTGTACTTTGATCTTGCGTTGAAGAAGTGGGTGTCGCCCACGGAGGTGTGTGAGGTCACCAATGACCTTGACCTTGGGGTTGATGACTTTGTGGACTGCTCGTGTAAACATCTCACACACTATGCGGTCAAGGCTAAAACCACTGATGCGGGGCTTGTGGGATACAATGAGTGGTTTGCAGCTTCTTGTTTTATATGTATGGTGAGTAGTGCAGATTTATCAGCAATTTCTTGCTTAATTTCCTATACAATATGATAAGTATAAAAATCATCAACCTGCTTTAACTTTTTTAATCATTTTGCTGCCGGATGCTTTAAACCATTTTAGTGGGGATATTGAATGAAAAGTTAGGTTTCAGATTAGTCTTTCATGAGTGAATGTAATATTTGATGAACCTTGTAAACTCGTTTAAATGCCTTGATTGTTTATAATCTTAACATAATAATGAGACATTGATTTTGAATTCTTTCTTTTCCAGACTGGACTGTTGTTAGCCATACTGGCCCATCATATCTGTCACATAAGCACCATGTTCTCAGCTAGTCTTCTCATGCATATGTTCTTTGCAGCAATGGCAACACAGGTAATTATTTTTGACCTTTTAAGTTTAACACCATATGAAATGTTAGTTTCTATGTAAAAGCTGGCATTTACAAATATTTATTAAAAGGAGACTAAACAGTTATCTGTCTGTGGTTCCATGTTTTTCTATCCATTTCCTAACATTTCAACAATTTGATATACTCAAAGCAAGAAACAAATAAAAAACAAAGGAAGAACAATGTTGTAATTAAATAATAAACTTGTCAACAATAACTACAATTGCAAAGTAAGAAACTTGTTTAACATTTACTTATATTTCCTCATTTACAGATTTGTTATGTAGTGAATGCCTACCTCAGTTCAGATGAGATATTAGTGAATACACTAGATGAAGACAACTACAGATGTATAGTTATGGGGATCTTCAATCATTATTTCTTCCTGGCACAATTCTCTTGGATGATGACATTGGTAGGTAACATTTTTGTCTATATGGGATGGATTCTGGACTGGTCCAAATTAAAAGCATAAGCAGACAACAAATATCAAATACAAAAATATTTATTTATGGTATGGGCTGGGAATGGATTTAGCAATTGGAGTAATTACTTGTTTCGAATTATTTCTCTTTTGTTGCAATTTGGTTGTTTCTTCATTTCTTCAGCTGAAGGTGCTTTAAAATGTGTAAATTAAGAATTGGGCAAAGCTTTCCTTGTCAGATATATGCAGACGACAAGGTGTGTGCCAATTGTCTTAGAAGAAAAATTTCCTGGATAAAATGCATGATTAATTAGAAATATTAAATTGTTTTAACAGCACTGAATTTTGTTAAAATATTTCTGCTATGAAGAAGATGTTGTGTGAGGGAAAGGAAAAAATATGATCTAATTGTCTTCTTTGATTATCTTTTTTCCTCTTTTTTTATGTAGGTTTTTTTTTCTCAAGTTTCATGAGGGTAACAATTTCTTCAGAGTATGTGAAGAAAAGAAAAATACTCACATTTGGCTAAGAATTATATATTGTAAAGTTTTATTAGTTTATGAATATGTTATGGTATGTAGTTACTGTATGTGTTGATGTTCAACTTTTACAGGCCCTTAATTTCTGGAAGATTCTGATATTGAATGACGAGCATACTGACAGAAAATATGTGCTGTTTTTCTTGCTGGGATGGGGTAAGCAATGTTTTGATCAGATTTTTTTTTCCACAAATTACTTTCTAATAATAAGAATTGAATATCTATTCCTCTGAGTAATGGTATCTTTTTCATTATTGCCTTTTAACTTTTTACAATCAGTTGTCAAGTTATAACAATCAAGTTATTAAATTTGTAAGGATAAATAGAGCTTGGGCTGGGAGATGTGTTCTAGCTGGATATCTGATACCCAATAACCTGCTGATACACATGTACCAAATTATTGTTCATTTCCTCTGGATAATATATACAAATTATTTTTCCTTTTCCTACTCATTCTAGCAAGGTGGAAATAATTGGCAGGAAACATTGTATGGATTTTCTTTCACTCTAAGCAAGGAAATAGAGAATGTCCCAAGCAGGATTAATGTCATTTTGGAAGAACACCTAGGATATTACAATTGTTTTGAAATGAGAAATGAATAGAAATTCTACTGATCTAGTTGGTCAATGTGGTAAAACTTTTTCAAATGTAGTGTCATAATGTTAGCCTTGATAACCCTGTATTGATACAGTACCCTTCTAGTTGTGTTTCTCTACTTGATGCCCAGGTACTCGGGTACCCATTCCAGTCTTAAACGTAAAGACAAACTAAATTGTCCTTTCTGAGATAGCAAAGCATAAATCAATCTACAACAACTAAGTAACAATGGTCAAAATGAGTGAATAAAATGATATATTTGATAAATTATACTATTATGACTCATAGATATGTATTCTAACCCATTGCAAGCTTACTATTTTAGAGACCATAGTGGCAAAATGAGAAATTATTGAGGTGTTTTGATTTTTCAGGTGTGATTTTGAGCAATGTTACATTGTATGCTCAATAATAATTATCAGCTAAGATTCCAGTTAATACTTGCAACAAAATTCCATATGAGAAAAAAAAAACATAACACAGATTTTTAATTTGGTGAATCTAGCATTCATGTTTACATTTTTTCTTCTAGGTCTACCAGTTGTTGTTGTGGCGATTTTCTATGTTGTGACCTTCAACTTGTATAAATATGTCTACGATATGCCGGATAACTTTATATATGGAGATGTGAACAACAACAGGGAAATGTGAGTAGAATGTGATGTAATGTTTTATAAAAACATAAGAAATTGAAAAAGTGTTATAAATGACATTGACCCAAAACCCAAAATGAAAAAAAGGGAAAGAAACAACTAACCTTTAAAATACTTCTTGCTTAGCAAGACGCAAAACGCATTTTGTGGCAAAAAGAGAAATTAAAATAGACAAGCATGTAATGTTTTAATCACAATTGTTTCTTTCCAGTAAGCAAAGCAAAATGTACATTTTCACATTTTCTTTTTAGATTGTCTTCAATGATGGTCTGATGCTTATTCACTATCACACAAAAAAGTGCTTTTCATAAAACTATTTTATATTATCTGCATTCACGCAAAATCAAGGGTTCAATGCCATACTATTGTAAGTGCTTTTCATAAAACTGTTTTATATCATCTGCAGTCGCTCATAATCAAGGGTTCAATGCCATACTATTGTAAATGCTTTTCATAAAACTATTCTATATCATCTGCAGTCGCTCATAATCAAGGGTTCAATGCCATACTATTGTAAGTGCATTTCATAAAACTGTTTTATACCATCTGCAGTCGCTCATAATGAAGGGTTCAATGCCATACTATTGTAAGTGCTTTTCATAAAACTGTTTTATATCATCTGCAGTCGCTCATAATCAAGGGTTCAATGCCATACTATTGTAAATGCTTTTCATGAAACTATTTTATATCATCTGCAGTCGCTCATAATCAAGTGTTCAATGCCATACTATTGTAAGTGCTTTTCATAAAACTGTTTTATATCATCTGCAGTCGCTCATAATCAAGGGTTCAATGCCATACTATTGTAAGTGCTTTTCATAAAACTATTTTATATTATCTGCAGTCGCTCATAATCAAGGGTTCAATGCCATACTATTGTAAGTGCTTTTCATAAAACTGTTTTATATCATCTGCAGTCGCTCATAATCAAGGGTTCAATGCCATACTATTGTAAATGCTTTTCATAAAACTATTCTTTATCATCTGCAGTCGCTCATAATCAAGGGTTCAATGCCATACTATTGTAAGTGCTTTTCATAAAACTGTTTTATACCATCTGCAGTCGCTCATAATCAAGGGTTCAATGCCATACTATTGTAAGTGCTTTTCATAAAACTGTTTTATATCATCTGCAGTCGCTCACGATCCAGGGTTCAATGCCATACTATTGTAAAATGTTAATGCTTTTCATAAAACTATTTTATATCATCTGCAGTCGCTCATAATCAAGGGTTCAATGCCATACTTTTGTAAGTGCTTTTCATAAAACTGTTTTATATCATCTGTAGTCGCTCATATTCAAGGGTTCAATGCTATGCTATTGTAAGTGCTTTTCATAAAACTGTTTTATATCATCTGCAGTCGCTCATAATCAAGGGTTCAATGCCATACTATTGTAAATGCTTTTCATAAAACTATTTTATATTATCTGCAGTCCCTCATAATCAAGGGTTCAATGCCATACTATTGTAAGTGCTTTTCATAAAACTATTTTATATTATCTGCAGTCGCTCATAATCAAGGGTTTAATGCCATACTATTGTAAGTGCTTTTCATCAAACTGTTTTATATCATCTGCAGTCGCTCATAATCAAGGGTTCAATGCCATACTATTGTAAATGCTTTTCATAAAACTATTCTATATCATCTGCAGTCACTCATAATCAAGGGTTCAATGCCATACTATTGTAAGTGCTTTTCATAAACTATTTTATATCATCTGCAGTCGCTCATGATCCAGGGTTCAATGCCATACTATTGTAAAATGTTAATGCTTTTCATAAAACTATTTTATATCATCTGAAGTCGCTCATAATCAAGGGTTCAATGCCATACTATTGTAAATGCTTTTCATAAAACTGTTTTATATCATCTGCAGTCCCTCATAATCAAGGGTTCAATGCCATACTATTGTAAGTGCTTTTCATAAAACTGTTTTATATCATCTGCAGTTGCTCATAATCAAGGGTTCAATGCCATACTATTGTAAGTGCTTTTCATAAAACTGTTTTATGTCATCTGCAGTCGCTCATAATCAAGGGTTCAATGCCATACTATTGTAAGTGCTTTTCATAAAACTGTTTTATATCATCTGCAGTCGCTCATAATCAAGGGTTCAATGCCATACTATTGTAAGTGCTTTTCATAAAACTGTTTTTTATCATCTGCAGTTGATCATAATCAAGGGTTCAATGCCATACTATTGTAAGTGCTTTTCATAAAACTGTTTTATATCATCTGCAGTCACTCATAATTGAGGGTTCAATGCCATACTATTGTAAGTGCTTTTCATAAAACAGTTTTATATCATCTGCAGTCACTCATAATTGAGGGTTTAATGCCCTACTATTGTAAGTGCTTTTCATAAAACTATTTTATATTATCTGCAGTCGCTCATAATCAAGGGTTCAATGCCATACTATTGTAAGTGCTTTTCATAAAACTGTTTTATATCATCTGCAGTCACTCATAATTGAGGGTTCAATGCCATACTATTGTAAGTGCTTTTCATAAAACAGTTTTATATCATCTGCAGTCACTCATAATTGAGGGTTCAATGCCATACTATTGTAAGTGCTTTTCATAAAACTATTTTATATTATCTGCAGTCGCTCATAATCAAGGGTTCAATGCCATACTATTGTAAGTGCTTTTCATAAAACTGTTTTATATCATCTGCAGTCGCTCATGATCCAGGGTTCAATGCCATACTATTGTAAAATGTTAATGCTTTTCATAAAACTATTTTATATCATCTGCAGTCGCTCATAACCAAGGGTTCAATGCCATACTATTGTAAGTGCTTTTCATAAAACTGTTTTATATCATCTGTAGTCGCTCATAATCAAGGGTTCAATGCCATACTATTGTAAGTGCTTTTCATAAAACTGTTTTATATCATCTGCAGTCACTTAAAATCAAGGGTTCAATGCCATACTTTTGTAAGTGCTTTTTATAAAACAGTTTTATATCATCTGCAGTCGCTCATAATCAAGGGTTCAATGCCATACTATTGTAAGTGCTTTTCATAAAACTATATATTATCTGCAGTCGCTCATAATCAAGGGTTTAATGCCATACTATTGTAAGTGCTTTTCATAAAACAGTTTTATATCATCTGCAGTCGCTCATAATCAAGGGTTCAATGCCATACTATTGTAAATGCTTTCCATAAAACTATTCTATATCATCTGCAGTCACTCATAATCAAGGGTTCAATGCCATACTATTGTAAGTGCTTTTCATAAAACTATTTTATATCATCTGCAGTCGCTCATGATCCAGGGTTCAATGCCATACTATTGTAAAATGTTAATGCTTTTCATAAAACTATTTTATATCATCTGAAGTCGCTCATAACCAAGGGTTCAATGCCATACTATTGTAAATGCTTTTCATAAAACTGTTTTATATCATCTGCAGTCGCTCATAATCAAGGGTTCAATGCCATACTTTTGTAAATGCTTTTCATAAAACTATTCTATATCATCTGCAGTCACTCATAATCAAGGGTTCAATGGCATACTATTGTAAGTGCTTTTCATAAAACTATTTTATATCATCTGCAGTCGCTCATGATCCAGGGTTCAATGCCATACTATTGTAAAATGTTAATGCTTTTCATAAAACTATTTTATATCATCTGAAGTCGCTCATAACCAAGGGTTCAATGCCATACTATTGTAAGTGCTTTTCATAAAACTGTTTTATATCATCTGCAGTCCCTCATAATCAAGGGTTCAATGCCATACTATTGTAAGTGCTTTTCATAAAACTGTTTTATATCATCTGCAGTCGCTCATAATCAAGGGTTCAATGCCATACTATTGTAAGTGCTTTTCATACAACTGTTTAATATCATCTGCAGTCGCTCATAATCAAGGGTTCAATGCCATACTATTGTAAGTGCTTTTCATAAAACTGTTTTATATCATCTGCAGTCGCTCATAATCAAGGGTTCAATGCCATACTATTGTAAGTGCTTTTCATAAAACTGTTTTTTATCATCTGCAGTTGATCATAATCAAGGGTTCAATGCCATACTATTGTAAGTGCTTTTCATAAAACTGTTTTATATCATCTGCAGTCACTCATAATTGAGGGTTCAATGCCATACTATTGTAAGTGCTTTTCATAAAACAGTTTTATATCATCTGCAGTCACTCATAATTGAGGGTTTAATGCCCTACTATTGTAAGTGCTTTTCATAAAACTATTTTATATTATCTGCAGTCGCTCATAATCAAGGGTTCAATGCCATACTATTGTAAGTGCTTTTCATAAAACTGTTTTATATCATCTGCAGTCACTCATAATTGAGGGTTCAATGCCATACTATTGTAAGTGCTTTTCATAAAACAGTTTTATATCATCTGCAGTCACTCATAATTGAGGGTTCAATGCCATACTATTGTAAGTGCTTTTCATAAAACTATTTTATATTATCTGCAGTCGCTCATAATCAAGGGTTCAATGCCATACTATTGTAAGTGCTTTTCATAAAACTGTTTTATATCATCTGCAGTCGCTCATGATCCAGGGTTCAATGCCATACTATTGTAAAATGTTAATGCTTTTCATAAAACTATTTTATATCATCTGCAGTCGCTCATAACCAAGGGTTCAATGCCATACTATTGTAAGTGCTTTTCATAAAACTGTTTTATATCATCTGTAGTCGCTCATAATCAAGGGTTCAATGCCATACTATTGTAAGTGCTTTTCATAAAACTGTTTTATATCATCTGCAGTCACTTAAAATCAAGGGTTCAATGCCATACTTTTGTAAGTGCTTTTTATAAAACAGTTTTATATCATCTGCAGTCGCTCATAATCAAGGGTTCAATGCCATACTATTGTAAGTGCTTTTCATAAAACTATATATTATCTGCAGTCGCTCATAATCAAGGGTTTAATGCCATACTATTGTAAGTGCTTTTCATAAAACTGTTTTATATCATCTGCAGTCGCTCATAATCAAGGGTTCAATGCCATACTATTGTAAATGCTTTCCATAAAACTATTCTATATCATCTGCAGTCACTCATAATCAAGGGTTCAATGCCATACTATTGTAAGTGCTTTTCATAAACTATTTTATATCATCTGCAGTCGCTCATGATCCAGGGTTCAATGCCATACTATTGTAAAATGTTAATGCTTTTCATAAAACTATTTTATATCATCTGAAGTCGCTCATAACCAAGGGTTCAATGCCATACTATTGTAAATGCTTTTCATAAAACTGTTTTATATCATCTGCAGTCGCTCATAATCAAGGGTTCAATGCCATACTTTTGTAAATGCTTTTCATAAAACTATTCTATATCATCTGCAGTCACTCATAATCAAGGGTTCAATGGCATACTATTGTAAGTGCTTTTCATAAAACTATTTTATATCATCTGCAGTCGCTCATGATCCAGGGTTCAATGCCATACTATTGTAAAATGTTAATGCTTTTCATAAAACTATTTTATATCATCTGAAGTCGCTCATAATCAAGGGTTCAATGCCATACTATTGTAAATGCTTTTCATAAAACTGTTTTATATCATCTGCAGTCCCTCATAATCAAGGGTTCAATGCCATACTATTGTAAGTGCTTTTCATAAAACTGTTTTATATCATCTGCGCTCATAATCAAGGGTTCAATGCCATACTATTGTAAGTGCTTTTCATACAACTGTTTAATATCATCTGCAGTCGCTCATAATCAAGGGTTCAATGCCATACTATTGTAAGTGCTTTTCATAAAACTGTTTTATATCATCTGCAGTCGCTCATAATCAAGGGTTCAATGCCATACTATTGTAAGTGCTTTTCATAAAACTGTTTTTTATCATCTGCAGTTGATCATAATCAAGGGTTCAATGCCATACTATTGTAAGTGCTTTTCATAAAACTGTTTATATCATCTGAAGGTGTCACCATAATTGAGGGTTCAATGCCATACTATTGTAGTGCTTTTCATAAAACAGTTTTTTATATCATCTGCAGTCACTATATAATTGAGGGTTTAATGCCCTCTACTATTGTAAGTGCTTTCATAAACTATTTTATATATTATCTGCAGTCGCTCATAATCAAGGGTTCAATGCCATACTATTGTAAGTGCTTTTCTATAAAACTACTGTTTTATATCATCTGCAGTCACTATAATTGAGGGTTCAATGCCATACTATTGTAAGTGCTAAAACAGTTTTATATCATCTGCAGTCACTATAATTGAGGGTTCAATGCCATACTATTGTAAGTGCTTTTCATAAAACTATTTTTATATTACTTCCGCAGTCGCTCATAATCAAGGGTTCAATGCCATACTATTGTAAGTGCTTTCATATAAAACTGCTTTATATCATCTGCAGTCGCCATGATCCAGGTTCAATGCCATACTATTGTAAATGTTAATGCTTTTCATAAAACTATTTTATATCATCTGCAGTCGCTCATAACCAAGGGTTCAATGCCATACTATTGTAAGTGCTTTTCATAAAACTGTTTTATATCATCTGTAGTCGCTCATAATCAAGGGTTCAATGCCATACTATTGTAAGTGCTTTTCATAAAACTGTTTTATATCATCTGCAGTCACTTAAAATCAAGGGTTCAATGCCATACTTTTGTAAGTGCTTTTTATAAAACAGTTTTATATCATCTGCAGTCGCTCATAATCAAGGGTTCAATGCCATACTATTGTAAGTGCTTTTCATAAAACTATATATTATCTGCAGTCGCTCATAATCAAGGGTTTAATGCCATACTATTGTAAGTGCTTTTCATAAAACAGTTTTATATCATCTGCAGTCGCTCATAATCAAGGGTTCAATGCCATACTATTGTAAATGCTTTCCATAAAACTATTCTATATCATCTGCAGTCACTCATAATCAAGGGTTCAATGCCATACTATTGTAAGTGCTTTTCATAAAACTATTTTATATCATCTGCAGTCGCTCATGATCCAGGGTTCAATGCCATACTATTGTAAAATGTTAATGCTTTTCATAAAACTATTTTATATCATCTGAAGTCGCTCATAACCAAGGGTTCAATGCCATACTATTGTAAATGCTTTTCATAAAACTGTTTTATATCATCTGCAGTCGCTCATAATCAAGGGTTCAATGCCATACTTTTGTAAATGCTTTTCATAAAACTATTCTATATCATCTGCAGTCACTCATAATCAAGGGTTCAATGGCATACTATTGTAAGTGCTTTTCATAAAACTATTTTATATCATCTGCAGTCGCTCATGATCCAGGGTTCAATGCCATACTATTGTAAAATGTTAATGCTTTTCATAAAACTATTTTATATCATCTGAAGTCGCATATAACCAAGGGTTCAATGCCATACTATTGTAAGTGCTTTTCATAAAACTGTTTTATATCATCTGCAGTCCCTCATAATCAAGGGTTCAATGCCATACTATTGTAAGTGCTTTTCATAAAACTGTTTTATATCATCTGCAGTCGCTCATAATCAAGGGTTCAATGCCATACTATTGTAAGTGCTTTTCATAAAACTGTTTTATATCATCTGCAGTGCTCATAATCAAGGGTTCAATGCCATACTATTGTAAGTGCTTTTCATAAAACTGTTTTATATCATCTGCAGTCGCTCATAATCAAGGGTTCAATGCCATACTATTGTAAGTGCTTTTCATAAAACTGTTTTTTATCATCTGCAGTTGATCATAATCAAGGGTTCAATGCCATACTATTGTAAGTGCTTTTCATAAAACTGTTTTATATCATCTGCAGTCACTCATAATTGAGGGTTCAATGCCATACTATTGTAAGTGCTTTTCATAAAACAGTTTTATATCATCTGCAGTCACTCATAATTGAGGGTTTAATGCCCTACTATTGTAAGTGCTTTTCATAAAACTATTTTATATTATCTGCAGTCGCTCATAATCAAGGGTTCAATGCCATACTATTGTAAGTGCTTTTCATAAAACTGTTTTATATCATCTGCAGTCACTCATAATTGAGGGTTCAATGCCATACTATTGTAAGTGCTTTTCATAAAACAGTTTTATATCATCTGCAGTCACTCATAATTGAGGGTTCAATGCCATACTATTGTAAGTGCTTTTCATAAAACTATTTTATATTATCTGCAGTCGCTCATAATCAAGGGTTCAATGCCATACTATTGTAAGTGCTTTTCATAAAACTGTTTTATATCATCTGCAGTCGCTCATGATCCAGGGTTCAATGCCATACTATTGTAAAATGTTAATGCTTTTCATAAAACTATTTTATATCATCTGCAGTCGCTCATAACCAAGGGTTCAATGCCATACTATTGTAAGTGCTTTTCATAAAACTGTTTTATATCATCTGTAGTCGCTCATAATCAAGGGTTCAATGCCATACTATTGTAAGTGCTTTTCATAAAACTGTTTTATATCATCTGCAGTCACTTAAAATCAAGGGTTCAATGCCATACTTTTGTAAGTGCTTTTTATAAAACAGTTTTATATCATCTGCAGTCGCTCATAATCAAGGGTTCAATGCCATACTATTGTAAGTGCTTTTCATAAAACTATATATTATCTGCAGTCGCTCATAATCAAGGGTTTAATGCCATACTATTGTAAGTGCTTTTCATAAAACTGTTTTATATCATCTGCAGTCGCTCATAATCAAGGGTTCAATGCCATACTATTGTAAATGCTTTCCATAAAACTATTCTATATCATCTGCAGTCACTCATAATCAAGGGTTCAATGCCATACTATTGTAAATGCTTTTCATAAAACTATTTTATATCATCTGAAGTCGCTCATAACCAAGGGTTCAATGCCATACTATTGTAAATGCTTTTCATAAAACTGTTTTATATCATCTGCAGTCGCTCATAATCAAGGGTTCAATGCCATACTATTGTAAATGCTTTTCATAAAACTATTCTATATCATCTGCAGTCGCTCATAATCAAGGGTTCAATGCCATACTATTGTAAGTGCTTTTCATAAAACTATTTTATATCATCTGCAGTCGCTCATAATCAAGGGTTCAATGCCATACTATTGTAAGTGCTTTTCATAAAACTGTTTCATATCATCTGCAGTCGCTCATAATCAAGGGTTCAATGCCATACTATTGTAAGTGCTTTTCATAAAACTGTTTTATATCATCTGCAGTCGCTCATAATCAAGGGTTCAATGCCATACTATTGTAAGTGCTTTTCATAAAACTGTTTTTTATCATCTGCAGTTGATCATAATCAAGGGTTCAATGCCATACTATTGTAAGTGCTTTTCATAAAACAGTTTTATATCATCTGCAGTCACTCATAATTGAGGGTTCAATGCCATACTATTGTAAGTGCTTTTCATAAAACAGTTTTATATCATCTGCAGTCACTCATAATTGAGGGTTCAATGCCATACTATTGTAAGTGCTTTTCATAAAACTATTTTATATTATCTGCAGTTGCTCATAATCAAGGGTTCATGGCCATACTATTGTAAGTGCTTTTCATAAAACTGTTTAATATCATCTGCAGTCGCTCATGATCTAGGGTTTAAATGCCATTCTATTGTCAGTGCTTTTCATAAAACTGTTTTATATCATCTGCAGTCGCTCGTAATCAAGGGTATAATGCCATACTATTGTTGTAAATGCTTTTCATAAAACAGTTTTATTTCATCTGCAGTCACTCATAATTGAGGGTTCAATGCCATACTATTGTAAGTGCTTTTCATAAAACTGTTTTATATCATCTGCAGTCGCTCGTAATCAAGGGTATAATGCCATACTATTGTAAATGCTTTTCATAAAACTATTTTATATCATCTGCAGTCGCTCATAATCAAGGGTTCAATGCCATACTATTGTAAGTGCTTTTCATAAAACTATTTTATATCATCTGCAGTCGCTCATAATCAAGGGTTCAATGCCATACTATTGTAAATGCTTTTCATAAAACTATTCTTTATCATCTGCAGTCGCTCATAATCAAGGGTTCAATGCCATACTATTGTAAGTGCTTTTCATAAAACTATTTTATATCATCTGCAGTCGCTCATAATCAAGGGTTCAATGCCATACTATTGTAAGTGCTTTTCATAAAACTGTTTTATATCATCTGCAGTCGCTCATAATTGAGGGTTCAATGCCATACTATTGTAAGTGCTTTTCATAAAACTGTTTTATATCATCTGCAGTCACTCATAATCGATGGTTCAATGCCATACTATTGTAAGTGCTTTTCATAAAACTGTTTTATATCATCTGCAGTCGCTCATAATCAAGGGTTCAATGCCATACTATTGTAAGTGCTTTTCATAAAACTGTTTTATATCATCTGCAGATGCTCATAAACCAGGGTTCAATGCCATACTATTGTAAGTGCTTTTCATAAAACTGTTTTATATCATCTGCAGTCGCTCATAATCAAGGGTTCAATGCCATACTATTGTAAGTGCTTCTCATAAAACAGTTTTATATCATCTGCAGTCGCTCATAATCAAGAGTTCAATGCCATACTGTTGTAAGTGCTTTTCATAAAACTGTTTTATACCATCTGCAGTCGCTCATAATCAAGGGTTCATGGCCATACTATTGTAAGTGCTTTTCATAAAACTGTTTTATACCATCTGCAGTCGCTCATAATCAAGAGTTCAATGCCATACTATTGTAAGTGCTTTTCATAAAACTGTTTTATACCATCTGCAGTCGCTCATAATCAAGGGTTCAATGCCATACTATTGTAAGTGCTTTTCATAAAACTGTTTTATACCATCTGCAGTCGCTCATAATCAAGGGTTCAATGCCATACTATTGTAAGTGCTTTTCATAAAACTGTTTTATACCATCTGCAGTCGCTCATAATCAAGAGTTCAATGCCATACTATTGTAAGTGCTTCTCATAAAACTGTTTTATACCATCTGCAGTCGCTCATAATCAAGGGTTCAATGCCATACTATTGTAAGTGCTTTTCATAAAACTGTTTTATACCATCTGCAGTCGCTCATAATCAAGGGTTCAATGCCATACTATTGTAAGTGCTTTTCATGAAACTGTTTTATATCATCTGCAGTCGCTCATAATCAAGGGTTCAATGCCATACTATTGTAAGTGCTTTTCATAAAACTGTTTTATACCATCTGCAGTCGCTCATAATCAAGGGTTCAATGCCATACTATTGTTAGTGCTTTTCATTTGTGAATGATTTACAATAAATAGTCTTGCGATATATATCTCCTTTTGTTTCATCATTTCAGCTGTTTCGTCACCAACCCCTATGCTGGTTTAGGTGGTGTTATCATGCCAGTTTTACTGATGTTGCTGGTGGTAGCTGTAGTGTTTATAAAGGCTTTCCAAGTGACCCCTCAATGGCAGGCATATGATGATGTATACAGGGGTCGATATAATATCAGTGGTATGACATTGATAATAACCTATTCCTTTGTGATTAAGTTATAAATTGTTTACCAGCCTTGCTTCAGAAGAGAAAGAAAAGATTTTACAAAAGGCTTCCCTATCATCATGTTTTATCCAGTGCTGTCCACGATATTTTCCAACTGTATCATTGCTTCGAAAAATGAAACACATGATCACGAAATTTAGTAATTACCTCTTCATGTACATTAAGGATGTTAAGTTATAGTCAAATTTGACCTATTGTATCATTCATAACTATATACATGTTTGAACAGGTAATTTACAACTGTTCACGTCATATTCTTTTAGTTGCACTTGTCTCTATGGACATGATTTTTTTCATATATTATGAACTGTTTGCCTACTGTTGCTTTCAATAACTGAGAGATGACATCTAATGAACCTTACAAAGAATTAAATCCTGTGGTGCTAATTTCAGAGGTGCGGACATTGTTATTATTCTGGGCAGTGGTGATCATTACATGGATGTGGGGTGGATTACATCTCGTCTATGGCCATCTCTGGATGCTCGTTATGTTCTGTATATTCAATATATTACAGGTTAGTATCCCTTACATCATAATTTACTATTGTTATCATACTAATGAAATAAGGGGGAATTAAAGGTCACAAAATACATGGGATTTCTCTTTCTTACATTTTGTTCAATATCAATCTTTTGATCCATCAAGAACGATTTGAAACATAGAGAGCTAAAGAATCATCTTGTCATGTCTTGTACAGCCATAAATATCTACAATGTAGTTATCAGGCCCTACTTTTACCTGCAAGTAGATTGTAATAATTATATAATCCAAAGCTATCATGCTTTGACAAAAAGAGATGCATTTTATACTTTTGTAAGACAATTGAAACTCATGTTCATAAACATGTACAGTGATTATCTGTTACCCATTAGAGAAAATGAGCCATCAAGCAAGAATCTTAACATTATCTTGTCGTTCTGAGAAGAAATCATGATGAGTAAGGGGGAAATTGCGCATTAATCTGTCCTTTTGTCACAATGGACGCTTTGGTTTTCTGCTACAGGTTCACTAGAACAAAAGAATATAATGCGAAATGTTTATAGTGTTTAGTGTAATTCTTCTGATCTCTGTGTTCCAGGGTCTGATAGCCTTGATAGTGTATGGGATTGTACGGAACCCGTTCTTTGCTAACTGTTGCACGCCGGTGAAGGCAAGCTCGTATGCGATGAACGCAAACCCTTTAGACCCGATGAGGTCATACCTCCCGCAACTCCACTCCACCCCGGGGACGGGACAATACCAGTTCCATCCTACAACACTTGATGTTGCTAGTCTGAAGGGATCGAGGGCTTCTCTTCTAAATGAGGTAAGGGAATAATACCCATTATACCTCACGGTAAGGTAAATACAGAGGATGTTACATTATGCATATGGGCAGTGAGGGAAATAATGCATGAGTGAGCTTTGGTTTGCGCATAAGAAACAAGTGAGCAAAGTTTACGGGCATTTTTTATAGCGTAAACCTAAAGTGCACTAGGGCAGTATCACACACTCTTTGCAAGTTGTTGTTCATTGATATCCTATTTATTGCATTTCAAAATAGTTTCTTTTTAACTTTTGATAAAATTTCAGTCATATTGTAGGGGTCAGATATCAGATGATGTATATATATATATATATTTTTTTTCCTCACCAGATCTGCTCAATATCCTTTCCCATGTTTCCATTTCAGAGCTGGGAAAGGGATTCACTCCCATCAAGAAGTACAATGAAAGTCCGGCGTACATTACCACAGAGTGGAAACTTGTATGTGGAACCTCCGGTTTACCACCAGAACACCATATCAGACAGCAAGGACTTTGATGATTTACTGTACGCCTTAAAAACAGGCGGAAGTTTTACACCGAGTGAAATTGACAGTTCAAACAGTGATAAGATGTCATCAGATACATCAAGCAAAATTGATAAATATGAACTTCGGAGAATTGATATAGCTGATACTCATTTATAAACATGTTTCAAGAAAAAAAATATTAATACTCATGTTAAAGGATAAAGAAATATGAATTCCTGTTTATAATTAGTTTTCACCCAAGCACCCACCTACACCAACATAAGTAGAAATCAATGTAACAAATGGAAAAATTGCCCCATCAATCATTTTGTTCTTTTTACTTTTGTTTCCTCAATCTTGATCTACATGTGTTTAGACATGTTGATATTGAAATGTGTCAATATGGGATAGCATTATTGAACCAATTCTGTCTAGGTATATTATGATTTTCTTTCCACATTATGTTACACAGACTTTCTGTTCTTTATGACTGTAAACCATATAGACAATAGGAACATTGAAATCATGATCACTATGTGTGTGTATGAAAAAGAATGAACTGTAATAATAACAAATTCTTTGTTCCAACTTCTACTTAATGATACTTCATCACGTTTACTTAACTGCTACATCAGTCTTGAGAGACTGCTGTTGGGAAAGATCTATTACCTTTTATGAGTAATTCATCATTTTGATACAATGGTTTTTACCCAATATCATGGAGAAAATGTACATCTATCTTGGCTTTCTATTTGGACCAGTCATAAATTCCCAGTCAAAGAAATGAACTTCAGACATTCCATGTTCTGCATTACCTATTCTCTTATTTTTCATATTCTTGAAATAAATTGCAGACATTTTGACTTGTAGAGAATTCTCCAAAAGTGAGCTAGTCACAACGATTTTTAATATGTTGTCTTTATGTTAAATACAAATGTATAATTTATTTGAAACACTTTAAATATTTCTGTTTTCATGTTGTGATATGATTTATTGTATTTTAATATCAACAATTAAAGTTTGTATCTTACATAGATTTACATTGTTATTTCAAAACCTGCAATTTATCTGGTCATACTGCCCTTCATACACAGATCTTTAACTCATTCTCCACGACATATATACAGTTTAGCATTTGGGGTTGGTCCTGATTGAAAGCAATAGCAGACAACATTCATAATGCACAAAACATAATATTTTCTATGCCATTTTTGGTATTCATGTTTTTAAAAACAAATAAATGTTGGATGACAATATTTTCAAGGAAACACTAATGTTCATACCTGCATTGAGCCTTTATCATCAATGAAAAAGCCTTTGGGTAGGAATAAAAATCAGTGTTGCATATATACCTGGCTTATATTTGACTAGATGGCTACTTTGAGAAGGATCTTGATAATCGTGTGGAGTTTGAAGAACCAAGACTCTGGTGGCACAGACCCATATAATAGAGAACTCCATAGCAGTGTGAAGATACAGAGTTAGACCCATAGAATAGAGAACTCCATAGCAGTGTGAAGATACAGAGTTAGACCCATATAATAGAGAACTCCATAGCAGTGTGAAGATACAGAGTTAGACCCATAGAATAGAGAACTCCATAGCAGTGTGAAGATACAGAGTTCGACCCATAGAATAGAGAACTCCATAGCAGTGTGAAGATACAGAGTTAGACCCATAGAATAGAGAACTCCATAGCAGTGTGAAGATACAGAGTTAGACCCATAGAATAGATAACTCCATAGCAGTGTGAAGATACAGAGTTAGACCCATAGAATAGAGAACTCCATAGCAGTGTGAAGATACAGAGTTAGACCCATATAATAGATAACTCCATAGCAGTGTGAAGATACAGAGTTAGACCCATAGAATAGAGAACTCCATAGCAGTGTGAAGATACAGAGTTAGACCCATAGAATAGAGAACTCCATAGCAGTGTGAAGATACAGAGTTAGACCCATATAATAGAGAACTCCATAGCAGTGTGAAGATACAGAGTTATATGCTATAGCCGCCTGCTGCCTATCCCAGCTACTGCCACCTTCACAGAAGTCGACAAATAACAACAGTATCAAGTCAAGAGTCCTTAGTTCATGAGAAAAGTTCAAGTGAGTGGTGGGGTCAAATTGACAGACGGACCAAAAACCATATATGGAATACTTAATCAAGGTCATATAAACTAGAAAAAACTAAACATTCACATGTGCTGCTTTCCCACAATGATCTTTATTGGTTGGTTTCAGTAGATTTATGAAATTTTGAGATTGGTTGACATAGGGTACTCCATAATCTCACTGATACATCTGCTGAGAGGACTATAAGAAACTGTCACAAAATAGAGACTCACTTTGACACATCTGCTGAGAGGACTATAAGAAACGGTCACAAAATAGAGACTCACTTTGACACATCTGCTGAGAGGACTTTAAGAAACGTCACAAAATAAAGACGCACCTTGACACATCTGCTGAGAAGACTATAAGAAACGTCACAAAATAGAGACTCACTTTGACACATCTGCTGAGAGGACTATAAAAAACTGTCACAAAATAGAGACTCACTTTGACACATCTGCTGAGAGGAATATAAGAAACGGTCACAAAATAGAGACTCACTTTGACACATCTGCTGAGAGGACTATAAAAAACTGTCACAAAATAGAGACTCACTTTGACACATCTGCTGAGAGGAATATAAGAAACGTCACAAAATAGAGATGCACTTTGACACATCTGCTGAGAGGAATATAAGAAACGTCACAAAATAGAGATGCACTTTGATACATCTGCTGAGAGGACTATAAGAAACGTCACAAAATAGAGACTCACTTTGACACATCTGCTGAGAAGACTATAAGAAACGTCACAAAATAGAGACTCACTTTGACACATCTGCTGAGAGGACTATAAGAAACGTCACAAAATAGAGATGCACTTTGACACATCTGCTGAGAGGACTATAAGAAACGTCACAAAATAGAGACTCACTTTGATACATCTGCTGAGAAGACTATAAGAAACTATCACAAAATAGAGACCACTTTGACACATCTGCTGAGAGGACTATAAAAAAACTGTCACAAAATAGAGATGCACTTTGACACATCTGCTGAGAGGACTTTAAGAAACGTCACAAAATAGAGACGCACCTTGACACATCTGCTGAGAAGACTATAAGAAACGTCACAAAATAGAGACTCACTTTGACACATCTGCTGAGAGGACTATAAAAAACTGTCACAAAATAGAGACTCACTTTGACACATCTGCTGAGAGGAATATAAGAAACGGTCACAAAATAGAGACTCACTTTGACACATCTGCTGAGAGGACTATAAAAAACTGTCACAAAATAGAGACTCACTTTGACACATCTGCTGAGAGGACTATAAAAAACTGTCACAAAATAGAGAAGCTTCTTGTAACAAGCAATTATTCCTTCAACCCACCAAGGTTTTAGCCAAATTCGTAGAGAAAATGTATTTTCATTTTGCTAAGCTTGGTTGTCTACTATTGTTTAAACTTTTGCTCAGTCTCAAAAGTTCATGAGAGTATGAGCTCAAACAAAACTAACACAGAAATCAAAGTTGTAGTGTTATTTGTGCTGTCATCTTTCTCATTGCCATGGCATCTGGTTGGAAAATTGCAAGAGTCCAATAGGAAAGATGTTGTAAGTTTTGAGAAATATTTGAAAAACAAATTCCTTGAAACAGTTTTATTCATAAATATAGTGTTGCTTAATTAAAAATGTATCTAAATATACACATACCTTTAGCCAAAGGCTTAACATACATACATTTTATATGAATCAAAACTACCAGCTGATGATAAACATAAAGTAAAAGACAAGATATTTTTATAATTGAATACAAATAAAACACATTTCAGATAAGCTAACAACATATCTTGATAGCGCATTATTTAAGTCACCATGCTTTTTTTACTACTAATCGAAACAAAATTTGAAATTCTATAACCATATCTTTTATACATACAGACTTTGGCACAGAGCATCAGAAAATTCAAGAATTAAAAGTGAAAAGATATTTCTTTATTTGTCAGAATGTTTTCCTCCTGATGTATTTCTTCATCTTTTTGATCACCATCTGCAGATGCTTTTTAAGATGTATATCAAGAATTCAGCACAACACTAAAGTAAGTACTTCATATTTCAAATGTGAAGTACTTGCTATAGTCTTGAACTGAAACCTTAATTTGTGAAGTACTTAACCATAGTATTGTGATGAACCCTGTATATGAGGACATAGATTGACCACAAACATGAAAGTGATTAAGAAAAAATCCCAGAGTTCACCAAACAAGAGGTTATCTCCATTGTCAAAATCTCATAACATATTACCAAAACACCATGTTGTGTGTAGGCAATACAGAAATGTTGGCTTAACCTATTACCAAATGATAACAACATTTGACTACTTTATTGCAGATGACTCGGGAAAACATTGTGGAAAAAGAAGACATTGCTTGTAACAAACAATTTCTTTTTCCCACAAAGTTTTCTACCCTATCGGAAGATTATTTTTCAATTTCATCACATTTTGAAATGTCGTCTGCACACTCTTTCAATTTGGAAGAGTCGAAAATTTGGTGTTTGGGAAAGGGGAAGCCCACTGCAAAAATGTCTTCTAGCTGACTAAACAAAAGTTAATAGTATATCCCAGCTTAATGAGCCCTTTCTGTGTGAAAAGTTCAGGGTCTTCCAACATTCCTTTTGGTCCAATGATTGCAAAACCACTTGAATAATGCCGATAGTATGTGAAGGTCCAATAAACAACAAAACCCTTAGTCAGAACTCTTTTATGAAAAAATGATGGTCCCAGCACCAAATATACACACATATAACTTTCATTGCACTGTTAATCATTTCATGTACAAGCAATTTACCTAAACAAATCTACTCAAAACAGTCATTAAATGTCTCCACAAGTAAACAGACTTCCCACATTTCTGTCCCAATGCAAACAATACATTCACAAGATTACAGCTGGTATATTGCAGCGCCCCCATCTGGTTTGGTGGCAAAAAGCGCTTCTATGACACGGTCCTGCATACCACGTGCTTCGTAATACCTCTCTTTGACCTTGACTAGAAATTCCAACAGCTGATTGGTTGGTACCATTGAAACAGCACAGCCACCCCAGCCTGCACCTGTCAGACGGGAACCAAGTGCTCCAGATTCCCTTAAAGACATAATGTTCTAAAAGTAATAAACCTTGATTAATAATTACAAACAGTTCTTTTGTCAAGGGTTCAAAGCAAGATAATAGCATGTCCTTCACTTTTGTGAAGGCCTTACTATAGTCTTGCACTGAACTCTCCATATATATCTTCAATCACAGTGTAAACAATAAATTGTCCTGCAGGTATTAAATTCAAAACTTAATTTTTTTTTTTCATTGACTTATATATTTCAAGCTGATTGAACTTGAAAACATTTTGACAAAAAGCGCCTTTGCAGTAGACAGCAGAACAAAAGAACTTTTACTTAAAGAGACTTGAGAACATGATTCTAAGCCATAATCAAATAAAAATTAATTTCGTGCTTTGATACAAATTATTTGAGCGTAAGGGTTTTACTTAATGCCAACATTATTTCAGTTATATTGCAATACACATATCATAATAGAGAAATTTCACCATCAGTCACAGTTAGACTGATGAATCCTACTGACCTACAAATCTGGACAAGTTCATCCAGTTCAGTACAGCTGCACTCATAAACTCTGCTACAGCTCTCCTGACTGTCATTCATCAGTTGACCTAGTTTCTGTACAGCACCAGGGGGCACTGTTTTACACACTTCCTGAAACTCGTCCACACGTCTCGCCTCCGTGTACACATGCATGGCTCGCTGGTATAACTTGAAACTCTGAACTGAAAAACAATTATGCTCAATAGTTATTTAAGATCAAAAACATTCTTATTGAAAGACTGCAATCATTTTTTATTGTATTTCAGGGTTTTTTTCACTAATTTTTCAGTTATATCACAGCTATATCTAAATTATCCCTGGACTAAAGCCAGTTCTACCCATTTTTTATCTGAACTGACTCTTAGTTTTATCCGCAGGTTCCCGATTATTTTTCTCTCTATTGAATAAATTCACATTTTTTGTCTTTGTCTATCCACACATACCAGATAATTGTTCTTTTCCTATGAGTAAATTCACACTTTTTATCTTTCTCTAGCCCATTCCATCATGGCTGATAAAACATCTGTAAAAATTGTGTGGATTATCTTTTTATATTAAGGACGAAGAATGAGAAAAACTGTCTGCAATGCAGAACTCAGGTTTGTTGTAGGAGTCACTTTCTCTATGAAAAAAACATAGTTTGTGGGTTTTCTTCCAAAATGACATACATTAACTTGTGACAAGCTGGTGTCATGTCATTTTGGAAGAAAACCTAAAATGTCAAAATTTTGAAATCAAGAATCACCCATATCGTTGCTGTCTAGTAAGTAAATGTAGGAAACTTTTTCCCATTTATTGTTGAAGTTTAAGACTGGGAACAATCTTGAGCCAACAAGCTTTCTCACACAAACATGTTTGACACCCTTCCTATGTACACTGATAGAGTTTACCAAACTTTTTATGAAAATGGAAGCTATTAATGTAATGGCTATTAATGGAAATGTTTATACCTTATATTGCCTTCTTACCATCAAGAGTATTCTGACTGAGACTGATTTCTGCCAGCTGGTCTGCAGACACCTCCAGGATAGAACAAACTTCCTCCTTAGTGTATGGCTGCTCATGGAGAACTGACTTCACAACATCTTCCATCTCTGTCAGAGGCTTGCACAAGACTTGCTGAAGGTTTCCTAGACGCTTGGTATCTACCCAGGTAAGGTTATTCTTCTTCGCAATTATCTGTATAAAATGGTTTGTTTTTGTTACTCTACGCAAGGGTGAAAAGTGTCTTTCCTATCCAGTTATGCATTACTACTTTGAAAAATTAAAATTTATGTGAATTCCTTAGAACCACCTGGATGGAACTATTCTTAAGTTATCAGAATAGTTCCATCAAGATGGTTCGAATGAATTCACATGAATTTGATTTTTTAAAAGTACTTTTGAATTACTGTGGTAAGTATTCACAATATAGGAAAGAAACAAGAGACTTGGATAGTTAGTATAAGTTTTTTCTAATCTATTGGTAAACAGGTTGGCAAAAATAAAGAAAATGTAAACATTCTTGTATCAAATAACTATTCTGGGGCTCATCTGAAGTGAAATGACCAACAGACAATCACAATAAAAGTATAAAAAAGATCATAATATTGGTGGTATTGTGCCATTTCTCAAATCTATGACATATGATGCCCTGTAAAGGAATTTCATTGGTTTAATATGTTTTGTATTATACTGAGAACTTCCATGATAAATGTTTTTTAAACTTGTAATTTACTGCTGATTACTGCTGAAGTTGAATTGCTTTTTTCTATAATTTAGCAGTGCCAGAAATCCCTTCAGGTTAATCAAAATCTTTAGTTCTTGTATAAATTGTGGATAATTTTGAAAAACAGATTTAAAAGAAGGGAAAATGTTCATGTAAAGCACCTGCAGTGGAAAAGATGTAAGAAACCTTTAAGATACCTCGATGGTTTTTACCCAATATCAGGAAGGGTATGTATCTATACTGGATAACTACCAACTGATGCTCCTTTCAATTTGGATTAGTTTCAAAATGCTTATGATGTAAAGGGTTAAGAGACCTGTGTTGCTAAGCGGCATTCTACAACCCGAGTGTTGAAATCCGAGCTGGCAGCTTTATTCTTCTCCACACAGCAGTTAGAGATGACAAACGCAATGCCGTCTGGTAACATGACATCTTCCTCTCGAAGTGGATTAAAATCTATTTTCTTGGCCTGAAAATGATGTAATGTCTTTGTTACAGAAACATTAAACATTAAACATTAAACTAATAGGGTAAAAAGGAGAGTTTGTGCAACGTGAACTCAATCAATTCCCATCATGCAACAATATGTTTATGTCTGTTTAAAAAAATAATAATGATCATGGAAGCATTTCGGTATCTATGTCAACAATTATCAAAGTCTGCTGGAGAAACATAAGAACAAACAATGGGATAAAAAGATGCTTTTCATCCAAATTTCAGTTTAATATATATTATATTCCTAACATTTTGGGATTTAAAGCTGTGTCAACAAATTCTTATCACAGCTTTCCTTTGATTCACTAGGCCATTGCTCGGATATGTCTTGCCAAAGATATAAGCAAGAAATCTGTGTAACTGTGGGGTAGGGAACAAGCCCTAGCACCTGAACCATGCAGCATACCCTTCCTACTGTGTGATTATCCTGTTAGTAATAAAAGTATCAAATGAGTACTATATCAAAGAGTACTTAAAAATGAAAGAAACAAGCCATCTTACATGATGGCAATATATGAATTCTTAATGCTTAACCTTGGCCTCTCAATTTTCCATTGAAGCAACATAAATAACTACATGATCAAATATTGAAAATCCACAAAGTAATTGTAGTTAACTTGATAAATGACAAACTGTAAAATGCACTCACCATTCCTGGCTGTGCCATAAACGAGATAGCCTGGTCCATCCCTCCTCCCTGAGTCCCAATATATCTCTCACAGTTAGCACACATATCAGCGATCTCTTTCTGAAAAAGAAATGACAATAACAACTTCCTAGTGATAAAATGACAACATAGATTTCTAATGTAAAATAAGGCTAGATAGTTGACAGCTTTTCAATCCAGTTCATAGCCATACAGAAAAGATATAGACTGTTTTCTTGCAGATAATGCAAACTGTTCAAACCGGGTTTATTTTATAAACAATGATCTTACTGAGAATGAGAGATTTTTTAAGAGACCATTATCATGTGGATTGTTGAAAATGTTTTACTGATTTAGTCATGTGACACTAGCAAGCTATGCATGGAATAATTCCTATTTATAAATAAACTTTCCCAAAGAAGCGATGTCAAAGGCAAAGACTTATTTCACATAACCTAACAATTTCATGCCATTTCAGAAATTTAGAAGAAAAGGCATTGAAAAAGGCTTCTGGCTTAGTGACGATGATTGTTAATATAAATGTTTTAACATTTATATATTTTTGAGATAGTTTCTTTAAGGCCTTTGGAAGACCTAATAACCCATTCTATAATAATTGCTCAATATCATACCTTGGTTCTGGTCTGTCCATTAGCATGCATGGTTAACAATGCCGCACAGCACACAAGAGCACTTGAACTAGAGAGTCCAGCACTAGGGGGAACTGTCCCATCAACCATACAGTTTAATCCAACACTACTCGGCAACTCTAAAAACTCGGTCATCCCTCGAACACCACACAAGAAATAGTTGTACCATTCCGGACTAGACTTGTTAATTTCAAACTTCCCAATCTCGCATTCAAAAACACTAAAATACAAACATGTTTAGTTCATGTAATAAATATGATATTAGAAAAGGTTTATATCATGAGAGTCTAATATCGAAATGAAAGTGACTAGAATGACTTGAAGAAATAAAAAGAATAAGCTATTCTCCCATTGTTAATCTTAACCCTTTACCAAACGCCAAATTTTCAACTGTCCCTAATTGAAAGAGTTTGCAGAAGACATTTCTAAATGTAATGGAATTGAAAAATAATCTTCAGATAGCTCAGAAAACATTTTGGGAAGAGGAGAAATTGCTTGTTAAGAGCAATTTCTCCTTTTCCTATAATGTTTTCCAGAGTCGTCTGCAACAAACTGGTCAAATGTTGTTAACGTTTTGTAATGGGTTAAACCTGCAACCCGTTATTTACAGATATGCAGAAGAATCCAGAAATTATTGTAAAAAAATGTAAAAGACTTATGATTCTTGATGTATTGTCTCATTTTCCAACAGTTATCACAACTAATAGAGTAATTCCTCCCATTCATATAACTTTTCCTCCAATTCATATAACTTTTTCAATGATTTTCCTCTTCAAAAATTAGCTAAGAAGTGTATAAAATGCTCCAATTTTGTTTAAAAAGTTATTTTTCATCTCCCTTTATCTTGGTTTAACCCATCCCATTGAGCAGACATTAAGAGAGCATGGTGACCAAAAATAGTAATTTGTGATCCTTTGTAAAATTGTACTTTCTAAGCCTTCCATTACAAGTATTATACACAAAAATCATGAATTCAATTGAACAAAGGTCATAACTTCTTATACCTGTACTTGGGGTTGATGTTTGTAACAGTGAGTTTGCCATCTTTGTTTGTAGATACAGCAATAACAATGTCCTGTTCAATAGCCATTGGTAACACTCCATAGCCACAATAATCAATGTGTTCACCTAAAATATAGACATTCCAAAGACAGGATATTAATTGTTCACCTTAATTATCAATACTCAATTATCTCAATTACCAATGTATGCATGTATCAATGCGTTCAGCAGCAAAATAACCAACCATATGATGAATAACCAATGTGTTACATGAAATAATATCCCCTCATAAGAAAAATAATAAATGCAGTGTTGACATTAATTTTTGGAGTAAGAGGCCACCTTTCGATTCGAGAAGACCAATACAGCAATCACCCTACAAAAAATAAGGTGTTACTTATGACCATCTATCATACCTTTTGGTATTTGAGCCAATAAAAAAGTTATTTAAAGCGGTCAAATTGGTCGGAAGCCGGCTATTAATGTATACAATACTTAGATTCATAACCAGAGTAACCATCATTTTTATATAAAATATGAATACCCTGTAATTAAAAAATAACACATCATACATGTACAATTTATCTAACAGAGTTCTTCATCACTCACTTCACATTGCCCAAACGTGACCTTCACACTTGTTGTATAAGATCTATGAAAGCATTGTTATAGTAGAACTAATTGCTTATAGTGAGCTATTATGCTATTTATTCTTATGCCTAACTTTTTTATATCCAATATCATTATGAATTCATTCATGCTACGTTTTTGTTGGTGGCTGCTTCAAATTATGAGCAGCCAAATAAAACAAATACTTCTTTAACATGATTATTAAAAGTCCACACATAACAAAAATCTGTCTTTTATATACCTTTTAGTCAATTTAGGTTTGTCAACAAACAAGAGGATTGGTTGATTTCGATTGAATAACATTTCTTTGGGTTGTATAAAACCATTCAGTTTGTTGTTGGTACTTTGAAATAATTCTTGTTAACATATTTGTATGGTAACATCTATTCTTACCTATTATATTTACTCTCCCAGGTGCTCTTGCAATAAATTGTGGATCTTCACCATACTTGGCTTTAAACTTTTCTACAAGTGAACCATATCTGAAAAACATTGTATTTATAAATAGTGTAAACATATTTCATATATATTTAAAGAAATTGAAACAAATATACGTAGAAAACTACATGTATCATTAAAACATTACTTGTTAAATCACATCACTGTTTCAAAGAGACCTATCAATAAGGATCATGTCCTACATCCTACCTTTTTATATAGCATATGCCAACTTTATGCAGTTTAAATTGTATGTGGAAATCTTCCACAATTATATTGTTACCTTATTTCTATGGATCAGAGAAGGAATTCAAAAACAGCAATCCGATACCGATCGGAGAGGCTCAGCTTAGAATTGATCTCGGGACAAGGTAAATAAAATATTGTTAAATGATTGTTATCAAAAGAAGGATTAGATCAGAATACTGGTAAGTGCCTTTCACAAAACCATGTTCATCAAATCCATAATTCTTCACATTTTCTCTTCGAAGCCCTAAGAAAAATCATTAGTACAAATGATGACCATTTTTTTCCCTTTTCCAAAGAGACTAATTTAAAATATCAAATGACCATTACTTACAGTTGTAATTAAATTAATCCTTTTTTTAATCAATGAAAATGGTTCAGAAGTTTGACATGATGAGAGACATTGCATGAAGCAAACATTTTTATTTCTTATATAAAATATTGCATTACAGCCTATACAAACATTCAATCATAGCATCAGAAAAATTAAAATGTTTACTCTAGCTGCAATAAAATGACAGTAGGTTCTGTAAAAGATGACCGGTGCAGTTAAGCACTAGTAGTCAAACTAATGAGACACGATCCGGAAATATTGAGAAAATTTTGTATCAGGCAATATCTCCCATCTTTTTGACCCTTCCAACGATTCATTTTATGTTGGGTAAATGTGACAAAGTTTTAGTCACAGTTTTGAACACCTGTATATCCATTTTATTGTAAAATATCAAATGACCATTACTTACAGTTGTAACTACATTAATCTTTTTTAATCAATGAAAATGGTTCGGAAGTTTGACATGATGAGAGACATTGCATGAAGCAAACATTTTTCAGAATTTCCCAGACACTGTCCAGTGGAAGTCAGATTTTGCACATCACATCTAGATCTGTAGTTAAAGTGGTTTACTTCTCCTGACACTCGTGACAGTTGTAAATGGTGATCCCCATCGATAAAAACAATAAAGATTTCAAAACAGTCTACTGAATTAACTTCCAGATATATAGAAAACAATACCTTTCTTTATTGTTTTCGGGTATGCCACGAATGACTGGTGGTGATGAATCCGCCATGTTTCTGTCATGTGACTGGAAGAGAAGTTATTTTTAGAATTGGTCCAGAAAGGTTGTCTGTTTTCGGACAACACTAAAAGAAATAAAATCTGGTGATGATGCTAAGAGAAGCTTTAAGATGGACCTGCATGTTATTCGCCAGTTCATCAACAAGGTGATATACCTATTGATATTACACAAGTCAGTCAACGATTGATCAAAACGTTTTATTATAAATTTAGTCACTGCACATCTTTCGTACCCGTTTAGTTTCGATCTTGAATATTTGATGCAGACGAATTTTGGTTTGTGTGTAGCAGACTACATTTTGAAGCCAATTAATCTATGGCATTTTATTTCATGAAAAGAAAAATATAATTTTGTTTTGACTAGAGAATGTTAAACGATCTGGATAGTTATTGAAGGAGAGATATATTCTCCTGATTTTTTTTGTTTGTTTTGAAAACAAATTGCAATGATACCAAGAGACCTATATGGGACCTGTGTCACTTAATGACTCTTATCTAATCTTATCTAATGATGTCACTTTACTTTCATTTCCAAAAATAGATCTTAAATGTGAAAGTCGTTTAATTTGATTCAGGAAACAATTTTATATGTCACAACTTATAATATCGCCATTTCGTATGGGTAACCTATAAAAATGATTTACAGTCATTTCCCTAACGACCGTTTCCCCGCAGTTGATTTATGTAGTAATCGAGGAGTTGTTTCCCCGCAATCATTTTATATAGTATTTATCATATATACTGCTTAATCAGACATCATTAACGAACATAAGTGGTACCGAAGGATGTGTTTCGTGTTTGTTGACACATAATTACGCTAGATGTAATATTGATAACCAGGATGTTAATTTGATTTGTCGGCAAATTAAAACATATAAAGGGATTATTTTAATTAATATCTATTTTAAAAAAACCACAAATGAATGGTTTTAAATTCTTAATCAGACACCTTTAACGTACATGAATGGTGATTACTAATTTGTTTGATGTTTGTTGCTTGTTAAAACCTAATTAACTTAATTGTTATATTAATATTTAGCAGTTTAGTTTAATCCTCGTTAGATATATACTATATGAAATGATTGCGGGGAAACAACTCCTCGATTACTATATAAATCAAATGCAGAACTGTCGTTCGGTGAAACGACCGTCACCCATAAAAATTGATTTAAATGGATGTCCAATACTTTCATACATCTTGAACTACTTAACATGCACGTTTAGAAAAGGTGTTATAAGCTGGGCCTGATTTACTCGAAAAATTGTAACCCTACACTTATATCCAAGGTGTATTTCTCAGCTCACAGAAATACCCGAGTAGTTCCAATTGTGTTGCAGGCCCACCATAGATCTGAACCCTTGCCAAGATGTTTCTATTATTTATTCTTTCCTCTTCTAATGCTTTCAATTTGGACTTGTCAACTATGGATTCCTATCGGAAGATAAGGAAAGGATCTAGTTAATGATGGTATGTGCATGATTCTAGAACGAAAAATATGTTTGATTTAACTCATTATGTGTTTTAAGATTTCCTTTAATAGGTTAAAGAGCTGGACACACTTTTTCAAGAGATGCAGACCTTGAAGCAGCAAGAAGTGGGGCTTAAGCTTCTAACATCAATACTGAAAAGGTAAATGACTAAGTTGAATAATCTTGTTGAGAAAAGATAGATAAGAAGTGAGAATATATGGTGTTAAGAAGAAGTGAATTGATAAGCTATCAATGGAAATATTTCCCATATGAAGCAATATACAGACAAATGTTTGACTGCATTTAGTGTCTTAGTCACTGGTTTTAATTGATAATGGCAGTGTGATAAGACTTTATCATGAATTAATGTTTATCATTAAATATTCAATGATAAATCATTAGGTAATTTATAAAAAGAAAAAAAAAATGTAAATTATGTATAATTGCACACACAACTTTCAAAAAGCATTGTTGCAAAAGGAGAAATTGCTTTTGACAAGCAATTTCTCCTTTTGCCACAATGCTTTTTCAATTTATTCACATATCAAAACAGCAGAACTGAAAGATATGACACTTGGTTTATTGCAACAAATTCAATGTGATCTACATCATGTGAGCATATAATTTGTTTTTTATCACTTTAGAAATGAGACGAGGCTTGGTGGAAGATTCAAGATGAAGACTGTTATATGGTACAGCATGGTGGGCTTTGAAAACTTCTTTGACATCTGTGCCAGTATACTCTTCACCTCAACTAACCTGATATCACATGCTGCTGGTGATCAAGATACAGTCCATTACGCCAATGATGATATAAAGGTCAAAGAAAGGCTTGATGGGTGCCTCAGTCAGTTTTCTTTGTCCGATTATGACATTGTAAGAAACATGGAACAGATTGTGCGTAAACTTGCCCATCAGTTGGATGCCTTCGAAACAACGGTTGATTACTTTGAAGAAAACAGTGTTATAGTAAGTGAGACAGATTCGAATGACCATGTCATGTGTATAGATATGAACTCAGAGTTCCAGGAGTGTGCCAATGAACTTAATCAACAAATTGTTAATAATACTGAAGATGGAAATGAGATGATCAACACAGATGTACAGCAGGGTACTGATAAATCAAAGCTTTTTGAGTTTATGGCTGAAGAAGATGATACATTCGAGACCGTACTGCCAGAGTGTGCTAATCAAGCATCATCATCAAGAAATGTTGAATACACGGAAGATAGAAAAAACAGTCCCAATGAAGAAGACGTGAATTTAAAACCTACAGAACGTTTTTATTGTGATAATGTTTTGACCTACAGGGACAATGCTTCATGTACTAAAACTTATAATAAGAAACTAAATAGTAATCATGAAGGAATGATGGTTAATTCTGGGAACCATAGCAATGAACTTACACCACATGATAGTTTAACTATGTTATCAGGCCAAACTGAGTCAAAGACTGATGATGTTCTCTCAACAAATGAAGAAATTCCTTCAACTGTCTTTGTAAGGCATGAACATCGTGGAGAATCATTGATGAATAGTGAAGTTGTTGGTAAAGATGGATCTGTTAGTATTGGACTCAAAGATAGAGAAAGAGCTGTCAGTATTGATGATATAGATAAAGAAACAGTTGAAAAAGCCTCGGTATCAGATGTAATGACTGACCAAAACTCTGTGTTTCAACCTCTTGAAAATTCAGAAAGTGTGCTAGCAAAGACAGAATCAATCATTTCAAAGACATGTAAACAACAAAAGCATCCAAAGAGTAATGGACGTTGTACAAGAAAGTCTAAGAGAACACTGAAATCTGATCTAGATTTTACAGAAATATCGTCGAAATCAAAGGTATCTGCTGCAGCCTTAGAAAAGGACCTATTAAGTAATCATCAATTTTCAAACAAAAAGGAAAAGAAGGCTGAAAAAAGAGTTTCAAATGGTTCCCTCCTTGAAATGTCAGTATGTGATAGAAATGGAGAAAAGAAAACAACAAATGAAGCAAATGCTGGTTATAAATGTAAACTTTGTGATAAAAGCTTCTCTCATCAAAAGTTCATGTTTAAACACTACCAGAAGCATGAAGATGGGAAGTTCTGCTGTTTGACGTGTGGTGTCTTTCACAAAAACAAATCCAAACTTGCTGCTCATAGGAAGGACTGTAAACTCAACTGTGAAGTGTAAGTTTTGGATGTATGATGATTCACCTTTAACCACTGGTGCTGTGGGGTCTAATGGTTGACGCATTCATATTCATTTTACATCGCATCAACATTATTTCAGTTATGTTGCAATGTCCAACTCTTATTAATAGAGGAAGACCCCATACTCAATTGCCCATAAGGGCTGGTCAAGCGGGGTAGAACCATTGGCATTCCGTAAGTCAGTCGGGAGACTACCTCTCATGAAAATCCATATCCCTCACTGGGATTACAACCCACGCAGAGACGAGCCATGTGATTTCAAGTTCGGTATTCTAACCACTAGGCCACAGAGACCACTCAATGGTTTAGGTTGTGGACATGTAGTCTTGGGTTCTGAGTTCAAGCCCCAACAGCACTTCTGGTTTCAAGGGATTGTCATTTGGCTAGACACTAGCATAGTACTGGTGAATCCCAGGAAAGACATAATATAGCTAAAAAGTTGTTAACATGGTGTTAAGCCTTATTCTCACAAATAACCAGCTTAATCCCATTACTTTATAATACAGCAAAATTGTAAAATGCTCTGAATTGGCAAATAATGCCTTCTGTCACAAAGTTTTCTTCCAGATGACATAAAGTAGATATTTTTTGTTTATGCTGTTATTTGTCTTCTGCTCTTGCTTTCAATTTTGGACAATTGACAATTTCCCATATAGGGGAATTTATTTAGCTAATATAAATCATACTAAATATCTACAGGTATTAACAAGATACCTTTTCTGCTAGTTTGCAAAAGGTCATTGGTTCTATTAGGGTACCTAATTCAGCATTTGGTGTCTACATTCATATCTAAAATCATGACTTAATATAGTATCTAACATCTTATTCTCATTAAATAACTGTAAGTCAGTTAATACATGTTCTGAGATTTAGATGCAAAGGTATATAGGAAAGGCAGAAGCCTTTACCTCCTGATCAGTTGTTTACTGATTTGTCTATGCTTACTCAGAATTCCTGAAACTTCTTAGGCTCTATGCCCTTGACTGACTGGAGTCCCTGAGATCTGACCGAGACCCTCTTTGGTCTGACAGATTTTAACATGTACAAAGAAGAAAGTGTTCAGTTCAGTCCTACTTGGGCTCTCAGAGTAGCTGAAGTCTGTGCTTACTCATTTTGCAAAGATATTTGTTAGTAGAGTTCATAGAGAATTTTGCTTTATGAGTAATATCTAAATGTATGAAAACTATGAATGTGTGGAGGGTTTACCTGGTACAAGTTATTGTTTTTTTAAAGTGTCAGTTATGTGGATTGAATAGGGCTTTGTAAACATGTAAAAAAAACTTTCAGTCCTACTGTTGTGATATATAGATAGATTGAAAAGCATTGTAGCAAAAGGAGAAATTGCTTGTGACAAGCAAGTTCTCCTTTTGCCAAAATGCTTTCTGAAAGCCATCTTCTGCAAGACACAAAATGTAGCTTTAGGTGGTAATGTGCTAATGCTGTTACAATACTATGACTATGTCGGTTTTATTATTGCTTTTGGTTAATTCTTTTAACCTGGCATTTCACTGCTTAAGGTTAAGGTTTATTTACACCTTATTTCATTCTGTATTTCAGCAGTGGGGAAGATTTTGATAAGGCATGCCAGCATAAAAGTCATCTGCCCAGTCATCAGTCTTACAAGTGTATGCTCTGTGAGAAAATTCTTCCAACCAAGGCTTCTCTAGCGAGGCACAACAATTTGAGCCATGGTGTTAATGATGGGAAAGATGTTCCTCAAATGTTATTGAACAAACATACCTGTGAGATTTGTGGTGCAAGATTTACTGAAGAGGGTGCATACCTTGTGCACAAAACCAAACATACAGGTAAATTCAATTATCCAGTCACCAGAGCTATTTATTGACTTATAACAGGGTGCTGTATAACATTATTGATATCTGTCACTAGATCATGTGATCGCTGCTCACACCTAGTGCAATGTATCGATTTTCCGGTTTGTTTCAATTTTCATGTTTTAATCTCCGCATTTGTTTGTTATTTGATTCCATAAAGGTAACAGGATGATTAGAAAAGATGGTTGGTGCCTTTGAATAGGAAAGGTTATTTGGATTGGCTTTGGATTATTATCCCAGTCACCTTTAACTTATGGGAAAATATTCCTATGCATTGCCTGATAACATTTCCGATTCACAACACCAACTACTTATTCTCCATTTATTCTTACTCTTTACAAAACATCATGATTTATATTGTCACATGTTTAAAGAGTTTTCAGGCCTAAATTTGAGGAATCACCTCAAGAAAGACTAAAGTAAGGTAGTCTTGCCCTGAACCCTCAATTTGAAATCAGAAAAAAATTAAAAGATGTTTGTGTAGTAAAGTAGAAACTGTTGTGAGACAAACAAGTCATTGCTTATAATTTATAATGTTGACTATATCTTGCACATCATTTCTAAAAGTCTAAAATTGTTCCGAATATGGTTAAATATTATTGATTCTAACTTAAGGTGCCCACCTGCTCTGTCTTTATTCTATATAAAACAGTCATTACTGGCTCCTCAATGATACCTTGACCACAAAAAAGAAATAATGGCCAAAGTTCCTTTTGTTTGTACAGTGTTAAACATATCAACAACTTTTCAGGTCTGTAAAGGCTTTCCTGAATTAACCAGTACTAGGGTAGGGTTCCGAAGTGACTTGCCCAAGGTCTCTTCCTTGAAACCAGAGGTGTCAGTGTTGCTCAAACCAAGATCCCCAAGCTCTAAGTCCGCCACCTTAAGCGCTTGGCTACGCATGACCCTTTGCCAAAGTTCCAATAAATGTATTAACCATAGAAAGTTCTAAAACCCTAATGAAACCAGGGTGTGGTCATCTAAATTTTTCTCTTTTTGTCAATTGGTCCTACTTTCAATCTTTTGTTCATCTTCTAGACCAATAAGTTCTGCATAAAACAACAAAGACAATGTTCAAAACCATTATCATGCATCCAAAATATGGAAGTCAAATGAAAACGTAAATTTGTGTATCCAATGGGCCAAGGCTTGGCACAACATGCAACTTTTTAAAAGTTAAATATATAAAGCCTCCAGAAATAAACCACCGCTTGTGTAATTGATAAATGTTGGAGTTTTATTTTCTTTTTTGACTCATTGTATCAAAATGAGTATATCATATGGTTATATTTTTGTCCCGAGTTTCTTCCAATTTGGATGATTCACAAAATGTCAAATAAAGAGGGAATGGTTTAATGATAACCCTTATGTTGTGTTGTAAACTTCCTCTGTTGAGTTGTCGGAGAACCCAAGTGCTGGAACCAACTTCCTGCTTATGCAAACAGGTTTGATCCAGGCCAGCCTCCAAGTAAATAGGTGGCTTGCCTGTGATCTGACCTTTTTGCTGTCTGAGTATCTTTCCTCAACAAATTTAAGCAGATTTGGTTTTGGAAAACAGGCAACTCAAAAATCTATTTTCAGAAAATTACCCAGCATTCTAAAGGTTAATAATAGGCTAATATGTTAATTTGGTTTGCCAATAGATACTTTCCTTACATCCTGCATGCCCCATTGGTTGACGATTTGTAACACAGGATTCAGGTTTTAGTCCCTTTAAGCATTGCTGGTTTCATGGGAGTGTCATTAAGTAAAATAAATCAGAGTCCTTACCTTGTATTGGTCAATTTTAGGATATAACTGAAAAACTGTTGAGACATCATTCAATCCCTTTCTTGGTACAAAAGCATCTCTAGGCAGAAAAAAGTGTGTATATGGTTTACATGAAAACTTGAATAATTTTCGCTTTCAGATGAAAAGCCCTACAAATGTGAGGTTTGCTGTGTATCTTTCTCTAAGCGACAATGTTATCTAAAGCATGGAGCGACAATAAAGCACAACCAGAGGATTGGGAAGGTTGATGGTGAAAGGAAGTTTCTCTGTCAGCAATGTGGAAAGTCTTTCCTGAGGTAAATATTGTCAATCTTTTATTTCTTTAATCTTTTTTTTGGTTTATTAACATAATATGTCCTTTTAATTTGAATTTGCTTACATTTTGATTCACTTTTTTTGCCATACTCACAATGATATCGCTTACTCTGCTTGTCACTGAAATTTTGTATTGAATTGATGATTGTATCTAACACATTACCACCTAACGCCACATTTTCTTCTTTTGCCCCAATGCTTTTTCAATCTATTCACATATCACAACACCAGAACTGAAAGTTTTATCACATGTTTACAAAGCTTCTCTAAAGTTGTCTGCTTCATTAAAAAAAAGATGTCTTCTGCAGGTAGTAAAAAGTTAATGAAAACACAGATTTTTGGCATTTTATAATGAAGAATTTTAAAATAGATTTCTATTTAGTGACAAGGTTTGTTTAGATCATATTAGACATAAAAGCTCCGATTTTAGTAACAATGTTGCTGACTTTTTTATTGAATCATTTGACTTTATATCCCCTTACTTAACTACTATTTTCAACAAAATATTTGAAACAGGAATCTATCCTGAAGCTTGGTGTAAAGGTGTGATTGTCCCAATACATAAAAAGGGTGACACACTAAATGCATCCAACTATCGGGGCATTACTCTTATTAACGTCATGGCGAAGATATTTTCTCTGCTTCTTCGAAATAGATTGAATAAGTGGTGTGAAAACAATGAAGTTTTTAGTGATGCCCAGTTTGGATTTCGAGATAATCGAAGTACTACTGACTGTGTCTTTTTATTACATTCTATTATTCAAAATATCCTTAACAAAAAATGTAAATTGTATTGTGCTTTCATTGATTTTCAGATGGCATTTGATACCGTTATAAGAGATGCACTTTGGGTAAAGCTTTTAGATACAGAGATTAGCTGTAAAATGATAAACATACTCAAATCTATTTATAGTAAAGTAAAATCTTGTGTCAAACTAACAGCTGGCACGAACTTCTCAGAGTTTTTGGATGTCACACTTGGCTTGAAACAAGGGGAACCACTCTCCCCAATACTTTTTATATTGTTTATCAACGATATCAACAATAATATCGATATAAATCATTTAAGTGAAAATGATTTAAATTTTCTATCAATGTATATGCTACTTTTTGCTGATGATATTGCACTTTTTACTACAGACCCAATTAGTTTACAAGCTCAGCTAGATACAATTTCTAATTATTCAAATAAATGGGGTTTGAAAATAAATGTTTCTTAAACAAAAGTTTGTATTTTTGAAAAAAGAAAAAGCACCCATAACATTGATTTGTTTATCAATGGAGAACTAATTGAAGTTGTAGATCATTTTAAGTACCTTGGAGTAGATTTTAGGTATACTGGTAATATGAAAAATGCTGTTGAAGTTTTGTCTGAACAAGCTTTAAGAGCCTACAATTCTGTTTTAACTTTATTTTCCTGCATTACAATTGATGTAAAAACAAAATTATCTATATTTGACTCTATGGTTGTTCCAATAATATTGTATTGTTCGGATGTTTGGGGAATATATGATTATAAAGAAATTGATAGACTCCACTTAAAATTTTGTATGCATATTTTGGGTGTGCGGAAACAAACTCCCAATATAGCTGTGTATGGTGAACTTGGGAGATTTCCGCTTTCGGTTATTTGTAAGGAGAGAACTTTAAAATATTGGGTAAAAATAATGAGTAATGAAAATTCTCCTATGCATCAAATACTACTAGAACAGATCAACGGTAATAGTAAAAGTTGCTGGGCCATGAGTATTAAACAATTGTTAAGCAATCTTGGTTTTAACGATATTTTCACAAATTTTGATAAGAACATTAACTATTTTCCTCTATTAAAACAAAGAATTAGAGACGAGTATATCCAAAACTGGCATAGTTCACTACAAACTTCACCAAAGCTAGATTTTTATAAAATGTATAAGACTGATTTCTGTTTTGAGAAATATATTGATCTTTTAAAAGGAGATAGTTTAAGAAAGCAGATGACATGTTTTAGATTAAGTTCCCACTCTTTAGATATTGAAACAGGTAGATTTAATGGAATTGATAGAAGTGATCGAATATGTAGACTTTGCTCTCTAAATCAGATTGAATCTGAATATCATTTTTTATTGTGCTGTCCGGCCTATGCAAACATTCGTAATAAATATTTTGGACATCTACCATGGCCAAACACTAATACATTTGTTAACATCTTATCTTCAAAACGTCATTGTATTCTAACTAAAACTGCATATTATCTAAAAGAGAGCTTTAAATGTCGAAATGAAATTATTTAATGTATTTACCTTTATTATATACCAGTATGTGATAGATCTACTAAATTTTTGACTTGTATGTTTTCGTAATTTGATAATCTTTGTTATTTCTTTCTTTGTATATATTAACATGTTTACGTATATAACATATATGTCTGTACCATATTTGTAAATGTTGTCTTGGCCATAGGCATTTATATGCTGGTTTTTGCCAAATAAAGAATTGAATTGAATTGTTAATGTTTATAGCTACTTCCACCACACTGGTTTCTTGAACTTTCTGCCGAAGGTGTGCCAAATTGGAAGAAAATAGTTAATGAGTAATTTATTTCTATTGTAGGAGTGACGCACTTATAAGGCATGAGAGACACCACAATGGGGACAAAACCCACATGTGTCAGTTTTGTGGGTACAAGTGTTATGAGAACAACAATCTGAAAAGACATATAGCGCTTCATTTTGAATCTCAGCGGAACTATATCTGCGAAGTGTGCGGTGCCGCGTTTCACACCAAGCGAACACTTGAGGTTCATCACCAGTTCAAGCATAGCAACATAAGAAACTATCCATGCACACATTGTGAGAAGTCGTTCAAAGGAAAGAGCACGCTGATTCGGCACATGAAGGTGCATAGTCAGGAAAAGAAGCATGAGTGTTGGTGTGGTGCGGCATTCAGAAACCAGTATAATCTACGTCGACACATGAACACCCTGCACGGAAGCGACAGTAAACTCCCACCTGTCAAACATGTACAAACTCTCGACTGTCCGGAGAAAAACTCCAAGAAAGATTCCAAATACTGTCACTTTGAACACTCAGAAGAGAGAGTTGGTGGTGTTCCGTCTGCAAGTGGGGCTAATAAAAGTATGATAACTGATGGGGATGTCACTGTGCAAGAGACTGCAGATTTATCAGATATACCCTCAAACAGTTCACTGAGCAATTCTGGGAAACAATTACATGTACCCAACACATATCTAATTGACAAAATACAAAACCCAAGTGCAGGAAAAGAAGTATTTTTGAATGAGTCTGTTACTTCTATAGAGAAGGTTGAAGATGGTAGTGAAGGTCTACCACAAAACCAGACCAGTAACTCTAAGACCTTTGAAATTGATAATTTGTTAGCTGCTCATGACAATCAAAATGGGGCTTGTAGAATAGAACACAATTTAACACAGAACTCTGGAGATTCAGTCTATTACAGCGGGAATATTTCATCCAATGACAATGTTGAAGGAAAGACAAATTTACCCCAATTTTCATTGTACGGATATCCCCCTCTCAGCACCAGTGTCGTGCCACAGTTGATGTACATGCAACCAAGATGTGAGCCTACTATACCTTCACCAGGACCGTATACCGCATATGATCAGCTTATACGATTTGGGTCAATTTTTCCCACCCAAGCTGTACAGCAGATAGTGGGCAATAATCCCAATTCTGTAAGCAAAGTAAGAGAGACAGATGTATTTGGTGTTACCACTCCTGGTTTAACACTTGACCAACTACGCTTCCTACACCATGATATCTACAGCCGTTCACAAGAGGAAATAGCACACAAGTTGAATTTAGAAGCATATCATCAGAGTTTACCACAAGTAGAAGGAACACATCAAAAGCCTAACAGCATTCAGCCAACCATTGTGTTTGATTATAATGAAAAGAGGGACTGTTCCTATGTGCAGCCAGTAAGAAATTATTGCTCGTATAACCAGACAGTGGATGGGGAATTCGTAATTGCAGGTACGATTGAAAAATCAGTTGTAGATGGCTCCCACTCACAGATATATGATAGCTGCATCGACACAGATTACCTACAGAAAAATGGTGGATCTTATGAAAGAACAGGAATGGATAAAATGTGTTCCTTTGATCAAATATCAACGGAGAAAGGAACAAATTCTTCTGTACAAAACAAGCAAGATGTTGACATGCTACAAGTTGATGTGTATGGTAGGTCTATTGACAGTGAATATCTGTCAAAACGGGATTGTTCATTTGATAGACCAGGATTGGAAAATTGCTCATTTAACCAGGTTGGGGAGAAAGCGTCAACTTCTATGGTAAATGACCAACACAATGGTGTTGCCTCACATGCAGATAAGTATGACAGCTCTATCGATGCGGACTATCTACAGTCGAAGAGAGAAATGGCTGCAGAAAGTCTTGCCCTTATGGCTGCCTTGACTCCGGACCCTGTCTATAATGGCCTTGAAGCCAACAATCAAATGTTGTAGAAAACAGCCCAGGTTACCATTTCATTAAATGTTTTGTGCTAAAAATGTGCCTAAGTTTAAAACAACATTTCCTATTATTTCAATATTGGGCCATGAAATATTGCACTCTTTATCTAAGATATATTTATCAGTTTGACCTTCCGTAAATTTTTTCCTTAAGTCTAAGTAAAATGGTACCTAGATCGTTTGCAGGCAGGCTTTTAAAAACTATATGATCTTATACCTTTCTCTGCTATAAGATTTAGCAACTAGCCCAAATTTAAGGCAAAGGTTGGTAGATTTTATAACATATGGGGAAAAAAAAGAAAAAAAACGTGGTTTAGATTATTGGATGAAACCCACTGATTTAAAATGGGAATTGTCTTTGGGCAAAAAGGGCACACATCTTAAACAGTTGATCTTCGACTCTGATTTCTCTGAGAAGACATGGCAAAATGTTGACATGCTGTTGATGGTGGAAGATTGTTAACCAAGTTGGGGAGAAAGTTACAACTATGATAGTAAATGTATAGTAACCCATTGAAATTACATTAAGTATTTTGGATAAATGGCAGTACTTCAGGAGGGTTTAGGCAGACCACTTTTTTTATGAACAATTACAATTTAGTTACATGTTTTTTAGTTACTGTATACAAGTTTTATTTTACAGTGTTCACTTTGTTAACCATTTATTTTATTTTGTTATATTTTTTGTTTAATTCCTTTTTTAATAAATTGTTCAAGATCTCAGACAGTCTTATTATTCATATTGGACAATTCTCTATAGAAGCTTGGCAAAATGGTTAAGTTGGCAGACTTTGAACACATGGTTAAGGTTCGGAGCCCCACTGATAAATCTGGTTTCGAGGGATTGACCTTTGACAAGTCATTTCAGAGCCCTAGCCTAGCACTGGTGGATCCAGGAAAGTTGTTCCATAACTGAAAAATTGTTGATTCAGTGTTGAACACCATACAAATGATCTATCAAATCTATATCACAAGTATACATTTAGTTTAAGGTTTATTATCCCTCTAAATCAAACATTTCCCAATGTTTCTAGCTATAACATATAATGCAGTGAACATCAGTTTAAGATAATTATTTTTTTTATTATCCCCATTGTCAATTTTTCATGACTTATCTCCTATGAAAACAGATAAAAATTTATTTCTCCTGGTTTCTACGGTAAACTTGGGGTTTTTCTATTGAAATCTTATCAAAATTTTGAAATGCATCTTTCTTCCAAAGTTTTTTTTTCTCAGAAATCAAACTTGAGATATGCAGGGGCCATCATTCTTAACCCTTATAGTGCTGGAACGACTTCGTGTTTATGCAAACAGGTTGGATCCAGGCCAGCCACCAAGTAAATGGCTGGCCTGTGATCCAACCTGTTTGCTACTCTAAGTATCTTTCCTCATCAAATTAAGCAGTTATTTAAGGTTTTGGAAAGCAGACTGAAATTTACCCAGCATCCTAAGGGTTGAACGTAGAAGTAGAAGTATGTCTCTCTGAATATAAACATCATATGACAGACTGTGACCCTGTAGATGGTTGTGCGCTGTTTATAACATACTGTTTTAAAGTTAACATCGTCTTTTGGACGCGACCCGTGGTACAACGTGCAATCAATGCAAAATAGCAATTCATCCTTTTCACAATAGTTTCTTAAAGGCATATCAAAGGAGAGGAGTACAAATAAATTACTGAAAAAATATATGGAGTTCTTTTATTACGTTCATAAAGGTCATGAGAATTAGTTTAGGAATGCATTGAGAAATTATTTAATAAACTCATTTAAAATAAGTTATTATGTGCTTGAAATATAGTTGTCTCCAATTCAATCATGTTTATCAAAAACCTGTGTGTTTACATATTCAAAATAACGAATTCTGATTGGTCGGTTCAAAAATGTGTGTATCAACTGTCAAGGTCAGAGGTGAAAAATCAGGAAATCTGAATTATAAAACTTGCTAATCAGGGTTATATCTTGTTTACTTTCACATTTAAGTTGTGCTGATGGTGTCTTCTGGTGATAACTAGTTGAATCTGTCCAAAGGTTTACCAAAAATATAGTTGAATATAGCATTAATCTCCTTAAATGGGCCTTTAAAGATTATTATAAAATACAATTATTTTTTTCTCGCGATCTTTTTATCGTCTACACTTGCCCCCAATTTGAAATATGTGGCTTAGATGTGGATACTTAACGGATCATATTTTGCGAACTGATGAAAACCAAAACAAAAAACACATTTCTCCTATGTTAGACATTTTATTCTACACGAATGGATTATTTAGAATTCATAATTCATAATGGTTACACAGTCACATAATATGGTACTATATACAATCAAAGTGGCTACGTAAAGCTGAAAAAGTACAAAGTATCATCAAACATCGGTTGATAATGAAGGGGCACCAAAGGAAGTCTTTACACATTACCACCTAACGCCACTTTTCTTTTTGCAGCAGACGACTCTCAAAAAGTATCGAAGCGAAAGGAGAAATTGCTTGTGACAAGCAATTTCTCCTTTTGCCACAATGCTTTTTTTAACATATTCACATATCACAACAGCAGAACTAAATTTGTTTCAGACGTTTACAAAGCTTTTCCTAAGACGTCTGCTTCAAGTAAGAAAAAATTTCGTCTGCAGGTGGTGAAGAATTAAAGTGCATATTTGCACTACTATGTTAGTATATATAATTAACTGTATACCAAACAATATTGTTATCTTGTACTTTGCTGTTGCACATGACTTTTGAAACCATAGCGTGGAAAGAAACAACTTTGCCAACTTACTTCTTTGAACACTGCCTTTCTGCTACCAAAGAAAATATTCTTGTTCTATTCAGACTTCAATTGTCGTCTGTAAAAGCTGTCTCTTTTTGACAATTACATACTTGTCCTTTCGTAGACATACAGACATATTCAGAAGTCAAAGAATAATGGATCTCCCGTCGCAAAGCTGAAGATTTTGACGGTTTGTGTTTCCCGAAGGACCTCATAAAACATGATTGCATCGTAGGCCAAAAGGAAAATAACAGATTGTGTATAGTAAGTTTTCAAGGACTGTAATTGCCCCCATTCAAAACATTTAATAAAATCCTTCGAGTGTCGACCCTATAATCCATTTCCTCAAACGCCATAGACCTATTCCTCAATAAAAAGGGCTAACATTTTTACTATGTAAAGTCTTAATAAATTTTCTACCGTATGCATGCCAGATGCATAACATTGATAAACATTTCTCGGGTAATGTTCTCGGAACTCTTTTAATAGTCGAGGTATTTACATTTATTCTACGCAAAATTTGTTTCTATTTATTGCAACCGTTACAATACAATGTGACGTCAATGTTAATATCAACAAACAACCAATCAAAACGTTTGAATAATGTCTTTGTATTTTTGTATGGCATATAAACTATCATGTTGGTCCTTGCGAACTTAAAAGGTGAATGTTTTTTATTCGATTATGTCGAATTGTGTCGTTACTTTCAACGTAGACAGTACTACTAGTTAAACGGTATGCACCATCTTTAGTTGTTATTGTTTGTTGTTTTCATTTTATGTAAACAATAAAATCCATAGATACAAAGTACATATATACACATATAGGTTTTACGTATTCACATATATTGGTCTTTGTAAAATTCAATTCTCATTTCTAAAAGCTCGGAAGCGCAAACAATAACATCTCTGCCCTACGTTGCGTCTGTTTTATGTTTACGCACAAATATAATTGTTTATATCGTAGTCCAAAACGGAATCAAGGCAGATCCGTTAACTGCCCAGGCCAGATTGGTATTCTGTTCTGGCCTGGCCAGATTCTGAATCTGCCTCGTATTAGTATAGCCGTTCGAATGTTGGGTAATTTTCTAAAAATATTTTTTTGTATCGTTTGCTTTCCAAAACCTTAAATATCTGCTTGATTTTGACGGGGAAAGATACTCAAAGTAGCAAACAGGTTAAATCACAGACCAGTCGCCAATTTACTTGGCGGCTAGTCAGTGATTTTACCTGTTTGCATAAGCATGAAGTCGGTTCCAGCACTATAAATGTTAGATAAAATTTCTGTTTTGCTCTAATTCCGGGTTTGACTCGGTCAAATGGATATTTTTGATAAAAGCTAATTGAAAATCATTCCATTATTATCAGTTGGCTTCAGCAACAGTTTGTAGTCTTTAGAAATATATCTTAACAAAATATAAAAGGACCACTCATATAGTTTAATACCTTTGTCTTATATGATGACAGAAACCCCATAACAACACAAGATACGTGGTAATGTTCATGTAATTTGCTAATTCTAATGTAAATCGCTCTAATGGTGAGGCCAATAGCCAGTCGGAATCAAAAGAAATATTGATATCAAGCATTACCCTTGCGGTTCCTATATAGTTCTAATCTTCACGCATGGAAGCTCTGATTCAAAAGACAGTTTAAGTACAGTCAGTAGCTTTCTGGATGCCAACTGACATGTGTTAAGCACTAAATAGAATTGTATATCCTTCATGCATACCCTGCAGATGACCGATAATGTCGTTATTGGCTGTTCATTCTCATTTACCGAGATGGAGCAGACAACATAGAGAAAAATGTCTGCAAAAAGTAGAAAAATGTCTGCAAAAAGTATACACTTTTCCCAATTAACATATTTCCGTTGTGTCATAGTTGTCTATGCACAAACGTCATAATGGAATAAGGTTATTTCTGACACTGGTCCTTAAAGGGCCCCTTTCGATTTGCTAATACCAACAAGGTTTCATTTTTGTAACGCTTTTCCTTGATCAACGCGTGCTAGGCTAGATTTCTGGGTACCGTTATACTAAACAATATAAGGAAAAGGTTTGCGTAAGTCAATACTGATAAACATGGATAGATACCTAATTGAGAGAACAATATTGCAATGTGACAAGCCATAAGAAGCGTCTCGGAGAGACGACTCGAATGATGTGTAACTTTGCCATATTGTTTAGCCAAATATTGAAATAAGAGTGAATGTTATTTTGAACTTACGCAAATCTTAATCGTAAAATGTTTTGTAAAATGGTACTCTGATATGACGTGCCATAGGCCACTCCCTCGAAACCAGGGGCCTCATGCTTTTATCCTGTACCTTAAAGTAAACGGTAATAAAAACGAAATTGAGCTTCCCTAATAACCAAACCGTATATAGAGTGGTTATAACGGAATATGGAAGACACATATTTCTACTTTCGAAATAATATATGCACTCTAAAGCTAAACAATTGGATACAAGTAGTTACCAGCGAAAAAGTGACATGACAATTCTGACGTACGACCTCTCATGAAGTTTTCAGGTGTATCTGAATGCATTTCGGCGGACACTTTTGCAAACTTCGTGAGTAAGTGTAGGTACGTCCGATTGCAGAACCAGCACAATGATACTAATTCAATGAATTTTGGTCTTGTCGTCGTAAATATTTATAGTTTGGACACCCACCATCACACTTTCATGCCTTTGTTTCTACGTCCATGGCTAACAAACGGGATTGATACCTTAACACGTATGTGTTAGGTTATGGTGAGAGAGAGTTGTTGCTTTTACATTATAACCAATAGATAACAATAATGCTTATTCTTTTGAATTAACCGAATGACAACAGCAAGTTTGTAGATGTAATTTATTTTTACATGTATCTTTGTATGACGGCATCATCCGATAAAAGTCCCACAAGACACCAAACAATAGCCAATTATCCGAAGCGCAACATAATGATTCCTTTTCTATGTACATCATTCATTTTTCCATTTTAGATATCTTCTCTTTCTATCTAATTGCCGAACAACAAACTGTTTTAGTTATAAGTTAATGGGATTTTAACCCACTTTAAGGCCACCAAGTAACACAACCCAAAATCTCGACCAATCAACACGCAGCTCTCCATGAGCGCAACTAATCACTTTGTACGTCTCAAAATATGTTCCGTCCAATCTGTGGTGTCGTCTTATAAACCGGAGTCGTCTGAGTTGTCCACACCTGTGTCCTTGAAGAGCGGGTAAATCATGAGTAAAAATACCGATGCAAACAGGGTACCAACCACGTAAATCCAGAACAGGAACCTGTCTATCACCTCGGCAACTTCCATCCACTGTTTAATCAACAGATCACAATGCTCTTTTTCCTCCTCCCGCGCGAGAAGAGTATCGAGTTTATTTACAATTAGCATCAGCTCCCGATTGTTCGTCTCCTCAGGTCTCGTCGACTGGCGAGGATGGTTATGATTGTGTGTTTGACCTTGACCTTTGTTATTGGCGGCCTCGCCGTTCTCGTAATCGAGCAAACATCCGGAATCACCGGAAACGGTCGTGCTCATGTAATGATATGGTTTGGCTGCTCCGCCACCGGAAGTGTCAGGTGCTCGCCAGTCTATCCGGGTCCTTGGTGGCGAGGATTTCAAAAACACGACCTTCATGCACATGAGTTTTGAGATGAAGGTTAGAACGTTTGTCAGCCATCTTGGAACTGGTGTCTCTTTCTGTCCCCGGTGAGGTATGTTTGACGTCAGAACGGCGAGTATCACCGATAATGACGTCATTGACATGATTGTCGTCAGATAGATACCTGTGAAAGATAATGAAAATACAATTCTGTAAACATATATTGTTCTAAAGGACATTTTATCACATATCAGCGTTTCTGTCGAAGGAGGATCAAAACCGTTTACATTACATATGTTTATAGCTTACATATACTAATTACAAGATATAATGCATACATGAAGACACGGTTACATTGTTAATGTTAATTATATCTAAGATTACAAGAGAAGTAAGTCAGGGTAATTTGAAAATATTAGATATTTAGATGGACATCTATAAAGTTCGGAAAAGGCCATTATATTATAAGATTAAGCCGAATATGTTTTACACACATAGCAGTTGGTGGGGAATCTATTGGAGCTGTAAAAGTTGTCATTTGTTGGCAAAACAGCTATTCTCCAGCTATTCTCATTTGGTATAGTAACCTCTCCAGCATAGAATACCGAGATCCAGAAATACATGCATCATTAAGGAAGCTATCCTTTGGTTTTATCAAATCATTTACACAATTCCGTTTGTTGTTTGAAACTGGGCTTTAGATGATATGTGGCATTGCTCTCGGATCAGAGAACAAAATCAACTTAAAGTGCCAAACTTTGAGTTTATGTTAAGGTTAAGTTCATATGTTATCTAGCAATGTTGTTATGCTTCTGAAAACATTTAACACAGGGTGGTTAAACTTTTTCTTAGCCAGATCAATTTCTTTCTTATGCATAAATTGACATACCAAATGCTTTTAAATTCCTTCCCGCCATATTCACTAACCCCACCTGTCAATTACTTAAAAACATTTGAGATAAAGGACAATATTATAACATATTTTATAGTCACACTTCTTTCCAGCGATTGGCGAGAATAAAGGCGGACTATCTCGGGTTCGATCCAACAAAGTGACAATTCATTTCACTATCAATCGTCCTTGGGTAACACAATACTTTATAAATCAAAACGGATAGATTCCTAAAGAAGGTTACACGAATTAAATAAGCTACATGCGTTAGTGATATAGGTGAGACAAAAGTGGAACATCGTTAAAACAACATTGAAGCTGAGGTAAAGACCATAGACAACAGGGTACTGCTTTACTAAACGACTAAAAGAAAATGTTGCATAAGTCAAAACTAATTTACGTATATAGTATCTTGAATACATGACTGTACTATGTTTCAATGTGACATGTCATGTCTCGAAGATACGATTCCATTGACGTGTTAATTTGCAATATAGCTTTTCCCAATTTTGAAATCAAAGGGAATATTGTTTTGATCTTAACAAACTTTAAGCGGAAAATAGTAATAAAATGGTTATATTATAAGCCAGCACGGACTTACCAATGAGTGGCACCGAGCTTGACGTTGCCGGCATGTTTTCCGCCACGAGCAGCATAAACACGCAGAAGGCGAGGAGTACCGTCAGACCTAACGTCACTTTCTCACCGCTATCCGGACGCATCCAGAACCCGGATAGCGTTAACGTGGACAACATAATACACGGGATGATGATGTTGTACATGTAGTAGAGCGTCCGCCTCCTAATATGGATGTAGAAAGTGACGTCAACAAAAGGAGCGGGGCAACACGGATACGTGATGGAGTTCCGAATGGCCTTGACCCCCATCAGTTTCCATTCGCCGTTACTGACGTAGTTCGACAGATCCACCGGGTTCGTCCGGGTTGATATATTCACCTGTAGAGAAAGAATGAAAGTATAGATCACCTTGATTTTATGACAACAAGACTATCATAGCCATAAAATACTGGCTGAGGTCGCAGTGCTTGTGTTGAGACTGATCAAATAAATAGTAAAACGCAGATAGTTATCAATAGGTGTACAGAATCCTTAAATATGTTGTGTCACTGAGCAGAGATCACTGTATTAAACGGTCTCGCAGTGAGTTGAAATAAAGATATATGTTACACACGTATGCACGGTTTGCCCATAAGGCATCGGACATACGCGCGTGGGAAAAACACACACGATATTTCACCTTTTAACAAAATCATTTCTATCAAATTTCACAATAATTTTCTTTTAGTACTATTGCCTGCTATTGCTTTTTCCCTGAAGATACCTTTTAAGCGAGTAATTGTGAATAATACCTTTTCCTTGGAGCCCGTTTAACATATACTGTATAGATATTCCAAGTAACATGTATCATATGACATTAACAGGAACCATCGAAATGTATAAAAAATGAAACAAATGTACCAGAGTTCAATCAAGATTGGTGTTTGTTTAACAAATGGGGATAGAGCACATTTAGACCATTGCTGATTAAAAAAAAGCGCGTGCTACTCTATCCATGTTTTCCTAACTATCGTCTGCTACAGTGACGTTCCAAATCGTCTAGACATTATCCTAATCAAAGAAAAGCTGCACTGATAAGTCATTGGGCCTAACAATGGTTGACATAATCCATAGTTGATAGCGTATCGTAATGGAGTTGTGATAACAGAAATAGCTTGGCAGCTAAAACCTCCATAATGACCGAATGAGAGCATTAATCATGATAACTGGACGGAATGGGAAAAACTGTAACACTGTACATCTATAAAACACTTTCTCTAATATATACACTCGTTTTAAATCAGATACTTTGAACAGAAACGATAATGATAAACGAAGGAATTAGTCAAAGTGATGAGAAAATGCTCAAAACATTGTTTTTTTAATCACAATGGTTTCATCTTAAATCACAGAGAAAATAATGTTTTTTTTAGTTTTTCTTTTTCTTTTCTTTTTTTACCGTCCGATGATGCTCTGTATTTGGACTAGCCACATTATCCTATATCGAGTGCGGATTAAACTGTTCACTCCCGATCGGCATGTATTTGAAATATTGTCTGATCGAGAGTGCCTTTTTGGACTATGTGATAGTTTGTGCATTAACGAACGATTCTTAAAAATTTATATCAGTAAATATAATAGTGACGAAAGGAATGGTGCGGGGTGCAAATGCAGACGTTTGGCAATGATTTATACAAAAAGAGATATGTGATACCAAATTCTAATTTCACATTGTTTTGGAATACATATAGCTGTTAATTGCTGTCTTTCACATCACATGATGTTGTATTTTCAAAGTATTTCTTGTCGTATTTTAGAACTTTACTGCCACTTAGGATAATTTGACCTTCGTGAGTTGTTTGGTCAAATAGGTTTGAAGACATCACCTTTTTACATGGATACATAAGAAACCCAAAGTCTATAAAGAAATCATAATTTACCCACTCTTCACTGTAGATATTACCATTGCTAAACTACTAAACATGGAAACATGGTCTAATCATTGCTAGCTCTAAGTGAATGCGATGCAACATATCTAACATCCTATGGAGGCAATTGAAATGCAAAGATTCACATTTTATTATAGTATATAAATCGGAAAATCAGACAGGTGTGTATCCATATTGGCAGACGTCGGTTGGCTGCCAAGTGACGCGTTCCAATAAAAAGTGTCTAGCGTACATAAATAATGTCGCACCCTTACCAGGTGGATGAAAGCTTAATTACTTTCGAAAGAAAAATGTTATAAAGACTTAAAAAAAACATCTTCTTTATCAGATATATTTGGCAGGAATTAGCAGTCCCTTCCAATCTAGTCTTGTTTATCATTGTTTTATCTTGTATGCTAGTGCAAATACTTTAACCAGATCTCTATAAATTTTCATTACATCCAAACCACAATTTTTTATGAACCAAACGTGATAAAAGACAGAACGGCATGTCAAGTACAAATTAACCCTAAGAATGCTGGGTAAATTTTTATTAAAAGATTTTTGTGTCGTCTGCTTTCAAAAATTTTAAGTATCTGTTTAATTTTGTTGAGGAAAGATACTCAGGGTAGCAAACAGGTTAGATCACAGGTCATCCGCAACCTTACTTGGCTTGGCGGCTGGCCTGGGTCTAACCTGTTCGCATAAGCACGAAGTTGATTGCAGCTCTATAAGGGTTAATGCAAGTTCTTGGTAATGTATCCCCAATTTAAACTGTCACTTCGTTATAAAAAGCACGACGAATTGTGTCATGACATCAAACTTGATTACTTTTCACCTCTGTTTTAGGTGGCTAATAAAAAAGAGAAAATTGATGTATGATCGAAAAATAACAACTGCTTTGGAAGCCTGCTCGCTGATTTTACAAAATACAAGATATTCTCTTGCCACTTAGATCGGATTTTGCCATTTATTTAGATTCTAATAAAAACTCGTGACAGGAGCAAAACCTTCTTATACTTGTGACGTTATGTAAAGATCATTAAAGGCACATCAAATGAGAAGAGAACAAATAAAATAGTGAAAAGATTTATGGAGTTGCTTTGTAATATTCATAAAAGTCATGAGAATTAATTTACGAATGCATTGAGACCCCATTAAATAGACTAATTTAAAATAAGTTATTTTGTGCTTGAAATATAGATGTCTCCAATTTAATTATGTTTATCAACAACCTGTTTGTTAACATACTCAAAATAACGAATTGTGATTGGTCGATTCAAAAATGTGTGTATCATCTGTCATGGTCAGAGGTGAAGAATCAGGAAATCTGAATCATAAAACTTGCTTATCTGGGTTATTTCTGGTTTTCTTTCACATTTTAGTTGTTATGACGGTGTTTTCTGGGAATAACTATTTGAATCAGTCTAAAAAATTACCAAAGTATATAGTTTGATATAGCATTTATCTCCTCTAATGGGCCTTTAAGGGAGAAGATGATCATGCAAGTATGAGGAATACTTTCTATTGTTACAATGATTATAAGATTTCTGCTGGAGCTGCATTTGATAGAGATTAACGTATGGAGTCTCTATATGTAATATACCAAGACTTCAAGACATATTTTTATGAGATCAACTTGACACCAAACATAAATTCACCAGAGTTATCTTGAAAATTAGTGTATATACTCAGTGCGATATGTGTTAGTTACTCTACGTACTTGCCTCACGTGTGCCTCTGCGTATTGAGTTTTCCCAGGTTTCCCTTCCGTCAGCTTAAATTATTGCCAAGCACTTTTTCCCGTTTTTTATGATGTTTAACCCTTATCGTGCCGGAACCAACTTAATGCTTATGCAAACATGATATATCCAGACCAGCCGCCAAGAAAATTGGCGGCTGGTTTGTGATCTAATATGTTTGTAACTCTGAGTATCTTTTTTCGTCAATATTCAGCAGATACTCAAGGTCTTGGAAAGCAAACGGTGAACAAATCTATTGTTAGAAAATTACCCAGAATTCTAAGGGTTAACGTCATGTGAAAGATTAAAACAATCGAATGATACACACCTGAAATCCGTCATACGCCCAGGATCCCATTTTCAATTTGCATATTTGATCATCGAAGGGGAAGTAAGTAATGACGATGTTACAGGTACTGCGTAGTTTTACAATCGGTGGCCAGAACACTTTACCGTCGCTCTCGATCATAGCTAACGCCTGCATGTACCCGCTGTTGTAATCATCCGCACTAAAAATAGTTCCGAAACAGAAACACTCATGAAACATACACGATAATGAATGCAACGATCTGAATTTAGGTGTTTGATAAATGCAAAGGTAAAGCATTTTGTTTGATCAGTTTTCGACTTAATCAGCCGGATTACATGTAATACAGGAACTAACGGGGTCATTTTGGAAGTGAATATAAAGAATGCATTCTATACAAAGTTAAGCTTAGAAACACCTGTGACGGTAAAAGGGTTTAAGTATGAATGTATAGATACTACTTCTACAGTCTCGCTGTGGGAGCCGCCTTTTATGGGTGATTCGGTTGAGTGGTTGGCTTTCTCTCGAAGTTAAGCAACGTACTAAGTGGTTAGTATCTTGATGCTTTACTCCGAGAGGGACCCGATACACGTTACACACCGTATTCATCCTGTAAGGGTTTTCCAAAACGAGCAATTTTCCTTTCATCACAAATGCTTCTACCCAGTTCCAAAATAATTATGCATTGGTAATTTTCAATTGTGGTCTATTTTCTATTAACACCAATCCCAAAATTTCATAATGGGACACTGGATGAACCATTTCTTAGGATGGGCATGTGATGCGCTGACATAAATACCAGTTTAAACAAAATGACGGCTCTTGATTTACTGGTCCCCGATTAAATGACTACGTTCATTTAACGGAACAAATTACATTTTTTTAACTCTAATGTAAACTATAAAAACCGACATTAAAACTACATAATTACTGGTTCAGAATGATTGGGGTTTAGGTGAAAGGGAATTTCATCACCATTGCCTTCCTTATTGCATCACGGTCGATAACGTTTGACATTTGACATGTAATGAGGATATTGTAGTTTTCTTTCTGCAAATTCAGACCATTCGTTAAAGGAAGGACGTCTTATTTGAAAGGTTCTTAAAAAGTTCATTATGTTTATTGAAGGATTCTTCTGTGTGTGCTTCTATCATGGTTGCAGAAGTTTAAAAAAGCATGTTGGAACTTTTTGGAGTTACGAAAGTTCTCGATCTACCGTGGTGAAATCTTTTGCATCTAAGACCACGTTCTCTTCTGTTACAGGACGGTATTACATTACAGATAGAAGAAATCAACTACTACACACGAAACAGTGTGACAATCAAGTTGAAAAACAACATGATCAGTATGTGACAATTTATTAGTCACATGTTGAAAGAAAATATTGTAATAGATTTGTCCGCCATTAAGATTGAAGAGGGCAAGGGTTTCTTGGTCGTAACGATGAAAAGAGTATCTATCTATGGAACAGAAGAGCTCAATCAAGTTCACTTCAATCAGCGTTTTTTGAGAAGTTCATTAAGATTCATACGAGATGGGATGCTCCGCGTAATCTTAGGGTTATTTGACCTTTCTAATAGATAGCGCTCGCATTAAATAAAGTAGGGTAGTCATCTCTATTGAACAATTCAGGGAGAGGCAGTTGTTCTTTAAAGGTCTTCATAACAGATTGGGATTCTAATTCATTTAAATCTTCTACGAATTCAATGGCGTCTCAGATCTTTTGAGTTTCCAAAAACTACATACATTTCTCATTTCCTTTAATAACCGTGAAGGGGAGATATAGCACATTTTAAGTTGCAGATTTAGTTAACCGATCCATCGATTTATTTTGATCTTTTTGTTTTCGTCCTGCGACATAATTGAAAGGACTAAGAGTGTCTCGGGCGCAGTTTATGAAATGGTTTGACACTCTCAACACTTGATGCTATCAAGGCGCGTCCGAAAGGTCAACCAATTACTATTTACATTAGTTCAATGAAGAACAAATGTTTTCGGCATCTTTTAATGTAGATATTGAAAGAGGTCATTAATTTAGTGATGATGATGATTCTTTGAATCATCTTCTTAACATTTGTTACTCACGCAATACATTCTGCGAGATAGTCGCTAAAAGAGTCTTTGTCTCCCTTATTTCCACAAGAAATTCTCATAGTGTTGTTGTCTTGAATAGGACATTGGTCCCGTGAAGGGTGACCATGACGGATAACCTTAGATTTTTTACTTTAATGCACTTGGAGGCTCGCTGTATATGTTCAAAATTTAATACGTAACTCCATAGACAATCTTGTAAGTTATCCATATCAAAGACATCAACAGGTTGCAATTAATTAGCTGTAAAAGTTCGTGGTTTCACGTGAAGAAGAGTTGAAATCATTCTGGCAAAAAGAGAAATAATACGAAGTGATTTCCCGAATCGATTTCTACAAGAGAGTTATTCTCGTATAAATAGCGAAATGGGTCACCGTCAGGGATTTGTTCTAATGTTGGATCAAATTTGGCGCATTCTTGTATGTCTGCTGATGTTTTCAAATAGTACAAACCAGCTGGCTAATCTCCGCATGAGTTCACGAAAGGTAGTCTCGTTTTATTTACGGAATGTAAGTGATTCTACCCGGCTTGCCAGCCCTTGTGGGAATTCGAGTCTGGGTACGTCCTCCATCGATAATTCGCAACAAACCGCAATGAAAATGAAATTCTGTTGACGCAATGTAATACCTCAATAAAACAAACTTGTAAACGTGTCCAATACAACGGCGCACACAAACCTGATCGAAGCTGCAATTCTGGAATGGAATAACATGCCTGGATCATTCGGTCTAGAAGGTCCAATGTAAGTTAGTTCGAATGATCCTGACGTAGATATTTCATCCTACTGTAACACACTAACAGTTTAGATCATCCGAGTCTGTTGCAAGAAGAGTATACCTGTTATAAAGTACAATATCCGGTCGCCAGATCCCGGCACACGGTATGCGGAAGACTTGTAGTCCGTTATAATCAGCCGGGTCCCAGTGTAACTTTTCATCTTTCCATTCCTGAAATATAGAAAAAACAATATAAAAAATACAATGTACACATCTTAAACATAAATTGATAAACAAAACAGAATGCCTGCTAAAGGCGACAAGTAGGTGTTTAACCATCGATCTCAGGTCAATGCTACAATGTGGGCTTCACTTCGACTTTGAAACGATTTGTCTTTAAAAGAAGTTTCTGTATCATATACAAATATACACGAATTACATGTACATACGTAAAGCGGCGACTGATAAGCCACATCGCACACCTTCGATTCTTGTCGTGTATACGTTATCCAGACACGCTTTTGAGAATATTATTTTCCGAACAGCAGGGTATTTAAACATAATACGAGGTTATATTGACCAGATGATTACATACAGATAAATGAATTGTTTCTTACGATCAATTTTTTCATTTGACACGGTTGCATCACTGCGTTCTGGAAAACTTAAGTTGCTTTAAATAGTTTAATATTGACCAAAATATGTCGTCATTTCACGACATTCCACTTGAGACTTTTAAATTAAATAAAGAACAAATTTCCAGCAGAAAAAGATAAGTCCATTCTGTTTGAAATGTCTGTACATATTTTCAATAAGTCTTCTACAAATTAAGTGTAATTACGTCAAAATAATAGTAAACTTCATTTTTTCTTCATAAACGCCCAATTCCAGATAAACCGCTAGGAAGATATGATTATTGTTGATTCATTTGTCAGTCATGAATATTATGTATCAACAATATTCGGCAAGTCAATATAACGTGGAATTTACAAATGAACCTTCTTTTTTTATTCTATAGAAATGAGAAAATACGACTGGTAATCAGTGAAAGCAGAAGGCAGTAGCAGATTGAAACTTAATGTTTGGCAAGGATTGTGCCGTTCTATCGTTTGAGTAGATCTAGAAACTATTTTGACCGGAAGCAATAGCTACTCATATCGGGCAACTTTTGTCTCATTTGTTTTTGACTCGTCTGCTGTAACATTCTAAACTGAATTTATTCGAGGGAAATGCTCAAGAGACGTGATGGTTTAGAATTTGAACGGATAAGTAAAACTTATTAGATAAATCGTATATTCTTGACTGATAAAGAAGAGAAGTATGGTATTGAGGCTAGAAATTGACCGTCACGAGCAATTATTCGTTTTGTAACGATGGTTCCAGTAATCGTCTCATGCATGTGCCACCGAACATAATTTGTCTATTTCTATTGCAATTAAACTTAGGCGAATATGTTACAGACAGCATTTTGCCCATGTAACAAAAAAAGTTTATCATCCATAAGAATCCAATTGTTCTTTTGTCATAATGGTTTTAACCAGTTCAAAATATCGATGCTGTTTTCATACTACAACTGCATAATTATAGTAATGTTCGTGTATCAAACCCCCAAACGAGGGATTATTTTGAGGGAATAATGCAATATTGTCGTATGGCAGTTTCCCCAACGTTAATCGTCGGCCATATTGGAATGTAGGTTTCTGGGACAGTTGCGTTTCTATGGTAACACGGTCGGAGCAATATAGTCGGAATTTCGTGCTCATAAACATCTCCCCAAATACGATGGAAGTTTATGAGGTCGGCTTCTCTAAAAATGGGACGGGGCTTAATTCCCGCTATTTAAATCTATTCTTTCATAATGAGAAGGCAAACATCCTACAAGCTAATATGAAATGATTATCCAAGCACACATTTTACATTTTTTAAAACAAACACGAGGAATCTCAATCAAAAGTAGATTTAACAATCCGGACCAGCAAGTGTCGGTCGATACGGCTCCGTCCCGACCTGATCCGGAATATCTCACTATCCTTGGCTGGTTCCCTGGTCCCATTTTCCCCCGGAGCTCAATACGTATTATTGACCACTCAGTAAGTGATAAGCGTATAATCAAACACTCATTCGTATTTCTGAGCACGTCATCTATTGAGGTTTATTAACCCCTTCATTCACTCACGAGAAGTTCCCGTAGACTGGGAACCGGTCTCTCATCTATTGAATATTGTGGAACATAGTGAAGCCAGTAGACAGCGGGGAACCAGTTTAGAGTTACTGGTGGTATTTCGCACGTTCCCCTTTATGGAGTTTTGTGACTGGCGCAAACTGTGGAAACCGAACTAATTTCAATGTATTGAAAATAAGTTCCATTTGTATTACGAGATGGAAACTGTTGTCAATTGAAATAAATTATTTGTAAATCACAATATTTTTTTAAAACTTCTTTGTTAGAGGATGTTCTTCTCTTTTAACTCAACCACTTTTGTGTCAGTACATATTTTGTATGCACTTTTTTGCTACAAAAATAAGAAGGAGTTTTTATACGCATATTATTACATCGTATCTTCCGAACAATAACAAAGAAATCATTTAGACAAAGGTCGGATAAATTGGTCATATTGAGCAATGAATAAATTCGTTCCGTAGTAGGAGGCCAATAAACCATGATGACTTTATTAAACGTCACAAGATCACCGCCTCGAATTTCTCTAAACCATCGAGCTATTTGTTTATTCGGATTGGTTGATTTTGGGAGAATAATTATTGACCCTGTCGTTCATATTTAATCTCGAAACTGGCATTGGGTTTAAGTAAAAATAGAGACATTTTTTCAAAATACTATCAAGAATATTTATAGCATGGTATTTGGAAGAAACTATCGTGAATAAAGGAGAAATTGCTGATAACGACATTCCAGATTGTCGGCTGAGATACATATAGATACGTTTATATATACTGGACAGGTTTAATACAGGTTCTATGAGTAGCATGCTGAGTTGGTGAACGTTTAAGTAACTGATTTAAGTTTGAAATGATGTGTTGCTAAAGAATTCAGATAATGCTATGATGAAAACAGAACTTGATCATATTAAAATGTTCTCTTTTAAATCTTAAAGATCCTTTTCGTGACAGAAGAGTACATGTTAACCGATTCCGACTTTAAGTGTCGTCAGAAATAGATAAAGATGTTTGTAAACTAACGAATGACCAATTGGCTTTTTATTCCATGATACAAATATACCTAATGTAGAATTTCACACACACAAAAAACACACAAATGATATCAGTTTGGAGATTGCTACCTTTTTCTATAATATTTTAGAAGTGTTACGGTTATCAGTATGGCTGTCTATGTATCTTACTTCCCGTCGGCAATGTTGTACAATAAACACCTCTAAACACCCAGTCCACATTCTCACATGCATGGTGTTGTTAAATGGTAGAAGACAGATAATTCGAATAGGACAGACTTCATCAAATATCGTACAATCGATGGAACAAACTAGGTTTCGAACATAGTAGGCTCCCCACATTCCTAAGTTGGACTTAGTACGAATAAAGATTTTGATAAAAAAAAATTAGTACTGTAAACAAACCATAGATGCCGACCAATGAAGGTTTGGTGTGGCAAAGGCTTGAGATCGGAAAGAGAAGGAGAGCATGGTAACTCTTGTCTATAACACGCAACATCCAATCAGATTTTAGTGAAATTTGCGGAAACTTTAATACGTTTTCGACGACAAGTAAAACCGATCTGTCTGTGGAATGCAGCGTTTATTGGATGTGCAGCGATCTTTAGATGGAGATAAAGCTGTGTCGAACAATTGATCACGGTTTGTAACAGATTTAACGACATACTTGATATAACCAACCTTAGATTGAAAATCATCAAGCAACAAATACGGCGCTGTGAAAAGCGAAAAAGAGGAGATGCACCTATTAGACCGGTTTCATGGCATCGATATGATGGTTCATTTCCTGGGGTTTTATATCACTTATTTCAAATTGGCTCTTTTTGAAGAGTTCAGAGAGGGAGACAAAATAAAAGACCGCAAGCGATTTCTCCCTTTGGAACACGTGTCTTTACCCAAATAAAACATGTGAAATGAATGTTTGCTATTCTATCTGTATCTTATAATTGTTATTGGAGCGGAAGAACCATTTCTCAAGATGAACAGGCTTGCAGAAAAGTTAACACTAGAAACAACCTCGATATTAAAATAAACCATAATCAGACGGACCACTGCCGTAAACCGGTAAATTAGAGGATCCGAGCGACTGCGATCGCATTGATTTCCAAAACGTCAAAGCTGCTGCGTCATTATCTTCACAAAAAGCCTAGAAATTCGATATCAATGTTTCAAAACAAATAATAAATCGTATGTCTTATATAGTTTTAGACTTATTCTAAACAATCAAAGAATGCATGTTACATTTACGACAAGTCCCCTGGTACTGTTTTACTAAACAACGTAAGGAAAATATTTGCGTAAGTCATAACTAACAAACATGGACAGTATCTTCAAAAAGTACAATATTGCAATGTGACACGTCACTGGAAGCGTCCCGGAGAGACGATTCCAATGATGTGTTACTTTGCAATATTGCTTAGCCCATTATCGAAATAACAGGAATTGTTGTTTTGAGCTTACGCAAATCTTTAGCGTAAACTGTTTAGTAAAACGGTACCCTGGTCCGTATAACTTCTTTTTGATTTCAAACTAGTGTACTTGCGTTATTGTTTCTACCACCGACCTTGTAAAATACAATATGTGTAATTAGATAGATAAACCATCCCGATTAGAGTCTTCATGCTAGTGTTATCGGTCAGAGGTCAGGAGAAATAACCAAGTAGCAACATTGATCGATGCGACTAGTGAACTCCTTTATCGTTTGGTCGATAACATTGATAGAAAATATACATCACACCATTGTTCTTTAAGGAATGCATCTTTCATCAAAGTTATTAGTAGTATTTCTTTCGTAAATTGACGGCTATCAATTTTACATGCAGCATGTGAACTGTATTTGACCGCCCGAAATTGTAATACGTGCCAAAATACCAACATCTTACCATCGTGAACGTAGATTTATTGTTATCTGCGATTTTAACTGTTATTTCATTCCTTCTTTGTGTTACGTTATTTATTTCATCCCACAATCGGCACGCTTATTCTGACATGAAGTTAACGAAGTCTTTCCCACGACGTCATATATGAGATAGATTCGACATTCAACACTACAATTTAGATATGTTTACTGTAAGTGCGTATATGTGTATGTGCGTTGTTTTTGTTAATGATGTTGCTCAAGTACATTTCTTTTTATAAATGTGTCTCTATTTTTTTATAAGTTTTATACGCCCCATTTTCTTATCTTGAAACTAAATGAGAAATGAAATGGTGTTTATCCAAAGTAAGTGCGAACGAAAAACGAAAAAGTATCAAATAGATTCCATTTATAATATTGGGTATAATAATATGAGTGTCTCGAAAGTATTAATTCTGCTATGAATATAAATACAATAAAAATGCAGTATAAGAAAACATGTGTTGAGATGGAATCGTTTTAAAGTTTGAAGTTTTTAACACTCCATAAATTGTTAGTTAAGTCGCAATTTGTCGATGAAGGGATATCTCCAAACATTTTGAAAAATGTCGATATTCAAACTAAGCAGTGTACATGTAATGTTTACTAGTGTTGCTGTGAACCTCTTTTGTTTAATCAATTGATCTTTCTACGAACCTAAGATGTAACATATGGGAACCCAATGCTAGTTTCTATACAACATCGTATTAAAATCACATTCTTTCTATCATACTGTTGTAGTGTGATTTCACCCTTATATTAGATATATTTCTATTAGTCTATGTAAGAAGAGTTGGTTGATAAATTACGATGCTTCAGATTAATAAAGTTTATCTAAATTATGCAACATCGTTATGGTGCAAGTCAGAAATGTTAGATCCTAACGACTCTCGCTTGCAGGAACTAGTCCTATTCCTAGCGCGGTAAATCAAATGTTGGTGTTATTGACAGGCCCAAATTCGAAGTCACGATACAGTTCAATTGGATGTAAAGCAAAGTAATCAAAGAAAACGTCCTGGTTATAAAGAAATACCTCATTCTGTCACAACTGGTCCCTATGTCGCAACACACAGTTGCGTTAAAATGTGTATCGATACACATGTATTACGGAAAAGCTTCAGTATATCAAATATACCGACGTTTTTAGTTTCTCTTCTGGGAAATCAGGGAAACAGATTTGTGTCAGTTTAACCTTTTTATCGTATTTCAAAAAAGCCTCTGGCTTTCATCAATACTAATAGCAATAAACTTATAAGGGTATAACAGAAATATGGATCCTTATCATCAACCACTTCTGTTCTGTGTAGCATTAAATATTTTTCAAATACAGTCAAATCTGTGTACAGCAGCCAGTGAAGGGAAATACCAAAAGTGGCTGCTGTGCACAGACTGGCTGCTGTTCACAATATTTGATATTGACCATCCATTTTGCATCTCTCTTACAGAGTAGGAATGAATATGTATACCTAAATGATGTTTCAACCAACTATTCAGTAGATGTTTATGTAAAATCACAAATAAAGAGTAAATATATTTTTATTTTGTTTTTATTCAGTATTTACAAAGTACATGTATCAAATTCATACAACAGTTGTAATATTTATAAGAGATGGTTAAATGCATGATCTAAAGTTTCATCAAAAAAGAATATGATTTAAGTGCATAACTAACAAAAACCATGGTAACCAAATGTGCTAGGACAGAGCAGTGCAGCATTTGCTTACTTTGGTTTTTGAAAGAAGTCTGTGATGGATGTTTGCTTGGAAGTCTTTGCAACCATTATCTCAACCAACTGTTCCTCAACATCCATGATGCTTTCAAGAATGGACCCATTCCCAATTTGGAGAGCAAATTCCCTTAACTTTTCCAAGTAATCAGTGGCATCATTCAAAGAAACACATGTCTGGCTATTCTTCACACTCAATTGTTCACCCTCATCATCATCATCATCAACACACTGATCACTTTGGAGAATATCCATAGCATTAGAATCCCATTGGCTCATGTCTGTGTCACATGTCCTAAATGTGCTGTCAATATTGATAAGGTCTTGCACTTCACACCCAAACAGTTCATTAGAAATTTTCACAAGTGAAAGAGGAAAATCATCCTCATCTAATCCACCCAACCCATGTTCACTACTTATCACGCTATCACTGCTTGTCACGCTAGCCGAAGACTCAGCTTCTATTGGTGGCACACTGTTTGTCTGTTGACCAAAACCTGCTTTCTTGAAACATTTTTCGATAGTGGAAGGCTCAGTTTCACACCAGGCCCTATTCACCCAATTTATTGCCTGTAACACATTGATCTCTTTCAGAATTTGAGGGCCTGTTTTAACACTGTCTTGGTCCATTTTGACAAGGACATGTTGAAGTTGTCGTTTTCTGTACTTCAGCTTCATGGTCTGAATAATTCCCTGGTCCATTGGCTGGCAGAACGACGTTGTGTTTGGAGGGAAGAACATTATCTTAACATTGGTCAGTTGTAAGTGTGGGTGTGATGGAGCGTTGTCCAGGAAAAGTAGAATGTGGCGCCTTTTCTTTCTCATGGTTCGGTCAACATGTTTAAGCCAATCTTCCATCAATTTAGTCGTCATCCAAGCCTTGGTGTTTGCGTAGTAGCGCACTGGGAGTTTGTCTGGAGTCAGGGACTTAAAGCATCGGGGATGGAGGGACTTCCCACTCACAATAGGAGGCAGTTTTTCACCTAATGATAGAAAAAAGGGAATTTTGTTATGATCTGCTTTAAAATTTGTTTTATCACAAAGAGGTACGACCAGACGACAAATATTTACGGAAAAGATGCAGAGATGTGACAGCATGATATTGTTTGGAAGATTATTTTTACTCATTTGTTGATCGTAAACCATTGCTCGGCTATAATATAGAAAACTTTATAAGAAAAATGAAATCAACTGACCTGTCATTGAGGCACATAGTGCTACAGTAATCCTCTCTTTGGATCGTTTACCACCAGCACAGTCTTCCCCTTTCTTAAAATAGGTAGACTTGGTGGTGTCACGGTAGAAAAGTCCTGTCTCATCCATATTAAAAATGTCACATGGTTCATAATCACCACACACTGTTGCCAGTTTCTCTTTCCAATTGTCTACCACTTCAATATTAACTGACCCACGTTCACCACTTTGTTTTTTCAACACGATAGAATGTCTCTTTAAAAAAGATGTCAACCAACCATGAGAACCTTTAAAGTCACTTTCACCCAAATCATTTGCAAATTTCAATGCTTTTTCCTTAAGAAGAGGTCCCGAGACATTAATCTGCCTAGAAGAAGCGTCTAAAAACCACTTATAGCAAAGATCATCAATTTTCTCATATGCAACGTTCACTTTCACACGCTTCGCAACAGGATTGCCACTTTCATATTCATCCATGATATCCAGTTTACGTTTTGCAACATTTTGTATTTGGGTGCGCCCAACACCAAACTCCTGGGCTATAACACGCGAAGAACGTCCTGATTCTAGCAATTTAACAACTTGCACTCGTTCCTCTAAGGAGAGGAATTTACGTTTAGTGGCCGACATGATAACGAAATATGGGAGAAAACAGTAAATCTGCATCCTTTTAAAGGAGTCATTTTCACAGTTTTCTGTGAAATATGCTTTGTTTGGGAAGCACGTAGATAGCAAAGCAATTTCCTGATCGAATTAATGCAGTTGCTCTCCTTGATTAAAAAACACCGCGCGCATTAAAGTAAATTATCTCCGCAAACATCCAATTTTTTAGACCATCAAAAACATTCCCGCGAATTAGCGTGTATAAATTATGCCATATGATTATCGACAGTTTACATGTAGCATAATAGGTTTAAACCATCCCTCGGGTCACAGTTTGTGTACTGATTGAGACACGCTCTATTGATTTTCTCTGTTTAGACACGCCTTTGTTTCACTTGTGAAATTTTCCTGTCGGGTTTAGATTGGCCGTTACGCGGGTGTGATATACAGTACAAATAAACCAATTAGTGTGGCCGTTGGCTGCATTGCACAGACTCCCGTTATGTGCAGTGTATTTAAAGAAGGAAAATGCACGGGCGGGCCTGAGCTGGCCGTTGTTGACATATCGGCCGTTGTTCAGGTATGACCGCTCCCTCAGATTTGACTGTAGTTTACAATGTCGCAAAAAGGTTGAGATAGGAAATACTGCTGTAATAAGAACTTGTATGATTGTCTTTATAATGTTTCAATTGTTACATTGGGTCTAGATTTATAATGTTTTAAAGATAACAAAATGAAGACATGGCATCGCGTTAATTTTAAGCATAAAAACAAATATAAACTTTCTTTATACTATATAGAATAAACTTTGCTGTCACAAGTATAAATTGGTCACAAGTACTGATTTGCGCTCTTGCCACAATTGGCTTATTTTAAGACGTCTGCATAACATGCATTAAAAGTGAGTTTTTTTTGTAGTAAGGGGTAAGACTTTAAGTCCAACTCCGCCTAAAAACCATGCAAAACCTGCAGAAAGTGATTTATCGTATGTCACAAAATCTAACAAAGTTATGTTTTTCGGATAGATGACAGCCTAAAAATAAGCAATCAAGTATTTTTTCTTCAAAAAATTGATTTTTGTGGATTATGGAAGCGTTTCAAAAAATGGCTTTTTGGTGAATTCAAAAGGGTTTATATAGCAAAATTCAGTTCGATTTTTCTCCCAAGACCAACCTCGTTCATCAAATAATATGCTTTCATTGGGTACATACGGTAATCATCTGTTGATTTCAATTCTAAAACCCGCGTGTTTTTTTGTATTTTGATGTAAATTAACACGAAACAATTTTATTTGATTTCCAAGGGAAGCAACTCTGTATACCTGGGGTTTCATGGATTACTTCCCCAAAAGGGAGGTAGTAATCAATATCAAAACTTTTCCAATAACATCTTCTAGTACTTTAAACTAAATGTTATTATCATCTAAAAATTGCTTCTATTTAAAAATCATACAAATCAAAATCAAGACCCCTTGTTTTTGCTCTTTTTATTAATAGCTGTTCACATGTCAATTTATTTACAAATGACTCCCTTAGCAACAACAACAACAACAAAAATGGCGGGTTTTGAAGTTTGTTGTCAGTGTAAACATTGTTGACCCATTGTTGAATGGCTGTATTGTTTAAAAAATAATCTCCTTTTGATATTGATGAGATTTAAAAAGATGACACAAGGGCTTCAGCTTTGTTCATGTTTACAAAGTGTAGGAAATATTTTATAGTGGCAATGTAATAGTGCATTAGACTGGTAGAAAAGTTGAAGGAAGGAGTCTCAATATGACAGATTGTTTTCCTTGTCACAAAAAGTGAATGACTTAATTATCCCAAGACAGCTGCAATGGAGAAAGGTAAGAGAATGCTTTAAATGATTTTCTATTAAATGGCTTGATTTCTTTATCTTATGTAATTGAAATATCTTAATTTCTTTATGATGGTTGGGGTAATAATTCTGCTTACTGTATGTCAAAAAAAAAAAAATGTTTGGATAATGAGTTTGTGCTACTCTTATATTAAAGGGACTCACTGACCATGCGAGCATGAGGAGCAACTTGTATTGAAATTTCTTTTCACCATATGATAATCTGAAGAAGTTATATAACAAATAAACTCTTTTTTTATTGTGTATGTATGTTTTTTCATTGTGAAAATGACCAAAATCACTCTTTTTTTGTCATTTTGGGCTGATAAATGGCAAAAAAAAAATGTCCCGTTTCCATGGCAACTGTAACAGGAGTAAAGAAATATTCAGCCAAACTTATTTTGGTCACAAGTGCTATACATCTGGCTAAACATTTTGCAATTCTGTCACCATGGATAAATCACCTTCTGCATGGTTCTTAGAAATAGCTGCACTTTAAGAATACTGACCTGGTCCAGCCATATATTGGTTGAGATGACCTGATTCCGCTCGTCCTGTGGAGAGAAAATAGCCAGTTAGCGACATGATAAGGCAAACGTTTATAACGGTCAAAATTATTAAACACTGTAATTGGTTAAGTAAGCCCTTCTCATGTTATTATACATTTTAATCAAGAAAATATAGCTGGGAAACATCCAAGGCATTTCGGGCGTATGTTTGCAGAAATGTACAAAATGCATGCAGACATCTCTGCTAATTTCTATCGTGTTTTTAATTTGTAAAAAGATGCTACAACATTGTGAAATTGCTTACAATGATTGCCCAAATAACTTTCGGACACTTCTCAGTTTTTGTATGCGACAATCCGTCCTAAATATTGCACAGCCGTTTAACCATTACACATGCGCTACCTTGCGATAATGCCGCCATCGTCAATTACTTCGACAACAGAACGATGTATGTTTTGTTACGCTCTAGCTCTTTTATATAAATTCTCCCGTATTTAAGCCTATGCCACAGTATGTTATAAGGTCAATATCTCCAGACAAGGCCAAGAACATGTACATCCGATCAATTGGGTATACTTCAAGGACAAACTATAAGCTAGAAGATGTTGGCGGAAATTCTTTCTGGTGATGAGATCATTATTGTATTCCCTTATTGACACTATCGAACATGCTGAAGTCATAAGCAAACAGAATCGTTGGTTTATCGGAAAAGATTCTCGTGAACAGGTTAATTTGCCTTTATTTGCAAGCTACCACGCTTGCGACCCAAACACTCTTGAATTATCGGATGTTTTATTCAAGCTATTCTTACCAACCAAAGTTCGCACGCATTATATATTAAATGATACGTCAGCTAGGGTGACATACCATTGAGTTAGAAAACTTAACTGCCAAGAATATAAGTTTTATATCAGACATTTTAAACTTGCAATCTAAACACCATCTTTAAGTATAGCGGAATCTAGTCATACATGCGTCTATCGGCCCGAACCACCACTGCAACAAAATGGATGAAGACCAAAGAAAAAACCTAATGCTATTACCAGAACAGAACAAAACATATTTCATTAAACAAGTACATAGTACATGTCGTTTTTAAGGAAAGACACACCAAACACGAAAAACAATATGTGATTATCAAAGAGTGAAGAAATTAATAAAAAAAATAAGAAAAAAAAGCCTTTGACTACTTTGTTGCAGACGACTTCGGATTTTCTGCCTTATCGGAGGACAATTTTCCAATTTCATCACATTCTGGATTGTCGTCTGTAAACTCTTTTAATTTAGGACAGTCGAAAATTTGGCGTTTGGTAAGGGGATTAACTACAAAAATAACTCCGAAATACTTCACTCTCTCTGGTTAAATTTTATTTTGAATATTTGATGTATTGTGGATCAGTGGAGAATATTAACAGATATTAAAACTGAACTTGTGAACTCACCACGTCGAAGATCTGTGTCAGAGTAATTCCGATTTTGGCGTTTACCGGATGTGACGCGTTGAACACCGGTCTCGTATGGTAGTCGTAGTTTTCCATCAGGAATTTGTACAGGCGCTGTTCGTCTGTCTGGTTCTTCTTGGCGCGATTTCGCTTCCGTTCTGAAAATACCAAATACAAAATGGCGGCTTTAGTGAAAAGTTTTTTTTCTAATATTTATTTTTTTCAGTTGGAAATGGGTTGTTGTCAAACAGAAATACCGTATTTCCTTTGGTAAAATGGAAAAGCTACTATATTTTGACTTGTCAGTGTCGACATCTTGACCATTTTAGACTCGTAACAAGAGATTTGATATTAATCCTGTCACCAGGTAGTCCGAACGATGCAGGCGTAGATATTTCATCCTTACACAGTTGCAGATTGGATCATCCATGTTAGTCAGCATGGCAATTTACGGACAATAAACAGGGTGCCGCATAACATTGTCGATATCCGTCACTTGATCACGTGATCGCTGCGCGCACCTGACAGTTTTGGTTTTCCATTTTGTTCATGTTAGTGTGTCATCTTTTGTTTATTTAAATCCATATAGCTAACAGGATAAAACGCATAGATGGTTGGGGTCTCAGAATAGAAAAGGTTATCGGACTTCGGTTCACCGGATAATATTCCTACGTTCCGCCCGATAACATTTCCGATTCGCGACATCAACCATCTTTTCTTTATGTATATCGTTACCGATGACGCAAAATTGAAAGTGTTTGTCGCATGCTTATAAAACATCAAAATGCATGGTCATGGCCATTTAAAACCGATCAGTATTTCATTACATTCAAGTTAACGGTAAGGAGGTTCCCATATCTACGTGAAGTAGTAATTATCTAAATATCATTTTTATGCAATACAAAGAATCCCCAAATGGAGGTGATTTCACCTTTCACAAAACATCCTATGGGGTAATAGACTATAATACTACAGCAAAAATATCCTTACAACAAGCTGTTAATCCTATAATGGTCGTTATCAATAAGTTAGACTGTAGAAGCGTCCAAGCGATGTATTATGTAGTAAAGGAAACGTGCATACATGCATGGTATTATCAAAGACCTATAAACATGCATCTAAGTTTTATAAGTGTCTTCCTTTTTCGGGGGTGGGGGGTTGGGGGGGGGGAGGCATCTTGCTGTACTATTGCTCTTATCTAAAGGGGATCATCATTCACACCAGGCTTAACAAGTAGTGCAAGTCGTGCGTTATAATTGATTTATTCCACGTTGTTTGATTGACCGATGAATGACTTTCTCACATATCTTACAGCTTTTATCTAATGGAGTCAATTGTTCGTACCAATGGTCTTACACTTATTGTTGTTTACATAAAAACGTAGTCGTTTTGGGCTTTTTACGGACTTATATTGCATATATAATATTTTGGAAGTTAAGATGTATTCGTTCTTAATTCGATGTTTTATCAACTGATACTACATCGGTAATTGATTTCAAAACAGTAAGCTTTACAAGGCCTCGTAGGAGTTGGTATGTATCGTTTAAACGTTATATATCCCCTTTCTCACTGTCCCCTTATCATGAGCAAATTCATACTTTTGTCACAATGGTTTCTAGCCAAATACTGTACATAAAAATGAGTTTTGTTATCGTGATTTGATTTAAGTTCGGAAGCAAACCAAGGATAGTCATAAAAGGTTCATAATATTTCTATCAGCGCCAGGGTTAATTAATCAAATCGAGAGCTCCAAGGTCGTCAGACATCATATCAGTATAACCAAGACGAAGAATACATCGCTTTAAAAACAGGTTTCCTTTATCCTCCAAAAATCTTGCGGCTTACAATCTATATTTTACTTAAGCTATTGACAACAAAATATCTGCAACAAATGTGAATAGATATTTGATTTTTTCAATCCGGAGCAGAATTATTTCAAATTATTGGTCTTGGTCAAAAGGAGGCATGGCTTCGGTCTGTTGATTGGGGTTGCAATTTGATTTTTTGGGACGAAATATCGTGAAACTTAAATAACAAATATAATTAATGAAAATCTGTATAGATTGAAAGTCCGGGAAAAGTCGTCCTGGTATTGTTTAATATACGGCAATTTTTATAACTCAGTATTTTATAAGTTAAATGCCGATTTCCATAAAGTACCATTTTCACCCCTTTGTTATTAATCATTTGCTTTTACTATTAACACATTACCACCTAACGGTACATTTTTGCGTCCTACAGCAGACGGTTTTAAAAAAAACGTGATGGGAAAAGTCACACGCAATTTCTTCTCTTGTCACAATCCCTTTTCAATATATTCACACATATCACAGCAGCAGAACTGATAGGTCTTTCTTATGTTTTCAAAGCTTTTTTAAAGTGGCCTGTTTCAAGCAAAAAAAACTATTTCGTCTGAAGGTGGTTAAGAATCAACCAACTGTACGCACCCGTTGGAACGAGTAAAATACACCTCGCACCAAACTAATCTTGAGCTTGTCAGCTTCTAACGAACTCAAATAAATGTAATTAGTCATATTTCCTCTGTCTAGGTTGATTGCCGTGCCTACAGACGACATGAATCAGATCGATATCTAGCAAGTGTCGCAACTCTGAGAAGATAAAAAATACTCATAGAAACATGTTCAATTGAGGTTGACAACGTATGAGAAATGAGAATTTAGTCACAATGAAAGATTGCATGTGAACCATTTGTAATAGTTTTACAGAGTAGCGTTTTACGTGTACACATTCTATTAATCAACTAGACTCTTTGTAAGCGAATGGTTTATTTTTGGATATAAAACATCCCATCACTGTTAGCATTTTAATACTTTTTTATTCTTTTTTTTCTTTATATAAACGACACTAAAAGCCAGACTACATAAATAGGCTCAAAATAACATCAACGTATAAATCATCCATAGAGGCTGTTGGTTATCAATACTCCATATCGCTCGGGAAGGTGTCACAACTTCCGGTTGTCAACTTACTCATTACCACCTTAAGCAAGATCTTTGCGTCTTATAGCAGACGACTTTCACAAAGCATCGTAGCAAAATGAGAAATTGCTTGTCCCAAGCAATTTCTCATTTTGCTACAATGCTTTTTTCAACCTATACTCATATCACAACAGCATAACTGAAAGGTTTACAAAGCTTTTCTAAAGTCGTCTGCTTCGAATAAAAAAATATTGTCTGCAGGCGATAAAGGGTTAATCAAAGAGGTATTCATTTTGAGGTGCACAGCATTTGATTCGGCGAACAGTTGTGACAAAAGCCGTACTTGCTCTTTTCTAAAATGTGAAAACTCGTGACCTGACCATTTTACTAAGGATGTTAATGCGTATTCTGTATCATATGTTCAGGTGGCGATAACATACATTAGAAATAAACTTAGAAATATCTCTATGTTGTCAATAAATTTTCTTTATTATCATATTGTTGAAAAAATGGCTATTGATACATGTAAGCCATTATGTTCAAATAATGTATGTTGATTTCTAAATGTACCCTTTCTTTTCTTTAAAAATTGTTTAGTTGTGTTAGTTGTGTGTTTGTTTAAATAGGTAATCTTCAATATTTGCAGGAAATAAAGATATGAAATGGAAAAGTGCTGTTTGGTCTTCGTTACAACTTGAATTTGTCGAAGGTTCCATCTGAAGGGAAACAGACTCAATGACAAACCTATACAGAGACAGGATACATGTATGTATACTAAAGGATGTTTACAAGGTTCTTGGTCAGATCAAACACGGCTAAAAAGACAGAGAACTCACGCTACATTGACGGATTAATTCCAGGTTGTCTGAATGGAGAATTTGATTGACAACTCATTCACACCGAGGGGGTCATTTTTGTCTTTTATCAAAATGACCGGTTATGGACCGGAATGGATGGATCATTATGGCCGATTGTTGGGATGTTCTACAGGTCAGTTAGTGTGGTCAGTGGATCAATTGACCCATCAATATTAAGGAGTTCTCAATGTACGGTTTGGTCGCTGTGGCAACCAAAATATCGAATGTTCTTCGTTAGAATGGAGGAGTAGAGATTAATTTTCATATAAGTCAGTTTACATCCTAACATAATTTCTTGAGAATGTTTAATTTAGTTTGCTAACAGTTTCGATACAATACATTTATTTAAATGCATCTTAAACGATAAAGTTCATCGGGACAACAATTCCTTTGCTTTTTTAACTTTCCATCAAATATTGAAAAAAATTTACATATTACATAATTTGCACTTTTTGATTTTCTTTTCAAATTCATATCATTCATAAAATACTTCATGAATACTGGGCTTAAATATTTCATGAATACTGGGCTTAAATTTTTTATGAATAATGGGCTTAAATTTTTCATGAATAATGGGCTAATGGGAACAATATGATAATGAACGTGTGAGTTAACAGGCTGGTTAAAAAGTCCCCAACCCTTTATGAATTTTATTCATTAATCATTGTAAAATAATCAATTGGTTTTAACTGATTTCCCTTCACGGAAATCACAATAAGCCCTTATTGAAAATAGATCCTATGAAGTCAAATTTCTTAATTATGCTAAATGTCATTTTAACCAATGTGGACCATTCTTTGCTGTTTCTGCCTGGTTTATTGGCTGTTTCAGCTATAACAAATGGGAATTTATGGCTGACACGTTTTTTGTTTCCATGATAACCTTATTATTATCTGATATTACAATAATGTATTTTTAAAATCATATTAGGTAGAGTCTGCAGTTTGTATCTGTCAGCTACTTGTGTTGAAACAAAAAGCAAAGGTCAAATTTAAAATCATAACATTTTTTGCCATAATTCACTGTTGACGAAACCGTGGCAACATCATAAAGGATCATTATCATCAGATTCGTGTCTTTCTAAGATGTTTTCAGTATCAAAATGCATCTGTATCCATTTAAGCCGAAATGGTAATGTCATTTTATATCTGCAAATGGTTTCATATTGAGAGAATGACCTGCATATACTGACAAAGACAACGATAATGACAAAAACTTTATTTCGTAAAAGCCGGCCAATAATACACAATCTATATTCATATTCATATACATTCATGACTGGCAAGACAATGCTTTATTTTCTTTATGTCTGATAATGAAGAAAAGAAATATATTTGGACTATTTGGAAGTTATTTTATCTCCATTAAGAAAATATTTTCTGGTTTGAAAAGCTTGTAATGAATATAAAACAAGGGAATTGCTTGAATGCCACTACGAGAAGCCGTTATCGTGTTAGATAAAATGATATATGGATGCAACTGTTTCAATATCTAGTCGAAATACATAGTTGCGTCTTTCATCAAACATAGGACAGATAAGAGGATAAAGAAATTCGTCTTCTACAACAAACAAAACAAATAATAAACAAACATCATAACAACATAGATATTTCTTTTCTAACAAAAATCACAATATCTTAGATCATTGTCAAAAGTCCCATGTCTGTTCTTTCAATGTTCAAAGTGTAACCAGAGTATCTTAAATCATAAGCGACAAAATAAAATGCATACCCTCCTTAGACCAGTACAGAGCAAACTTTTTTTTTCATTTAGAGTTCAATTTAATCGATCAAACATTTTGCGTATTTGTTATGCCGGCCATTTGCTTTAAAGTAGAATACCCGTAATCCGCCATTTTAAAACATATTCGTTCGTCGGATTACTTCGGTCATTCTCGGCATGCATCAATCTGAGCCGAAACTATTCGTATTAAACTTTCCCCTAAAAGTTCCGGCCCCGACCGCGGTATTCCGAGAATGACCGAAGTACTCCGGCGAAAGAAAATGTTTCAAAATGGCAGATTATGGGTATTCTACCCTAAGCATTTTTAGAATCGATGTAAATATGTTGTTAACTACCACTATAAATGGAATGTCACAATTCATAACAGACGGGTTAAAGGTAAGGCGTACAATGCTTTGATGATGCGTCACCCAAAATATCTTGGGAAAGCAATATTTGGAAAGGATACATTGGTCACAAGCCAATAACGAGCAATCATGATTTGGGAAGTTCTAACGTCTGTAATTCATATTTGTGCAAATGAAAAGGTTTTGTACGAAAAAAAAGAATAAACCCATGTTTTTGGACCAAGGGTGCGTCAGCACCTTAGTCCATTGAATTTACATACCACTTTTTGAGGGACGGTACTATCGATACACAAACAGCGGTCTAACCCCAATTACTCATTTAAACATCCGCCTCAAGTGCGGACTAATACCTTCTTGGGACTTGGAATGATGTCCGGATTTTTTTGTTTTGCTCTATATTATTAATGTCAAGTTTACAACCTTCACGGATAACGTAGCCTTTGTCAATTACAGTTTATGATGGCTGCAGCGTCAAGTAAACATAACCACATCAGAATGGTTTGGTCTTAAAAGGGTGCATTTATAAATACTGTATACTTACATACTCAAGAAAGGGACTCAATTACCTTTAATTCTTCGTTCGAATCCGATAGTTAAATTCTTTTAAATCAAAATATGTATAAACCCTGAAAAACACCACCTACCCTACCTACTACCGCTTAATAAAGGACTCTGCCACTTTATAGATAGATAAACAACACAACATTCTGTGGATTAAAATGATCGATTTTCTACAATTTTCATTATCGCTCACTTTACATATAACGTCTGTCCAGAAATGTGTATTTCAGACTTGGCACGTTAGACCCTGTTTCTGTAAACGATCCCATTAATTTGCCCGGTTTTCAGTTAAACCTTTTACCAAACGCCAAATTTTAAACTGTCTCAAATTGAAAGAGTTTGCAGACGACATTTCAAAATGTGATGAAATTGAAACAAACCTTCTAAGTAAAAAGTGCTCTTAACCACCAACTTTTAGAATTGAAAATGTTTGCAAACGAAATTTCAAAATTTGATAATATTGAGAAATATCTTCTGATAGGACAGAAAGCATTGTGAGGAAGGAGAAATTGCATTTAACCACCAAATGTTAGAATTTCCCAATTAAAAAAGTTTGCAGATGGCATTTCAAAATATGTGAAATGTAAAAATGATCGACTGCTAGGACAGAAAACATTGCGGGAAAAAGGAGAAATTGCTCGTTAAGAGCGATTTCTCATTTTCCCAAAATGTGTTCCAGAGTCGTCTACAACAAACAGGTCAGATGTTTGAAAAATAGACTATCGTTCATTCTCTGTTCACAGAAATGATAATTATAGTAATGGTGGTAAAAGGAGTAGCTGTTTTCCTCGAGGTGTTGCCCAAAGAAATTTTCAAATGTATCCTCAATCATCATGCTTTAAACGCACCTTAGTCCTTCAGTGCTTTCAGGGCTTTGATTATTGAATCGGAGAGTCAAATGAATGTAAAATCTAATCCAAACGCCAGTGCAGGCAAAAGCTTTGCATTTTTTTTCTGGTTTTGCAATTCTGGTTACTGTGTTACTAAACATTTTATGCTAACAAAATGTGTAAAATCAAAACAACATTTCCTATTATTTCAATATTGGGCTTTTCAATATTTTATATTGACAAAACTTTCCGAGATCTTTGAAATATTGTGTCAATGATGTACCAATTTTGATCGCCCCGACCGCAACGACCGAAACTCATTTAAAGGTTTTATACACCTTCAAGATGGAATTTCACCTTCATTGAAAGAACAATCTGCCATCGAAAACCGCAAAAGACGTCACCGTCTGAATACATAGTACTGTACATACGTGCATCAAGACAAAACAGTTGACATTAACAATAGAGTTGGCCATTAAGAGCATCGTGTTTCTGAAAAGACCCAATTTGTTTGATTGATAAGACCCATTCATGAAAGGGTTATCACATGTTATCGACATTTAACCACTTTATTGCAGAAACTTCTGGAAACATCATGGGAAAAGGAGATATTGCTCGTAACGAGCAATTTCTCCTTTTCCCACAATGTTTTCTGCCCTATAAAAGGATTTTTACAATTTCATCACGTTTTAAAATGTCGTCTGTAAACTTTTTCAATTTGGGACAGTCGAAAACTTTGTGTTTGGTAAAGGGTTGTAGAGCAGAAATATTGGAATAATTGACCTCCTGTGACTATCAATCACCGATTATCGACCACTTATATAAGACGGTGTGGATATCATATTTACAGCGAGCCTCAATGAACTGGGACAACCCTCACATTAACCTTTTACCTGACAAGGATTACTTAACAAATTCCGCCGTATATACACATTTCTGAATGATCCAAATTAGGGAGTTTGCAAAACATTATTAGTGATCAGTGTGATTTCTCATTATAAACATTTTATTCTAACATCTGCATCAGCAAAAGCTAATATTAGGAATAAAGGTTTTTTTCTTGACTTATGCAGATGCGTGAAATATATTGCAGCCTAAGTTTAAATTGAAAGTAAAGTGATTTTGCAAGACTTCTGCAGAAGATCCGTAAGGGTAATTCAAACATATGTTAACATTGGGATGAAAGGGGTTTATCAAGACTTCTGCAACATATGCATACAAATTATTGCAGTATTTGTTAACAATGGGAATAAAATGGTTTCTCAAGAATTCGGCAACATATGCATACATGTCATTGTCCCATTTGTTAACAATGGGAATAAAGGGGTTTCTCAAGAATTCGGCAGCCGATTCTTAAATGTTATTGCAGCAATTTGTATGATGTTTCAAAATTGATCATCCAAATTCTTGAAGAGAGTTCCGGTATTGGAAATTGATTTCTATTTTCTCTTTATTATGCATTCTGCATTCCAAACCCCCGAACACGAAGACGTTGTTATGATGCGTGATTTCTGCCTTTAAATCAAAGACTCTCACACGAATATAGGTTTAATATGCAAATAGGGCACAGCGAATCCGTTCTCAGTCATGCGTACCGGAAACATACAACACTCAAGGTGTTTCGCAGACTGTACATAAACTAGATGTTACACGTAACGCTTATAGCGCTGGAACCGATTTCATGCTTATGCAAACAGGTAAGATCCAGACCAGCTGCCAAGTATATTGGCGGCTGGTCTGTGATCTAACCCGTTTGCTCATCAAAGTTAAACAGATATCTAATATTTTGGCACAAACATATATTTTTAGAGTTACCCAGTATTCTAAGGGTAAAAGAATGGTGAGATCTTATATGACTTATAAAATGCTATTTAATATAAGAAATAAAGATATCTGTTAAATTTTTGTGACGATATGAATACAAAGATAGAATCACACTCCGCATGTTTATAACAAAGAGTAAAAATATCTTAAAATTCCTACATTCACAGAAAGATGAAAAATCTTTCAATTTCTTATGACGTGATACATAACTTAGTTTTAAATAGTAAGTATTAAAATATATATATAAGCTAAATGTTAACCTTTGTTTTACAACATCGCAATCCATATCAAAAGCCTTTTTGTAAAGATAAGGACACTAGCTTTGAAGTTTTGGCCAGCAATGCAATCGTAGTCTCTCGGAATCTCTATATTAACGATTAACGGCAGTGGTCCTCTGGTTTTGTTTTGAATTTTAAATTGTGATTGTTTCTAGTGATGACGGAACACCATATGATTTAGCCAATCAGGTACTGAAGATCATGACAGATAAAGTGCTGGAGTAGCAACCGTATGCCCGAAGATGGGTAAGGAGGATTGAGTAAGTTAAGTGAGTAATAATGGCACACCCATCTGTAATGTAAAGGATTGTGGGTTTACATGCGCCAACACCTATAAACTAACGTTTTCTGACGTTCGAAATTGGGATAAGTATGCACCATGTCAAAGTTTGTTTTAAAAAGAACTTGACATTGGCGCCTAAAGATAAAGAACCTTTACCGAGAAATCAAAGTCGAACGCAGATGTTAGACAGATCAAATCGATACTGAATATGGTTAAGAGACTTCATAGCAAGCCGAAATAGTGCAATATTTACATGCATCATGACAATACACTCACATGTACAACAATCAGAGAACACGTACCTGTTTAATAAAAGCATGTCAAACAGAAATAGTATCCAGACACAGTAATCAAAACGTCTATAATGGAATGTTTCCCCCAAAACAGATTCCTACGACGTTTCGTTTGACATAACATTTACATTTTGGTAACATTTACAAGACAGTGGATCGATTTGTTGAAGAAAAAAAAGAGCGCAAAGATTTAGTCAAGACCGATGTAAGTAGTATAAAATCTCAACTGAACCAGTAATTTAGATGAGACCAAATTCGTAGGTAAGTAAATAATGCCATTCTACAATTTTTCACACTCCGTTATGGTGAGAAAACATGTCAGATTTACACAGGAAAGCAATAACGATGCATAAAAAACACGTTAGTGAGTCTGGTCTGATGCTTTTATGGGACGTTTCAACAACAGTATGTAAAAGCTCTTCTCCTAATACGTGATCGTTTAATACGTTTGATGCAGAAGACACAGTAAACTCTATATACCTCGAAGCTCAATGGACCTCAAGAAATTGTTTGATAAAGAGAGATCGACATATACGTCTGATAAAGACATAAAAATAAAGAACAGATAATAAAGGACCCGTATTAACTCCGCCATAGACGATCAGAAATTCGAAATGTAGATGTTATAATGTGAAAGGAAACAATCGTGACAAAAGAAGAAAGTGTTCTCTACGAACAATTTCTTCTTTTGTCACGATGATTTATAACAATATCAAAACGGAACCATTTGTTTTCTTTTATTATTGTCTGTAGTGGGTATATTTTTTGAAAATTCACACCAACCCATACGAAGAAAGAGTTAGTATCCTTCCAGAACGACCATGTTATTTAAAATCTCAAGCGGGAAAAGCTCGCAGACGAGACATGAATTTCAAATGGAACCACAAGACATTTTTATTGAATAAAAATTAGCGCTAATAAAACGTTACGTTGCCCAGATACACCACATATTCAACATATATTGAGCAAATGGATACATTTGCTTTTTTTAAGAATGAAAAAAGCTGCTATGAAAGTTCTGTATTCAAAGAAACACCAGTGGACAATTTCGACCTGAATCAACATCTTCTAGTGGTACTTGTTAGTTCCAGCCGTCTCGACAAAACTTGTTTCACAATTACCAAAATACTCCGTGGTTTCATTTTTTAACCGTTTGATAACGTCATAAGAACTTGAAGAATTCCTTCGTATATCCATTGTACAATCCGTATTTAATTGACATGTAGAACAAATAATCGTTAGATAAAGGTCCCATGTAATTTGTCACAGGGGTTGGTCGGTGCCGGGTAGAAGCATTGGAATTCTGTAACTAAATCTGGAGACTATCTATATGTAGTTTTCATTACCGTTTTACTTAACGTTTTATGCCAGAATTTTTCAAAATATCATTTCCTCTAATGTCAGTATTGGGCTAAGCAAAATTGCAAAGAGTCACATCATTGGAAACTTCTCTCCGAGACGCTTCCAATGACGTGTCACATTGCAAAAGTTTGTTTCAGATTTAGATAATAGGCATGTTTATGAGTTTTAAATTACGCAAAAAGTTTCTTTTTGTCGCGTAGTAAAATGGTACCCAGGAGACTACCTATTGTCTTATATCAAATTGTTTATGCACTGCCACATGAGTACGGGTTTGAAAGGTTTGTTGAAGAAAGCTGAAATAACTAACGACATCGAAAATAGTTATTGTATGCATAATGAGAAAGAAAATGCATTCTTAGCAAAGACTTTAACACAACATGTATTTGGATTAAGAAAAAACTCTTGATTAAAGTAGGAGAGTAAAATTCTACAGTTTTTTTGTCAGGTAGCTTGGCAACAAAAGGCAAGAAGTGGTTCATGTTATGTAACATCACGTGATAAAAAGAGTTCCAGTTGCAGGCGACTTTAATTGTGTGCTGACACGAAACATAATGATGATAAAGTTTTTCCCTCCCTTTGTCCAACCCCTTATCCAACCCCTTATCCAACCCCTTATCTAACCCCTTATCCAACCCTCATCCAACCCCTCATCCAACCCCTTATCCAACCCCTTATCCAACCCCTTATCCAACCCCTTATCCAACCCCTTATCCAACCCCTTATCCAACCCCTTATCCAACCCCTTATCTTTCTTTCTTTCTTTCTTTCTTTCTTTCTTTCTTTCTTTCTTTCTTTCTTTCTTTCTTTCTTTCTTTCTTTCTTTCTTTCTTTCTTTCTTTCTTTCTTTCTTTCTTTCTTTCTTTCTTTCTTTCTTTCTTTCTTTCTTTCTTTCTTTCTTTCTTTCTTTCTTTCTTTCTTTCTTTCTTTCTTTCTTTCTTTCTTTCTTTCTTTCTTTCTTTCTTTCTTTCTTTCTTTCTTTCTTTCTTTCTTTCTTTCTTTCTTTCTTTCTTTCTTTCTTTCTTTCTTTCTTTCTTTCTTTCTTTCTTTCTTTCTTTCTTTCTTTCTTTCTTTCTTTCTTTCTTTCTTTCTTTCTTTCTTTCTTTAGTTCTTTCTTTAGTTCTTTCTTTCTTTAGTTCTTTCTTTAGTTCTTTTCTTTTTTTAGAATGTATTAAAACTTTTAACCAGGTCCTTGATATATTTAAAAATTCTTAAACATATGTTTGTATAAGAAAAACGTAATTGCACCAGGCATACACATCACGGATATAACAAGTCTTGTGTCGACACAATATAGAGTTCAATGCAAGCTATACACATTGAATGACATTTGTACAATGGTAAATTTATAATATGGTACATAACATAAAGTGCTTTAGTGACGTACACGCAGCACGTTTTACATAAAAAACCAACAAACTCACGAAAAAGAACTTTTAACACTTCTGGAAAGTAATTTGGTTGGCAGCAGACATTCCATAAAAACAATCTCGATTGAACAATTTGTTTCGTAAAGTGCAAAATACATTTACTGTCTATCACCCCAGTCCGGTTTTGGGGATACATCTATACTTGTTTCCGAAAATCGTTTGAATGCAATGATTTTCTCATAACGAATCAATATCGCTTTGACACCGTGTCTTTTTGTTTTGTTTTGTTTGGTTATCTTGCACACAAGGTGAGAATAAGAAGAACATCATGATAGGTGTGCCACAAAGAAAAACAAACATACTTTTACTAGAGACCATCAACTCCACGTGCAATTCGACCTTTGTGCAGCAAAATATCTTGTGTGATTATGATATGCATTGAGATTGCTAAGTTTTGATAAAAACTTGTAAGATAGACACTCCAATGGAAAAGACGTAAATGCTGGCCAAAGACCACCTGCTGCAAAAACATTGAAGCAAACCATGGAAAAGGGCCAAAAATGATCTTTGGCTAGCCAGAAACTTATGCCTAAAATGAAACTGAATGTAGAACTCTTATATAGTGACCATATGCTCCGACAAAGTGACCATATGCTCCAACAGGAGCAAAGAGAACAAGCAAGTTAGTAACATGATAGAAAAAACTACTGATTCTAAACTGTTTTGAAGCTGTCTCTTTTTCCGTCTATATCTCGATGGCAATTATATATATATGTTTATTGAGTCCTATCTGATAGTAACCATTTCAACATTAATCAACAACTTGCAACTGGTTAACCCTTTACCAATCGCCAATTTTTCAACTGTCCTAAATTGAAAGAGTTTGCAGACGACATTTCAAAATGTTATGAAATTGGAAATTATCTTCTGATAGGACAGGGAACATTGTGATAAAAGGAGAAATTGCTCGTTACGAGCAATTCCTTCTTTTCCAACAATGTTTCCAGAGTCTTTAATGTCTGGTAATGGGTTAAGCAGTCGGTAGTTTGATAAGAGAACTGTTCTATGCCTGTCAAGAAATACATGGATAGGCGCATCGACCACATAAAACTGAAATATTGTTAGACATGGTGTTAAACCACGCTAGTATCAAATATGTGCATCGGTCTCAAAATGATGCCGAATCGACAATCGCGCTCAGTAAGTTCTGTTCTGTACCAGACAGAAATCAAAATAATAAATAAATACCGGATATGACGTCATCCGAGCGTGGACTATTTATTTCAACTATTTCCGGATTGCGTACTTCCGTTTTGAATTAGCCACAAGGATTTTATTGCAATCGCAGGGGGTAAATTCAGCTCACGCGATTGCACAAGTGGGTTATGTCGTCTAAATACGGACCCTTTACTGTCCCCTATACATAATGTTTCAGTTCACGATGCTTGTTTTTTTGCGATAACCCGATGCTGAACCGTACAATCTACCTGAGCGCCATTTTTCTACATTAATATTACAAGGGAAGAATAATAGTATTGATTGAACAAGTTTTATAGATTGAGGACATATATTCGAATTAGGCTTAGTGTTTATGTATACGCATTGTAATATGAGTTAAAGTTTCGTCAACCGTTTGCTGTAATTAGTTAGAAAATGTCAACTTTAGGAGGACTCGGTTACGAGTTATTTGCCCTTTTCTTCCAGATTTTTCTTTTGCATATCTCCCTTTATAATAATGACATTCTTTTGCACTCAGTGTAAACATTCAAAATACAAATAAATACAAATAAGCACTCAACAAGACATACAGATATATAAATGATACTTCGTATTAATATAGCTTTAATATAATGTTAGATACAAAGTGTCTGGACAAGTTACGACAATATTAGACATAGTCCTCTAGTCCTCTCCTATTAAAACTTTGTTTGACTTTGCAATAGCTTGACGTATTGGACTTAAAACTCCCTTTCCTGACATGCCGGGTTGTCCAATCAAAATGCGATTTCCCCCGATAGCCATATGCCTTTTTCAATGGTTCCAATCGTATGCGGAAATCATTTGTCGGTGCTTGCATTGCATGTTGACAATGGCTTTTCACAATCTGATCTCTCATAACTTTCTATTAATTCCAACAATTAAGCCTCCTTTACAAATTCACTTTCATTATGCAAATCCAAATTTGCGCCTTTTAAAGGAAAACATTCACAGTCACACATTCTGAAGAATTGTTTCAATTCGTGATGATCGTGGAAATGGGCAAAGCGCGCGTCTTTAGGACCAGTTCTTTGGGATTGTTCTAGTTGCTATCCGATAATACGGATATGTAAACAATTATCAATTCAAGATTTAAACGTTATTTAAAAGAACGCATTAAATCATCTACGCCAATAAGTCAACGAGGCGTCTAAACAACTTGTACTTGTTGGAGAAGTCACCGAGGCGTCTAAACAACTTGTACGTGTTGGAGAAGTCACCGAGGCGTCTAAACAACTTGTACTTGTTGGAGAAGTCATCGAGGGGTCTAAACAACTTGTACTTGTTGGAGAAGTCACCGAGGCGTCTAAACAACTTGTACTTGTTGGAGAAGTCACCGAGGCGTCTCAACAACTTGTACTTGTTGGAGAAGTCACCGAGGCGTCTAAACAACTTGTACTTGTTGGAGAAGTCATCGTGATGTGATTATTCTACATAGTGAAATAACTGGGGAATGTCACGTGAGTAATAATTAGTTGGATACGGAATGATAATTAGAGGAACTGTACTTGATTGCGTTTTCAGTACGGAATGCCTTGTGGATCATTTGTGTAATTTGATTTTACTAATAACCCCTTGTTAGAATGATTGTTTTACGAATCGGTCATCATTCTCTAGTTTCTAAAACGGTTGGGTTCAGAACGTTCAATTTTATTCCATCTTCTTTTCTTTATGACATTTGACATGCACGTCTTAGAAAACATGCATCGGAAAATAAATATAAGATATTTGACAAAAAGAAAGAAAGGGCTCGACGCATGCAACTGATAAAAGACACATGCAAAATTTCTTTGGTAATCTGATGAACGTAGAAATAAAAGAAAACTGCGTTAGGAGCAAATTGTATGTGAAATGCAGTAAATATCATAGTAAATGCATTTGGCATGGCGAATTGAAGTTTGTAGAATAATGCGTATATCAATACACAACACCAGTTACACTAACGAATAAACGTTGGATCTTGTTTGAAGTAACAATAGTGAAACTGTACTTCTCTAGGAGATACTTTTGTTTGATAGATCTAACATAATGCAAAATTGCTATCACAAAATCAGAGAGGAAAGCCAAACAAAGGAGTTTTTTAAAAGAACTAATCTATAAGTCTTTCCGTCAAAGACTGTTTCCTGTATATTGAGGAAACAACAACAAAAACAACAAAAGCAACCAAAACACATTATTTTCATTTTACGATCAAAACATTTCCAAGAAGAAATAATCGTGACAAAAAACAAACAACTCCAAAACAACTCTATGTAGACGCCTTTTGACAATTGTTTATGTCTTGTAACGCACGCACATAATGTATATTTTGCTTTATCTGTATAATTTTCTCCTTTAACACACTGGCATTTTCCCAATGTGAAACACCAAATATAATCAAAGTCAGCAACTGCAAAGCAACATGTATTGCTTGTTAATTTCAATTTGCAATCAGTGCGTTGGAATTTTGCTTACATTTTACACGATAACCAAATACACCTGGTGATATAATCGTGTCATGAATATCGTAATGGCTTCTTGTGATGAACTAATGAACCCGTCTCCCTAATACAATCGACTTATTTAGAACACTAGATGAGAACTGCCTTTGATCATATTGTATAGAAAGGATGGTTCTGCTTTTATGAAACAGTCGATGGGTACCCGTTTTGGGTCTTGTTTAAAAACAATTCGACTCTGTAAACTCGTAATGTTTTAACAAAAGTTAGGACAAGGAAAATGTGTGATAAAAGTCTGTTTCAAAGTGTGGCATTCTCATACATTTCCGAAAGAGAGGGTAATACGATATCAAAATTAAACTTGTCACCAACACATAACCCATTCCCCGACGTAAACCATGTGTGCGGCTTAAACTGAATACAGCAGCAGACGAGAAAGATATGTGAACGTGATACTAAATACTTTTTTTTTATTAAAAACCACAATGACTAAAGAGGAGTTTGCTTGCCACCAGCAGTCTCTCGTTTCGCCATTGTGGTTTTGCAAATCTTTAATGCTTCGCCAACGCTTTTTTCGTCGAATAAGTGGTTTCAATTCAAATTTAAATGGGGAACAAATGAGAATAGACAAGCCAGACTGGGTGAATTAAGTGGCTATGGTTTGGACTTTAAAACACCTTATCTTAATTCAATCTAAGGAAAAGTACTTTGAAAAAGGAAAAGGTTGGTAAATCAACAGTTATTTCTCTTAAAAGTTGCTACACAGGACAATCTTTTAAAAGGTTCATTGACATCTACCAGCGTCTTTAATCTGAAAACAGATATATTTATATTTATTTGAATGCAACAGCAGTGGGGCGAGTAAATTATTGTACTCAAACAAGGCGGGGCCCATTTGTCTGGAAACCGGTGTTTACGCGAAAGAGGCAGAAATGTCTTATAGAGAGAAAGAGGTTTTATCTGCATCTGCATAAATACAAGTCTTTCAAAAGTAAGCGATGTTCGCCCACACTGTTTATTCAAGATACATCATATTCATGCTATAGACAGAGCTTGAGAGAATCGTAAGATGCTTATAGAGTTTTTAAATCGTTGCAACAATATGAAGACATATTACAATATGGGTCTCATTGAAGAAGACGTAAAAGCTTACATATGCACAGGAGTTTTTACAAGCTGAGTAGAAACAGTGGCGTTCTGTTTTTGAGCCGGAATACACCTTTTCATGAAAATCTTAATATACTGGCGCTTCGATTTGAACTCTTAAAGACCAATATGTTCATTATCTAATCACGCATGTGATCATTACACAGCATCTTGGTCGTAGAAATGCACTCGAATTTTGCAGAGATATCCGAAATACATGTGGAAATATCTAGCCTGGGGTCCTGCTAGGGCATAGCTGCCAAGACGGTCCAGACTTAAGGAACCAACACTGCCTTTACTAGGCATCTCTAGCCTTAGAGCCATCAAGGCTAGGAAAAACACTCTTTGATATATGTCAAATGTCGAGAACACGCTTTATGGTCGGTATTATTATTATTCATGACAATGTTATGTTCGACCTCAGCAATTCGGGGTTTTTTTTGTGTTTTTTTTCTTGAATTGTCCAAATTAGCAACATCGGCTGACGCAATGTGTTTCTACGAAAAATGAAATATGGATTTTGAAATTATAAAAATTCAGATACATTTGTTCACTATGAAGATTTTTTTGAGACTTGGAATGATATTCAGTTTTACTCAGAAAAACATTTACGTGAAATAAGCTTTCTTTTTTGTCTTTTCAAAGACTGCATCAACACAAAAAGGCATGTCATACTAATTCAGACAAAACAATTAATCAACAGAAATAATGCAGCTGCTTTATTTGAAAAAGAAAAACATTAATCTGTCACCATAAGATATAAATGTGATTTTTTCTAGGAAGCTTTTATTCTTGTGGTGCTGACATATGTGCCATTTATAAGATATCTGCGAAACATTGATGTTCACGAGTTTTTAGACAAGAGGTGTTCTGTTTTATTTTTCATGAATCGTTATATTTTTACTTCTTCACGGCCCTGTGTTAAAGGAACGTTAAAGAACCGTCTTGTCGAAATGATTTTTTTTAGTACCGAAACAAATCGCCTCGCAAGGTTAACAACACATTTCTGTCGTATAAGATATTATCGATTGCAGCCGATATATACACTGTATCCCAAACAATCGCAAAAGCCGACTTCAGGAGACTCATCAAATACTTGTTGGAAATAAAGATTGTCTTTATATACGTTATCTAAAAATGCTTCCTACTATGAAAGCGCATTTTTTGTCAAATAATTTCCCCAATGAGGTTTTATCCTTGTCCCCTTGTATCCAGATAAATAATCAACTGATATTTAGATAATAAACCCTAAGAATGCTGGGTAATATTCAAAAATAGATTTGTGTGTCGTCTGCTTTCCAAAACCCTAATTATCTGCTTAGTTTTGTTGAAGCAAGATACCCAGAGTGGCAAACAATTACTTGGCGGCTGACCTGGATCTTACCTTTTTGCATAAACAGGAAGTCGGTTCCAGCACTGTAAGGGTTAATACATACAAACAACCATTGAATCAAAATCGCCAATTAGTTTTGCATAACAAAAAACATGTTAAACTACTATTGCAACACAATCAATAAAGTATATCGAAGACGCAAATAGCCAAGGTGTGCCTCCTTCTGTCTAAATGTTCAATCTAAATGTAATTAACTACATGTAAACTAAGAAAGTGAGTTTTACACAAATTATAAATCCACAACAGATTCATTTGATACTATGTATATAGGCAAATTATCTTAGCTACGGTGATAAATGTACTCAATTAGGGCTTAGTGCGTAGTTTAAGAGAAAAATGAAACAAAATGAAAATTTCGCCATCACGCAATTTTGTATTAAGTCTAAACTTCTTTATCTTAATCGATTATGACGGAAGCTTAAAGCTTGTTAACTTCACTTTCGATGACTGCTTCCTGGATACTACACCAGTTCTCGAGCCAATGTGTGGATAAGTTCCGGCAGTTTTCACCAGGCCTAACAAGGGTACGAACCAGGGTATCGTTTTACTAAACAGTTTACGCTTAAGATTTGTGCAAGTCTAAAACAACAATTCATGTTATTTCAATATTGGGCGAAACAATATTGCAAAGTATCACATCATTGGAATCGTCTGTCCGAAACGCTTCCACTGACATGGCACTTTGCAATAGTGTACTTTTATTGTAGATACTATCAATGTGCATCAGTTTTGACTTCCGCTCATATTTTCCTTACGTTGTTTTGTAGAACGGTACCCGGGGTTCCTCGGTACAAGAGGCCGACGCCCTAACACTGTCGCCCACACTCATGTTTTTCCACACGGAGAATAAAATGTGTCTGTTGTATGTAGGCTGATTCGTTTGGATGTATAATTGTTCCAAAGCTTATTACGATGTATTTCGAGGACAAAGGTTGGGACTTGGTTGGCTCCATGATATTGGAAACCCTGGTAATCAGAGGTAATTACGCAATCGTAAATAAGGATCTAACCGGAAGTGGGGAACTGTGTAAATCTATGAGGCTATACCGAATGCGTATAATTGCTTACAAAACGAGAAGGTTAGCGCTAGAAATAGTCAAACGATTAAGCTCTCACTGGACTTTTCAATCATTCAATTATGAATTATTCTCACAAACTTCTTTGTAAAAAATAAACAGTTGTTTTATAGTTTTTTTAGGGGAAATACTTTTCCAAGCATCGGGTACTATTTCCTATTGAAATTCTTACTAAAGAATACATCACTGATACTTGTCAACTGCAGAAGACTTTGAAAACAAGTGTGAAAAGGGCATAATGTGAACCTTATGATGTATCTGTTGGTAACTAAGCTTTTTACCCGATACAATATAACATACAGTTGTCGTCTACTTCTGATTTAAACTTTAATCAGGAACAATTTCCCAAAGTAACGGAGAACAGGTTATATCAAAGTTTAAAGCATTGACATAAAGGACACTTTACAAAACATGAGAAAAAATCAAAGGTTCCCGAGTAACGGCTATATTGATTTATCAACACTTATTTAAAACTTAATGTCAACGTTAACTTCAGTTCTGCATTCCACATCCTTTTTCCATGTGACCTTGATTTGTTTGTATATTTTGAATATTATTGAAATGACAAGAAACTTGTTAGATTACGTTTCAATAAACTATTCGTATTCGCTAATGTATATAATACAAACTCCTCAGAGGAGCGATACTCACCTGCGCAATCAGAAAGTCCGAAGATGAGGATCACAGCAAATAAGGCGCTCTTTGGAATGATCATGGTGTTGTGTTGTGTGCTGCAACATGCGGGTCACTGATGCAAAACGCACGCTGGACGTCGTAAAGGTGAGGATATTACTGATGCAAAACACTCGCTTAATGCCGTAAAGTGGAGATCACTGACACAAATCACTCGATTGGTGTTGTCACTGATGTAAAACACTCTCTTGATGTCGTAAAGTTGGGGTTACTGATACAAATCGTTCGCTCGATGCAGTAAAATGGAGGTCACTGATACACAATATTTGTTTTGTGTCGTTACTGGAAATTACTGATGCAAAACACTGGTTTGGTGTTGTAAAGTTGGGGTCACTGATACAAATTTCTTCCTTGATGCCGTAAAGAAGAAGGTCACTATTGAACAAGCTCGTTCGATGTTATTCAGTTGGGGTCACTGTTGCAAATCACTCGCTTGATGTCGAAGAGTGGTTCTCACTGATGAAAAAGCTCGTTGGGTGCAGCAAAGTAGGGGTCACTGATGAAAAAGCTCACTTGATGTCTTGAAGTGGAGGTAAATGATGTAAAACTCTCGCTTGGTGTCGTCTATTTTAGGGTCACCTATTCAAAACACTCATTTGATACCGTAAAGATGGGATCATCGACAAAAACAATCGCTTTATGTCGTTAAGTGTGGAGTCACTGATGCAAAACACTCGCTTGTTGTCGTCAAGTAGGGGTCACTGATAGAAATCGCTCGTTCGATGCCGTTAAGTGATGGTCACATTTGCAAAACACTAGGTTGATGACGTAAAGTGGTGGTCACTCATACAAAACACTCACTTGATGTCGTAAAGTGGAATATCGATCTATATGTACACCACTCTGTAAATAGAAAATAAAAACGTTCTAATATGTACCCTTTATGAATTATTGATCAATGAGTCGGGCACTGATCACGTGTTATAAAGAAAATCAGTTACATCCTTACATCATTAAACCTAAATTTGACGTTTCTCCGACAGAAGACGTTTTAAACGACTCCGACATCCGCTACTTTGAAACCCAATCTTTCGTCGGGTAACTTCGGTCGTTCTCGGTATACATCGGTTGGGACTAACTCTGATAATCTAAGCTATACATTTGTTGACACAAAATATCTACGTCTGGATCATTCGGACAAGGTTTAGGTCGGAACTATTCGCCTAAAACCGAATAGTTCCGGCCTCGACCAATGTATACCGGGAACGGCCGAAGTAATCCGACGAAATAGTTTCAAAAATGCGGATTATGGGTATTCCACCTTAAAAAAATCGAGCTTTCTTTTTTGTTTGATCATACTCGTTTATCGATCATGTCACAATTGAAAAGTTAATACTTTATCATCTGCAAGTTCCTTCAATTGAATCAAGAAGAAAACGAAATATGAGGGTAGAAGGTTCGTAGAAAATAACTTGCTCATAACGTGTGATCATTAGCACATATTTTCCCATTTTTTCCAAACACCATCTGTATTAAATGTGCAAGAATAGTTTGTATAAAGGAATGCTCAACATACTGTCGAGGGAAAGTACCTCGCAAATGTCAAAATGAAATGCATGAAAAACGACCCTGATGGAATAATCCAAATATTTCAATATCTTGAACAAGTGTTCAATATGAATAGTAAAATGCTGTTTGTTAACATTTAACGGAACTACTTGAATGTATTGTCCAAATTTACAGCCACAAAAAACGGTCTTAATGGAATATTCCAGATATTTCAATATCTGGAACAAACGTTCAATGTCATTTGTTTGTTAGACGGTTACCCATTGATGTTCGTGAACATTTAACCGATCCATTACTACGGGACTGAATATATCGTCCAAATCTAAAGCGATAAGATGCAATGTTCAATACAATGTTATCAAGTAAGAAAACTTACACATAGTAATAAGTGGTGGAAACCTCCTGTGACAAACGAAGAAATTGCTCGTGACGAGCAATTTCTCCGTTTGGCACAGTGGTTTCTTATGTATTGTGCCTCGGGTTGATAAGATATAATCAAAATATTCAAGAGGGAATGGCTTAAGCTTCCAAGGAACGGATTAAACATGTTTCTAGATGGCGATTTAATGAAATCGCCTTGTCAACTCGGCGATTAACAACTAAAAGGTCAGTGATTCTTTAGTTTAATTCTAGAAAAGCGACCTTTTCTTTTGACAAAAACGAAAAATCTAGCGAGTGGCCGTTTCTGACTATGGTTTATTATGTTCCTATTTTCCAGTTTTCGATGTTACAATGAACAGTCGATTAAAATGTTTGAATTGTGACTTTACGTCTGTTTCAACAGAAAGTGTGTCATTTTATGGTGGTAAATGCATCTATCCGTTCTCCTGTCAATTCACCACCAGTATTAGAAATTCATCACATAATATTTACCAAGCCAACCACTTCTTTCCTTAGTGAACAGAGAAAGAGATATGATGCTAGCGTTTCATCAACTTTTACAAGTTTCTCGTTAAAAGATTTATATACAATCAGTCTATCTGCCTTCAAACACATTTATAAACACAACTGTTCAGCGGTGAGAGGCGTACATAAGATATCGGAAAGAAACCATGTCGGAGTCTCGAACCTTAGAACCCTGAGTTCTTAGCCTGACATGCCAGCAGTAACAACACAATATTTAAGTCCAAAATAACCATATTTAAGATGAAAATTTACCAACCCTTTGTTATATGTATACAGGAGACTTCAAGAGAATCACCCGTTAGTTTGGAAGAGGTATAACAACAAGTGTTTTAATAGAATGAAGCTCCCATTTATCGTTATTCCCTCTAGGCCTATCTATGTTGTATCATTTCTGGTTAATTCTCCAAATTTTAGACGAAAACTATAAATAACGTTTTATGTTCCGACATTTTTGATTTATTATTCATTCATATCACATCTCGGCCAATTTTAGAGCAAGAAATCCGACTCTTTCAGAATGACTAGTAATTAATAAAACGCCAACAGAGAGGCTATACGGCTCTAAAATAGGCTAGAACACTGGGAAAAGGGGATGGGTCACCACCAATCTACATAACACAAGAAAAATGGACGTAATCATGGCATCAAGTATCTTGAATGAAAGCACAACATTGCAATGTTACACATCATTGGAAGCTGCTCGTAAAGATTACTTTGCAATATTGATTTGACCAATATATACCTCAAAGATAATGGTGTTTTAAACTTACGCAATTATTTAGCATAAAATGTTTAGTAAAACGGGCCATGCTTAGCCATGATTCGATTCGACGTTAAAAAAGACATTGCATTCGCCTTATTTGCCTTTCATCACTGATCAGTTATCCTAAGGTCGAGAGGCAGTCAGCAAGTCAGGGAAGAATAAAGTGTAGTACCCGTAAAGCAATGTCAGGAATATGGATGTGTGAATTACCGCTGCAATGTCTGAGAAACAGGCGAACAAGACGTTAAATCCGAATTCGACAATATCAAATCATAAAAAAAACAGTCTTTCAAAAGGGGAGAAATGAAGTATTCTCTATTATATATTGTGGTTTATAACTTCATTGTTGACCTCAAACACCGCATATCCATCATGCAAATGGAGACAATAAACTATTCTAGATGGACAATGCGGATATCGAATGACATTCATGTTTGCATAAAGAGATCATGGCAGTCCCCGAGTTACTCTCTAACGGTCACAAAGCTGTATTAACCCATTACCAAACAATAACGACATTTGACCAGTTTGTTGCAGACGACTCTGGAAAACATTGTGGGAAAAGGAGAAATTGCTCGTGACGAGCAATTTCTCCTTTTCCCACAATTTGTCCAGCCATCAGAAGATTATATTTCAATTTCATCACATATTACAACGTCGTCTACAAACTCTTTCAATTTGGGACAGTCGAACGTTTGGCGTTTGGTAAAGGGTTAAATAGCAAGTCCGCTATAAAACACACGTCGGAAATGTCCATAAAACAACGGGCAGATATCTTCGTTAATTCGGTTTTATTGTTTTATAACTCCCCCCGGGTGATAGGAGAGTAAATAATCCCGGTCAATTGGTGAAATGACCTTCTATGGTGAAAGAAGCACTCTATGGTATTTTAAGGAATTTGGTACTACCTCGGATCTAAATGAGGATTTCGCGTCGGCTGGTCCGATACCTTTGAAGCCGTCTCTACGATTTAATTTGTGTTGCCATCATCATTGGGTATAACATTATTGGAAATAAAGGGCCGACTTAGATCCGAAAACAGCGTTCACACAAACCGATCAGATGCCTTGAAATCCGTCGCTAGTAGACAGTGTTTGTCTTCTATAAGTGAAAAAGTATGACATGGCAATATGGGTATTGAAGTGACGACATTGTTCTGATGACAGAGTTTACACAACACCAATCTGATACGTCGAAATCCGTCTCTATTCGCTATTATGGGCCTTCTTCCCGCGAAATTGCTGTAACAATATTGGTGATGAAGTTACGTTGTTTCGATCACATAGTTCCAAACAAGCCGATCTGATACGCCAAATCCGTTTCTAATACTAGTAGGCAGTATGTTGCTTCTGTGGGCAAGAAAGTATGACATAACGAAGAGACAACATGTATAACACATGCCGATCTTGATCGTCGAAATCCGTCTCTTTTAGCAATTTTGATATTCCTACAAGCATTCCTCTGTCTTTGTAAACCTTGGGTTCAACACTAGTTAACTTGAATCAAGCTGTAAGGGTACAGTATAAGCTAGCCGTGGATTGTAAGTGATGAAGAAGTTTCGAGGGTCGTGTTTACAGTTAAAGGTTAAATGAGATCAACAAGATGTCCATTATTTAGAATGGTCAAGAGTGAAGAAATCTGGTATACTTGTTCTTCTTTAATCCTTTCCGCCAAGTTCAAGGTTCTTGTAGGCCTCAAATAATTAATATTTATGAACAATTGTTGCTAAAATAAAAGAGGTCTTCATTTTCAATTTATAATTTTCAACTCAAAAGAGGAATTTCTCTTAAACGTTTTCAAGTTTTCGTATACAAACTCTTTTTAACCCAAAGAAAAGATTGGAATGATAAAAACATGGTGTTTAGAACAGGGTGAACTTGTTTATATCGCACATATTGCTCAGAAAATTTTACCCATCCATGTGAAATCCATATAGCGCTGAGTTTTTGGCGCATTCACTTTTACAGGGATGGTAGAATGAAGTTTCCATATTGCCCGGCTCGTCTAAAAGCCTTAAACATTTATCAAACGCAAAATTGTCGACTGTCCTAAATTATAAGATTTTGAAGACAACTTTTCAAATTGTTGCGAAATTGAAAAATGATCTTTTGATAGGGAAGAAAATATTGTGGGAAAAGGAGAAATTGCTCGTAAAGAGCAACTTCTCCTTTCCCACAATGTTTTTTTCAAAAGTAGTCTGCAACAAACTGGTCAAATTTCGTTAATGTTTGGTTATGGGTTAACTGCAAATGCATTTTTTCTGGAACATACTATACTACAATTTTACAGACAATTGCAGAAGGTTGTATGGAATTTACGGACAGATAAATGGAAATCAGATTTCGCCAGCCCTGCTTTGCAAAGATGCATGGCCTCAGTGGTTAATATGTATGGAGACAAACTTAGAAACCTTAGACATCCATATACGACTAGAGTTTGGCCACTATAGTGTTCGGCCATTGACGAAGACATTGTAAGATAATATACGTTTTATCTTTTATCACTAACCAGCTAGGGTTATATGAGAAAGCAGCTTATGGCGTTGATTGATTTTTGTGCAGCCTTGATAATTTCTTTGTTTTTTGTATAGTGACCGTATTGCTATAAAACAAATGCTACTGAAAACCGTACTAACTCAAACCAACTATTTATATGCAGCCTAGATTGTTTGTCGTCGTAAATAAAAGAATGGCGTTGGATATGATTTGGTCCTGTAGCTTCGAAAGTGAAGTTTATCCCATACCCCAAAATAAAATGTTGAACTAACTAAAAGAAATATCAAACAACATCAATTCATTGAGAAACTGTTATATCCCCCATTGGAATGGGGTGACAGATTGAGCTTACTGCATTTCTCACACACACTTCTGAATTTTCCTCCAACAAGAACAATAATCATGTTCCCTCATATATTCACCATGAAAGATCAAATTCTAAATTGTGTGGAAATGTTTTCAACGAATGCCACATAAAAACACTATTTTTGAAGTGTTACCTACAATTTGGTATCGGGTTAACTGAGTTAACATGGAACTGGATAAATCGTTATGATTTTGTGGCGACCCAGCTAGCATATACAAATGGATTATCTCCATAAAACACACAGCCAACATTCGTCATCAAACACATAATTATATTGGAATATCGTAAACATGTACAATAAAACGATATGAAGAGTCCGTATTATCGGAATATATGATTTCTCATAAAAGGATAATGGATCTTATTTTTTGTTAACCCATTTAACTTGGTATATATTCTTTGATGGGTACATGGGTTGGACGGGTCGACGTACAAACAAACCACTGTAGTATGAGGAGAAATTGCTCATGATGAGCAGTTTCTTCTTTTATTTCAGTGGTTTTTAACTTTGTTCGCATTACTTGTGAAGAATGTGTTTTCTGACTTATAAGTATCGTCTGCTTATGCTTTTAATTCGGACATGTCCAGTATCAAATTGGAGGAAATTGATTGATATTCGATAGAACAAATGTCATACGCAATAGGTTCACAAGTGAATGCAATCCTACGAATTTACATTAATTCATTTTATGGTAAAAAAAACATACAGTGATTATTAAAAACTGATCGGAGATTAAGGAAATGAAATTCTTCGTCCTTTCTAAATGTTATACGACCTATACATTAACATTTTCTGGTTTCAATTATTCAAGGCGAGATCGAGTCGAAATAAAGTCACCCCCTTGTATCAAAAAACAGATTGGTCCATAGTTCTTGGTATCTTTGTTGTAAGCTTCTTTATTTATTTTTTTCTTATATTTGTTTTGCAATTGAATCTGTCAGAAATATATTCACATGTATCATATTAATATTTTACTTAATTATGTCCTTAAACAATAATACATCAATGACCTAATAAAAACAATCACTTACGTACAATGTAAACATTCATCAATTGACATACAAGACACTCCATTGATACAATCCAATCTCGAATTCTGGCTAAGTCGCTGAGAACATTTCTTTTTCAATTCAGATGAAACCTGTATATCTCTTACATAAAGCGATTTAAACCATTAAGTTGATAGGAACTGGCGCCCTGACCAAGAATGTAATTATTGAGAAAAGGAATACAAAGGACACGACTTGAGTCCTTGACCCACACTGGGACCAGTATCATACTCTAAGAATGCTGGGTAATATTCTCAAAAAAGATTTTTGTGTTGTATGCTTTCCAAAGCCTTGAATATCTGCTTAATTTTGATGAGTATATACTTAGAGTAACAAACAGGTTAGATAACAGGTCAGCCACCAATTTACTTGACGGCTGGCCTGAATCTAACCTGGTTACATGAGCATGAAGTTAGTTCCAGTACTGTAAAGGTTAAATAGTGTGAAGTAAGACTTGTTCCACGTATAACACTTTGAGGCTGGTCCAAATCAAAATCGACACCAGACGAAATATGATTTAGTATGAAAAGCAACCTTTTCTTTCATTAGAAAAAGCAAAATTCATTGTGACAAAAGAGGAAATTTCTCGTGATGAGCGATGTACCCATTTGTCACTAAAGTGTCTTTGTTTCTTATGTGTTTTGCTACAGCTGCGTTAAATCGAGTCAATATGAAATAAAGTTCTGACGCATACGAGGCACTTAGATTCAAAACTATCTCTTTTTTGTAGAAACTAAATCCATAACACTGATTTTGAATGTTTAGAAGTTAAAAGGAGGTCACAATAAGACAAGCAGTCCAGACCACTTTTAAGAGAGACGACATTAAAAGAGAATTGTCCCAAAAGCAGCTTATTTTCTTTAGGAAAGTTAATATGTTCATATACATTTGAAGTGCTGTGTTAGATTAAATCATTTAATCTTTTAACCCCTGCTGATTGCTATTAAATATTTTTACATAAGAAGGACTACACCCAGCCTTTCCTTACTATGAAAGTTAAGCCTAGATTGTCAATCAGGATCAACGCGATTGTATTGCTAAGGTTAATCCGGGAAGACACTTACAGTTGAACGGGTTTTATGCATTGGCTAAATTAATGTTCTTTTACTGCCTTTGTGATATGTATGACCGTATCCCATGATAATTTTCGGATGTCGCAAATTGAAAACAACTGAACACGACAATAACGTTTATGGAGTAAGACGTACTTATCATGTTTTCGTTGACCCAATTGCCAAAAGAAGGAAGCTGTGGAAATGGATTAAGTGATCATAGACAAGAAAAACCAAATAAACACAGTCCTGACAACCCTTGATGAAAACTTCCAGGGATCAGGAAAATGAGGCTCTTTCCGATTGTCCTATGAATATGACGCCTACACATTTAAAGCTGGTATGTCATAGACAGGAGCTTAACACATTACCAAACAATAACGACATTTAACCACTTTGTTGCAGATGACTCTAGAAAACATTAACGAGCAATTTCTCCTTTTCCCACAATGTTTTCTGCACTATCAGAAGATTATTTTTCAATTTCATTACATTTTGAAATGCAAATTATTTCAATTTGGGACAGTCGAAAATTCAATATTTGGTAAAGGGTTAAGACGTGACCCAAGACCGTGATCGATTGCGTATTGTGATGGCGGCTCCTTGACCTAGGAGGGCCAAGAGGCTTAACACGCTTAAATAAATTGACCTTAAAACGGTAGATTAGTGAATAAATTGATCATTACCACAGAATATACCACTAAATATACGGTATTGAATATAAACGATGCCTAGTTAGTTATGCCCATTTAACTGTGTACGTATTGTGTTTTCAAATTGACCACTCGAAAAAATTACGCCCATATGTTTATCGGGATTATTTGACAAAAGAAGCTTAAAGAATAAATGTCCTCGTACATTTGTTGGTCGGAGGTTTGTACATAATGTTATTCGTTTACCCATTATTTAAATCCATTTTGAGGTGTTCTGGCGACTGGTCAACTTGTAAAATGACCACTGTAAATATTTTCATTTCTTTCGTTAGTTTAACATAAGTTAAGGTAACATCTACCTATAGAGCATCGACAAATTTAGTTTCACCCAAAACTAGGTGTTTATTTTTTTGAATATTTGAGACTCGTCAATGTGCAATACTTCTGATTACTAGTAGATAAAATAACCCAATTCTTGTTTTATGAATCTTAGTCAAAAGAAATGTACCAGAATATTAACATCAGAGTGGTAAAAAACTCAACACAATGCAAATACTGCGTTAATTATTGACCATTCAGGTGCCTATATCATACCACATGTTTGGCATATTTTAGTAATGAGGTAAATGTATACTTCATTTATCCCACGATAAAAGCCATCGCCTTAATATTTACAGATAGTATGGAGATTTATTTAATCTACATAGCTAGAGCATCGAAATCGTCCCTTTGTGATCCTCTTTTCCGTGTTTGAAGCCCGGGCTTGACAGGGTTCGAGAGTTTCTCGCACGAAAATATTCCGGCGAACTAACAGTGTTTTACCCGTTTTGAGTAACGATACGGGTCTATACTTTATGATCCTCTGCGGGTTATTGGTACTAAACATGAGCTATCGAAGTCCATATCGGAACCCTCTATAATCGGCGTCGGACTAACCAGAGTCCGAGCAACAAAGCATCTATGCTGGTTTAGAAGGAAGCGCACGTTATACTAGAGATAGAGAAACATGCTTACTGGCTCCGAATGTACGGCTTGTTGTAAATGATTAATGAGTCTCAGAAGTGTTTTAATGAAATATTCGTATGAGACAGTTTATGTAAGGCGGTAGGATTTATGAGAACTGCAAAGATCAGACCAATTCGAACCTAACAATAGAGTCGTACATGGAGAATCGCCAAGCGAATATGTCTGAAACCAGTGAGAAGACATTTAACTTCTCCATACTCAAATGTGTGACCGGTTTAATTTGCAAACAAACACAGAAGTTGTAGAGTTTTATGTAGAGTATGCGAAATAAAAAGAATATGAAGAAACGAAAACAATAATTAGGACGCGAGAGACGGACGGACGGATGGACGGACGGAAAGGGCAATAAATATATTAAACTGGCACAAAAACTAGAGAAACTGTATCTTAACCAAGTTTGCACTTTAGGATAACAGTCCCATACAAACTTATCGAACAGTGTAAATGAATACAAGAAAGAACTTAAGTTCATTTGGATACCTTTCCGTCTAGGGGATCTGACAAATTTTCAGCAATTTTCAGTTATATATAGCTGAAAGGTATGCCAAGTTTGAGCGCATGTGTGCATGTTCTGCCCATTTATGCACAAGATCTTCAGTAAACAAATAAATATCATATAGGTCAAAACGTTGACCTTTGTAAGATTGACCCATTTTCTGTTGACGCGATGTCTACAATTTTAATACTAAATCCGGTCAATCAGGCAAATACATGTATACATTGTACATTGTTGGCGAGATCAGACTGGATAAAATCCTTAACGCTTAGAATGCTGGGTTAATTTTCTAAAAACAGATTTTTGTGTTGTCTGCTTTCTAAACCCTTTAACATATGCTAAATATTGTTGTGAACAGATACACATGGTAGCAAACATGTAATATCGCAGGTCAGCCGCCAATTCCTCTTTTTCCACAATGCTTTTCGAAAGTCGTCTGCTGCAAGACGCAAAAATGTGGCGTTAGGTGGTAATGTGTTAACATTTCTGAAGCAGATGTACAGATGCGGTGTATTTTAGAGCAAAGAATCAAACAGAAACATCGCTCTTGGAAGAAGGCATTTTTTTCAAAATTCGCACTAAATTAAACTAAACATCAAATTACTTATGTTAGTTTAAATTCTCTTTTTTCAAGTTAATATTGAACCAAAATGCTAGCCTATTCTCAGAATGAAAGGAAACTTGCAGCAAATGAAAACATTGATCGGCCAGTGTCGTAAAAAAAAACGAAATTTGCTTAGATTTATTAAAAGTTTCAAGTAGTGTAAAATGATTTATTGAAATAGATGTAACAATATCAATCAGTTCACTAAATTACTAAATACATTTAGATTCTCATTATATAAACAAATTGAACGATTTCTATATTCGTTAATGAAGCATAGTTTGCAATTTACCTTAATCCTTCAATAATTCCACATATCAACAAAATAATCCATATCTCTCCCGTAACACTTCAGGCTACACACCACCAAATTCCTTCACTTAGACCAGACATCCACTTTAATATGTTTAAACAACACAGGCATGTGTGTATTCTTTTTACAGTCTGTTAGTTATATAAGTACGATCGACATGGTGTAGAACTTAAACCCTTTACCAATCGCCAAATTTTGAACTGTCCGAGTTTGAAGGAATTTGCAGACGACATTTCAAAATATGCTGAATTGACAAAATATCTTCTGAAAGGGCAAAAAACATTGTGGAAAAAAGAGAGATTGCTCTTAACGAGAAATTTCTTCTTTTCCCACATTGTTTTCTGGATTCGTCTACAACAAACTGGTCAAATTTTGTTATTGTTTGGTAATGGGTTAACCCGATAATACCTTAAGGAGTGATTGATTGGTTCATAGGAATCGATGTTATCATTATAAAAATTATACTACCTTAGATTGTCCACACATGGGATTTAACTAAAAGACCAGCCGAAAATGAGCACGGATATATCGCGGGAAATACATGCCTCTGGTGCAGATGATTACAATTACTCACCGTTTTAACACATGTGTATATAGCACTCAAGATTTATTGTGACAATCGAAGAAAGTGGTAAAGATAAGCAATACATCCTTGTGGCACAATGATTTCTGTAAAGAGATTCCACAGAAAAGTTAGAATGATTACCTCATCAAAGTCGTCTGACTTTGCTTTTAATTTAGACAAGTCCCGTAATCCCGTACAAATAAATTAATTAATTCCACACGAACCCTAACATACCATAGCTGGACATACCGCGCACAATCCTCTGTACTTCCCATGTTCACAAACACTTACGAGTCCGCGTTTATAGAGTTCTGAAACCTGATGGACTCACCTCAAACCCTCACTCATTCCTGTTAGTGCATGTTGCTCATTAACCAATTCCCTCATATGAAATTATGGTTTTGGTCCAAATCGAAAACAATTGCAGACAACAAATGAATTATTAAAATATTACATTTTACGGCAGAACTTGGTAGACACAATTGCAAAGAAAATGAACAATACTTCATTACGGCACATTTCTCCTTTTGACTCAATTAATAGTTTCTAATTGAACGAGTGTGTGCGAGAAAAAAGGTATAATGAATGTCTTATGAAGAGTTTTGTTTATAACAGCCTTAGAATACCGGGACAAACTGCCCCAAGATTGACTTCACGAACATGTGAATCGATGCCATACCAGAGCTCGAAGAACAATCAATGTACTTTACAAAGGTTGAGGAACAATTAATATATTTTACCAAATAACGGAGCAGGTACAAACACCATTGTGCTGTTTTCTTTTAAAAGTCACCAAAGTTTAAAGTGTTTAAAACATGGTATCGCACTGCGAAAAATAAATTATGAAAACAAATCCCCTTAATAGCTTGTTACCGTTTCTTCTTTTAAGAGATTGGCCTTAGTTTACGGCATCAACAGACCGCATGGTCTAGAATAATGAAGGAATATTGATATTGTGACTACTAGAAAAATCTCACATTGCGAGAAAATATTTTGGTGTGTAGCTTTATTACAATTTGAAAAAAAAAGAAATTTTAGTTAAGAGATTTGCCCTTATTGAAATAAAAGTCACATTTTCACCGTTTCAGATAAGAAGCGTTTTGACTATCGCTATTTCTTGATTCCCAAATATCAGGTCGTAAGTTTGATTTAGACGTAGAGTCACGCAAATGACAAAGAAACAATTACATTTACTGTATAGTGTACACTTGGTTGTATCTAGTCTAGTTTTTAAATCATCTTTTCAACAGCATTTGTCAAACAAGTTTTTACAACTAAGATTAATTACTTTCGATTCTCCTTTCCTAGTACGTAACCAGTATTCGCGTCGTATGTGGATAAATGAAACGTCACAAAACTGACCCTGTTTCGCACAGAATAAACTGGGGCCTGGTCCTTGGTTAGGGGGATGTGCGTTCATGGTTAACCCTTTACTAAACGACAAATTTTCGACTGTCCTAAATTAAAATAGTTTGCAGACAACATGTGATGAAATTGAAAACTAACCTTCTGATAGGGCAGAAAACATTTTTGGAAAAGGAGAAAATGCTTATTAAGAGCAATTCGTCCTTTTCATACAATGTTTTCCTAAGACGTCTGCAACAAACTGTTCAAATCTCGTTACTGTTTGGTATTGGGTTAAAGAACAGGTACTACTTAGCCAACGGGGTCCTTCGCGTTACAACTGAAATTTGTTGAAATCGGTGTTAAATAACGAAATCTAAAATTGCTTTTACTCGTTAGAATCAATTCGTTGAGAAGGTTCTAATGATTACAAAAGAAGATTTCCGCTTTAAGATTTAAATTTTACTTAACAAAGTCCTTTCATTTGCTCATCAGCTAGAACTGAAGAAACATCCTGACGTCAAGGGTTTATTTTCGATCAAGAAAAACAACTTTACTATTTACTTCATAACATCAGGCTTTGATGCACCTACAGTGAAATTTTCAAGAATTCGTCGTGAATTAAACCTTTATCAAACGCCAAATTTTCGACTGGCCAAATTGCAAGAGTTTGCAGACTACATTATTTTTCAAAATGTGATGAAATTGAAAAATAATCTTCTGATAGAACAGAAAACATTGCTTGGTAAGAGCAATTTCTCCTTTTTTTCCACAATGTTTTCCAAAATCACATGCAACAAACTGGTCATTTGTCGTTATTAATTGGTAATGGGTTAAGGATAAAACATCTGCACAATATTGTAAAACTATACAGTTTTTGAATACGCGTTCGGAGGCCTTTTTGAATAATCCAGTTCTACTCATCACTCTTTGAAATCAACTGTACTAACACACTAACCTTGAATTTACCCACATAGCCTTATCAAACGTTTATTGGGCGAGTCCAGTTTTTTCATGTTGTTTACTGTTTTCAAACGGGAACAACCAGGACGATCCCAGGGCAAGGATCGTCCATAACAGCGTTCCTAGACAAGTATTAACCAGACCAAGTCATTTAATACTAGCCACTGGATCATAACTCACATGATTACATCAAAGGGGAACGACAGTTCTGTAAAAAAGTTGTGTAATTGACTTACTACTCTGTTTTACCACTGACTTTTCTTACTCCATAACACCTCATATTGACGCATTTGCTGAAGAGACACTATCTTACCAATGTGACAAAAAGGATTGTGGGTTAGATATATTAGCAAAATATGCTATAGTGTTTATCAGAAAAGTTTCTTCCTTATACAATAAAGAAAATGTATACTTGTTATGCTATTGCGTTGTCTCTTGTTGCTTGTACAAGCGAACTTCGAATATTTATCAAACCCCCTTTTGACGGAGCAAGTTAAAAAAGAGATGGAATGAACTGCT